>JAJHSJ010000002.1:104967720-105296762 GCA_021015155.1 Magnolia officinalis
GGATGGTGTTTTTAAAACACCAACCAGAATCTGGCATAGATACAGGAACACTGGAGCGGGACGCGCTGGAAGATGCCGGTGTGTGGACGACGAAGAGGAGCAGCGTACTTCAGACTTTTGGCAGTTTTCTTATAGCTTATGGTTGTATGGTCGCGGGACATGGGCCAGGGCCCTAGTCATTTTGGGATATTTATCTGGGTGGGTTTAGTTCCCAGCTTGGATTTTCTTGGTACTGTATTTTGGATATCTTACATATTTAGCGGCCCGTATTTACATTTTATGATATTCTCATGCGTATGGTTTGCTAAACTCGTCATAAATAAATCCAAAGGCATTGGAATCTGGAGCCCATTAGGGCATACGTGACACATGAGAATTCGGGAGCCGAGTTCCTACTCGGCCACTGAAATCCGGGGCGTTACAGGTGGTATCAAAGCATTGTTCGGGTTAAGTTGGGCCTAGGCAATGGGTCTATCATAACGCTTTATCGACTTAGGAGGGAGCGATCAAACTTAGCGACGTTAAAGGACCCTAAGACTAAGCCATCCGGCTAATCTGAACACTGTAGTCTTAGCCTAGGGTTCAGGTATAGAAGGAACTTAGGATATAAGAAGTTATTTAAATCACTTGTAGTTGGAAATTTAAAGATTGGAGACAATACGACCCAAAATGTGTGTGGGGCCCTCCCACATGTGGGGACCCCTCTTTGCTCCTCTAAATCACATGGAAGCCCTATGGGCTTCACCTAAGGCTATTTTGTACTTCATTCCTACCTCATTTCTAATCCTTTATACCCTTTTGTAACTCCCTAAATCTCGGGGGCCGAGTAGGAACTCGGCTCCCGAATTCACGGGTGTCACGTATGCCCTAATGGGCTTTAGATTCCAATGCATTTGGGTTTATTTATAAGCAATGATGGGTTTAACAAACCATAAGCATGAGAATATTATAAAATGTAAATACGGGCCGCTAAACATGTAAGATATCTAAAATACGGTACCAAGAAAATCCAACCAGGAACTAGACCCACCCAGATAAATATCTCAAAATGACGAGGGCCCTGACCCCATGTCCCGCGACCATCCAACCATAAACTAGAAGAAACCGCTGAAAGTCTGATAGTACGCTCGCTCCTCCTCATCATCCATGCCGCATCCTCCAGCGCAACCGCTCTATTGACTCTGCATCTATGACAGGTCCTGGTTGGTGTTTTAAAACACCGTCCCAAAGTAGAGAGTAGATAGCTTCAGTGGTACCATTAGCAATAAGCCCACAAATTATCATGCATAGGATAAATTTAGAGATAACATACATTATAGAATCCTAAGTATTGTTGATTATGCAATATATATGGTTTAATGATATGATGCACCCTTGCCACCACTCCCTCAAGCGACGACATCTAATGATCACAATGACCAACACTCCCTCATTGCCACACCTCGACTTCGGCAATCACCACAATATAATGCAATGTCATTTAACATGTTAGCTCAGTAATTAATTAGATTCATTCACCCAAGCAGGTTGGGGAAACTGGAATACCCTTACAGAAGTATTGCCCTAACCTGATCGCGAGACACAAGGCCGTGGTCATATGACTCTCGCGATCCTTAGCCCTCGTGGTTTCGTCAATCCCGAAATTCTTAAGCTCGGACGAAGACAGTTGGGACTTTAATGTCCTACTCGTGGTCACTATGGGGAGGTCGTCACCTTAACATAGGTCGACAACATGGGCATAGTGTCTCATACCACCGTCTCCGGCTCACGAGTCTAGGTGCTCACTGGTCACTACGGGGAGACTCGTCACCCCAGCGTAAGCCGACAACACAGGCATAGTGTCCCATACCACCATCCCCGACTCATGAGTCTTGTGGATTGTAAATCACAATTAATAGTGGGCACAAAGGTCTTAGGGTATTTCGGGTTCATACAGGCATGTTCAAACAAGGCTAATATACAAGGATGACTGATTTGTGAGCTAATATACCCCGACAAGCTGAACCATAAACTAATCGGCCTGAGAACGGCGTCTTGTGTAGTTTAACTACGTCCGACAACTTACAGTTTAACTAGTCGAGTTAGATTTACTCATGGGCTGATCCAACGGAAGGTCGCCCAATGACTCCATTTAATCAGTCAATCCATAAGGGGCATATGCACTAATAGTTATTATGTATCATCAAATTCAGCGATATTTCACACATGATAAGTATAATTTCAGGGAGTTAAGTACCTGGACAATAACACTAAACTCTACTAAATTTGTAAGGGTCATGTTCATCACGTTCCAACTATTTAACAAGATGGACAACCACATATCCATTCACGACAATTCAATTTCACATACGTCAGCATGAATCATACAAATCAGCCATGTAGTGGGAATTGTATGCAATTAATTCAGTAATCTATAAATTTGTCAACATTCATTCCTACAATGTCTAGCATAAATGACATGCAACAAGGTTCAACAGCAAATCAGCAATACTCGGAGAAATTGAAGGCTTATACCCTAATTAGACATGCAATTTCGGCATTCCACGCAATTGGGGATGCTCGGGCCTAAACCACTTCCCATATTTTTTAGGAAATTATAGACCTATAGTCCTAATCATGCATTTCAAAGAAATTACAGCACATGCAATAACAATGCACTACACACATTCATTAAACCTACGCTAGGCACGATAATCGACCACCTAAAGGTAATGGTCCGCACCTATTATTGACAAGAAGTCGCTGAAATCGTCCCAGCGTCGTCGCATTCGTAAACTCGATGTGCCGGGGCCCTACATTACATGGAGTAGGGGTAAGTTGCATGCATGTTGCTAGAAACGGGATGGCAATGGATTGAAGCTCAATCTTACCTCAGATTGAATGGGGTTTTGCTCCAATGGCGATTGGGTCAGCGTTTTCCGACCAATGGAAGGCATAGGTGCGGGGTTTCCAAATCCCAAGCACCACCGACCCACAATCACCCACCCATCACCTTTCTCCCTTCTCTCTCTCTCTCTCTCCTCTCCCTCTCTCTCTCTCAGCTGTTGGAGTTTATGGGAGTGAGAGAGAGGTCTGAATATAAATATCCAGAAATTTATTTCAGTTGACCCTGCACTTTGGTAATTGCCTCCAATGGCCATGGGGCCATTCTGGTTATTGGGGCTGCCTGATGGCCCTCTGACCCATATAATTTATGGGATAGGTGCCCCATGGCTTAATGAAGGGCTGTCCAAAGTTTGACGACAAACGGATGTGAGGATTTACCGCAAAGGCCCGATTTGCGATCAACGGTTACCGTTCCGCGATCGGGGTCAGATTTGGCGGACAAGTGAAGGGAAATATTTTCAACATATGGTGCAAATTTGGGTGGAATTCGACGGCTGAAATGCCCTAATTTATTGTCTTATGTGGTGAGGTCATTTGTTTTAAAATTTCAGACTCTAGGCCTGTGCCAGGGCGAGTTGCACTTTACAAGTGCTGACTTGACAGCGTGAATCGTCTGTTTCGGGCGTCGTCTGAGTTTGTTGTCCACGATGGACCACAAGTCCAGTGGGATGAGCATTACTCTATAATTTCGGAACTAGTGGCCCACTAACGAGCGGTCTAGAGCTTATTCGGATAATCGAGGCACTTCTGAAATAAATTTGGTAGAGAGATTTCTTGGACGTAGTAGTTAAGGCATGAATTAACTAAGTTCACTGTATGACCTATTCGAAATTAGTGAAAATGGTGATTTGGTCATGATCACTCTAAACCGTTGGTTTTACACTAAAAGAGTAACTTGATTGATTTGGTTTATTAATAAAGGTTCGACCCATAGTTGACTCGGGTATGGGTAGATCTCTAGTTAAGTTACGATAGTTTGATTAGTCAGTGACAAGTCGGTTAGATTTGGGCCCTATGTGAACAGATCATGGGCTGAACTCAATGTTTAAGTTATCGGTTGGATTCATTGGCCTTTTATGGTCGATCAATCTTATTTGTACGGTTCTTATTGATACTAGTTGTGTATAAGCCCATCTCGAGTGTCAAGGGTCAGTAAGTGATGACATGGTTAGTTATAATTTTTTTTTAAAAAGAATTTTCGATAATTCAAAATAGCAAAAATTCTGGGTGTTACATTAAATTCTCAAGTCATCACCCTATTCTCTCCCAAGCTCTTAAAGCCCATTCGTAAGTCTTTTGCTTCTTCGTCCCCCCAAATTCTACGACTTTTTTTTTTTCCTAAAACCAAAACAAAACAAGCCTCAGTTCTTAAATAGTTTTCAGATTATTATTGTTATTATTATTATTATCTTTCGGGGAAATGGCGTTTTTTCACGCAAGGAAATGTCTACTCCTGTCGAGAAGCCTATCTTCTTCTCGGTGGTTGCACGTGTGCGTCGTCGGCAGCGGACCTGCGGGCTTATACACCGCAGAAAAGGTTTATAATCCCCACTTCTTTTCCCAATCTGAATTCCACCTCTCATAGAATTAGGATTTTCAATGAAGAAAAAGTATAAATCTGTTCTTCTTTTCCCCCTCTTCTTGCCTTTAGATTTCTATTCATTTGTTCAGATTGAAACTACAGGAATCAAAATCTGTTTATTTATTTATTTATTATTTTTAATTTTAACTTTGTTCTTTGTATTATTAGATGTTGAAAGCACATAAAGGAGCAGAAATCGATATTATCGACCGATTGCCGACGCCGTTTGGATTGGTCCGCTCCGGAGTTGCACCGGATCATCCTGAAACGAAGGTCAGTAGCTTCGGGAACCCTTTTTTTTAATTAATTTTTTTAAATAATCAGGTGTTTGGATGCACTATTGAATCGAATTACAATTGCATTAGAGAGAGAAAAAAGAAGAAGAAGAAGAAGAAGAACAAATTGCAACTTCCTTCGCTTTTGCATTAGGACTCCGGGCACCAAATTGTGATTATTTTAGTTTCAAGTTGGACTTGGAAGAAATGTAACTGCAATTTGTGGGCCATCTCCTCATTTATAATACGAGGAAACACCATTGATCATTGCTGCTTGCTCTTGTGAATGTTCACAATTCAATTTGTTTGTGCTCCAAAAAGTAGCTTGACTAATTGATCTTTGTTTTCAATTTTCATTATAAGGTGCATTTGGATAAACTAGGAATTGATTAGCTTCGTAAGCATTCAGATTCCTTTAAGCTCTACTTGAAAGAAGGGCATGTGCAGTTTAGGGGATTATTGCTAGGAAACACAATTAAGTTCTTGTCATTTCATTTGATTAAGCAGAATGGTGTATTTCGATTCACTTCTGCATCCAAACACACCCTAAGCATATTTGTAGATTGGCATCATGTATTTTGATTTACCATTTTTATGGCGCTCATATTAATGAGGTTAGCAAGCCCCACATGCATGTGTAAGTTGGGCAATGACGCACACAGGCATGGGTTGTTCGACAACATGTCAGTCTACCTGGTTTCAATCATGAACGGGTTGGGTCAGTACCACAATTCAAACCCCCCTACACCCGAGCTGGTCGTTTTGACTCAAAGCCAAACGAGCTGGGATGAGTCACCAAGTCAAAAAACCATGCACATGGGTGCAAAATCTAAGCCGTCCATCAGTGGATCCCACCATACAGATGCCCTGGCCTGAAAATCAGGCTGGCCCACTCATAATATCAGCCATAGTGTTAGAAACAATCAGATGGCTTAGAAAAGCATGGCCAATTCTTTTAGCTGTCTGTTTGTCTCATAACCTTGGCCCACCTATTCAGTGGATCAGCCTATTTTTGGTCGTGGGCATCTTTCATTGTCAGACCCACTTAATGGATGGCTTGGATCTCCTGCCCTTATGCTAGGTATTCACATGTTGTGGCTTGTAGAGGGGCTACTTTATACATGTGTCTGGGTTAGCAAGCCTCTTTTTTTACTCCTCAGCCGAGGGATTTTGGTCATTTAAGAGTGAATCCTCTACTTGATCATATTACTGAAAACTGGGAATTTTTTCTGTAATTACAAGCTTGTTAGGATACAGATAATGTTGCATTCCTTCTCTTTCCAAAATATTTTTTTGAAAGGTTCTCTTTCCTAAATATTTCAATATAATTGATTTAGATCAATGCTGAAATTGTGTTATTTGTGTCAATTTCTGTAAATGCTATTTGACAAAGCATTTATGTAATTGAGCTTAGTTTTGCCAGAAACTTGCAACAGATTGTGGTTAACCAGTTTTCTCGGGTTGCTTCTAATGAGCGGTGTTCCTTCTTCGGAAATGTATCTCTTGGAACCAGCATTTCACTTTTTGAGCTTCGTGAGATCTATGATGTGGTAAGCTTCACACACCCAAAAAGGTGTTCATAGGCGGATAATGATCTTGTATTAATGTCTCTCATGTCCTTAAAGTTTTGTTTTTTGAAAATTTTCTCGTGGGTCCTTTATTCAATTACAAATGCTGACTTGTGCAGGTGGTGCTTGCTTATGGTGCAGAAAGTGACAGAGTTCTTGGAATTCCTGGGGAAGTATGTTTCCAACAATCAGAAACATCTGCCTAGTATCCCATGTAAAAACACAACATTGTTTGCTACTACCAATGATGTAATTAGCTCGTTTCGTTGTTTGAAACCTCATCAAGTAGATGCAAAGATCGACTGAGTTTGCTCAACTTCATCAGGAATGAAGCCGAGTTTTTTTACAACTCAGTTTTGACTCTTTTTCTTTTTCTTTATATTTTCTTCTTTCTTTTATTTTCCGAATGGTTTTGACTCAAGAAGCCTGAGACTTTCATGAAATAAATCATAACTCCAAAAACCTCAGTAGAGTTGACTCTTGATTGAGATTGAGTCGACTCAAGTCGAAAGCAGACTCATCTCTCAAGTTTCTAAACCTTTTTTTTTTTTTTTTTCCCTTATGAACCTTGCTTCATGTTATAGTGTAAGTGTTAGTGTCATGTTCAATTGCAGTTGAATATAGAGCAACCTTTTCATATTTGGTTCATGTTTCTATTCTACGAGTATCCAATCAACTCAGGGTCAATTTAAATACTGGTCGAGTCTTGAGTCTTGAGTCTTGAGCCTTGCATTGTGGTGTAAGGGTGTATGTTAATGTACATAATTATAGTGGACAATTTTAAAACATTGTCATGTGTTGTGTATGGGTACCTAATCCTATTAGATACATAGTTCTATTCTATATGCAAGCAGGAGTTGGCAGTTGGCACGAGCCAAGTATCTGTCCTGTCAGTTCATGCCTGATTTGGGTCCCTGGTTATTAAACCTTTGCTTGTGGTGTAATGGTGGTGTTCTTATATGTAAATTGTAGTCAAGTAAGGATGTCCTAATAAAATGGAGCGTGTATCTCTATAATGATGGTATCCTTAATCAAGTTTAAAAGATATGCTATTGCAACTTACATTGCCTACTCACCTATTTTTTTCATTCAGAATCACAATCCAGATTATGGGTCATTTGCAATCCAGATAGCTATTTCTACCAACCTGCAATTATGGTTCTGTGTTCTTAATGTTGATTAAGTTATAAGGTAAATGAATGTAGAGATTTATATGTTTGACTTATGCAATAGCATGCATATAATATAACATTGTACATCATAGCATTCAATATATCAGATATAAATTACAGCAGCATTTGTATATTTCACATGTGTATATATATATATGGGAAATGGCTCTATGCGGTCGACTTCATGGGAACTTCCCGTGAGGTCGAGCTGTGTGGGCCCCACCATGATGCGTGTCGAACATCTTACCCCATCAGTCAGATGCACCATTCCATGGTGGGCCTCGGGCTTAAAAATAAAGTCAATCAATGACTTGTGTGGGCCACACCACATACAAAAGTTGGAGGGGTTACCCTCCCATTAAAACATTCATAATCATTTGTTGGGCCCACCTAGATGTGGTTCACAAATCCAGCCCATCCATTACGTGTGTCCCACTTGGATGAGGGGTTGGACCAAGTTTCAAACGCATCCAAATTTTAGGTGGGCCCCACCAAGTGCTTTTATATGTTTTAGGCATGTCTTCACATGATTTTATATGGTATGGCCCACCTGAGTTCTGTATACGGATGATTTTTGGGATATTCCATAATTTAAAGGGGACCCATCAAATGCACGGTGTTGATGTTCAACACGCGTCACGGTGGGGCCCACACAGCTCAACCTCATGGGATGTTCCCATGAGGTCGACCGCATAGAACCATTTCCCTATATATATATATATATATATATATATATATATATATATATATATATATATATATATATATATATATATATATATATAAACTACATTGCACATACGTAGTTATGATTTAGAGTGATCCACATGATCCCATATGTAGCGTACCACGTTAGAGGAAGTAGTGCACTGCATACCTGTTCTTGCACTACGTTACGTACTAGAGTGATCAGAGATCCAAGATCTGGATTGGACAGTTGGACCGGTTTGTGACAAAACGGGCAGGGGAAATGGGTAGGTTCACCTAGAAACCCATTTTGGGTGAGAAATAGTTTGGACCATCCGATCCAGCTGGTCTACATGTCTGAATTGTGCATTTCTCCCAGTTGGACTGGCTGGTTCAATTTTTTGTGTGTAACATTTAAAATGAGTTGAGCGGGGGTCGGGCCCATGACTAGCCTTATACAAACCAAACGCAACCAACTATGCTACAGTCATTTGGTTGCTTACTTTCTAGATTTCATTTATCTATATGCATCAAGGGTTCAACAAGACGTACTGTGGGTTGGACCCGTTTGGATTCCTCAGACAGAAATGGGTCAATGTCCACTGTAGGTTTGGAAACTTTGAGCAGAACTGATAGTGTTGTTGTTTCGTCATCATTCTGTGATTAGTTCTTTAACAGGGAATGTGGGCATGGTTTGTCTTGATGATGTCTTCTTTCATTGTATTTTCTAGGATTTAAAGGGGATATACTCAGCTAGGGAATTCGTTTGGTGGTACAATGGACACCCAGACTACAACAATCTCACTCCTGATTTGAACAGCACTGATACAGCTGTTGTTCTTGGTCAGGTATCTTCATTATCTCCATTTGTGAGGATATGAAATTGCAAGTGCAAGTGCAGGGTTAATGAGCAGTATAGTTCACACAAAGTACCAGTTGCTTTTTGGATACAGTTTTAGTTATATATCTTGAAGTAGATGTTTGTGTTTTCTTATTCTTATTCTTTTTCTGATTCAAATTCTGGTAATGGTCAGTATGGATGTTTCATTTTAGTTTTTTCACTTTTCAACTATCATTCATATTTTTATGTGGAATTGTTACCTACAAGTCTTTTTGGTAAAACATGCAGCCTCTAATCGTTAAGCTGATGCTGGTAGGATTAGGATAATGCTTCTTCTCATTTAAGGTCCTAACTATCTCACTACAGAAAGTATGTAGCAGACACAAGTCAGTTGGGATACGGGTTAGATGATTATGATGATGATAAGGGCCTAAATCTGAGTCAATTGAAATGTTGTTGGTTACTCTACTTTTGAATTTTTAAAGCTAACGTTCAGTCTGATTTGTTGAGTTTGCAAGAGCTCGGATCCAGTTTTCTTGAGTTATATAAACATCAAGTTACCCACTTAAGCTACCCAAACCTAGATCTATTCAACTTGAATTTGGTGTTGTTGTTGCAATGCTCAATTCAATTTCTGAACATTGCCAAAATACACTCCTATTTAACATATGGAGTTGCACATCATCACCTTGACAAATCCACTTCTTCAAGGCATCAAATGATTTCTGTGCTGCCTCCGTCCACTGGAAATGGGACTCCATACAATCTGTTAATCTGGCAGCCACTTCACTGGCTTCAATTGATCAGATTGAGCTTATCCACACTACCTAGAGCAAGCTAATGCCTTCACTCCATTTCTTGGAACAAATCCAACGAGGCATCGCAAACGAACAATGGCTTTAATCTTATCTGATTGCTAGACACAGCAGCCTTTAATCACATTTTCCTCCTGGTTATCCCTCATGAATCATGACACTTCTTGGATATTTGTAGCTGTCATGCAATGCCCAATTTGGATGTAACTAAAAAATCGCATTTAACCTATTTAATGTTCAGCAAATGGATTCAAAACCTCTCCACAAAAAAAATTGTTCCGCAAATGGCACTGACAAAATTGTCTACGAAGTGGGAATTCTGTAGGTAACATGCTCACAAGCTCTTTTCACCCAAAATAGCTATCGAACAAAATATGGTCCCGCATAATTTCTGTAAATTATCATTTCATTCAATGTATCATTTTGATGTCCAGTGAACATGGTTAACTTCCAACTTCACCCTAAAGTTCCAGACCACTGGTAACCTTCTGAAGCAGCACCAATCTCTAATGGCCATCAGGCCCATTCCATTTTAATAGGAGATTCTAACTTGTAGCCATGAATTTATTGGCTAGTGATCCTAAAGAACCTCTATATTCTATATTAGCACTGGATTCTCAGTAAGCACTTTCAATGAATTAGAAATTACTGATTGGTGATGGGTCATTATTATCCTGTACAACCTAGATGTTCCACACTATTTGAATTTCTTGCTTTCACATGAAGCACACTGTAAATGGTATTCAATGAATTTCAATTTCTCATAAAATGAAATGTCTTTGTTTCTCTAGTTCCTGTGTAGTGTTGCCTTGACCGTCCTCTGATTAAGACAATCACGCTATTGTTTGAAACAAGTGCTTCAAATCTCTTCACTGCATTCATAGACGACAATGCTTACTTTCAGGGTAATGTTGCTCTGGATGTTGCTCGTATCCTTTTGCGACCAACTGCCGAATTGGCAACAACAGATATTGCTGACCATGCATTAGTTTCACTGCAAGAAAGTTCTATAAGGTTCGTTGCTCCCATCTTTGATCTAATAACTCAAAATAGTAAGATATGCTTGTTTCGGTTTGGTTTTATTCATGTTTTGTTCTTATTTGATGGTTATAGGAGAGTGTATTTGGTAGGGAGGCGTGGACCAGTACAGGCAGCTTGTACTGCGAAGGAACTACGTGAAATTCTTGGTAGTTTTCACTTGTCCTTTACTTTGCATTATGAGTCTTATGACCAAAACAAAAAATAAAAAAAATAAAAAAAAAATAAAAAATAATAAAAAAATCTTTACTGTCTATCGCTGTTCATGTAAATGTGGTGTTGAAGAGATATTCTTGTACCTGTTTGGGAGTAAATTTCTTGAGAAGGAAAAGAGGATTAGGAGTTTCAAATAGTCAATGGATGCTAATATTGCCAAATTTTCATAAGAAATGATGGGCTGATTCTTATGTTAAAATCTTGTGATTAGTTCAAATCCTACGACTTAAGATGGAAGTCCATGGGAAGCAATCCACAATTCAACTTGAACCTCAATGCTTGAATAATACAGTTTATCAAAGAGGGGATTGATATAGGATTCATGATCATCTTAAAAATCAATAAATAAAATAACAAAATAAAAAACATAGGATTCATGATCGTTGATAGTTATAGTTCAAATCCTACAACTCAGATGGAATTCCATGGGAAGCAATCCACAATTCAACTTGAACCTCAATGCTTGAATAGTACAGTTTATCAAAGAGGGGATTGATATAGGAGCCATGATCATCTTAAAAATCAATAAATAAAATAAAAAAATAAAATAAAAAAACATAGGATTCATGATTGTTGATGGTTATGGCATTAATGATCTTAGGCCTTGTTTGAAATTTCAATTCAGTGGTAAATACCGGGTAAATGGGTAATAATTATTTCACCTAGTATTTACAGCACTATTCAAGGTGCTTGATTTGACCGGCTGCTCTTTAGACACAAAAACCGAGAAGGCCACAAAATATTTGTGCGTCCCACCGTGATGTATGTTGATTATCCACACCGTTCATCCATTATGCCAGTTGAATTTATGGCATGAGCCAAAAAATGAGGCATATCCAAAGCTCAAGTGGACCACACCATGGGAAAAAGGAAATCGAACACTTACCGTTAAAAACCTCTTGGGGCCACTGTTTCTTTTGGTGTGGGACACTTGAGTGTTGGATTTGCCTCATTTTTCAGATCATGCCTAAAAATATTGTGGTAAAACAGATGGACGGAATGGATATATAATACACATCACTTTGGGGTCCACAAATTTAAATTAACTCTTTTGAACCGGTTTCCAAGGTAGAAATTCGTTTGATTTTCAAACGGGTGAAATGGTAATAATTACCCATTTACAGGGGTAATTACACAAGCTCTCGAAAATCAAACAGGCCCTTAAGGATTCAAAGGAAATGCATGGGATTGCAAAGAATGTGCCAAGACAGACTTCTCTTTCATGTCTGGGTGGAATAATAAAAAACATGGAGATGCAATTGAATAAAAATAAAATTCTTTTAAAGTTCATTATGCTTATATGACGAAATTGCAAATGCAACGTCAATTTATGAATCAATTTGGTCCTGCCTTCTTGCAGCTTATAGTCTGATTTGATTTTACCAGACTTTGGAACTGAAGTTTATTAGAGTTTGTTCTTTTTGCACTTGTTGTACCTAGACTCTTGAGTGACTTAACAAATTTTTTAACAGGTATTAAAGATTTATATGTTCACATTCAGGAAGCTGATCTACTCAAGTCATCTGCAGATGAGGTAAAAAATTTGCATGGTATACAAGCCTGGTATTTATTTTCATTCTCAGTATCTGATTGTGCCAATGATGTTCTCATCTTTTGCATTATGTTTGTACTGCATGTTTTACAAACGGTTGTTTTATTATTTTTGCTGGTTTTCAAACTCACATTTTTGTACCTTTGTTGTCACTATTTGCAGGAAGAAATGAAGAACAGCAGAATTCAAAGGCGGGTGTATGAGTTATTGTCCAAAGCAGCCACCTCCCAACATACTCATCCAGTTTCTGGCCAGCGCGAACTCCACTTTGTTTTCTTCAGGAGACCAGACAGGTTTTTGCATTCAGATACTGGTGTTAATGTTAGCGGTGTGCACTTTGAGAAGACCCACCTACAAGGTTTGCTGCCTATAATATGCTGTTGCCTTACATGGTTCAAAACATGTTATAGCATGACTTCAAGTCTAGCCAAGCTTTTTGACTTGGCAAGGTGATAACCCATGTCGAGTACAACTTCAATTGGCGCTCAACACAATCAGTTTGCACGATTCCTTACTGCAATTGTCACCATTATTATATTGCATGCATTGTGATCAAATATCACATCATCTGCTAAGCAAAAAGCACTATATCTTAATGGGGTTTCTGAGCCCCACATGCATGTTTCTAATTTGTCTGAGCTGCGCATCAGGTGGCAGCCACTGTCTAGATGATCAGCACATATCAGCTTGTTTGACTATCAGGTAGGCCACATGTACAAAAAAAAAAATAGATGGTGTAGAGACAGCTTGCAAGTTTTTTTAGACTATCCATTTGTTCTCTTACTTGTGTCCTATGGTTAAACAGCCTGAGTTTTTGGCCAAATGATCTGCCAGGTAGTTACCACCTGATACACGGTTTGGATGTCTAACAAATATGGGAAGGTGGCACTTGTCGTGCACGTGGAGGGGTATGCTTGTGGAGTTAGTGAACCTTTTTCCAATGTAATGTTTATTGAATCACCATAATAGCATAAATATTATAGGAAACTGTCTATGCTATTATAATTTTTCAGAATTCAGATACAAGTAGCAAACGAATGTGTTCTATATGGCTAGTTTTGGAGGAAGATTTGCATGCATGGACTTGCTTCTGCTCAATGCTCAGCAAACTTGCCAACTTTGTTCAACCTAGCATTGAGTTAATTTGGTTCATTTTAAAGTTCTATATACACATAAACTTGAGCATAAAACCTGGTGTTCTAACACTTGAGGTCTTGGTATCGATCCCTAGTGGGGGTGGCTAACATGGAGTGTGTGTGCTGACATGGGTGTGTACTAACAAGCTAACCCAAAAAAAAAAAAACCTGGTGTTCGTACAATCCATAAGCCTAGGATCCATTGGACAGGGTAGCAAATTTCCAGAGTCTCACATAAACACGTATGCTTTCTGTTTTGAAAAGTGTGGTATTCCGCATTGACTGGAATGGGAAAGTTGTATCATACCTGCTCAATAGCAAGTGGCCTCAATGTGCCAAAGAGCCTAGGGGAATGTGGCCTTTTTGCTAAAGGCAAGTAATATAACAACTTTCAAACACAGCCTCAACCGGCACTGTTCCTGAAAAGTCTGACTCATGACTAATTCTGATTCTAATATGGGCACTAAAGAAGTACCATGACACCTGACTCACATCTTGTATGTATGTCCTTTTTTTAAAGAAGAATGTTTGTCTCATGTTAAGATACCCGAGTCACATCTTGTGTGTACATCTCCTTTTCTGTTTTGGCAAGAATGTTTATGGTAAGTTATGGCAGTTCTTTGTTCAAGGCATTGTAACAGAGATTGTTCCTTGCATTGTAGGTGACTCTGGGAAACAGTTCGCAGTGGGTACTGGGGAATCCGAAGACCTTGATTGTGGGTATTTAGTCTAGTAACCTGAAACTTCATATAGTACTGTAGAAATGCATCTTTTTGTCCTTCTAGACTGTGAACGTTTCACTTGGAGTATTTTATTGCTTAAGAAAAGAATATTTCAATCATGGTACAAACTTTTGAGGTTATTTATGTACCAATTTCTTATGTTGGATTTGGCATGCAGGCTAGTGCTGAAAAGCATTGGCTACAAGTCAGTGCCAGTCGACGGGTTGCCTTTCAATTACCGTAAAGGTCAGAATAATAATAATAATAATAATAATATATAAAGACTGAATCTTGACCGTGATTGCATGCTGATTTCCCGTTTACTGATGTCATCTTGGTTCAAGCTAGATATCTATTGGGTACCATTTCTGTACCACTGAGATATACTGCCAATGGCTTTCTCAGGTGTGGTTCCGAACGTTCAAGGCCGAGTTTTGGGGGATACATCAGAACATGCAATCATTGAGAAAGGCTTGTATGTAGTCGGGTGGTTGAAGAGAGGACCTACTGGAATCATTGGCACCAATCTCTTCTGTGCTGAGGAAACTGTAAGTTCACAAACTGCTTGAGACCTCTCTGTAGACTCATTAAGTAGCTTTTCTCTGGCTGTATCCCTCCATAATTCTGCAAATCTGTCACACATATTCCAAAGAGACACTTTTCTCTGCATCAGTATCCTGGGCCTGCTGTTGGCAGAAACAACAGGACCTATGCATTGCGTGGGGGTAGACGCCTATGCCCTTCTGTATTGAGTAATTAGTTTAGAAAAAATCAGTGTTAGAGGGCAACCCTTTTGATAGTTAAGGACCCAATTCTAAATATCAGCTATTCTGTGATTTGTCTGCCAGAAGGGCTTTTGGGGACAGCCCTTATGATAATTAAGGACCTTTTTGGTACTAAAAATTGCAACAGTGTTTATTTCTATTGTGGTACCATATATTAGAAATTGCATACAATCAGATGGTTGTAGCCTGTCTGATGGTTAGCTAACAAATGGACGTTTGAGTTCAAGAATGAGTTGAACTGGATCATTTCCAAGATTGGCCAGATTGATTATTAGGTTGTCATGTTATATTCAAATGCTATTTTAAAATATTTTTTTGGGAGCATCCAGATGTCATAGAGTAACCAGGCTGCAGGCATGCAAGGTACTCCCCAAAATCAATGGTTAATTCAGATGCATGAACTTAGGGGAGAAAAGGCATAAAAAAATGAAATCCCACGTAATGAGGTCTCCTTTTCTACATACTGCCCCAAATGCACGGTTGAAATGGAGTGTCTGTTAAACGCTATCGAGTACTCAGATTGAGTTGTGGAAATTTTGACAAACACCTGTATCACACTTTTGCTCAAGTAAAAACTCTTAAGGCCCTGTCTGGTAGATGCCTAAAACTGAGTTCATCTCGTTTTAGTTAACACTTAACAGTAAGACCTTTTTTTTTTTTTTTTTTTTTAAGTGTTTTAGAGATCAAGATCTTACCATCATCATCATCAACATCATATTCCAGAGTCCTCCCATGAGCTTTTAAACTCCAGTAACAGGCATTCCTTATTTTCTAACTTGGGTGAGATAACATTACAGGTAGCAAGCATCTCCGAAGACCTACAGCAGGGGGTGTTGACACCCTCATCTGAGCCACTAAAGCCAGGTCGTCAAGGCCTCCTTCAAGTTCTAGACAGTAAAGATGTCAGATACGTGCCTTTCAGAGGTTGGGAGAAGATAGATATGAAGGAGAAGATAGATGGGAGTCTGAGAAACAAACCCAGAGAGAAAATAACATCATGGGAAGAGCTATTACATGTTGCCGACGGATGAACCACATTGTGAAATTCATGGCATCCTGTTGCAGTTATGCATGATCTGTATCTAGTTTCAACTCAGTTTCTGGGTATTTTGATATCAACATGGAGCTGCCAGAGGGAGCAGCAGCATTTTGGGCCTGTCCATCTGTGATTGAAGAGTAGAAAGTAGGTGATGCATTTTGAAATAATATAATCTATAATATGATAGGATCCGTATCTTATGCATCTTTCAGTGAGTGAAATCCATGTGTAGAGACGATCTCTAGTACAGTTCAAGCAGTTAGACCTGCTCATCAATTTGGACTGAGCGGTGGACCACCTTTTGGAGTGGGCTTGTGCCTATATTATAAGCAGTTTTGATGGGGCATGGTCCTATATTGTAAGTGGGAAATGATACAAAACACCTAGTTGCATGCGGGAACTATCCTGCACCCATTGTACGAATGAGTCAGTGGGAAAAAACGAAACGCAAACTGAAATTTCACTTCTTGCTTGATATCTGCCAGTTTATTCTTTGGGTGTAATGGCAGTTCCTACTTTACAGTAGGAGGAAACCCAAGTTTCTAAAGGAAACGAACAGCCTGACCGTTGGATAAGGGCTTGATGCAGGACAATTAACCACTTGCTCTAAAAGCTTGAACTCTTAGAGTATGGCGAATTAATCCATTTATCTCATAGCCCAAGCTCCACATCTCACGGGTTAGGACCTCGGCTGAACCCTCTTCGTGGGCCCTAAATCACATGAGCCGCCCACCCAAGTATGTCCCCGCATCCCACGGGCTACCCCACTCGAGCCCGATGTGAAACGCGCATTAATCACCCCTGGTGAGGAATCTCGAACACGAGACCTTCCCCGTGGGCTGCACTCACCCCGAGTGTCCCTGCATCCTACAAGTGACCTCACTCGAGTCCAGTGTGAAAATGTCCCTGTATTAGGGCCGTAAGGCATGCCCCCACTAAGACCAGCTGAGTCTAAAAAAGAAAAGAAGAGAGTTTGTCAATGTGAGTGCCCTAGACATGGCTCGGAGCCTTTGGCCATGCTTTTTAGGCAGAATTTCCTTTCCTTTTCGTTTCTTTTTTTCTATTTTTGGGTGGAGAATGCAATCTTTTTGCTGTGCAGGATTTCGTCTGCAAAAGTGAGGGTTGGAGCCGGTGATGCCACTGACCTATATCTGCCGACCGAATTTGCATCAAAACTGGCCTGAGACGTCACAAATGAAATAATGAGAGAGAGAGAGTTCTGTGGCCATACAAATGTTTCAACAGTCGTCGTTCAACTCACTTTTCACTCTTATGTGGCCTCCTCGAGTTTTGGATCTTCCCCATGTTTGGTATTGTCCAGATATTAGCTGGCAAAACAGAGATGCACGTAATCTGCACGGCCCACAGGGATGTGTATCTGTCATCCAACCTGCTTATAAGGGTTCGCAAGCACGTGGATGAAGGGAAAACACAAATATCAGCTTGATCCAAAACTTTTGTGGCCCTTGCGAAGCTTTCAACAGTAGATGATCAACTCCCATTGTTTCCTGTGGTGTGGTTACTCATTTACAAGTACTCACAAAGGTTTTAAAGAATACAAACAAACAAGCACCCTATAAACATGAAATTACCCATTGGGTTACTAAGAATCACAAGCGGGTAATAACATCATTCAACACGAGCTTACGCAACTCAGTCCCTGGACATTCCTTCCATCTACAAAGGCACATGGGATTTCCGTCAATACGCAACGAATCAAGAACAGACAGTAAGCATCCTTATTACGCCCGTTTCATTTTGGCCCCGCTTATGAAAGGCCAAGCAGATGCGAAGGACTCCGATTCTTCAAAGCAAAGAGAGTAAACTATTCCCGAATTGCTTGGAATTTAAAAAAAGCAACCAAAGGAAACCCAAATCCACGAAACGATGTCCATGAAAACTAGGTCATGTGGTTATATACATAAGTGCCTACACACACGTCCTGTGGTTAGCACATGCAGGAAATCCATCAAGCATCACAGGTCCTCCATGTAGTTCGATGACCCACCTAAAACTAGGTCAGCACACTCGTCAGTCAGGCCCCCATGTGTGGATTGAATTGTCGAGTACGCCCTTTTTTTAAACCATCAGTTCTTTACATGTGGTCCACCTGAATTCAAGATCGGGTTGACTTAAAGCCAGGTCATCTGCATGGTGGGCCCCACATGCATGCCAGGTCGGAACATGTGGGACCTAGCAAAGCACTTATGAACAGATCATCAGAAGTACATAAGCGATGAAATCTGCCGTCACTTGATAAATGATGGAGCTTCAAGCACTAAGAAATGTGGGTTTCTTTGGTTATCAGAAAAAGGGTTCCCCTCAGAAACATTTTCACGAGTAAATTGCACAAAATGCAGTTATCAGGTGCCGTGAAAAGGTTGTGAAGTGTGATTTTCCTCGTTTATTTATAAGAGTAGACACAGGTTTAGAAGTCAATATAAATGCAAAACTGTTGAAAATATCAAAGGTGTGAAAGTATCCTCCAAATGAAATCGGCCAACACGACCATTACTGGCCAGCAGAGCCTGCTAAATGAAATGCTTGATGCGAAAGGGGTTAATGACACAACATTCATGAACAGGCTCTATACAACCACTCTCAAATATGGCAAAACAGTTGGGAGTCAATGTCTACTTGCCCCCTTTTTCACTCTGTTATCCCCATGGACGAGTTTTCCAAATCGATTTCACCCATCCCTGTATCTTCCTCCTCTTCAGAGCCATCCTCACCATCCTCATTTCCAGGATTTAGCTTAGCCATGTGATCAGCTAGTAGCTTATCGTCCCGTTCACTCACCTACACCAAATTCATCAGCCTCAGTTAATAATGGTGAAAGTTATACTGGTGCACAGCATACATCACAAGGACCGCAAAAAAAGGTAAAATGGGCAATTTGGTATTTCTAAAAAAAAGGGACCAGCAGCATGATCACTCTTTAAAGAAAAAAACATCGCAATTCTTTAAGGTTTTTAGGGCCCGTTTGGATACCACCAAATAAGTTACTTTTTCTACTTATGGCAGTAGATAAGTAACTTATTCGAGATAAGTTCGTTTGGTTTAAGATCAATTATAAGTAACTTTTTTACTTAAAGTTACTTAATCACTTGAGCTTAATAAGTAGAAACCAAGATAAGCTACTTGAGGCATAAGTAGCTTAAGTAACTTACTATCCAAACGCCCCCTTATTGATCACAGGAGAAGTTCATAAAAAGAAAAGGGAAGTTTATGAACTATTTCCACCAGAAGGAAGACAAAATTTCCTCACCTGCCACATCTAAGAAAGAAAGCTGATGTTTTAAGTCTAAACACTCAGCCATTGAAAAGCATTTGCGATAGAGAAGAGGCTTTTCTTTAAAAAAGGAAAGAAACCATGTCTAAACTTTAAATTGGGAAGGAGATTATTTAATTAACTCACAGCTCTAGGTGCCTCCTTCAATACAAGTTTCCCCTTGTGTCGCTCTATCTCTTCGGTGCAAGCTTTGATTGCATTGTTTAGAATAGAAATGCCTTGTTCCTGTTGGGAACAGAGAAAACAATGCTGAAAATGGGAAGCATGAAACACTAACAATTATAAAAATGCCCCACAACTTTTGCCTGAGTTCAAAATATAGCATCAGTTGACAGGTTAACTGTCTTGAACTATATTTACTTATCATGCCATAGTAGCTTCCATACATGCAATAGTTGCCATGCAGTCAGCTCTCAAATTCTTGATAGCTGTTTCAGAGATAAGCAATGTCATCACCATTTAATAGCTTATCTTGTACAACTGACTAGAAAAATAACTGGCATTATTTCACAAAATCATAGTTTTTCACAATTGCTCTAAAACATTTCTCCAAACCGAATTGTAAGCATGCACGCATGCAGCACACAAACTAACATGAACACAAAAAAGGTTCTGACAGAAGACTGATCTTTTCACCCCTTTTTTTAAAATCCACACACACCACATGGGCACTCGAACCCATGAGACCTCAGCATTATGAGTGAACATAGACAGGAGTTATTCTCCTCGACCATTAAAATGCTAGAGTAACAGTTAATCATATACTGAAACAGCTACATATCATATAATAGATGATCCTAAACCAAGAAAAAAACCCGAGTGGACAGCTGTAAATTTATCATGAAGTTTCTCACCAACCTTTTCTAGGGTCTGAGTAGTAAGGACATAGAGAGGAGGAGCAACTAATTTGATTTTCACGGGACAATCATTATTTCCAGCAGCTTCAGCCTTCCTCATAGCTTCCTGCAAGAACTAAATTAGTACATTTTCCTATACAATATGCCACAATTGATGATAAAATCTTTCAAAGTTGCAACATAATAGGCAATTAAAACCTTGATATGAAGAACCCCATCAAACTGAAAACATTTCATTTCAACATCTGCACGTATCTTCAGCGGTTGTGGGGTCATTCGCCTCCTAATGTTTTTAATCAAAGCATCTTTGACCTCCTCCGACATTGCAGGCACCACCTTGGTCACCTGTAAGAAGTGTAAGTGAGAGGATGGCAACATACAAAAGGGAGATTCCAGAATCATTGCAAATAGCAGCATAAATACCAAAACACAAACCAGCATTACCTCTTGCCCATCGGGACCAACTTCCTTAACTTCACGAGTAAGGGAATTTAGAACTGAGTCAGGATCCGTTACAATCAATTTAAATGCCTGCTCATATGAGAGTGTAAGCCCAACCACAAAATCATAATGAACAAAATTATAGTTAAAGGTTGATCTGCAATGTCACCTCAAAAGCATGTCCATACTTTCGGTACAAAGGCCAGCCAACATGGATGTACAGATCCTGTCAAGATAAACTCACATCAAAAGTGGCCAGAAAAAAATAAAATGGAACCAGATAACCAACCCGTAATTGAGCATTCATTAGTAATGCATATAAAACCATTTATTGAGAACTCAATTGACCATGTAGTGACAAAGCAGAGAACATTAATGAAGGGCCTAAAGAAAGTCCACAAAACCACCTTTCCTTGCAAGAACTTTCTTCTGATGAACCCAGCCAGATGTGATTAGCTGATGCCATCAATCTAAATTCAAACTAACCCACAAGATCAATTCCTCCTCGATGTTCGAGTTGAAGACTAACGGGACATTGGATGCACTATCAACATAAACTATATTGACTATCATCTTCATCAGTTCACATATAAACTATTGACTACAGGATGTCCCGTATCCGTTACGATACGGCCGTATCAGCCGATATGTATCGGTAACGGCAGTGGCCATTACGTGATACGGGGCCGTAACGGGGCACCCCCCGATTCTGTAGCCGTAATGGCCCCGTAACGGTCAGGGTGTAACGGTAAAAAAAAAAAAAGGCCATTATTATTATTATTATTATTATTATTATTTTTTGCCTTTTAAGGTCTGTTTTTTCACTTTTTTTGAAACTTCTTTCTTCCAAACTCTTCCTAAATTATTCTATTATTATTTTCGACTACTCTTAGCTTGATATTACAGATAAAAACAACTTATATTAAGGATTTTCTTGATTCAAAGCTCCGTGGGCCATTTTCCAGAAATTCCTCAAAAATAGGTATTTATATTTTTTATTTAATGTTTTGTCGTTTGAATAGTAGAATATGATGTGTCAATCATAATAGAAGATATTAATGTCCATTTTACAGATCGTTGTTGTCATTTTATATTTTTTTATAATTTTTTTCTATTTACGCACTATTTTGGTCCTTTTTTTTTAATTCGAAAAATCATTTTTTATTAAATGTTTTGTTGTTTTAATAGTAGAATATGATGTGTTAATCATAGTAGAACATGTTAATGTCCATTTTACAGATTGTTGTTGTCATTTTATATTTTTTTATAATTTTTTCCTATTTACGCACTATTTCGGCCCTTTTTTTAAAAAAATTCGAATATATCATGTAAGATATTTTCATATTACATTCATTCTAATATATTTATCATTGATAGTAGATAGTTAGAAAATTAAATATATGAGTTTTGCAGTCAAATCCAGGTTATCTGGTTCATAAATTCATTAGACAATCCGATATAACTTCTCACCAAAGAGTGGACCGTTACACCACCATAAACATGTTCCAATTTATAAATGAATGTATATTTGGAATGCTTAGAATATTCTGAATTTAATCCTTATTTTTTCATATTTTTTTGGCAAAAAAAAAAAAATGCACCGTTACGGGCCGTTACACCCCCGTTTCGCCGTTACACCCCCCGTATCCGTATCGGTATCAGAGGGCACTGTTATGCCAACCGATACCGATACGGGATACCTTGATTGACTATAGAGCTTGGTTTTGAATACCCATAATGTTACAACCGCATTAGCCATTATGCAACAGTATCTATAACCCCCATTACATGTGACAGGGGTGAACCGAATCAGAATGAACCATTTTGGGAAACATCGGAAGAAAGGTTTAAAAAACGACTCTTATTTTTTTCATCAATGTTTCGTTGTATTCATATGTAGTTGTCAAAACACACAGAAAATAGATTCTGATGTTTTACATCTTTCCTATTTTTTCAAGATTTCTTTTGTGCCAAAAAGAATCATCCAATACGGGCCCACATCATCTGATATGGTCCGATACATCCCGTAGCATATAGTTTTTGGGCTGACCAATACAAACACTGATACCATTATTCAAAACCTTGCCATGGAGTATATACTATAGACTAAAGAGACTAATCGGTCACTACTACCAAGTAGGCAAGTACTGATATAAATTATCTAGCAACTAGCAATAATAATGAGTTACCAAAAAGAAAAGCATCTTCATGCAGTACGAAGCGCATGCCATTTTAGCTTCTACATTGCTCATGACTTCGAAATTAGGGCCTATTAAACTTAATAGATATTATTTTATCGGTGTCTTTTAAACTCAATAAATATATACACAATTACACATACGGTCATCAAATATAATAACTTTAACCACCAAAATGTTCCCCAAAAAGCTCCATTTTGCTTTGATTTGTCAAATCATGCTAAAGTGATGCAAGTATAAGACATCCAAAACGTGCACGCTCCACCCATGTGCACAAGAAGAGGCCTGGATGGGATCCTACTTAAGCACACATGGCTTCTTATTTGTTTCTAAATAGTTTCTTATTGTTTTTGTAGTTTACTTTTTTATTATTACTTCATTAGGAAGTCGTGTTGGATTTTTTTCCTTATTAGGAGAATTAGAGATTAGATTAAGGAAACCTTGTATCCTTGCTCTATAAATAAGGCTACAGGCCATACATATGTACAGATACCTTTAGGATATTTGAACACAAGTTGCTGCCATTTGTTTATTTATGAGAGAAGTAATTGGAAGAGGAGCTGAGGTGAACTCAAGCACATGGCTGCGTGTTGAGTTCTACTCAAGAGTCCCCTTTTCTTTGTCTTCTATTTTATTCATAAATCTGATACTGAATTCTCAGCCCATAGTCTTTTCTATTTAGGACTTTTCCATGCATTAAATCTGATATCAGAGAAAGTTCAGCATCCAGCAAAGATTTTCTTAGGGTTTTTTTTTTTTTTTGAGCCTAAACACTCTCTCTCATCTAAGCCTACCCCTAAATTTCCTAACCCTCAACTAAACCTCCTACATCCAGCAACCCTCCTGCATTTTGGAGGTTGCAGCCATTTCCTGCATATTTCTTTTCTACCATTCTGAAGACTGTTTTACAGCTTCTGCAGCGGTCTGCAGTTCTGCCATGAAACAGTTCTTGCAGCCAAGACCTAAAACCAACCCAAGATTATCCTATACCCCAACCATACATCTTGAACACCCACCAAAGCTCCATCCAAACTGATATCCAGCACAAAAAGTAAATTAAAAAAAAAATAAAAAATTAAAATTAAAATAAAAATAAAAAGAAGAAGAAGAAGAAGAAGAAGAAGAAGAAGAAGAAGAAAAGAAAAGGAAAACAAAACAAAACTATTTTTTTTATGCAAAAAGAAAAAAGAAAAAAGAAAAAAGAAAAAAAACTATTTACAACTTGTAAACTTCATAGTTCATACTCCAGTCCTATCTCTACCCAAAATGTTTCCTAACCTTCTTTTTAACATAATCACACTTCAATTTTATTCTTAAAAGATAGCCTAGTCCAGCCTCTTAAAAACCCAAAACTGATATCCAGCACAAAAAGTAAATTAAAAATTTAAAAAAAAAAAAAAATTTAAAAGAAGAAGAAGAAGAAGAAGAAGAAAAGAAAAAGAAAAAGAAAAGCAAAAAAATAACAAAACAAAACTATTTTTTTATGCCAAAAAAAAAAAAAACTATTTACAACTTGTAAACTTCATAGTTCATACTCCAGTCCCTATCTCTACCCAAAATGTTTCCTAACCTTCTTTTTAATATAATCACACTTTGATTTTATTCTTAAAAGATAGCCTAGTCCAGCCCCTTTAAAACCCAAAACCAGCCCTCAAACCTTACCAAAACCTGTCCCTATCTATTACCCGACTCCAATCCTCATCTATCTAAAATTAAGTCTAAAGTTGCCACATGGCCTGTCCTAAAACCCTTAGCCTACATGCCTAAACAATTCCAAGTGTCCCAAACAGTTAAATCCCACAAAAGCAGGACTTCTTATAGTTCTGAGGTGGCAAGCAACAATCAAAATGACGAGTAGAAGATGTTTCAGCAACTTTTGGAAAGAATGGAGTGGATGGTGGGACAATTTGATAATGAAATAGGCAAGGTGAATAGATGGATGTCCACCCAAGAAGAGGATGGCAGGAAAACTTCATTGTTAGGTGCTCCATTTTCCCATTGAGGCTGAACCGAAACCTGTGCTCAAGAGATAACTGTCCATACACTGATAAGGGATGTATGGATTCTCGAGAAGAGAGGAGCCGTGGTGGTCCCCCCCGGACCGCCCGGATCCCACGAGTGAACCACATTCTAGCCTTGAAGAGTATATGGAGTTGGGGAGTCATCTTCCTAGACAATCTGGGTTTCGGACACCAGGTAGAGATATAATGTGACTCATGAATATGAGCACGGGACGTACCCAGGGTATCAACAGCTATGACGTGGCTCATGGATATGAGCACGAAACCTGCAGAGATATCAACAGCCCCAATACCCTAGGAAAGGGTTACGGGCACCAGCAGCCCCTCATCATGATTATCCTAAATATATTGAGTCAATTCAGCCTCACTGTCTAGAGGAACCAACTGAGAATATAAAAACAAAAATTGAAGATTTCACAGGTAATCTGGACCCCACTGCCTTTCACGATAGGCTGAGAGCATTGGAAAATCATTTTGAGTGGTTCCAATCATCTAAGTTTGTCAAGTTATGTTTTGCAGCATTGAAATTAAGGGGTTGGCACTGACTTGGTGGCATATGGTTTTGAGAGATCAGTGAACTTGTTGTCTTCTGCCCATATCAACTTGCAAAGAAATGAAGACGAAGTTGATAAAGGGGATTTTAACATTAAATTATGAGGGCAATGAGTTTTGAGAACTTCTTAGCCTTCAAGAGGGGAAACTGGCTGTTGAGGAGTACACACAGAAGTTCTATGACCTGACAGTGAGACTTGATAGGAATGATACAGTCATACAGAGGCACAATGGGTTGCCAGGTATTGTCTTAGGCCCAGGATGGATATACAGTGAAAGATGGTAAAGGTCAGTCCTGAAAGTCAGATAGCATTTGGGGGACAAGAGCAACACAAGATAATAGCCAAACACAATCACACAACAGCTTTCGAGCTATGGGCAGTTTTCTTATCTGACTTCAAGCATGTGTGGTTCGCGTTCTTCAGCATAAATAATTGTAGCTCCACATGGTTTTGCATAGCAAAAAAGCCAACGACATGAGTATTCAGGGCATTCCAACAGGAAGTAATGGCGGCAAAGTGCGACCCACCTAGGGTTGCATTATAAAATGTTGTGTTTTGGTCTCTAAAATAGGCCTAGTTCCAATCGAGAACAGGTATCTAAGCTTCCTTTAAGGTTGAAATGAAGGAAAATGTAGAAAAATGAGAGAAATTTTGAAAAAGAAAATTGAAATGGGCCTTTATATGCATATTGGCCCACAATTGATAAGGGTGCTATGGATAACAATGCAGCCGTATCGACTAATATTGCCACTGATTTTTTGGATCGAACCATTTCACCCCATTTTAGGTATTGGCATCAGCTGATATGGACATGATACAACATTATCGACCAGCACAATGTGGATATTTGGAACCATGCACCATATTGCATTTACATTTTTTTAAAAAAGAACTTAACCTCAACTGAATGCAAAATTCTCATTGTGAATCCTCTGGAATTATTTTGTCATTTCTTCAGGGTTAAATCGAATGTCTGCACTTCAATTCATCTGTGCATCCAAATGCAGCCTAAACCTCAAGAAATACACCTAAACGAAGTATAGGTGGGATAATGGTAGTTTCAACAAATGGAAATACGATTCAAAATATTGCTTGATACCACTCGGTTTCACCCAAGACCTTGATCTCGAACAGGACTTCTATGAGTAACCAGCTTCAACAACCATGATAGATCGAGTGCAGGCAAGTCACACTGGTTTAGGTCTCCAGGTGAGTCACACTCCAAGGCTGCTATTTCAAAATCATGGAAATAACAGAAGCCCATAAGATAGGTGGGTGTCTTCCAATTGGTAGGGAAACTGAACCTTTGCAAATGATACACCTTCCTAGGAAAGGCAACTCCAACACTAGTTATCAAGCTGGCTATATAAGTAATACTCATATTATCTTTTTCTAAGAAAATCTCAGATAGTGAACAACTATACATCAAATGCGTACTCAGTACTTCATGCCCACCCATATCCTGAATCAAGATTCCAGATGCTGCAGACTGTAGTGCCTTTTCTCTACTTGGCTTGGAAATTGGCATTCATACTTCGAACCAGTAATGAAAGACCACATGACAATTTCTTACAAATGAACTACCGTTGTGAGAAAATACACCAACAGCAGAAGATTTGAGATTGTCGAAAATGGTGCGCATTTTCTGTTGAGTGAAACCAACATCCCGATAGCTTGATTCTGAGAAACTCCAACATTGAAACATGGTTACATTTTGATGATTCTATCCATCTACAGCTCGTGGGGGAAAGAGCGAACTTGAATGATGGTGTGTACACAGTACACCTAGATGTTAGATATTGCACAATGCATGCAAATTTGTAATTATATTTATATGTTTATAGAGAAATTATCCAGTCCAACTCATTTGCACCATATTACAGTAAAACACTTATTGGACTCAATGACCTCTCAATCATTGACCTAAACTGTCCATCTAGAGGTTCCTGCCTTGGACTTCACACTGTTCTAAAAGCCATTCCAAAATAATAAAAAATCCCAGATTGGTTACAAAGAAAATGCCTTTTTTTTTTCCAAACCAGCCATTTTCAGGCCACTGTTTGAATAACTAGAACCGCCTGGTTAGCACGATCTTCCACATGCCGGCCCAGATTGATGATTAGACCATCCACATGCCCAATACGCATGATTGCCAGAAACCAAATCCCAGCACTCATAAGAAATATCAGAGAAAAAAGGGGGGAAAAAGATTCCTAGCCATATTTGTTATCAAAGAAAAGAGAGAGTGTGTGTGCAGAATCGAACCCAATACCTCTAAATCCAACTGCATCGTCTCGGCAACATGCCTCATGATCGAGTGAACGAGCTTGCTCTTGTTATACCTCTCTTCGCACGCCTGAATATCTTCTTCGGAGACCCTGCGCTTGCTGAGATCGATGTAGCCCTTCTCCTTATCCACGCGGAGGACCATGACGGGCTCCTGGCGACCCACCTTGATGAGGCTGCTGACGCTCCGGATCCGACGGCGTGAAAGCTCCGAGAATAGGATCATGCCCTCGATGTTGTTGTACTCGAGGAGGGAGACGTACGCGCCCATGTCCGCAATGTTCTTCACCTGGATCATCACGGCCATGTCGACTTCCGGGTACTTGGCTTCGTACATCCGGCACTCTAAATTAGGGCCGTTGATCGCCATTGATGAACGGCGGGGATGATGCCGGAGGTTCTTGTAGGTATTTCTTCTCGATTGGTAGTCCGGCGGTTTGTGGAGAGAGAGGTGGGGGTGTTTGGGAATCGGTACACCCTAGGGTTTTTCTAGGGTTAGAGAGAGAGAGAGAGAGAGAGGCGACGGCGCGTCACAGAAACATCACAAGGGTTTTTGGGAGCTAAGCTTGCCTTCAAGGGGCTTTCACTAACTTGCGCACTGTGTGCGTGTCGCATGTTTCCCCGATTTACATGAAAAATTATCACATGCCTTCCCTCGTATGTGATTGCCATATGTTAAAACTGTGTGGGGTCCATCTGTGATGTATACGTAGAATCGAAACCTTTTGTCGAGTCAGAATACTCGTGGGAACCGCACATCACAAGACTCATTCCTGCCATCATCTGGCAAAACTGAAAGGGACCCAACCTTTCTCCCGTCCTTCTCGCAATGAATAGCCTACCATTTTTGTACTTTTCTTTTGATTCTACGGAGAATTACCTAATTAATGTGAATTTTACGTTCCGGTACTTTTTTACAAAGCTACCTCGATGATACACATAGTTACATTTCAATGTTTTACTTTACCGGGGACTTGTTTGATTTTTCAATTCATTGTGAAATATCTTGAAAATATGTAATAATTATTTTTCCTACATTTACCTAACATTTTTATATGTTTGATTTGATGACATGCATTTTTATACAAAAATAAAAAAGGCCACAACATATTTGTGGGTTGGGTCCTACCGTAATGTGTATCGCTTATCCACACCATTAATCTATTATACTTCATGAAGTTATAGCATGAACCAAAAAACAAGATATATCGAAAGCTCAAGTGGACCACGCCACTAGAAAAGGGGAATCAAACACTTACCATTAAAAACCTCTTAGACCCAATGTTTCTTTTGGTGTGGGCCATTTGAGTGTTCAACCCGCCTCGTTTTTCAGCTCATGCCTTAAAATATTGGACGGAATGAATTTATCATATAGATCACCTTGAGGTCTAAAAATTTAAAATAATTCTTTTAAACCGATTTTTGTGAAAGAAAGTACAGTTGATTTTCAAATGATTTTTAAACGGATAAAAGGGTAATAATTACTCATTTCACGGGTACTAACACTACCACTGAAAATCAAACACGTCCTTATATTTATTTAACTGCGGGTTGGGTGGGCACGCGAGCAAATGAATCAATGCTTCAATGGACCCATCACTATATTTATGTAAAATCCATCTTAACCACCCTAAGGTATATCACCTTCTGTTAGGCTAAGGGCCCAAAAATCACCTCATCCTTCATTATTAGAATCAATGGCAATAATTTTTCTTCGAGCTTTTTTCCTTGTATCATCCATCTAAATCACAAATAGGCCGGACTTTTAGGCTGCGGGTCTAAATTTTAGTGTGGAATTTGAGAGTTGAGTTGATTTCATATAATCATCATGGAAGGTCTCAGACAAAGTGAGGGACTAATGTACCTCAATTGTTTTTTTATTGTGGCTTGTCTGAATTATAAATTATAGTGAGATTTCAACTCTATGTCTAAATGGGGATTTAGCATCTAATGGTTGGAGTGGATTTACACGTTTTTAAACATGTTAGCCAACAATTTTAATCATCAATAATTCAGTGGGCCACACTAATGAAAATAATATGAAAGGTCAACATTGACGAGTAAACTTTCTAATCATGTGGCCCATCTGAATTATAGATAGAGTCATTTTTTGAAACTTCACCTAATATGGGATGGCACACCGATTATTGAGATGGCTTTTACATAAACATCATGGTGGGTCCCAACCCAGCCACTAGCTTTTTAAAAATGTATCTAAATATCAATTCTATATTAATTAGGTAGTCAAAAAAAAATAAAAAAAATCTTTGGTAAAATTTACTTTTTCATTATTTAAAGAGAAGGCAAAATTTTGAAAAGGGAAGATAAATGTTAGAAAAGGAGGAGGAAAATACAAATGTCAAAAAGCCAAGGGATAAGGGAGTAATTATATAAAGGTATCATAATAAAATAAACCAACTTATAAGAGGACATGAATTGTGTGTGACAGGTTTGTATATATTAGAAGTTAGGCGGAGCCCACCGTGATGTTTACACATCACGAGAAATTCACATTGTCCATTTGCTTGGACAACTCATGTAAGGACATTAGCTAAAAAATGAAGCAGATCGTGACACACCATAGAAAAAAGTAAGGAAATGATTACCATTAAAACCTTGCTAGGATATAATGTGGTGTTTATATGTCATCCAAACCATTTAAGGTTTGCCTGATTTGAAACTTTTGTGGCTCTAGGTATGAATGCTTAATGTTGGGAATCAATTCCTACTGCTTTATGCATCTGGCTCACTTGAGTATCAGATTTGTTTCATTTTTAGGCTCATGCTCTATTGATAAAGGTATAATGACTGAGTTGATTTCACACAAACATCATAGTGGATCTCACTTAGCTTTCAATTGCAGGACTTCATGCAGTCAGTTCAATTTGCATCCGTTATAATTTTGTGTATTTAATTAAAATAACTCGAAATAATTATTCCATTACCCCTCAGCCTTTTTTTACTACTAAATATTTCTCCTCGTTTTTGGGATGTGTCCTAGCATAATCCGGCAAAATGGATTGACAGAGTGGATTTCTCACAAACATCCTGATGGATCCCACCTAGCTTTCAATTGTAAAAACTTCATACAGTAGGGGTCGCATGGCCTGGTTGCAGTTGTAGGTAATACATGGCCCCTTATAGTTTGGTTTATTTTATTAAAATACTCAAGATAATTACTCCATCTCTCCTTAGTTTTTTGACAATTGTACATTTCTCTTTCATTTTCTTATAGTTGTATTTTCCTTTCATATTTCTGCCTTCAATTTAAATAATGAAAATTATAAAATTAGCCTTAATAGCAGAAATTACAAAACTAATGGCCTTTTTAAACATAAAATAACTGAAATGTCCCTTGACAGACAATGGAAGCCAACTTTCACGGTAGCAACGTTCACGGATTGGATACCGCAAAGATTGCTCCAATGCATCTTAACGTAGAGTAATGCCATATATAAAGTTAGTGAAATTTAGATTTTTATTTCAATGATCCAAGCCATTTATATTATAGGGTTCCCCTGGATGGGGATGCCCAGTAAAAACAATTATACTGAATGTTTCAAATAGTTGGTCAAACAAACATTGGTGTGGCCGTCCAATTACAAAGCAAAAGACCTATATATTCAAATGGATAAAATAATCTAATTTAAAGATTTTATTTGTTACCTATCCACCATACAAGTCAAGGATCATCGTGTAAATGGTTTGGATCCTGGGAAGACAATTCAGATTGAGAGGCCACATCGAGCAAAACACATGAACGGCTAGAAACAATTGTGTTTAGAAGCATTTTGGACATTGTGGTATAAGAATTTTATAAGGTGGGCCTAATTGATCAGCGGTTTGAATCTTCCTAGAGGTTGGATATTATGATCGCGCATACTATGGACCCAACACGGTGGACCCTACTAAAGTTATGATTAGTCTAAATTCTTGGAGGGATAGTATGTTATAATTGTGTGTATACAGATGGTGTTCTAATTGGACTAAGAATGTTTAAATTCATGTGGAGTCGGGAAGAGGAGTTTCGATGGGTTTCAAACTTCTCTCTCGTGCAATTAGTTAAATTTAGTTGGTCCCAAACCTACTGAAGCCTTCTATTCTCATGTTGGTCCTTCTCTAAAAGAATGTAAAGTGTGAAAGACTACGGCAATCGGCTTACAATGGTGGCATATCAACCAGGTACGAATCTTAGTTTGAATTTCTCTGTCCCCATCTCCATTGCATTGTTCAATATTTTCTATTATGCAAATTATTATGGGAAGATCCGAGCCCCTGACAATTACGATGGCCGACGTCATCGAACCGATAACTAAACGCGACGCCCACGGCTATGTGAGTCGTAGAGGTGTCTTGGCCCTGAGAGTAATGATCAGGATGAAACTCGACTCAATAAAGTAGGCCCGATACCCCGCCTTGGACCTTGTGAAAGAAGTCTCTCGATACGTGCAACTGGCGAGAGGTCAAGGCCATCAGACCGGCTCGGACTATAAACGTGATTGCTGCTCAACGAAGGCTTGTAATCACTCCGACTGAGGCCTCATCTGTCAACGAGGCCGAGCCGAGTATGGATCCCGAAGTGAGCGTTCCATGAGCTAAGCTTAGAAACTACCATAGGTGGACGTGGTCGGTTACTTTGCTCACATATATGCATGATACGCATAATATTCTACACGATCCTTGAATTGCGCATAGTATCCCCACGATCTGAAAATCTCACTGATTAAGTGAATCGTGCCGAGATTGGCTGATCTCAACCATCCGACAGACAGATATAAATACCAGAAGACCCCATTACTACATGTACGCAACATCTTGCACTCTCCCCCTACCACTTGAATTAGACCTGGATTCCCTTGACCTGACTTAGGCATCGGAGGGTCCCCCGGCTTAGCCAGGGTCTCCTTTGCTCACTCTTTGCGCAGGACTAAGGTTCTTCAGAGACACATCACACGGAGTGGAGGGTGATCCAGATTTTGACATCAACATTTTTGGCGCCGTCTGTGGGAAACTGATACAAAAGGTTAGGTTCCTATTCTTGAGTATAATGGCTAGAGGAAAGAAAAAAGTAGTAGCTACGGAACCAGAGCCAAATGAGTAAACTCGCTCATCCTCACTACTCCAGCCGAATCAGCCCTGAGACCTTCCCAACATTCTCGCAATCGGGAGAGTAAATATTGTGCCATGCAGAGCGAGATACAAGCCCTATGTGACGAGGTGAACAGGATGAAGCAACAACAGGAGCCACGACCACACCCGGCTCAGGAAAATCCTATTCTTGAACCAATCGGTCTGGTCGTAGAGGCTCACTCCGCGCCGAGGAGTATGAGGCCCGAGGCACCTCAGATGCCGATTTTGGGTCAGAATCCTCCTTCGACCCAAGACCGAGCCTCGGATAGGAATACTGCCACTCGAGCTCCAACCAATGCTTCAGTCACTTCGGCCCTGACACCAACGGATCTCTGCCATCGGCTAGAATGGAGGAGGGAAAGGAGAACTTCTGAAATAGAAAACAATCAAGATATCGTAGCGGAAAACAAGGACCCGTGGGAGAAACGGTTCGCGGAACTCAACGATAAATTCGTAGCTCTGGAAAAGAAACAACAGCCAACGTCAGTTCCCACCGCTGTTCAGGCAATGGTGGAAGAGACCAAGCCTCCCTTCACCTCGAAAATTATGAACGAGGTGATGTCTCAGAGGTTCTGGATACCTCCTGTCATCCAATACTCCGGGTCTGGAGACCCATCCGAGCATGTAGAAGCTAATCGCTCGTGGATGTAGATCCAGATGCCGACGGATGTCATGATGTGCCGAGGGTTTTCGATTACGCTCACGGGTTCTGCACGGAATTGGTATTGGTAGCTCAAGCCAAATTCCATTAGTTCCTTCGCAGAGTTGAGCCGACTATTCCTTACCCAATTCATAAGTGGTAAGAGAAGCAAAAAACCCAACACTCACTTGTTCGCTATTAAGTAAGAGCCGAAGGAATCGTTGAAAGACTACATTACTCGCTTCAATGAGGAAACATTATTGATAGAAGACTACGACGACAAAATGACGCTCGCTGCTGTGTTCAATGGTCTAAAAGAAGGAAAATTCACTTTCTCCATTGGAAAAAACCCGCCGAAGACATTGGGTGAACTTGTCGCCCGAGCTTAGAAGTACACCAATGCGAAGGAATTCTCTAATGCCCGTAAAAATGTACAAGTGACAGAGCTAAATGGTAAAGGAAACAGGCCTAGGAACGAGGAATTTTAGCTGTCTAATAAAGGGACCGATGACCGCGCCAATCGTGATCGTAGTCCGAGCAGAAGGTCCGAGGGAAAGTTCCGTTCTTACACTCCCTTAACACGTCCGCTGAGCAGATTTTATTAGACATCCGAGGAGAAAAGCTGCTGAATTGGCCTGTTTGCATGAGTCGATCCAAATCATCGAGACAAGCTCAAGTACTGCCTCTTCCACCGAGACCACGACCACAATACGGCTGATTGTGTAGATCTCAAAGATGAGATCGAGACCCTTATTCGGAATGGACACCTGCGCCAATATACCAAGGAAGGAAAAGCCGCACGGAAAGAAGAAAGAGAGAGAGAATAGCCGAATAACACCGCGGAAGAGCCCGTTGAAATCCATACTATCTTCGGGGGCTTATCTGGTGGAGGAGATTCAAACAGGGCGCGGAAGGCTCACTACCAGAAGTCTGAACCGGAATATTACGTCCACTTAATTGAACGACCCAGCAAGGAACTTCGGGTCAGCCCATGCACCCTAACCTTCATTGAAGAAGATGCGCGTGGAATTCAGCACCCACATAACGATGCTCTGGTAGTTACCATGACCATAGCAAACCGCAAGGTATATCGCATCTTAGTCGACACCGGGAGCTCGGCCGACGTGATCTATTTTGAGGCCTTTGAAATAATGGAGATTTCGAGGTCTCACCTCAGACCTATGAAAACCCCCCTGCACGGCTTTGCCGGGGAAAGAGTGATCTCCGAGGGAGCCATCTCCCTCCGTGTGACTGCGAGAGAAAGACAACATCAAGTCACTCTCATGGTGAACTTCTTAGTTGTCAACGTACCATCAGTACACAACGTCATTTTGGACAGACCATCCCTCAACACAATGAGAGCAGTCGTCTTCGCTTATCACCTGATGATGAAATTTTCCGCCGAGGGCGGGATAGGCTACCTCCGAGGCGATCAACGAGAAGCTCAGAGATGTTATGCAATGACAGTAAAGAAGGGGTCAGTGAAGCAAACACTTACCATCAACGTTCTAGACCCCAAAGGACCTGTGAAAGACTCATTCGTGGAAGACCTGAAAAAAGTACCGCTCAATGAGGCTGATCCGAGCAGAACCGTTCAACTCGGGACTTCATTGAATCCTGAGCAACGGCTCTAAATATTAACATTTCTGCGATAACATTTGGACGTCTTCGCATAGTCCCACCAAGATATGCCCGGAATCTCTCCGGATGTCATGATCCACAGGCTGAATGTGGATCTAGACCACAGACCCGTCAAGCAGAAGAGAAGGTCGTTCGACGCTAAACGATATGAAACGATAGCCGACGAGGTCTCCGTCCTACTCGACGCCGGATTCATAGAATAAGTGCATTATCCTAACTGGATCGCGAATGTGGTTCTTGTGAAGAAAGTCAACGGACAATGATAGGTTTGTGTAGATTACTCAGATCTAAACAAAGCTTGTCCGAAAGACAGTTTTCCGTTGCCTCAAATCGATCAGCTAGTGGACAGCACGGCGGGACATGAATTGCTCTCTTTCCTGGACGCGTATTCCGGGTATAACTAGATCGCAACGCATCCCCCAGACAGGTAGAAGACTACCTTTGTCACAAAGGAGTTCTACTGTCATGCTATTTGGCCTAAAAAATGCTGGGGCCACATACCAAAGGCTAGTGAATCAGATGTTTTCTAAACAGATCGGACGTACAATGGAAGTGTACGTCAATGACATATTGGTAAAAAGTACCAAGGCAACAGATCACCTGACGGATCTCGGAGAAACATTCGCTGTCTTCCGATAATACCAGATGAAGCTGAACCCCACGAAGTGCGCTTTTTGAGTCAGCTCAGAAAATTTTCTTGGGTTTCAGGTCAGTCAGAGAGGTATCGAGGCGAACCCCAACAAGATCAAAGCACTCTTCGACATGAGTTCGCCTCAGACTGTTAAGGAAATACAATGCCTCATAGGACGAGTCGCGGCGCTCGGACGTTTCATATCTAGAGTAACGGATAAATGTTTTTCCTTCTTCCAACAGTTAAAGGGTCATAAGAAAGCAGAATAGACGTCGGAGTGCGAACAAACCTTCCAGTAACTGAAGTAGTAACTAGGTTCGCCCCCTGCTATCCAAACCTGAAGAGGGTGAACCCCTGTTCCTCTACCTCGCGGTCTCAGCCTCGGCCATAAGCTCGACCCTGATCAAGGAGGTCGGAGGCAAGCAATACCCAGTGTATTATGTAAGTAAGGCCAGGGTACTTGTAGAAACGAGATATTCGCCCTTGGAGAAGCTAACGTTCAGCCTCGTTGTTTCAGCTCGGAGGTTACGTCCATACTTCCAAGCTCATTCCGTAATTGTGTTGACAGACTCCCCTCTCAGACAAGTTCTCCAGAAGCCCGAGATGTCTGGTCAAATGACTAAATGGGCCATCGAACTTGGTGAGTTCGACATCCAGTTTCGTCTGAAGACAGCAATCAAGGGCCAAGCTGTGGCTGACTTCACCACTCCAAGCACAGAAGAGATCAGTACCGAAGTCGAAGCGACTCCACCTGTCCCCTAAGGTGGCCAAAGGGTGGTGTCGGACCCTGGATGGGTTCTCTATGTGGATGGGTCGTCCAATATCAAAGGGGCCAGAGCCGGAATCGTTCTGATCCCGCCAGATTCCACCACTGTCCAGTACGCAATTAGACTCGGATTCAAGGCTTCAAACAATGAGGCAGAATACGAGGCGTTACTAGCTGGACTCAGATTGGCGGCAAGTCTGGGTGTACAATCTCTTTAGGTCCGATGCGACTTTCAACTGGTGGTAAATCACATCTCTACCGAGTATGAGGCTAAGGAAACAAGGATGATCGCTTGCCTTGACAAGGCAAGGAAATTGATTGAAAATTTTGAAATTACACAATCCATCAAATCCCGAGAGAGGAAAATTCATGGGCCGACGCCCTGGCGCGGCTCGCTTCGGCTACAAAAGGAAAGATCCCGTCGGTCATCCCTGTTGAATTCATAGAGCATCCGAGCATTGAAAAGGCGTAGAAGAAGGAAGTCAATCCAGTTCGTGCCAATCTGAGCTAGATGGGCCTGATCTTTAGCTACCTCACATCCGGCGAGGTCCCCTCGGATAGATTGGAAGCCAGGCGGCTAAGAGTCCGAGTAGCTCGATATACCAATCTGGATGGTATCCTATACAAAAAAGGGCATTCTTAACCCTACCTCAGGTGCCTCCGGCCCTATGAGGCAGAATATGTTATTCGGGAGATTCATGAAGGAATATGTGGGAACCATTCTGGCAGCCAAGCCTTAGCTTTGAAAATACTCCGACAATGAAATTTTTGGCCAACCATCAGGGAGGACTCTAAGGTTTATGTTCGGGAATGCGACAAATGCCAGCGCTTCACGGCCATGCCGAGGCAACCTGCTGAAGAAATGATTCCTATGAGCGACCCTTGGCCATTTGCTCAGTGGAGAATCGACATCATCAGCCCTCTGCCTACAGAAGTCAAATTCGCCATCGTTGTTGTCGACTACTTCACCAAGTGGGCCGAGGCCGAGCCTATTGCTAAAATCACAGAACAAAAGGTGATCGACTTCGTTTGGAAAAACATCATTTGTCGGTTCGAGATCCCGTGCACCATTGTATCAGACAATGGCTGGCAGTTCGACAACGACAAATTTCGAAGCATGTGTCAAAGACTCAGCATCATAAACGCATACTCTTCTCCTCGACATCCCCAGTCCAACAGATAAGTGGAGGCAATCAATAAAGTTATCAAGCACCATCTCAAAACGAAGTTGAAAAAAGCGAAAGGTAGATGGGCCAAAGAACTTTTGTTCGTCCTTTGAGCCTATAGGACCACAGCTTAGTCCTCAACTGAAGAGACTCCGTTTTTACTCTCCTACGGCTCGGAGGCGATGGTGACAGTTGAGATCGCTCTCCTTACGGATCGAATCGAGGACTACCAAGAAAACCAGAATTTCGAGCAGATTGCAGCCAACCTGGATTTCCTCGAATAAGTCAGAGACATCTCAAGGCTTCAAGTCGCTGCTCGGCATCAGCAAGTTGTGTGATTTTACAATTCGAAGGTCAAGACCAGGCGGTTCCGACCAGAACACCGCCAAGCCGGGGGCTGAGACACTCGGGCCTTATCGGGTCGTCCGATCGACCAAACCGGGCTCCTACCACTTGGAAGACCTCAAGGGCCGTCAGCCTCCCCCACCCCTGGAATGCCGATCACCTGAAAGTTTATTATCTGTGACGGTAACAACCTTTAAGGCTCCCAATAAATGTATGCCTCCGATCGACAAGCCTTTAAGACTCTTAATAAAGTTTACGTCTTCCTATCTACATGAACGAATTATCTACTATGGAAAAGTTGTCTCTCATACGCAGGGACAGACTCAATGAACTGATCCCTTAAAGAAGAGATTAGTACATTATCCCACAAAAATTCTACATGGCATCCCCTCTTAAGTTGAGGGAAAAGTTAAAAGGTGACCCGACTCCCTCAACATAGGAGTCGGCTCACTGATTGACGGATAAAACGAATGCACCTCGCCAATTGTGGGACGAGCCGACCCCCTAAGGGTCCGGACTCAACAAACAGGCTATAAAGGCCTCAAACTTTACGAAGCAGCATGGGAAGGAGCTGACCCGCTAAAGGGTCGGCTTGGCCACGCCTCAAAGTAAACTGACATATTTACAAATCAGTTCGGCAATCAACAATCGACAGCCAACATCCGAAAATTAACTACAAATTAACATATAAGAAAAATCATCATTCATGCACCCTTTTTAGAGAGTCAAAAATCATCATTCATAAGCCTTCTTCAGAAGGTCAAAAAGTAACCAGAAAGAAAAGTTTTAACTAGTTCAAAAAAGAAAATGGTAAATGGTCTGATCTACACAGTCGGAGGAGGAGGAGCTTGAACGATGGGGGTCTGATCCGGGCGGACGTCTTCGGCAGGCGCCTCTTCAGCTTCTTCGGATAACAAAGATTCGAGGTTAAGGTCCGGATGGATGCCCTGAACCGCCTCGATACAATCATCGAAGCCGCGGTTGTAAAATTTGATAGCCTCGGCGTCCCTCTCCTTTAAAGTTTTGAAGGCGTATACCGCTGTAGCCACCGCTATGCTCTCCTCCGGGGCATGTTTGACAACCCAAGGCGTCAGACAAGATAGATAGTAGCCCGGCGCGAACTTCCTGCCACTCGTCCCCATGTGAGCCGAATTTGCTGCTTCCACAAACCCGGTCCTGCTACCAGCCTTGGCTTGAGCCTCGGCCCCAGGATCATCTCCAACCATGGGAGGGGTGACCATAGCATCAGCCATCTGAACGGCCTCCTCCCGCTTGAATGACGAAGGAATAGCTATGCAGGGGGCTGCGGCAGGTAGAGCAGCCCCCCAGTGGGGGGAATGATGGAGGGCGGAACGGAAGGAATCATCGTGGTTGTTGAAGCAGGAGCGATGGTTGCCGGAGCCCGCGTTTCAGCAAACATCGCAGCCGGAGCCGCCCGCATATCGGCAAGCACCGCAGCCAAAGCCGCAGAAGTAGAAGCTGGGCCAGAGGGCCCCTCTCCACGAGGAATTGCTTGCCGTCTTCAAACGGTGGTCTTTATCCTGGGCTCGCCCCTCAGCAATTCCTCCGCTGTCGGGGCGGCCTTTCTCCTCCGAGAGCCAGATGTCACGGCCATGCCTGCGTAAAAAATGACAAATCAACAATTAAACGAATAAGTTTGATCCCTTCAAGGGAAACAGAATAAGAACTTACTGAAAGATGTCTGGAGAGGCGGCGACTTGCAAAGCCCAGACCAATGAAGGTCGGAGGCTGTGATCAGGTCCGACCAGGAGCGGAGCTCTCCCGATCGCGCCCTAGCTTTGGCTATACAGTTCTTCTGAGCCGAGTCGATTAGAGGCGTGCCCCTTGCGAAATTTACAAAGGCAGAAAACTCCAGTTCAGCCTGATTGGGGTAACAAAAAAAAGAACATCGAAAAAGAGGGAATGATAAGTCCAACCTGGTTTTGAGAATTTGGTGGGAACTCGAGTCGTCAGAGTCCTGAGTTCAGCCGTCGGTGCCTCCCATTCACCCACAGCCCAAAACCATTTATTCTTTCAGTCATTGTTGGAGGACGGAAGGTTTATTACTAGCCCCGACCCCTTACTGCCTCGGGTCGCAAAGTAGTATTATGTTTCTTGACTATCGTACTTGACCAGATACAAGCTCATCAGTTCCTCTGGGGTCAGCTCCAAGTTTCTGACTTAACACCAGATAATATAGGAAGACATCAAAACCCTCCAGGCATTGGAAGTGAATTGCCCAGGAGCTAGTCCAAGGTAGGCTGTAGTGGCGCGGACGAAAGGATGCAAAGGAAGTCGAAGCCCATATTGCAGTGCACAGAGAAAAATGACCACTTCTCCCTCAGCAGGTGCTCCAGCGGTGTCAAGGGACTCTAGGGCTCTTATCCGAACGGAGTTCGGGATCTGAAACTCCGAACGGATCCACTCCATTTGAGACTCCGATAGCACGGAGCCTCCTTGGACCACCTCCGAGGCCCGCCCACTCGCCAGCATCTCAGTGGCCTCGGCAGTCGCTGTCCAGGGGGCTCGAGCGATCTTCTTTTTGCCAGCCCGATGAGTCCGAGCCCCGTCTCCTTCTGTTTGCGGGACAGAGGAAACAAAGGTACAACTTCATAGAAGGCCCCTCTCCCGTCATCGGAGCTTCCCAACTCAGAGTCGTCACCATAATCCCGAACAGTCTCTGAGTCGGACGACATCTTAAAAAGGAGAAAGACAAAGAGATGCAGAGAATGAGACTCACTGGACGGTCACCGGGAATCGCTTCTGCCGAAAATATTCAGACGGTCGGAATCGCCTATCGGAAAAGCTTGGTTAACCGGAATCGCCTTCGTCGAAAATCGCCTCCTCCAGTATCAGCTCAAACGCAGTATATAAGTGAAAAAAATCTTCAAAGGAGGGTTTATATAGACCTCATTGGATCCCTGCATCAATGACCAGCAATGATGACTGTAGCCGAATCGTCGTGAGCCGACCTCGGAATTGATGTGGCCACATACCATTGGCTCAGGCTCTATCGGGCAGTATGCCTCTGACATCGAGCGGCTTGCTTTTGATAAATGAAGCGACGCCCGAATAAGGAAAGGTTCCGTTCGAAACATTACTCCGGGTATACGCGTCCACTGAGCGTGGGCCTATGGGCGGGAAACCCAGAGAGCGTTATGTTTCAGAACGTAATAGTCTCGACATGCACTGAAGAATCGGCGGATGAGGCGATTAATCTTTCATATGCTTAATCTCTGAGTCCTTAGCAGATCTCGAAGAGTAGGGGGCTTCTGTTATGGGAAGATCCTGACAATTCCAAGGATCGACGTCATCGGACCGATAACTAAACACGACGCCTACGACTAAGCGAGTCGTAGAGGTGTCTCGGCCTTGAGAGTAATGACCAGGATGAAACTCGACTCAATAAAGTAGGCCCGATACTCCGCCTCGGACCTCGTGAAAGAAGTCTCTCGGAACGTGCAACTGGCGAGAGGTCAAGGCCATCGGACCAACTCGACTATGAGCGCGATTGTTGCGCAACGAAGGCTTGATAATCACTCTGACTGAGGCCTCATTTGTCAACGAGGTCGAGCCAAGTATGGATCCCGAAGTGAGCACTCCATGAGCTAAGCTTAGAAAATAGCATAAGTGGACGTGGTCGGTTACTTCGCTCGCATATATGCATGATATACATAATATCCTACATGATCCTCGAATTGCGCACAGTATCCCCACGATCCGAAAATCCCACTGATTGAGTGAATCGTGCCGAGATTGGGGGATCTCGATCATCTGACAGACAGGTATAAATACCAGAAGACCCCATTACTACAGGTACACAACATTCTACAGTCTCCCCCTACCACTTGATTTAGACCCGGATTCCTTTGACCTGACTTAGGCATCGGAGGGTCCCCCGGCTTAGCCAGGGTCTACTTTGCTCACTCTTTGCGCAGGACCAGGGTTCTTCAGAGATACATCACATGAAGTGGAGGGTGATCCAGATTTTGTCATCAACACAAATTATAATTTACATGTGGACGACACAATTCAGTTGAAAACCGATATATTCCACATAAGAGGTATGTTCGAATACATCCTATATATCGTAATGTGATACATTGGGACTCTAGTCACTTGAGTTGAGATTTTCTCAACGATCCAAATGGTTTATGTGGCAGGTCTACCCTTTTGATGTAAGATGGTTGAAATTTTTCTTAAATTGAATATTTTAACCATTTGAGTACATAAAGTTCATGATGACGGTTAATTTTAAGCAAAAGACCTAACTCTCAAATGAATGAAATAATCCAACATACAGAGCCGTACACGAGTTGAACAGAGTCAAGCTTGGCATAACTCGGCTCGACTCGGCCAGGCCAGGAGTTAACCCCAGCTTGAACTTGGCTTGGCTAGGTCTTTAAGCTTGACTGGCCAGCGCGGCTCGGTTCGATCAGCAATTCGGGCCAGTTCGAGCTTGTGAGACATTTTCTCAAACATATATAATGCATCTTTAATCTCTCACAAAATGCAAAACAGTAAAAACACCTTACATGTATTTCATCAAACATTCGGCATGCAGTATAAAAAACAAGACATGAGGGCAGTTTTATTGTGTGTGTGTGTGTGTGTGTGTGTGTGTGTGTGTGTGTGTGTGTGTGTGTGTGTGTATATATATAGCGATTTATTTCGTATTCATTCATTCATCGCTACTAGCCAATTCTGCGGAGAATGTACACAACCGAAACAACACTTTATTGAGTCATTTTATCAAACACTTGGCGAGCAACATCAAGATAAAACTAACCGAGTCACCGAGCCGATTCAATCCGAGTTGATTTGAGTTGAGGTTTGAGCCAGTCGAGTCAAGCTCGAACTTGGCTTGAAATTTTTTTGAGCTCCAAAAACTAGCTCGACTCGTACCGAATCTAATTTCGAGCCGAGGCGAGTGGAGCTTTTCCAAGTCAAGTCGACTGAGCTGACTGAGCTAACTTGACTCGTGTACAACTCTACCAACATGAAAGATTTTAGAAAGCCATCATAAAAGTTGAGATCATTGTATAAATACCTTAGATTATTGGAAAGCAATTAAGATTTGAAGGTTAAAGTTCCCATGTATCACATTGCATTACATGGGATGGATTTTTTCGAGCAAACCTTTTTTTTTAATCAAATCTTTTTTTAATCATCCTCTCTAGGTATTCCTCCACAGTACATTTTCAGTGGAGAATTCATATTATTCTCTCTTGTTCCCTTTTTCTTCTTTACAAAGTGGGGAATTTAGAATTCTGGGCCCACATGGCATGTGTTTTACATCCCACCTATCCACCTATCCAATAGATGCACACCAGCATAATAATTAAGCGATCCAAAGACATGGATGATTTAGTCAGAAGGCCGACCAATTCATAAAAATGACATACACCACTCAAAACATCCAAATTCAAGTGTAGCCCATGTGATGATTTTAACGGCCTTATTTTGGTTCCAGCAATCACCTTGGTGGGGTGTATAAGTTGAATGACTTGGATGTTATACATATACCATGTAGGCCTTACAAAGTTTCACTGTCACCATTTTTTAAGGGAAAAAAATAAATAAATGAGGTATTTTTTTGTAACTTCCTTGCTAAAAAAGCACCTCCTGATTTCTAATCACAAAGATTGGCATATCCTCACCGCAGTCTGGGTTGCTGGGCCTTTATTCAGAAGCGTGCATTATACTTGTATTTCTCTTCCAGACCGTCTATTTGCAAACCACAAAAAGAAACGTTTGTATTGTCATGTTGGGATAATCCAACCGTACATGTGCACAACCCAAAAATCACTCCATCATCATATAGCCTAATCGAATCCAACCGTACATGTCCCACAACCCAAAAAATCACTCTAAGAGGGTGATGATAAATGGTTAAAATGTATTTCTCTCATAGTTGGACGATTTGGATTAGGTATCTATGCCTCAAAGCGCCACGATTCCACGCCCCCAAAAAAAATAGAGCGTCGACAGCAGGATTCGAACCTGCGCAGGCAAAGCCCAACAGATTTCGAGTCTGTCTCCTTAACCACTCGGACATATCGACTCCACTTAAAGACTTGCTTTCAATTATTTATATAAACAATGAATAGAGGCGGTTGGATCTAAATGAATCAAAGGCAGGTAGGGTAGCCCTATCCGACATACATTGAAATGTGCATTTCTCGGGGTACGTACAGCAACCACAACTGTAGCTGAGGTGGGCCATCACGTGGATATGCCGTCTGTCAAGAATGAACTCTTGTAGCCATCCGCTAATAAGTGAACTACAAAAGGGAGTCTACATTGAACCATTTCAAGTCATAACAATTAGATGATAAGAGTTGTCTAATTACTGCACTTTTTTAGCCTCTAGCCCATTCACATGGTATCCCACCAAATCAATGGTCCTGATCACTACATGAGAAATCAAAATAGATGTGGACACTGATTTCCTTTTACTTACTTTTCTTTAGAAAAAATATTTTTAAAAAAATATTACCCAAAAGTAGCTATAAATTTATATAGAGACATTTCGTCTTTTAACATTTTCCATGGAAAACAAAATCCATGACCAAATAATAAAATTATTATTAAATTCTGTAGTTCTCCACTTTCTAAGGATTCCATAGGAATTTTTTTTTTTTTTTATTTTTATTTTTTTATTTTTTTTTTTATTTTAATTTACATATTTTGGATTTCTCTCTGTCCAAACAAGGTTGAGATCAAACCCATATAACCTGTACATTTTAGGACTTGGTTCATGAAGTTGGGTGGTGTTGGAAACCTTTTCCCAAAGCATGCAAAAACGCCAATTGTGGAGTGCATACCCTCTAAAACCGTTTAATCACTGCATCACATGATTATACAGTGGTCACAATGCTCAACTTTTTTGTGAGGCCCACAAAACACCATTCAATGGCCCAAAACAAACCTTCAATGCATGCCATGGTGGCGCTCTGGATGAGCCGCACATATGATTTTTCTTTAGCCAGGCATGTTCAAAATGTGACTCATCAGATGTATGCCCAGATCTCACACTAGTATGCCACGTTGGTATTTGTATTGTAAGTCATCCATTCAATCCCTCCTCACTGCGAATTGGCTTAGAACATGTTTGGATGCCACACATTTTCATTTTCCATTAAATCCGTAATATCGTGTATGAAGCATTGGCCGTGAAAACAGCTCCCTCCCTGTTCTCAAAAAGAAAATTAATAATAATAACCAGCTAGATGGAGTGACTGTTTGCCTCTCATGCATTTGTAAATGCGTTGCAATTGATCAAAATCCTCACTGTTCACCCGACTCTCCATCAAGAGAAAAGGGCTTCTGGTGAATCTTCAGGCCTGTTTGATGTTCGAATTTCAACCATTGGTTCACTTCTGAGAGCTGCTGACATGCGTATCTGCACCTATTGGAAGAAAATGCATTTAAAATCACATCTAGGTGGCACTCAATCACACCCTTAGCATTTGCCAAAATAAAATTCAGCAAAACAAACAATCAAACCTGCAAAGGAGTTAAAATGATGCCAATTAGGAAGTTGGTTGGTACTGCTAAATAGGTGGTATGTGTGGGATTATTTTAAAGGGTTGTACCTGTGCTGCCTGCTGATAAATGCTTGGACCATAGCACATGAATAAATGAAATATGTATGGAACATGGAAACCTAAAAGCATCAGATACCCAAATCTCCATAGATATTGGAAGAAAGAGAGTAAAAGGCATGAATTTATATATCAAGTCCAGCTGAGCAACCAGAATACACTTTCAGGATTCCCTACATTCTCCCATCATCATGGCATTTTGACACAAGCAACAGGAAATCAACCCTTTGGATGCATGCATCGCCCCAACGAGGACTGGTTTTTACTCAATAATCCTATTTAGTTGGATGCAGAATTTGCACATTCTCGGAGCACCCAATGGACTGATTGAACAGCAACTGGAATAACTGTACACAATACCGTTTGGCACCAAAAAGAAAAGAAAAGATTGAAAATAAAGAATCTGCCAACAACTTCACATCCGTGCTACTTGCCTCCACAAAACAAGAGACCAAAAACAATGCAGATGGTGGTGAAGATCTACGCGACGGTAGACAGCATTAGCAGGGAAGGATGCATTTCTTAATCAATCCTGCCACCACATGAAGGGTTCTAAAATTAGAAACAGTGGCATAATGCAAAACATGAAGGGTTCTAAACATGTAAAAATTGCCTGTTGTAATACAAAACATGTAGCAACATGAGTAAACCATATCATTAGAACATGACTTCCAATTCAAAGTCGAGATTTTGGTTCGATTGCCATGGATGATTCCTGATTCAACTGAACCAGGAAAAAAAAAACCAACACGCTTAATTCATTAAAAATAAAGAATGGAAGTCATGTTCTAATGATTGAAAAGAAAAGAAAAGATTGAAAATAAAGAATCTGCCGACAACTTCACATGGGTCCTTACTCTTACTCCAGTGGTAGACTCTCAGGAGTTTCAACACCTGGTTGAGGGTTCAAGTACCCATAGGTGGTGAAATCCCACCATGGCGTGAGTGTGTGTGCATGTGTGTGCGTGTGTAAAAAAAAAAAAAAAAAATCATTAAAAATGGAACGAAATTGCAGGTATCATACTAAGAGTGACTTGTTTCTTGTGCTGATTGTTCCGACTGCTGAATATCAATCATTGCTAGAAAAAAAATACATTGATGCTTTTTTCTCTCTTGTTTTGGGTTTGGGTCTTGCTAAGTAGAGGTTTGCTAACATAACATGCATGTATAAGGCAGTCCTATATGCTAGCATGTGGGTCATCGTGGCACAAGAGTGGGATCCAAGCGTCACGTCAAGTGGGTACCACCATGTGGATGCCCTTGCCCAAGATCAGCAAGGTCTCTAGTTAAGTGGGCTGCATGTTATTGCAAGAAATGAAGGCTATTAAAAACTTGGCCAAGTTTTCTCTGTTTGTATCTAACAGCATCGCCCATGTGATGACTGATGAGTGGACTGGCCTGACTGTGGGCAAGGGCATCAAGCCAGTGGGACCACCTGATGGACAACTTGGATATTGCACTGTGCCATGCTGGCATTTGCACTGGTGTGTACATGGTTGCCTTGTACATGCGTGTGGGATTAGCGAACTTCTCGGTGAGAAAGCTGGGTTTTGGGAAGACCCCTACCTGTATTCATGATATATTTATTATGGTATTTTTCATCTAACACCCTTGGAGCACCATCCTCTAAAATATTAAGGAGAACATTTGGAAATTGTGTGGAAGAAAAACTAAGGGTGTGTTTGGTAGGCGCCTATAAATGAGATCATCTCATTTTAGTTTCACAGTAATTATGTATTAGAGATCATATTTCTTTCCAGTAATGACTAAAAATAATATTGATAGCAATAATCATGATCTCTAACACATAATAAAGATTAACTAAAATGAGATGAACTCATTTATAGGCGTCTACCAAACTGGCCATAAGCATTTTTTTTTTCTTCCCCGATTGATGACCCAGCTATTTAAATGAATGGTCATTTTAGCAAAAAATGCAATCAAGTGTAATATAAATTGATAAATATGATGTGGCATATTAGAATATGGTCAACTGGGACATATCTTATTTTCTATTAGTTTTCCTTTTGTATTTTTAATGATTTATTGGTTTTATACCCAAAAATAAAAAAAGAGAAGAAAATTCTTTTAACATATAATACAACTTAATCCAGCTCTCAGACACCATTACAATCCAATTCAATTTTAAGAACTGAAAAGGCATCACTTGCAAATAAAAATATACACTAAGACAGGGCTTACGTTTGATCATATGGCCTTGCAAAAGGGGGTTTTACGTCAGGGTAGCAACAACTTCTAGATTTTTATGCACCAACCATCCTCGAGGATAGGAAAGCTCAGAAGCTTCAATATGCAGATGCCAAACCATGATCCTTGAGCAGTCATTTGGTAAGCCTTCCATTTGGCTTTCATCTTCGACAATCTGTTCGATAAACATGGTCTCCTGCGAGCACATGCTCACTTAGTGAAAGCTCAAATCCTTTTTGAGCAAGAACAAACATATGATGACATAACAGGAGAGAATGGAAGTAAGGAATCATGGGATCCTGAGCCTCGGCAAATATGACTCGCAGACGCCCCAAATTCTGTACAAGTGGGGCCCATGGTTCAGCAATCCAGAACATTGGTTTTTGGCCCCACCATGGACATGGAATGCCCAAAAATCTCCCAGATTGGAAGACCCTAACCCATCAATTTGTGGCATACAAGCAAGCAGTTAAGGAAAAAATTAGAGCAATCATCCAAATTCAACAGATAAAATAGACCATATATTGAAGGGTTTGGATCTTCCAACCAGGTAGATTTTTGGGGCATCCAAATCCAAAGCGAGGAGTCTGGAACATTGAATGATGTGCCCCACATGTCCAAAATGGGGAGCTTCAGAACTGAATGTTTGCCTGGGCTCAGGATCCCTATAATTCGCATGCAGTAATGCTTGTTGATATCTTAGGTAGGGCAGACTAACTTGTACTCCTTCCTTGATAGTGTCTAGATGCCTGATAGATTCAGGAGTGGGCCTGTGCCATCTCTTAGGATCCCATAGTATGGTACTATTGAAAGCAAATCCTGACATGTCGACATGGAATCTCCGCATTCTCCAACTTCTTTCGCTTGTGTGCCATCCAATAACCTGGCTGCCATTGCATACGGGACCCTCCAATATAGCTTTGTTCTTCCTTTCCTGAAGCATGGCAACTGGCCATGTGCCAAAGCGTCTGCAGCTTGGAAGACAAGCTAGTCATGACAGCAACAATAAAGGAAACCAGATAATAAATAAATAAATAAAAGAGAAAAACTCCTATGGTGGAGAGAATGAGAATTACAAGGTATGGAATATATTCTATAGAGCATTTGAACTATGACCACTAAAATGAACTGAGAAAGCACAAAAAGGAGTAAGATGACGTGTTTATGTACATTGAGAACTCATCCTAAGGGGCTGTTTGATCAAACTTATTTTCAGCACTTATCACTGAAACTTGATATTTTCAGTGATTTTTACTGAATTGGATCGTTTGGCAAATCCAACTTATTAAGTACTTAAATTAATTTTCACTGAAAATATGGGTCTTTTTTTAGCTCCTCCCCCTTCACTTAATGCTGAAGGCTGAATACTGAAAGTGGTGGTGCATGAAAATTTCTTTTCACTTTTGACTAAAATATCCCTAAAATTATAACAAAATTACGATTCAGCACATTAAGTTTTCAGCACTTAATTTTCAGAGCTTGTTTTTCAGTTTGTCAAATGACACCCAAGTCTATCTAGACTGGGCCAGACTACTGTCTACAGTTTCCATCATTTCTCAAATGGCTCCACTATATACACAGCATAAATGACATCAATCCAGATAGTCCTTTTTTTAAACCCCATTTTGGATGGATGTATCACATCCCTGGCATTTACAACCATCCAAGGAATGGCCACAAGAGCCTTTTGTTTTACAAGCAACTAAAACTTTTATTAGAGAAGAGAGAAGAGGATGATACAACAAATATGAATCAGCGACCACAAAAACACAATAAAAAGAAAGCCATCAGCTGTCCAAATTTGACAGCTGATATCAAATCTTCCAACCAGTGTAATTTGTACAATGTCCATCCATGATGGGGCATATGATTTGGATACTATGGATTGATGTAAATATGACAAATGTATAGTGGATAAGTCACTGTCATCTAAGAAAGAAATGGTGGAAAAGGCACACAATATATATATATATAAAGATATATATATATATATATATATATATATATATATATATATATATATATATCTTTTATATATATATATAAAATAAAAAAATAAAATAAAAAATAATGCCAAAGAAGAAAAAACTAGGGCTACATGCAACTTCTACAGTTGATGAACCACTGTTCCTATCAATGAAGATCTGGGAATTCGATTTATGTAGCATCACTTGTTTATAAGTAAAGAAAGATAAGTTAAAGTAACCTCTTTACTATGGAAAGCAACTTATTATCTCAGCAATAAGAGAAAGGGATCTGTATCTTCCCCCCAACTCAAGTTATGTATATGGTAGTAACAAAACAACCTCACTGACATGAATGCATGTTATAAAGCCACAATGGAACTACTACCTGGATACAGTTTAACTATATATTAAACCAGGTTCAATATTTTCATAGACTCCTAACTCCTAATGGTTCTCTCATAAAAGAAAAACACGAAAGAATTTTTTGTATAGAATCTTGACGGAAAGATTTTGTAAATGTTAATGGTTTAGTTAGATTTAGATCACTGTGAATACTGAAAAGTATTACACGGTCTAATAAAACTTAAACTATTAGCATGGTGTAAAAATTTTCTAATAAAAATCATAGAACTAAATATGAATAGGATGTTATAGACGTAAAACCTGTAACCGTATTTGTGTCATGGATTTCGGGAATGGTGAATCTTATTCTCACTCCCTGTATCCGTGTCTATATCCATATTGGTACGTAGGCACATCATATGGTAAGGGATGAACTTCAAACTGCACTTAGGAGTCAATTGACAACTTTGCTACTCAAATGCTACCAAGTTTGGAAGGGTTCTTATAAATGGTGCATCTTTATGTGTAAAAGCTTCTCTACAGCTTATTGAAATTGCATTGAGTAATATGGGTAGAATATATAGAATTATAGATACCTCTTCCACAAATATGAGGTTTCAAATGGATTCCCTTTTTTGCAACTTACTCTTCTCTAGAATATGTTGGACATATACAACAACAAAAAGAATATCAAAGGAGACATAGATCAACCAACAAACTCTTAGAGGAAGCTTGGAAGCAATTCCACAAATAATTGAAATTCAATTTCTTAAAAAAAAAACCATTTTAATGAGAGGGGATGCGGAAAAGTGAACAAGGAATACAAAAAGAGTAAGAAGCAAATAAGATGAAGTTGGTGTTTAAGAGATCCATTTAGTTATAAGAAATTTCAAGTCTACTAGACCATGTCATTGGCTTTTTAAACTCAACCGAGTTTAGAGTTGTAGGCGTACATGTGTGTGGGCCTATGACTGAGCCCACAAGTACATACACCTGGGTCTTGTGTGTTATGGGACTTGGTATTTTCCTATTTTATCTTTATTTTTATGCTTTTCTTATTTGTCCATTGTCTCTCTCTCTCTCTCTCTCTCTCTCTCTCTCTCTCTTCTCTCTCTCTCTCTCAAATTGACTTAAAAATCTTCCAAACCGGGATGTCCAGCAAAAAACAACAAACCCATCAGAAAAATTCCTCAAAAAATGAATAGAATAAGAACTTCCAGCAACATTTCAACCGGATAGCAGAAGAATCGGCAAGGGCTTTAACAACATATCAAGAGGCTTTAAATCCAGCAACACATGATTCAAAACCCTCAAAAAAATCTAGCTGCAAGCTACCCCCTCTCACGAATCACAACAAGTCAGTAAGGAAAAGGCTATGACTCTCAAAATAGAAAAAAGAATGAAAAAGAAGAAAGAAGTGTGAAGAGAAAAGAGTTGATAAGAAGTTGTTGTTGTGGAAGGAAGGGAATCAACTAAGATTAGGAAGGGAAACACCACTTATTGAGAAAGATCAGAAGAAGAGGAAAGGAAAAAATTTGGAAGGGAAGAAAGGGAAACACCGCTTGTTGAGAGAGAGAGAGAGAGAGAGAGAGAGAGAGAGAGAGAGAGCTCATGGGGTTCAGATATCTAGCCCTACTTCATTTATAACAATAAGAGAATGGTACAATTACATATGTGCCCTTATTAGAAGGGAAAACTAAAGAAAGACAAGGAACAAATAAGGAAAATATAAAAATAAAGATGAAACAGGAAAAATACTAAGGTGCCGTTTGGTAAACTGAAAATAAGGTCTGAAAATTAATTAAGTACCCCAAAACTTAAAAATGCTGAATTTTAGTACTTCTAAGTAATGAAAAATCTGTTTGGTAATTTTTCTGAAAAAAGTCTTGATAAGTGCTTTTTCACAAAAGCTTGTTTAGTAAGCAGAAACCACAAATGTCTGAAAATTGGTAATTTGTCAGATTTGCTCCTCATGCCTCAATTTCTATATGAAAATGAGACAAAATATATTATTGCCATGCCACCAAATTTGGCACACCTATGCCGAATTCACATACATCTCTCAAACATAATCTTTTGATTTATGGGCCACGTACTATATTCTTCTTAATATAATAATCATAACCCTTCAATTTGTGTCCTTGAATTGGACAACTAAACATCTCATATATTTAACTGATAAAGGTCGTTTCAAAGGTTAGGATAATCTAATATTTTTAAAAAATTATTTTTGCATGATCCATCCATAGTGGGCCCTATGTTGACAGCATTGTTGATCATGAAACCAGTGGGCCCACCTGTATGATCAAAACCCGAAATATGAACCATACTCAGGTGGAGCATCATATAACTCCCCTTGGCATGAGATGACTCACACTGCATGATGACATGGCACACTAGCAGATATTGGGTCATTTATCTCTAGGGTCCCACCTACAACATGCTTTTGGTTCGATGACCTTGAAAAAATGCTTTGGTTCAGAAGGAAAAAATCTTATCCTTAGGAAGTTTTCAATGGTAGGAATTCAATCCCTATTGTTTCCTATGGTACGTTCCCCTTGAGCGTTCAATCTGCCTCCTTTTTTAGCTGATGCCCTAAAATGATCTATCAAAATGGATTGACAACATGGATAAAACATATACATCAGTGTGGACCCTACAAATCCCCTGACGACTGTCCTTCTCTAGGTCATAGTACCCAATCCGCACGCCAGCAATCCCTGTGAAAATATCAGTTTGACTTGGCAAGGGAGCAGATATGGTGCGGCTCGGCCTCACCCAAGACAATGCAACCCTTACTGTAGGGCTCACATTGATGTTTGTATTCTATATCCACACCGTCCATCCACTTTTCGAGCTCATTTTAGGACATGCAAACAAAACTAAGGCAGATCAAAAACTCAAGTGGGTCACACGAAAGGGAAAACTGGGGAAAGAAATGCCTAACGTTGAAACCTTCCTAGCTCCACCTTGATGTTTATATGCCATCCAAACCGTTTATAAGGTCATTACCACCAGGATGAACAGAAAACACAAAAGACTTATCTTGATACAAAACATCTTTGGCCATACGAATGTTTCAGCAATGGTTGTTCAATCCTCATTGTTTCCTCTCGTGTGCCCCACTTGAGTTTTGGATCTACTTCATTTTTTGTCGCATGTCCTCAAATGAGCTCGCAAAATGCATGGACAGGGTGAATTTCTCACAAACATTACAATGGGCTCCACCTAACTTCCTAGCACGGGAACTTGCTGGGAAAGGCTTTTGGCAGGAAACCCACGGCCACAATCCCCTCCGCAATGCGCGTGAGTGGCAACCTCCTACCATGATGACGTGGCAAAGTTCTGTCGGCCCCACCATGATGTATGTGTTAGATCCACACCATCTAGCCAAATTTTCATATCATTTTAGGTCATGAGCCCAAAAATTTGGTAGATGCAAAGCTCAAGTGGTGGAAAATGGTGGGGATTGAATGCCTAACAAGCTCTTGGGGTCACAGAAGTTTTGGATCAAGCTGATATTTTTGGTTTCCTTCATCCAGATCTGCGTGAACTTATGAACAGATTTGATGACAAATAAACATCTTGGTGGGCCCTAAGAAGGTTTCAACAGTGGGCATCATCATCCCTGCAGCTTTCTGTGGTGCGGTATACTTCAACTTTGGGTCCTGCCTCATTTTTTGATTCGTGCCCTAAAATGATCTGGCAAAATGGATGGATGGTGTGGATATAATGCATGTATCATGATGGAGGCCAGAGAACTTTGCCACATCAGCGCAACTTCTAGCCTACACAATTAACCTTGTGAAAGCTATAGCGGAGGGCAAAGTCGTCATTTATATATAAAAAAATTAATTCACAATCACTTACCGCATTCCGCATTAAGCATTAAGCATTAAGTTAAAGGAGGGGAGATTTAAAAAATCTATTTTTCAGTGAAAAATCGAATTAAGCACTTAAGCTTTTGGATTTACCTAACAATTTGAATTAGGAAAAATCACTAAAAACGGCTCATTTCAGCGTTAAGTGCTGAAAATAAGTTTTCCCAAACACCCCCTAAGACTAAGGCCCATAACACAAAAGGCCTAAGTGTATGTACCTGTGGGCCCAATCATAGCCACGGTTACAGGGCAAATACAGGTTTTTTGGAATTTTTTATTTTGTTTTTTTCCAACGTTGTGGGGCAGATACAGGTTTTTGGATTTTTTTTCTTTCAATAATAAAAAAAAGAGATTGTAATGACTGTTACGGGGGCTGTAACAGCCGTTACGGCCCTATCATAAAGGTAACGGTGGTGGCCAATATGGCCACCGTTACCATTACAGAATAACTTGGCATCCACTAAAACAAAACTCTCTCTCTCTCTATTGAAAGTAGTATTTATTTATTTATTCTTGAGAATTAAGACTTTATTAAAACAGCCAAAAGGCAAAGACAAAAACGCAAACATAAAGAAAAATACAAAAAACTACAACCTTGAGAAGGCAGAAACAATTCATATGGGAGGTATGATTAGCAAAAGGAAGACACCATCTACATTGTCTATGCAACATTAACTCCAGAAAAAAAAAAAAAAATTGAAGAAGAAGAAGAAAAAGAAGAAAGAAAGAAAAGAAAAGAAAAGAAAAGAAAAACAACACAACACCCTTACAGCTCCTAACTGAGAGGTAGACAAAATAGCAATCATGAAATAAATAATAGATGTAAGAGCACCAAGATAGTTTGCTCCACTGATTGTTCGTAGGTTGCATTAGCATTAGATTGCTCAACCAAAAATCCTTTCAACTACATACCTATTGTATTTCTGTGGTATAAAAACATCATGAAACACACAAGCCAATACATCATACAGGATAAAGGACAAATATCAGGCAGAAGAAAGTACCTGATCTCCCTCATTTGCTCAAAAAGATGATCTGAATACATGTTATAGTCATCTGCAAAGTACACAATTCCATCAAGGCGATGCTTTTCGATGTGAGAAAGTGCCACATTTCTTTGGTGAGCGCCTTTATCTTTTATGCTGGTCAAATTTGCATTGCACACAAGATGTCTGTACATAACCCCAGTTTTCCTCAACATGTCAGCGGTTTCAACAGATTGTGCAGACATCTCAACAACAATCCATAGTAGAGGAGGCTGGACGAGTCTTAAGGTGTGCGCCAAACGATTCAAATAGTATGCCTGAAATGGCCGAGGGTGAGTTGGAGTGACGATTATCAAAAGCTTTCGGTACAAGAAATTTGAATCCTGAATGGGAGATTCTGCAGAAAAAGCATCAGAATTCTCATCTCTCAGCTCACGTTTCACCTCCATTTCTAAGCTAACATTGCTCTTGAACTCGGCATTCTCAAGCAAGGAAGTCCCATGTCTGACAACATCAACATGTGGGTATGCATTCCCATCTGGGGGACTGACATCAAAGGAAAACACTTGGTGCTTGGGCACAAGATTCACAGAGAAATCCAATGAGAGAAAGGGGGTGAAACCAATGAATATCCCCACTGTGAAACAAACAAAGAAATGGAAGAAAGCCCTCCTCCAGCCCTGTCCCTTTGCTTTCGACCGCTCCAAAGGTCGAGAAGATCCCTGTGAGCAAAAACCAAGAATAACAGATCGAATCCTACGCAGCACCATAATGAAATCTGCCGAACTAAACAATGCAGCTAACAATCCTCCCGATGGCAAGTAATTATGAGCATAAGACATCTTGTGAGGCGGAGAGGGAACCGAAAACGGCTCGCCATTTTGTACAGCTCCATCTCGCTGCACCACAGACGTAGTCCTTCTAAACGATGCCATTTTCAACAGAGAACATGGAAAAACTTATCAAGAGAAACTGAAATCTAGTTTCCAGATCCACAGCAATCTCAATCCAAAACACCATCACAGAAAAATACCCATATCAACAACAATTTCAATCCAACTGCATTCGCACCACAGAACACAAACATCCCAAATGAATCTCCTACGTCCAACTTCACCACACAAAAACTCCATCAGAATGAAAACACCCACATAAAAAATTGAACGTTATCTCAAATGCTTCTTCAATTAATAACATGGAACCTGTCCCCGAATCAAACACCCAATCCTGAAACAAAAACATCCAAACCCTGCTTGCAAAAACCCACTCCAAATCAAGCTTTGCCTCCGTCCCTTCTCAAATCAGATAAAATCCGAATAACCCAAATCAAATCTCCTGTCCTTAGAGCAAGAGCATCCAAATCCGCACAATTAAAACAACCACTGAAGCAATGCACACTGAAAACTTCAATGAAGAAGATTAGATTCTAACGCCCCAAATTCAAATCCCAATGTGCAATTCACCCAAAACTCGAACCAACGTGATTCAAATAAAGTACTCTACTACAGCAAAAAACCCAGATCGAATCAAACTCTTTCTCAATCCTTACTTGAAATTCCTTCCTTTTCAGTTTTCTCTTCACTCAAACATAAAACACTCCATAAAAACCCAAACCCAGATCTAATAAAAGAACAACAACAGCTTTTTCTTTCCCAAACCAAGTGATTTACAGAGCACTATATACGATATTCCCGATCTAACACAAATAAAAAATATTACAAAAAAATCCGATAAAAGACATCACTCCAAATCTCAATCAGCACCAATCAAAACACAAAAATCGATTCGAAAATAATAAAAAATAGTAAATATCCCGAATCAGCGACGTTTCTCAGCTACGACGAGATCTTTTTTTTCTTCTTCCAAACAGCTCCTTTTTTTTTTCCTCGAATGAGCATAAAATGCAGTTTACCGGATCAAGGGGTGAGATGGGTTTCTGATCTTTTCGAGCGGTGATGATGAAACGAGGATGGATTTTCTCATTCGGACGTTCCGATCTGGTGGGAGAGTTTCCGAAATGTTTCCGATATGTTTGGAGGGTTTGAGAGATTTCGCTGAAAATTTTAGAAAAAGAAAAGTATCGGGAATTTGGCGAGTGACAGAGAAAGAGAGCGAGAGGACTGTCCTGAGAGAGAGAGAGAGAGAGAGAGAGAGCCTTTTGTTTTTTGTTTTTCTTTTCGTTCGTGTTCTGAGAAAAACTTTGATACACTGGTAGTGTGATAGATGATACGCAGGCGCTTATGAATTACTTATAAAAATGCAAACGTGGCATGAAATTTATTCAAATCAAACCGCCAAAATTATGGGTCCCAGTGTAGATACATGGGGATATGTTTCTTTGATTACCCGAATATCGGATTGGTGGACATTTATTGGACGGTTAAGAATGAAAAAAATCCAATCCTCCTAGTTATACAAATAAGTGTCTAGAGGTTAGGATTGGTATCGAATCTGATTTTGGGACTTTGATTTGGAAACGGTGAGTTCCTCAATTTAGTCTGTTTAGTTCAAATTAATTTATGACAAATTTCCAATTTCTGAGTGCCTGCGTATCAGGCGTCGTACGTAGCCGGAGCATCAAATCACTCCCCCCTACGGTTTTTACTGAACGGAAGCGGGATTTTTTCCTCGGTAATTCCTCGGCGAGTTAAACTTTTATCGAAATACCTCGCCCCTTCGATTACGGAAGGAATGAAAACGGAGGGAGTTATTTGATACTCTAGCAGCGTATGACACTTGATACGCAGGCACCCAGAAATTGTATACATGGAATGTGTAAGAAAAATCGAACCGACTAAATTGCGTATCCCACTTTGGATAAGTCACAGTAACAAAATCAGATTGGTTGAACAATACTAACCACTGATTTGTGGACAGTTGTTTTTTGAAACAAGACAATTCGACATATTTCATTTTTAACCGTCGTATCAATGTCCACGAATCCAACAGTCATGATCAAATGATCTTAACTTTGACCGATGATCTATCTGACTTTTTCTTTTTCCTTTTTATGGCTAGTTTGTTAGTACACCTAATTGTCAATTCACACTTAACTGTCGTACCATAACCTATGACCTCCGTGTTGAAACGAGTTATCTTTCACTCAGTCTACCACTTGAGCCATGGATCAGGGTGTGAGTTAGGCCTGTTATTTTTACAGTTTAATTTGGAGTGTTTATTCCACGCTTGTCAATTTTAAGTAATTTCTAAGAGCCTGAGTAGCATCCGTCACACTGTCGGAGTATCCAAAGTTTTCCTCCTGAACAGCGTGTGTAACCCCTCACTGGGGCCCACATGCTGAGATTCTCCGGTTCCGCTAATCTTCTGGATTATTTGATATGAACTTACGCTGCTGACCGGATGACGGTATGACCTGTATTGTGTGGATAGATTTATTTTAAATGGGATGCTGGTTCCTACATGTGGGGTCCACGTGCTGCAATTGTAGAATAAGCTTACTCACCTAAGTATAAAATGTTGTTCCCTGGCTTTTGAATGCGGTTTGTCTGGTGACCCCACACCTGCTAGTTTAGCTGGTGTCAAAGCTCTGTGGGCTCATTATAATGTCTATAATTTATCCCTTCATCTGTCTATGTGACCTTATCAACGGCTTCGATGTGGCCCTAGGAAGGTTTTGACGGTGGATGTCATTGTCTCCACTGTTTTATACGGTGTTGTCTACTTTAGCTTTGGATACTCTTCAATTTAAGATTCATGGTCTAACGTGAGCCAGAAAAATGGATGGAAGGCGTGGATAAAACAGATACATCATCGTCGGGACCACAGCTGGCTGATGTGGGATCGCCAACCAAACCGCCTCACTTACTTAATTATAGGGACGCGGATTGCGTCCTAATTATAGTTATACACTTGAAGCGGATTGGCTGGTGTACCACATACCAGCTATATAGCTGGTGTAGATACCTGCCGTGCGAAGACGGCCGCCACGCTCCTCGAGCTCCGAGTTGTACGAACGTTTCAAGGAAGATCAAAGGTACATCAACCCTGATGTATTTATTATATTCACATCGCTCATCAATTTTTGAGATCATTTTAGAACATTTATTATATTCACTCTGTTCATCAATTTTTGAAATCATTTTAAAACATTTAGAAAAAATAAAATTGTATCATATCCAAAGCTCAGATGGACCACCACGGTGGGGATAATGATTTTTACTGCTAAAAAGTTGGTAGGGCCCACCGTAACGTTTATCTTCTATCTAAGAAGTTCATAAGGCAAGAATATCCGTTCAAGAGGAAAAACAAATTTAATGTTGATCCAAAACTTATGTGACTCCAAAAGGGTTGCAGTGTGGTCCACTTTATCTTTAGATCTGACTTATTTTTCATCTCAAGCCTTAATACGGCTCGTCAAATGGATGGAGGATACAACACATGCCTCATTATGGGACCTGCGGAACTTGCTGACATAAATACATCAGCTATGTAGCTGGTGTGGTACACCAGCCAATCCGCTTCCGCTTACGTGGGGCCCACCGCGCTGTGTATGCCGTACAAACGCGCATTAAGCGAGCCTACTATCAACCCCGCATGGGTCAGCCGGGCCCACATGCTCAATGGTCCAATGATATTAACCGGCTATATTTGCGTTCTAATCCTATGTTATTCGGGCTGTCACTGTCACATGGTTTTTCAATTCTATGAAGCAATTAGGTGTAATCCAGACCATTGGTCTGTTGCATCCCACCGTGGATAGACTGACTATCAGAGTTTTACTATATGTTTTTTTTTTAAAAAAAATTCTTAAGCTTGTGATTTGTGGCCTGAAGATAAAAGTTTTAGAATAGATTACAATAACGGTCCATATTGAAAAGTGGTTCTGATACTGGAAGCTGTGAACTTCAAGTCCGGGGGATTTTTGGGGCTTGTTCCATCCACGGTGGATCTGAACAGTCCAATGCTCTAGATTATGGAAAAACGGACCCCATTTGTCAGAATGAAAGCCTGTGTATGTGGAAAGATGGAGCTGCTTATCACATAAATCCTGTAATCACGGAAGAAATTATGATAAGTCGTTCTCAAATATCCACTTTGATGAGATGCAAGCCTTAGCACTTAGTTTCAAAATCCACATTTATTATCTGGTGGGCCCCACCTTGGATGGGAGTTGTACGGAAGATTATCTTTAAAGTCTTCTTTTTATTTTCACACGCACACCCCACACACTCACGCTGGTGGAATTTCACCACCTATGGGTACTCAAACCCTTGACCGGGAGTTGAAACTCTTGAGAGTCTACCACCTAGGCAAGAATAAGGACCAGTTATCTTTAAAGTATTGACTGTTGGACCGGGGCTTATTAATAGACGGCCGAAGAATAAGAAAAATGCGGCATCAACGGTTTGGAGTCTCCAATTAAGGAGGTTTCAAGACATTCTATATTTATGTGGGGTCGTCGGGAATGATCGGTTGATTTTTCGGGTTGAAATGAAACGTGGGCTAAACTGTCCATTTATAGGCAAGTCCGTGGAAAGAACGGATGAGATGTTGGGGGCATGGCTCATTAAATGAAAAGCCTTATCCGATGGATAATTTTGAGAAAGAAAAATTCTAACTTTAGTATTTTTGGGATAAAAGGAATTAAAAAGAAAAAAAATAAAATAAGAAAGTAATGAAAGAAAACGAGGTTTGAAAAGGATTATATTATAGTGTGAAAACACAGGTAAAACCGAGGATTATATTATAGTGTGAAAACACAGGTAAACCCCAATTATGGTTAATGGACTGTCCAAAGGTAAGGGCATATAGGTAATTTGGCAGTGAGAGTTAACTTCTTCTTTTTTTTTTCCTACCATATAAATATTTTATGCTCTAGAAGAGCATGATGGTTGATACACAACCAATTTGATATTGCACTTGCGGTGTAGAAATGAATTATATTTATCGCATTTCAATTTCGAGCCATTATTCTAGCAAATGATGTGTTGGAAAAAGAACAAGATAGTGCGCAAAAAGAACAAGAAAATGCGCAATAAAGGATAGAGGAAAAAGATAATGAGACAATAAGATCCACTGAGTTCAAAGCTCGCCTTGAGTAGTCAATTTCATGGGACAGATTTGTTGCTCTTTTTTTTTTTAATAGTTTCAACAAATGCAAAAATAAAAAATAAAAAATTAAAATACAAATTGTATTCATGATACAATGAACTCTCAATTCAAATTTCAACATGAAAATTTGCACATATTTTGATATCGATATACCAAAATATAGTGAATGAAAAGTATTTCTTCTAAATCACTTAACAGAACGAGAGAAACAACCAAGCATTCGTGCTAATAGTAGTACACAACATATTATAGCAAACCTCTTCTTCAAAACAAAGATGATGGTTACTTTTATAAATGAATGACATTTTATTATCTTTCATCTTTGGACTTAAAATGAATTTATCCCATTTGCTATCATCAAATTATTTAAAATGTACTAACTATGGTTTGGGTCATCCAACTGGGATCTTATGGGCAGAACTCAAATCGTTCTTTGGTTAATTGAGCTTCATGTGATACCTTAGTGGTCTAAACTGTTCATTCTCTATGTGCCATGATGGATGAACCATGCTCTAATTGTAAGACCTGTATCCTAGACTGTACCGTTTTGTAGGCTTCCGCGGTCTTCCCAGTCGAATTTCGGCAACCTTCGACCTTTATCCGACGTTTGTGCGCGATCCTAAGTCGAGTCCTGTTAACCCGAGTTGACTTAACCCGAGACTTATACATTTGCGACCGCGTCGTTGCCGCGGTTCCGATGCCGCGTCTCCCGCGCCGAGGTGATACCTAGGCCAAGAGATGTGGGCCCGCGTTTAGTTCGAGAAAAACGTAGCGCATTGCAAAACCCAAGAGAATCTCTACAACATGTCACCTCAAATCCATCAATCAATTTCATCAAAAGTTAAGTATATGTCAAGTACACATCACCTCACACCCTTCCCCAAGCAACCCCATAAGTCAAAAAGTTCTTATACACCCCATATCCTTCTTACACAAATTACCATAAAAGTCAAAAGTTTCTTACACACCCATCACTCACCACATCCATCACTCCATCACCCATCTCTCTCTCTCTCTCTCTCTCTCTCTCTCTCTCTCTCTCTCTCTCTCTCTCTCTCCTTTTACAAACCTCTCTCTCTCGTTCTCAAACCACTTTCCAAGCAACCCAAAAAACCACACATCCAAGCCCTTTCACCCTCCAAGAGAACTTTGTGTGTGGCCCACTTCCTACCCTCTCATCTCCCCTCTCAACCATCCAAACTCCATCTCTTCCGTTAGGATCGAAGCTAAGGAGCAAAGGAAGCCTATGGAGCAAGAAGGAGACGGTGGGTGATCTTGGATCTCCATTTCTTTATTTTTTTTATGATGTAAGGGCCCACTTATGGTGGGACCCACCTTGATGTAGGCTTTGTATCAAAGAGGGGCCCATAGTGGCGGGGCCCCTCCATCCTCGGCGATGTCTCTCTCTCTCTCTCTCTCTCTCATTTATTGTGGACCCCGCTATGATGTATGATCCACACCGTCCCATCCGTAGGGCCCACCTTGCTGACCGTCTTTGGGCGGGCCTGGATGTAGGAGAAACACAAATATTAGAATGATCAAATCAGGTGGGCCACGACCATGTGGGACCCACCATGATGCTTGTGTTGTATGCACACTGTCCAGCGTCCAGAGACGCTGGACGTGCACTAACAGTGAAGTGTGGACTGACGTGGGGTGCACTAGCAGTGAAGTGTGGACTGACAGTGGGTGTGCTAGCAAGTGAAGTGTGTACTGACAGTGGGGTCCATGGGACCCATCCACGCCCTCCACCCCATGTGTGGGGCCACACCATAGTGTATGTGTTCTATCCAAACTGTCCACCACCCTTGGACGATGGGACCCACGTTCGTGTGGGGCCCTCCTTGACAGGTATCCACGCCCAGATCCATAGCTCCAGTGGTAGGCTGAGTGAAAGATACCTCATTTCAACGTTGAGGTCTCGGCATTGATTCCCTACTAGGAGTGGCTAACGGTGAAGTGTAACTGACAGTGAAGTGTGAGCCAGCGGTGGGGGTCCATGGGACCATCCACGCCGTCCATCCATTGGGGTCGGCCACACCATCATGTATGTGTGGCGTCCACCATCCTTGGACGGTGGGACCCACCCCACGTGTGGGGCCTCCCTAGATGCATGTGAATGTCCAAGCCGTCCAGGGCCTGAACGTTGCATTTATTTTTCTTTCTTCTTAATATAATATTAATATACATTATATTATATTATATTAATATATGATATAATATATTATACATTATATTATAATATTATATAATATCATATACCAGCTGATAAGGGTGGGACCCACCTCTACTCCCTTTTAATAACAGCAGCAGCTAAAATTATATATTTTATATATATGTGCCCTTTAATGCATAAAGCTGCAGTTGCAGCAGCTATAATATATATATTTTATATTTTATATATTTTATATATATTCAGGTGAGTGGGCCCCACCACCAGTTGCTGTAGACAGCAACAAGCTCCATGGGTCCCACCTGTTCCATCCACGCTGGCTATCTATGGGACCCATCATGATGCATGTGTTGTATACAAACCGTCCAACCATTTGAAATATCATTTTATGGCGTGAGCAAAGGAATGGGTCAGATCTAAAGTTCAAGTGGACCCCCCCCCCCCCCCATTTAAATAGTGGACCGTGATATCCACCGTTCAAACTTCTAAGGGCCACAGTAGTTTCTAATTAAAACTGGTAATTGTTTTCACTTCATTTACCTCTATGTTAACTTATGAATAAGTCGGATCTCAAATATACCTAAGGGTGGGCCCGATTTGATATACATGAGGCCCATCGATGCAGCCTATTCGATGTACATGAAGCCCATTGGCGCGGCCCATATAATGTGGCTCATGTGATGTGGCCCGCTTGATATAAGAGGCCCATTGAGATGTATTCGAGGCCCAGGCGCGAGCCCCCCCTCCCCCTCTGTTGTGTATTCGAGGCTCGATGAGATGTATGTTGGCCCATATGACGAGGCCTATGTGACGTGAGGCCATGGGCCCACTATTTGTTTGGCCCGATGTAGGTCACTCCTTGGGAGCAATGTTGGTTAGATGTCCACATTAATGGGTAATGATGGTTGGATGTCCACATTGTGACCTTCCCTTAGGCTTTATTAGGCCCATTCTCATCATTCTCTTGTGGGTTAACCCAAATAAGTGGGCCCCATTCGTCGTAGATGAATGACTCTATGCTATCAGATTTGATATAACCACGGCCGAGTGTCGATCTTTATACCATGGATGATCGGCTGTCCATCTATCGACCCCGCCTTGTTTATATGCTGATTGTCGGTGCCGATTATCGATGTTGATTATCGGTGCCGATTATTGAGGCCGACGCCGATTATTGACCTGATTATCGATGTCGATTATCGATGTTGATTATTAATGTCGATTATCGAGGCTGACGCCGGTTATCGATATCGATTATGAGTATGTGACAACATAACATCATAATACATGCTCATGCACATCATTTGCATGCTTGTGATTAGATGAGTGATTGATCATAACACATGTCATTGTGTAGATTGTTATGAGACTCCCTGGTAAAGGGAGATGCCCACATGAGCGCGCGGTATGCGCATGATTGTTGTATGACTGGATTGCATGATTCATGCATCTCGCATTGTGTGACATGTATACTGTACGCCCTAGCGACATCAGGGTCATAACCTCCACCGGCATATCGTAGTTGGCAGGATTAGATACCGAAAATCTTGTTCTACATGGGGTGCGATAAATATCCCTAGACGAAAGTCCCTAAACCCTTATGGTACCAAGAGGTTGCTCCAACGTCTAGACTGAGTGGGTGCATAAGCGTCGAGTGTCGATTACCAGAAGACCGCGCTTTCCACTGTTTCGTGGTCTGTTGGAAGGAGGTGCGGCCTTACCCGCTCGAGAGAAGGGGGCAAAGCTAGGCTAAGTTTGACCAGCTCGAGGAATGAGTCCGCCATCGACGAGCCGAGCCCGATATTAGCAGGCGGATAGTTAGGTCTCTTCCACTCGCCTTATTGAGCGCGATGGGGCGGCAATCTGGTTTGAAGTGCACTAGACCCCGATGATATTTCAGATTTAAACTGTATTAACATATAGACTCAAATGGGGATTTGTATGCTTGAGTTGCATCTTGCATCGCATGGCCTTTGTATGGCCGACATCATTCATGCCTTGCATCGCATAGCCTTGGTACGGCTAATGGTATTCATGGATTCATCAGCATGTTCCGCATTACTCTGATACTGCATAACTGTATTACTACATTGCGCACACACTTTCACCACCCTCTAAGCTTTCCATAAGCTTATGCATGACCGTTGCGTGCAGGTGATGTTGGACCGCAGCAGCGCTGAGGCAGAAGCGCTTAGCAGATCATCTTGGAGCTTTTTGTCCATTACCATTGTATTTTCCTTTATGCTCATTGTACTTATGAAGTTTTTGATCATAGTGAAAATGTGATGGAGTTTTTGGTTGTTGTTTGTGGGTAATGTCTTTGGTTATGCTTATTATAAATCAAATTGACGTTGAAAATTCTCCCCGTAGCATCCCAGGATCGGAACCTGGCGAATGGGTGCTGGGAGCCGAGAATGGGGTACTACGGAGGCTGTCGGCACCGGATTCGGCGATCAGAAATTTTGTGAGCTCGGTTTACGAGTTTGGGGCGTGACACTAACCATCCAAGTAGTAGACTTCTCCACGTGGATGAGAATGTAAGCTATAATTTTTGTAGTATTTGTATGAAAGCAATTGGATGGTTAGGAATGTTTAGTTGCCACTAAGATAGATTAGGGATAAAAAATCAGCCAAATCCTAAAATTCGTATAAAATTTTGAATTTTACCAAATTTTCAATCCAAGAATTTTAAATGCTTGTTGTGAACGGTAGGCTGGCTGTTGATAAACTAGGTGTAAACCAATCAATTCTAACTCGGTTTAAATGGGACAAAAGTTGCGTACTATCCTCACGTGTACGAATTCCCTTCACTCATGACTTGACAAGATTTGATTAGATGACAGTCTACTGTCAAAGATGACCGGTATGCATTCACCGAACAACTTTCAAACATGCTTTACATGGGCCCCATTTCTAATAGTGGCATGTTGTTCAATCAAATTCTGTTATGTCAAGGTAGAGGGAGCTGGGTCCGAGCAGGGGTAATCTATTTGAACGAGGTTTTAATACTTTCTGGATTTTCGATCAAACCACCTCAAAGGTAGGGTGACAATGGGTTGGATTCATTGAATATAGGTGTAACCTTAACTCATAACTGCCAATGAGTATTGTGCACATACCTATGTGAGGACTGAAATGGATCAGGGTTTGCCATACCAAGCATAGGATATCAGCCCATTATGGTATTGGGTAGCCATTTGTAATTATGTTAGCCTTTCACCCATTGTGGAAAATTTTCCATTGTTGCCTCTCAAAGGAGTTTAGACCATGTTTCAGTCCTAGTGTGGCCAATCATCATATTGAATTAGTTATTAATCATCGCTTTGATAAGTTATTGCCTCAACTAACTAGCTAATCGGATGCAAGCTCCTGCTTTGGCTGATTTTTCCTTTTACTTCTTAGCATATAGGCTATTAGAAACTATTTTCAGTTGTTATTCCCCTCCCAAGGGGTGAACTTCTTTTTCTGAAAAAGTAGCGATGAAAAAAGAAAAAGTCCACAAAAAAAAAAAAAAATGCATTAGGTACACATACCCATATATATTATCATGAATATGTACCAAAATTTGTAATGATAATAAATTCACATACTTTACAGAGTATCAACATTCCTTCTTTCTTTTTTTTCTTCCATTTCTAATCATTTTATGTTTGGGGCAATCTTGGTGTATGTGTGCACTTTTCAACTCATACATCCGATAAACCTAGTCATGATGATGGGATGCCCTAAAAATCCAAACAACAGACAACATCTTAATTACCTTTGAAATTTTTGGGTGGATCACATGATGATTGAATCAGCCTAAACTTTGGATCCACTTTTATGGTGGGGTGATCCTATTGAATGGGTTGGATGGCATGTATATTACAAAAACATACCAGACCCTACATGATAAGCATTGTAGAATAAGCTTATCCTTCAATATTGCACAGGAATAATCATTGGATTTTATATCTTTGTGAATTAAAAATGTAAATTGTCCAAAAGATTGTTTGAAAACTTAGTGAGTCAACTAAGAAACTCAAATTGGCCTAAAGCTTAGTTGTTTCACATTACAATTTAGCCATATATACCGAGTTTTACATTTACTCATACGAACAAATGTGTCGTTGAAAACCTCTACCTAAGTTAATCTAAGTAAAAGAATTGATAAATAAAGGTCAGTCATTATATAAAGTAAATGAGTTTTTTGTTCCTTTGTTAATAGTCTCTCACGTTTCATTTTTACTTTTAGTTTTTTATTTATTAATACCCCCGACTCTTTGGTCAACAGAGTTGAGTATGAATTCGTTGTTTTTAAACAATGATAAACTAAATGGTAATTAGGTACTAACTATAAATGAGTTGGGGTCCTTAGTCATAAGAGTTTCAACACGAGATCATGGGTTCATGTACTCATTGGGGTGAAATCCCACTGTGGTGTGAGTGTGTGTAAAAAAAAAAAAAAAAAAAAAAAAAAAAAAACTATAAATTAATTGTGTGTGTGTGTGTGTGTGTGTTTATGTGTGTGTATTGTTGGAGAAAAATAATGTGAAACTAGGTTTGAAGCATGTATTATATATGCTTTCCTGATGTAGAGTGGGTCGCAGACACTTTCATGTCCAAGATGGATCAAAGAAGGCTTGATCGGAGGTGGAAGTCATCAAGACCGTTGTAACCTTAAAATAGGCATATCTCGTAGATCGGAATGAGTTACTCGACTTACCATATATGATTTTGGGGTAGGACGAGATACTTTAGCCAACCAACCCGGCATAGCCGGGTTGCCCATGACAAATTAGCGAGATTCCATGTTTATTTCCGTTTTTACTATTTTTTATAAGTTTTGGTTTGATTGTAACTCTTCATCCGTTGGGCTTTATGAGTTGTGTCCAACGTGAAAAGTGTTTAGAAAAATTAGGAGAATAATGTGGTTAAGCCACATGGGACACTTAATATAAATAGTAAATTTAATATTTATAGTAAGTTACAAATTTTAGGGAGTTTTAGTTGTAGTTTAATTCTGAAACTTCTTCCAAGGCTTGGAATCCCTATTGAAAGGCTTATTTTAATTTCCAAGACTTGTTTATTTCGACAATCAATCAATTTATGAATTTTCATGAATATTATTTCTATTTTCTTGCTTTTTCATCGTGAATTCAAGAAGTCTCTGTGAGGAGTCCAGAAAAGTTTCATGGATTCGAAGTAGTTATCCTTAAGGAGGACAATGATCAACCTCATCATGTTCATCCCTACGTCATTTCCTTAAAGTGTGTTATTCGTCATTTCTCATCATTATGAGATCACTATCAGATTACTAATGAACCATTTTCAGGATACAACAAGTTTTAATGATTTTGTGTACAACAACCATGAATAAATCACGACAGGAACTCTAGTACATTCTAACTGACTATATGTTTTTAAACAGACAACCCACTTTAGGTGCTTGCATATAGAAAGCGATAGAGAATAAAAACGAATGATTTTAATACTTGGAAAGAGCAATGCAAGGTATATTTAATCATTCATTTTTCATTGGGTATTATAGAGAATGAAAGGTTGGGCGTTTTCACAAAAATGCATTTTTGGACAGTTATTATTGTAACTATTCAAATGGATAATATTTTATATATTTCCAATGAAAAAATGCAACTTAACTTAGATCGGCCGAACTAATCAACCAATTAGCTAAACCAACAATTTCTCACAACAGAATGATGCAACGATCAAATTCCATCGGCCGATCGACGTAATGATCATTTTTTGCCAATAAATTTTTGCAATGACTAATTTCTATCGGACGATCACTAAAACGATCATTCTTACAATGGACTTACTCGTTATGCCCGATTTAGCAATGACTTGATGGGGATTTTTCTCCTCATTATTAGTATCGATGAAATCGAACAGGTTTCGATATCATCGATAATTGTAGAATTTTTCACTGTTAGTTGCTGGACATTTTTTTGGTCCTGTCGATATGATCGAGAGACTTTCCGATCATATCGAGGCTGTCATCGAGAGCGGCTCGATGGCATCGATAATTGTTGGAATTTTCACCCCTGGTCGCTGGACAGTTTTGGTCCTGTTCCGATATCATCGAGAGATCTGTCGATGATATCGAAGCTGTTATCGAGAGATCTTCGATATGATCGACGAGTTCCGCAGATGCGATTGTGGAAACGCAGATTTTGCAGATTTTGTTTCCTATTTGGGTTATACCTCTTTCTATTCTTATATAAAGGGGTGTATCCGGGTTTGGGGGAATTCTAGGGCATTCTAAGTTTCCTAAAGGTTTTCTAGAAGGGCTTAGGGCTATCAAAATGTGTGGAAGAGAGAGAGAGAGAGGAAGCTTGTAGAAGGGAGATTCTGCTCGTAGAGGTAATTTACTTCGCAGTCCACGTCTCAGCGCTTCTACGTCCTCGTGATCGGTGAGATCTCTCCGTTTTTTCTTGTTCTCTTATTGTTTATCCATTCTTGCGTGAGTGAAGAAGGTTTGATCCAAGCGGTGTGTGCTTGTGATCGGTTGTAACGTTCTGCTTTATAGTGAATTGTTGATCTGGACGAGGTCTTGTGGTTTTTACCTCTTTGAGGGTTTTCCACGTAAAAATCCCTGGTGTCTTGTGGTTTATGCTTTGATTGTTTTTCATTGCATTATTATTCCATAATTCTGCTTTGTTTCGAGAGGCTAGATCATAAGGTTTTGTGCAACGCCCCCAACATGACTTAGCCTAGTCACACTAGATTATGATGTCCAACACTTTTGACACAATGCGCACGTACAAAATACAAAGCACATCACTTACACCTTTATAGCCTCACTACACCTTTAGCGTGCATTCCATCACTTCATACTAAAATACCAAATTAATATTCTTCTCTACACACTCTAAATAAGAATATTAGAAAACTCAAAGCTTATAAGCATTTCTAAGTTTCTCCCTTTGAGTAGAGATTTTTTTTAAAACTCACTTTTACAAACAAAGTTTTGGAAGAAAAAAATGAAATTCAAATACTTTTAAATAAAAGTGAAGAAAAAGTATATGTTCAGCAACTTTAATATTTATATTATATTATTTAACCAGTTTTAATTGGGATATATATATATATATATATATATATATATATATATATATATATATATAATTGAATTAGATGACATGGTTGGGTTGTGGGCAGGTGCGGGTATCCGTTGGGCCTGGGTTTCCCGTCGCCCTAACGGATATCCATCTACGCCTGTGAGACGGCTCGATGCGGTCGGCTTTTTCTCGTGACGTTATTCATGCCGACATTATCAGGCAATCCAACAATTGCGTCCCGTGGAACGCCCACGTACACACCCGCACCTCATTTTCTTCGTGTTTCAACCTTCGCGGTACCTTGAAATATCTGCTCGCCATACTCTCGCCAAGAGGATCGCTGTATTTGCCCCAGAAAGTAATGATCCAGACCGTTCACTTGAAAATAACCTTATTGGATGGCTTATTTCTAAAAATTTCTCATATATTATACATCTCACTATTCATAAAAGGTGACATAGAAGCAACGTCCCAAAAAGCATTTTTAAGTCACCTTTGCATGAATGGTGGCGATCTTTCATCAATGAGATTCTTTTCACGTAAACCATATATTATAGGAGTTTCTACATGAACGGTGTAGATCATCACTTGGTGGGGCAAAATGGGAGCTGATTGGGCGAGTTCTGAGGGAGAGCCTTACTAGCAAACCTCCAATCATGAAACAGAGTACGAAGCTACGCAGCCACCAGGAGCTGATACGGTAAAGCGCGAGCATCTCGGGAATGTAGTAGAGCCAACTACCATAGTACGCATGGCACGTTAAAATATTATCAATCAGGTCCGTTCATCTAAGTGGGTCCTATGATGAATGGTTTATGTTTCGAATAATCACAACTAGTAGGCAATCCTATTTTCTTTGAAGTAGCAACAGACCCAATCAAATGGCTAGGATCATCCAATATACCTTATCCAGAGCACTACCATCCCATATCAAATGGAATCACTTTTCTGTAATGCAAGGACACGCATCGGACGGTTAAGATCATACCAACAAAGTATGTTCACGCCATTCATCTCGACAGTGGTCCCACATTAGATCCTTGATCTGGATCATGCGAATTCGTTTGCCGCATAGTCGCAAAAAATCGCCGATGAATTACCGATGTTATGCGTGTGAGAGGAACCAGAAACGGAAACGGATTGGCTACTCCCCCTGCCACCAGCCAATGGCTAGTGGTCGGTGCTCTGTGAGCCCCACCATGATGTAGTGTTACATCAATGCCGTCCATCTATTTTTCTAGATCATTTTATGGCATTACACAAAAAACCAGGTATATCCCAATCTCGTTTACCACATTACAGGAAACAGCGTTGAAAGAACTTCAACCATTAAAAAATTTTCGGGGCCCATAAAAGTATTGGATCATGCTGATCTTTGGTTTTTCCCTTCATCTGGGTATTTATGACCTAATCAACGGCTTGGATGTCAAATAAACAGTACATTGGGCCTTAGAAGAATTTAAATGATGGATATCCAATCACTATTTGTTTCGTGTGGTGTGGTCCACCTGATATTTATATCCCTCTCATTTTCGGGATAAATCCATAAAATGATCTTTAAAAATGGATGAACTGAATGGATGAAATACATACATAATGGTGGGGCCCACAGAGCACCGACCATTAGCCACGGGGCTGGTGTCAGGGGGAGTAGCCAATCCGTTTCCGAAACGCGCGGAAACTAGGACGGTCGAGTCAGCTGAGCCGAGCATTCTAAAAAAAAATGGACGGATAGGAAAAAGATGACCGGTGGTCGACAACCAACGTACCTGCGTGGCCCCACCGGATGAGTGGATGAGAATGAATTTTGTTCCAGTGCATGTTTAGGGCTGGATCCAACGGTGGCCTATAAATTTTCACACAGCCTAATGTGCCATGTGGACACTGGTGTTCAGCAATCCAGACTATTGATCTGTTTAAATCAAACCCTGGACTGTAGCATGACCCTAGATGTAGTATTCCCTGAAATCTCTCAGTTTGAAGATCAAAGAGATTAAATGCATTTGGAATTTTGTATATGAAAGTGGACTGTTGCTGTATTTTCATTCTTAGCCACTCTTCAGGGTTTCATACCACTTTTGTCGGGAAACCTCTCCAACCTTTCCAGTAAGAAATGAATTTTGTCTTAGCAAAGCAAGAAATGTTCACATGCAAGGATTGTACCTGAACTTCCACCTAATAAGCTTTCTTTTCCTTTAAAGTATCTGTCATGTAGAAATAGCCATGCAAAAGGTAGGCCCCACCGTAAAAATCACATGCAGTGAAAACCAGGATGGTCTACTCACAAAGTCAGCTACACCGTCAAAATTGATAGAAAATCAATTATTTGACTCAATGATATTGGCATTGCCCATCTAATTAGTAGAATGTACACTTCTCACCCCAGATGATCATTGTGTTGTGGTCCACCTTTGCACGGTTTAGATGTTCTGCACAAGTGACGTGTTGTAAGCATAGAAAGTCTCATTGGTGACCATTTGCATCTCCATTGCGCTAATGTGGCTGCCTACAAATTTTGTTTAAACAAGAATTGTTGTAATTGCGGCTCTAAATTGTGAGTTAAATATATTTATAGATGAAATAAGTAATAAAAATTATAACTGATATATTTTTATAGTATAAAATTAAAATTTTACAATTTTTTAAGATGGAATAAAAATGATAGCAAACTAATCATTACAGTCAAAGGTAAGTAATATCACTACACTGTTACAAAAGTAATCATTATCCATTTCTAACGGTTTTGAGAAAAATGGATCAACCAACAAGATAAAGTCAAGTTGGAACACTGTGCACTTATCCAGGTCGGTCAGTAAATTGATATAACCGATAGAGCTGACCTCTGATCAGAGACCGAGCAGGAAATGAGATCAAACTTAGCATATCATTACTGAGACAGAAATATTCATTACTTGCTAGAGGAGTGAGATCGACATGATTCCAGGTCAGCATACTCCTAGGTCGGCAAAATCTACTTCTTGTTTTTTTTTAAAAGAAAAATTCGAATTGATCCTGACCACACTTTCCCAAGATCCTGGACGAAGATTTAGGAAGTCTACTGCAACACAGATCTGCCTGAGATCTTAGCCGAGAATCTAAGGAGACCCTCATGACTTATAGTAGGAGCCGAATCCTATTACGAGATACCCCCACTAAATAGGGAGATCCCTTCTATGCCACCGCCTCTCCTCATCTTTAAAAAGGAGGGCCTCAATATGTAAAAGGTACGAACAGTTTTAAGCCTTAAACCCAACCTTCAGCTAAACCCAGATTCCTTAGCTTGACTTTGGCATCGGAGGGTCCTCTATTTAAGCCAGGGTCTCCTTTGTCCGTTTCTTATGCAGGCATTCGAAGGTACAGGTAAGGCTAATCAGTAAACTACATCAACACTAACCATTTACCATTTTAATTAGAAAACCAAATACCCACTAATGCTAATCTTAAAAGCAGATTAGATCACCAAACATGACCTGGAGATTTGATGAATATAGTCTCATTGAATAACACCGTTACACATTGGGATGTATTTGCACAATAGGAAATGACATAAATAAAATAATGGAGAGGAGGATCTTAAGACTCATAAAAACATAGGAAAAAAATATTTAAAACATGTAGAGAAAAAAAAAAAAAAAAAAAGAAACTATTATATAAAAACTATTTTATTCAAAATATAAAAAGAGAGTTTTTTCATGCCGTATAAATAATAACTAGCTTTTACATGAAAGATGCTTCTTTATTTCTTAGTTTTTCAAATATTATAATTCTAATAAAGGAATTTCTAACAATTTTAATTTGATTCAATAAAAAATTCTTAATTATTCTAATTAAATTATTCCATGACAGTGATTCTAAGCATTGAAATCCCTATCAAGGACTGTCTCCTTGTCCTAAAAAAGTCATTGAATCTTCTTTTGACGCCCAACTCTCCATTGCTTCCTTACTTTTCTTGTGTTATGTAATCATGTCATCTGGAATATTAACTTGCTTTTGTTGGTAGCTTTTATCACAAAGGGTCCATTCATCATCAATGGGCCTCACTACATTACTCTATGAGAAAAATTCTGATACACTGGCAGAGTTTGAGCCTCCTACTCATGCACACAAAAATTATACATGGCACGTGTGTATAACCCAAAATTAAACCTTTCAAATCGGGAGGTCCACTATAGATGGATCATAGCTTGAAAATTGAACGGACTGTATGATTTTAATTGAGTGATTGTTGGACGTCCAATGGACAGTTAGACAGGAAAATAGCTAACGGTTCAAATTCATTTTTTTAAAAAATCGTTAATCAGAGGTCAGGATCATCTAATTAGTCTGGGCTGATGACTCATCCACAGTAGTCCTGTTATTAAGGGCAGTATAGCTGTTGTAAATGCATACCATGTTTTCAGTTTATTTAGGCTTGAATATTAAGAATGGCTCTCTGCCAGAGTATCGAATAACGGCTCTTCTCAGATGCACTCTAGGAAGCCAATGGGGATATTTATTATTATTTTTTTAAAAGGAGAAATATTAAATCATGCATGCATTATTAGAGAGTAGGTGAGAGGATCCAGTGCTATCAACACTGTCTGGGTTAGCTGTCAACCGTCAAGCACTCAATATCCGTACACGCAGCATATATGTACAAGATCTGGACCCTTCATCTTCGAGACCCTGCTGGTGGGTTGTGCCCAAAAATCACAATACCTGAGGAATGCAAATGGGCGGGTATGATTGAAGTTCAACGGACAAAAATACTCCAATCGATGGCTACGATTGCATGAATGGCATGATTTTTCGTTTTTTTCCTACGGGTATTCACCGTAGCGTATGACAGATGAACACCGGAGATCCTCTTCAAGTATATTCATGCATAGTCAGTGTATTCATACTCTGCTTGGCTCGACCGGTTTAACTCGGACCACCTTGGTCCGAAAGGGGGATTTGGGATGGGCCGAAGCCTGTTTGATTTAGTTAGTTAAAAACAGACTGAGTTCGAGTAGCAAACAGCTCAGCTTGAAGCTCAACTCAGACCTCGACTCAACTCGCTCTTTCTATATATGTGTGTGTAATATGTGAAATTTATGTCTTGCATGCCATTTATACTCATTTGTCGGAAACTATTGGATTAAAATGATTAATGACAACTCAAATTAATCCTTGAAAACGATGCAGTAATTACCAAAGAAAATAATTATTATCCATTTGCAATGCATTTACATTTACTTTAGAAAATCAAACATGCCTTGAGTGAGGATTGGGCCGCCTGCCATTGAAACCTTCTTTGGGCCCATTAAAGTTAATTTCATGTGTAGGTTCCCACTCAAACAACAAATAAAATAAAATAAAATAAAATAAAAGAAGAAGAATCATATATGCGTAGAGTTTTAGTTCTAAAGGATAGTTGCTAAAAATACAATATGAGATACTCTTGTTTTGGCCTACCTGCAATTGAGATTCGTGATAATTATCTTATAAAACAGACAGAAATGAATGGGGACGTAACACTTTCACGTACTTGGACTATTAGAAAGGGAGATTTCAGACAGCTAACAGGTAGGTGGGTTGACTCTGTCATATGGCTATGGGACAAATCCAACTACTTGGGGCTTTCTTGGTGGTGACAATGTCATATGGACCACCATCGCCGGATATCGATGTGCCAACCAAACATGCCGCATGAAAACAAACATCTTTGGCTTGCAATCACATGCACGACAGAGCAAGGAAGCCCACGCCTGGAAAAGTAGGATGCTGGCAATGAAATCCTTAAAGGCCTTTTGGAGTTAGGTGTAAGTTGTCTTGACCGATAGTCATGGACAACCGTTAGTTTTTATAGTTTATCCATACTTTGTGTGTGGGAATTAATGCAAATTTGGACAAGTAGCTATTGATATATGATTGTTAAACCATAAATTTGATCTTATTGGAGAGGTGGACCTCCCTTACGGCCCGTTTGGATACCACCAATAAGTTAATTTTTCTACCTACGACAGTAGATAAATAACTTATTTCCGATAAGTATGTTTGGTTCATGATCAATTATAAGTAACTTTTCACTTAAAAGTTACTTAGGGAGAGTTTCGATCGCAAGTTACTTATGCCTCAAGTATCTTATCTTAGTTTTTACTTATTAAATAGATAAGTAGCTTCTTCTTTCTTTCGTCTCTACTTGGCAACTCATGAAAAATAAAAAAGCTAAAAAAGTTAACTGAAGTAATTATGTAGTTTTTATTAAAAAAGTTACTTATAACTAATCATAAACCAAACTTATTTGAAATAAGTTATGTATCTACTGCTGCAAGTAGAAAAATAAATTATTTGATGGTATGCAAACAGGCCTTTAATCATTTCAATTTAATAAGTAGAAACTAAGATAAGTTACCTGAGGCACAAATAGCTTACCTTAAGTAACTTAAGTTTCAAACATCCCCTTAGTGACACTTTATAGTTAAGGTGCACATGAGGATCATTTTTATCTATGCATGTGTGACATGTTTTAATGTCTCGTATATGATACCCCTATGTTTAAGTGTCTTACATATGTATATCTCTCCATCAATCTTCAAGTATTAAAAAATACAACACATGTACATGTGTGAATATGCAAATAATTCCAATGTGCAGATTTATAAGTGTACCACCAACTTATCTTAAATTTTCACGCCTGCTAGAATATATTTTGCTCAAAATCCTAACCTTTGATAAATAAGGTACCGAACAAGTAGTCAGCAACATTATATTTGTGACCTAATAGCCCTGGTAGCATGTTATAGGTAATTGGTTGTGACAGAACTTTGCTCAAATCCAAACTAGCTAAGTCGTAAGTGGGCAAATTCTTGCATTTAGGACCTGAAAATGTGAGAAATGAATTATGAAGGCATCCCAATTCAAGCTAAAATCAAACTTTAAATTCCTGATAGAGCTGTCAACAGGCGAAACCTTTGTTGACTTCGGCCAAGATTTTGAACTGTTCGAGCTGGGATTATTCAAAACTTTGATTTTTCCCAGCCTCAGCCTGGCCCATTGACAGAAGAGTAATGCCTGGCTAAAGGTTGGCAAGCAAATGCTTGGGAAATGGATTCCCTCTAAACGGTCTCTTTTTTTATTTTTTATAAGTAGATCCTTGCAGCCCCCTCTTTCATAATACCCAAACAGAGTTTCTAGATTCCACATAATTCAAAATAAATGGTAAAATCTCTTTTTTTGAAGTTTTTTTCCTGGGGAAAAGTTCCCTAGTAACTTCTAAATTCCATGTTGCCATATAACCCTAGGAAACATTGAAGTTGGATTATTTTGATGGAATTATGAAGATTGATTAATTTTCTTGTGGCCCACAATCTGATTTAAAGGGTTTTTCACCTAAATTCCTATGCCTCTTCTTACCCCTTGACCGCATTGGCCCACCCGTCGAGATTATGAAAGATTTTAATGTTGGATTTATATTCCGGGGCCATCAGCAAAGAAACCAGGGCCCACCCAAGAGAGAAGGAAATGCTGGTGAAATTTTGGCCCATGACGCGGGCCACTACGGTGGAAAGTTGGCTCTTCTGGACCAGCAAAGCCCACTTTCGACGGATCGGGGTTGATTGATTTTAAGTCCCAGTAATTAACTGGGCTAGAGTTGAGTTGACCCAGCTGAGTATTTGGATGCTGGGCCAGCCCGGCATGGGCTGGTTGGAGCTTGGACTTGAACTTGATTTGGCCCGGACCACTCCTGTCCATTTGCCATTTTACAGGACTCCCTTTATTTTTTCTATTTTGCTCAGTTCTTTTTACAGATTTTAAAAATATCTTATAAAAAGTTAGAGAGATGGGCAATCAAAGCAGGGCTAATAGGATGGACAGTCCAGATTAATGGTTGGACGTTCTCTATAGTTTCTCGATACACGCAGTTCACTTTCCTAGTTAAAGTTATTTTTGTGATGGATGGACAATCAAAGGTCAGCATGGTGGACAACCCGATTCATTGATTGGACCCTTTCTAATAAAATGAACATGCACAGTCTGTTTTTATCCATTGAAGATGGGCCTCACAAGATGCACAGTTGATATTAATGATTAATTAAAGCTCTTCTAGTATAATAAATAAAAACAACGGGCTTCCTATCCATTAATTGATGATCATGACCCTATCATATGACTGAGATTTTTTTGGAGGGTGGACAGTCATAGGTGAGGAGTACATGATGTATGGTATATATCAAGGATTGGAGCTTTATTGGAAAAATTAATGCCCTCCATTTCCATAGTCATGATTGGTATCTTGGTTGGTCATGACCATCTAATCAAATTGACTTAAGAGAGATAGGCAATCAAAGGTAGGCCCCATGCGATGGACAATCTAGATCACTGATTGAACCTTTTTAAGTGTGATAATTATGGACCGTCCATTTCTATCAACGATTGAATAGTTAGGATGATTGGATCAGTTGCATGTGATTATCAATAATCAATCTGGTTGGACAATTCTAACTACCCAATCAAATTCTTGTAAAATGGACGCACATAATTGTTAGAAATGTAGCTTAATTATTGATTTGGAATAGTCATGCCAACCTATGTTAGATTTAGGTTCGATGAAACTTATTTTAAGCACTTATCATTGAAATTTGATATTTTCAATGATTTTCAATGATTTATATCATTTGACAAATTCAACTTATTAAGTGGTTAAATTAATTTTCATTGAAAATATACAAATCCAACTTATTAATCATCTTTCATTGATTTATATCATTTAATTTTCATTGAAAATATATATATATATATATATATATATATATATATTATTAAATTAAAAAAATGAGCTCATCTAATTAGTAGACTTGCTTGATAACACACGTCTCATCTTAAGCCTATTAAATGTGATCTTTCTTCTACACAACTTGAAAATTGGGCTCACACTATGTGGTGCTTTGAGTCACCCCTCTACCGACTCGTCCCACTCAGATGCCTCATCCCATTTCTTAATTTGAGACTAGATGAGTGAATTCTACTATGTAGAAAACTATGATGGAAGAGAGTTTTAGTCCCCCAAACCTCTTGCTTTGATTTGGGCCATGGCTTTAAAATCCATAACCTTCTTGACGGATGGGATGGGCTTTTGGTAGTTATTCATGAATTAGGGGATGGTACATAAAACCCCTTTTCACCAAAACTGCAGATTTTGATGTGCTTAGATGCACTTTGTAGACCTGTTTTATCATCCTATTTGACAAAATAGGTGTTAAAATGCTTATTCGTGTTGAGACCCTTTCTTTGCATAAACTCCTTATTATGTAAACAAAGCCTTACTCTTGCTCCGGTGGTACACTCTAAGGAGTTTCATCGCCTGGTCAAGAGTTCCAGTACCCATAGGTGGTGAAATTCTACTAGTGTGAGTGTGTGGGGTGTGTGCGTGTGTAAAAAAAATGTAAACAAAGCCTTAGTATATGACTTAAGCTTGGGTTTAACTTCTAAAAATGATTGGGTCCCTACTCATGACTCAGCAGTAGATAAAGTATGTTTCACCATTGAAGTCATGAGTTCGGTGCTATCTGCTAAAAGCCTTTTGTAGCAAGTTCCTGCCTTAGAAACTTAGGTGGGGCTCACTGTGATGTTTGTGAGAAATTCATTCTGTCCATACGTTTTGTGAGATCATTTTAAATATCAGTCAGTTTCAAAAATTATGCAGCCTAACAAATATTTCAACTGTGTACATTCAATCCTCACATTTTTAAGGCTTAAAATGAGCTCACAAAACGTAAAAAATGGAGTGAAATTCTCACAAACACCTTGGTGGACCCCACCTCGGATCCTAGCAAATGAACTTGGAAAGCCTTCTGGCAAACCTTCTAGTGATTGTAGGAAAGAAGAAGAGTTTCGTGCAAATCATGTTTCAACCATCATCAAAGTATCATTGTATGCATGAATTAAATCATACATGTTTAGAAACATATTTAATATTTGCTTTTATCATGCATAAACTCTTTGGCATTAATGGTGAAAGCCATGAGCTCACTGATTACATATCTTAGCTTTGCCGTTGCTGGAGCAGATTGGAGATGGAATGGTTCAAGACCTCAATTTAAAACTGTCGTATGGAAAGTATAGCTGCACTTACATAAGTACCATAATTTCTTTTGGCCTAAAAAGGAAAATAAAAAATCATAGAATGAATGAATTCCTGTGTGTTTGGTTCCGGGGGTCTAGATGCAATATGGGTGGGGCCCACCTTTTAGTCACCATCACACCGAACATTCTCAACCTTGCCATCGTGACTATACGATTTGCAATTGCATTGGCTGGTGGTCGTGCTCTGTAGGCCCCACCATGATGTATGTGTTTCATCCATGCTGTCCTATTTTTCTAGATCATTTTATGCTATGAGATAAAAAATGAGGTATATCACAATCTCAAGTGGACGACATTATAGAAAACAGTATTGAATAAATGTCGACCATTAAAAACATTTTTTGGGCCATAAAAGTTTTGGATTAAGCTGATATTTGTTTTTTCCCTTCATCTGGGTCTGTATGACCTAATCAACATATTGGATGTCAAATAAACAGTACAGTGGGCCTTAGGAGCATTTAAATGGTGGATATCCAATCACTATTGTTTTCCTGTTGTTTGGTCCACCTGAGGTTTATATCCCTCTCATTTTTGGGATAAAGCCCTAAAATGATCTTTAAAAATGGATGAACGGAATGGATGAAATACATACATCATGGTGAGCCCCACAGAGCACCGAACACCAGCCACGGTGCTGGTGGCAGGGGGAGTAGCCAATCCGTTTCCTTCTCTTGAGGTGGTTTTTGCACCAAAACCCGTCAATTCCAGGATCTGAATGATACCGCTATAATCAATCATAACGTATGCCTGTCTGTACGGAATGGCGGTTTGAGCTAAAACCCCTCTCATTGGGAAGCCGGATCGACTACAAGGCTTTGTGGGAGGGTTAAGCCTGACCTACATGCGTGGGCCCACTGTGAAGTGTGAATGAAATCCAATCCATCTATCATGTGGACCTCCTCAGGTTGTCCTTGATGCCCAAAATACAGGCCTATCCAAAACTCAAGCGCTCCACACCACAGGGAACAGTTGGGATGTGCATGCTCACCATTAAAAACCTTCCCAAGTGTGTGGTGCCCACCGTATTTTTTATATATAATCTAATCCATTCAGAAGTTTCTCCCAACCATAAGAAACAAATGCCTACAAAAATCAGGCTGTCACAAAACTCATATGGACCACACCAAGTGATATTAGAGGCTTCAGGCTTACTTTTACATGACGTGGCCCACCTGATTTTTGGATCGGCTTTATATTTAAACTTTGCAAAGACACGAGGGGGCGCACATGATAGACGGATTGGATTTCATGGCCAGATCACGGTGGACCCCACACGTCGCGTTATGGGTTAAGCTCAACCTACATGATCGAGCCAGGACTGCAGTCCGATCTGTTACAGAGTGGACATGGCAATTGGGGTTTTCACGTCCTTCCAACTCTTTCTCTCCTTCTCCTCAAACCCTAGCATCGGTCTGTATGAAGATGAAGTAGGTCTCATGGACTGGTTCGCCTTCCTCTCTCCTTCTTTCGCTCGGATTCCCATTTTGTTTTTATTTTTTCTTCTGGATTGGATTAGGGTCTTGGTTCTATTCTATCTCAGTAAAACTAGGTCTTGACTCTTGATTCTCTGAACATAAAGAGAGAGAGAGAGAGAGAGAGAGAGAGAGAGAGAGAGAGAGAGAGAGAGAGAGAGAGAGAGAGAGAGAGAGAGAGAAGAAAATACCAATGCCGATGATCTTCGACTGTGTTTTTGTTAGTTTAGGCTGCATTTGGATGCACTATCGAATTGAATTGCAATGGTTTATTCAATGGAGAGGAAATTAGTAGGTTGTATTTACGTACCTTTGTTTTCATAGCGAGTGATTAGCCCTCAAATTGCAGTTTGATTCGTTTCAATTACTGTTTGGAAGTGTCGCAATGTCACGTGCCCAACCTATTCACGCGAATCCTACTGCTAGTAGAGGGCTTATCTTAGTAGTTGCTATTTTTACTCCTCTAAAATAGGATATTTGCTAGCTATATAGTATTTGTGATTAAGGGGTCGTTTGGATAGTGGAAAATGGAGTAAGTAATAAATGATTTACTAGCAAATCATTTACAACTTGTTTTTGGATGCTCTAATTTGCTAGTAAATGATTTACTAGCGAAGCCCCCTTCTTATTTACCAACAAAAAGGTGAGTCTTCATTTACTAGAAAATGAGGAGAAGGCAACGGGCTCTTTTTTTTTTTTTTTTGAATGAAAGCTTATAATGCAGATTTCATTTACCATTTACAGGCTATCCAAACACAACTTAAAGCCAGCAGACAGGCTGTAAATCATTTACAGCCTTTTAAGTGATTTACTAGTAAATCATTACAACGCAAACCATTTAGCACCATCCAAACGACCCCTAAGTTGGAGATTTTCTTTCAGGTGTCAGTATTTGTGTTTAATTAGGAGATTTGGTTTGTTGTCAGTATTTGTGTTTAATTAGGAGATTTGGTTTGTTGTCAGTATTTGTGTTTAATTAGGAGATTTGGTTTGTTTATCATGCAATCTACGTAAGATTCTGTAACTCTCTTCATGTAGTTCGCTTGGGAAATAATGAAATGCGGATGATTTTTACCTTCAATCCTCTTTTACACAAAGAGGACGCCCTTCCCCTCTTTTACATGGGCTTGATAGGGCTTAGACCCTATCATGCAATTTCAATTTGAAGCTTGGTCCATCATCCTAAATGCTCAGGAGGTAATTAGAATTTGGCAATGAAAATTCAAATTAGATAGCGTATCCAAATGTTGCCTTAGAAAGTTAATAGTATCTTTCTGAATTTTGGTTCATGGAAGTGGTGCTTGAGATTATTTGAATTTTGACTGAAAAAAGCTAACTTGTGATATACTGAAAATGATTCACTTTGGTTTTGTCAATTCTTTCTATTATGGGTGCGTTTGGCTGCATCAAATATCATGAAATTTTCCACCAAACTAGATTGATTGATCATGGAATATCATGTTATTTGGTTTCACCGAACGCATGTACGGAAAATCTATACAATTCTATTTATGTGAATGTGGTTCACCCATGGCTTCCAGAAAGAAATTTGCACTTACCATTCCTTACACATGAATATATGCCTGGAAAACATTGGTTATGGCTAGAAAGATGGCTCAATGTAAGTTTTTTAAGAAATTTGTATTTCCCATCACCCGCTCCCCACTCTTTTGAAATGCCCAGGCATTATGGCTATAGGTTTTGCACACTTGCTTACACATGAATATGGCTTCATATAAGTATTGTGAAGAAGAAGAAATTTGAATTCCCCACTCTTTTGAAACACCCATGATGTTATGGATAGGAAGAAGAACCCTCATTTGTTCATTATTAAGACTGATCAGATTCTATACTCGTTAGAACGGGTGAATTTCGGCATCTTTTCTTTTTCCTTTTTGTAAATTATTGTCTTACCTTTAATGCCCTGTCGTAGATTTTTTTCTAACAGGCACCGACAGTACATAGGAAAAGTCAAGCATGCTATGTTTCATACACAAAAGACGGAGAAAGGGTGTGGTAGTCTCTATCGAAGAAAATGTTATTGTTTCTCTTGGTCTTCGTAGTGGTGACATTTGTAAGTTCATTTGTCCTTTATAACACTTCCAGTTTTCCACTATTAAATGATATCTTTCACCAATGATTCTTATGTTAAGTTAATAGATATTGTTGAAAAGATTTCATTGTTTTTTCTAAAGCAGTTTGGAGACATGTCCTTGGGGACAACTATGTCGTTTTGATGAGATTGATATTGTCCTTGGAAAATGTAATTATTGTCACATCTGCTACAGCTTCCTTAGCTTCTGAAGTTTTATGTTGAATATCAAATTCTAATCTTTCTAAGGCAAAGAGCTGGTTGGTTTGTTTCTGCATGAAAACTTAGTTTTTGTAGAACACATTCATAGAAGCCTAGTCATTATCCATAACTCCATGCTGGAATTGAGCACTTTTCCTGTTATAATTTGGTTATCACCACTTTGATTTATTGCATTTTCTATTTCATGGGTTCTCTTTGAAACTATAATTTGATTGTGTTTCATAATCTCGTTTGGATATACTTTGTTCTATTTTTGAATCTTTGTACTGTGTATTTTTTTTTGCAGTTTTGTTCTTGGGATGCATTATTGAATTACATTATAAACCTTGGCATGGATGCATGTTTTTTCTTCCCAATGATGAGGAAATTTCGCTTTCATGGATGTAGCAAAGAGATGCTGAAAAGCTTGAGTGGGTGGTCAAAATTTCAAGCCTAGAAGTTGAAGCTACAGTTTGCTATATGGGATAGTCTTAGATGGTGGGAGTTGCAAAAGCATTGCATGGCAAGAGATTGGTATGAAGTGCTAAAATGTTTCTTCCATTTTTTTTGCCTCAACTGAGACGAGGAAGCAAAGAAGAAAGCGAAGGAACAAGTGGACTTGTTTTACCTAGTAACCAGATTATACAGCTTGTCAGGGCCAGGTTTCTTCTCAGCTTGTGGTGAAACATAGGTACCCATATTAGTGGCTTCCAAGAGGTGTAACTTTGTGAATCCAACCCAAATATGGCCGTAAAGGCCGATACGTATAGGTAACCGCCGTGACCGTTACATGATACGGGGATGAAATGAGGTAGTTAGTTTTTTGGAATTGTATCAGCTGTTATAGGAGCCTTATTGACCATTACGGGGGCCATTATGGGGCATAACGACTGTTACCCCATAACGGTAAAAAAACGGCCACTTTTTTTTTTTTTTTTTCCTTTCAATTTAAATAAAAGTTTCTTCTCATTTTTTATTGCAGGGGCATTTTCACACCGGGCTCGAGTGGGGTCGCTTGTGGGATGTGGGGGCACACTTGGGGTGGGTGCGGCCTACGGAGGAGGTATCGTGTTCGAGACTCCTCACCGGGGGTGATGAATGCGCATTTCACACCAGGCTCGAGTGGGGTAGCCCGTGAGATGCGGGGATACACTCGGGGTGGGCAGCCCATGTGATTTGGGGCCCACGTAGGGGGTTCGGCCGAGGTCCTAACCCATGCGATGTGGGGCCTGGGCTATGAGATAAAGGGATTAATTCGCCATACTCTAACAGTTCGAGCTTTTAGAGCAAGTGGTTAATTGTCCTGCATCATTTTTCCACTTTTCTCATTCTAAAAACTTTCCTAGATTATTCTACAGCAAATTTCGACCATTCTTACTATAGTTTTTAAGATTAAAACCGTAGATTGAAGCAATTGGGGCGAATAGAAGCTCCAGGGGCCATTTTAAAAAAATCGAAAAAGGTGGTTTTCATGACTTTTCTTTTTCTCAATTTCTAGTTCTAATGCTTGATTGTGATGTGTACATATTAGAGACACATGACCATGTTCATAAATTCACCAAACAACCAGATATAATAATCTCACTAAAGAGTGGACCATTACGCTATCATAAACATATTCAAAACAAAAAAAATGAATACATATTTGGAATATTTACATTATTTTGAATATTCTAAATATTTTTTCAAAAATTTTCAGGAAAAAGTTCAACCGTTATGGGAGTTGTAATGGTCATTACACCCCCGCATCGGCCGTTATGGCTGATACCTATATTGTTAACAATGGTGACCATTACGGCCACTGTTACCAATACGGAATACCTTGTTAGTAATAATGATTGATGATGATGGTTATTATAAGTAGGTGAATCTTTGGGTGGGTCTTCAAAGCCTTCAAACTTGGTCTTTGGTCCCTTTGGAATGGTGCAACATGAACTAAAATTCATCTTGAGGTGAAGCTTGATGGTGACTTGAGCAGGGAGATCCTCAATGAAATCATTGAGATGGATTGTCAAAAGGAGCTTGTGTAGAGCTTTTCATAAACCGTTATGTCATAACAGACATGTCTCATGGATTTATCACTGTTGTTGATATGACAGGGCGAGCTTGCGTGGAGTAGAGAGAACGGGTTAGCTGTAATTATAGATATGACAGTATTGTAACTACCTGCGGAGAATGAAGGTGTAACAGTCGCCAAGGTGGAGCATATCCTCTTTAAATGGCTCATGTTACTCTTCTTTATTTCTAGAATGGCTTAAGGTACGAGAATTGGTTCCCATTAATTAGTAATTTATTAGTAGCAGAATATGTTCATAGGTTAGAACCTGCACAAATAGTGGTTGAACACCTGTTTCTTGGCTGGTGCCACATGCTCCTTTTTAAATGATCAGGATCACACATTAGAGGATTATCAAAGATTATCAACTTCAATGGCCTAAAGATATTTAGTGCCCAGTTGGTGTTTGTTAAACAAGTGCTTTTGCGCAATTGTAATTCTCGAAAGCAGTTAAATAAGCATTAAATACATTTGGTTAGGGACCTTGATTAATTACTAAAACAACACTTGTTTATTGTGTGTTTCAGGACCTCTAGACAAAGCGGACGATTGGTGGGGGCCATGAATGTGGATGAATTTATTTCCTTGATGATGCACTTACTATAGCTTCCAGTGCTTTGTCCTTGGATAAGGAGTCCATGTCCTGATGGCATTGCCGTTTAGGGCATCCATCATTGTCTAGGCTTAAACTTTTGTTCCCCTCCATATCTGTATCAAAATCTTTAGCATGTGAAACTTGTGAGTTCTCTAAGCATTATCAGGCCATGTTTCCTCTTAGTGTATCTAAGAGGAAACCCATCCCCTTCAAATTGGTTCACTCGGATGTTTGGGGACCTGCTCCTGTAACGACCTTGAATTTTCGAACTATTTGGGAACCGGACTAATTAAAATTATTAATTTAATTTTATGGCTATTAACAAAGCCAAGCACTTAGCCTAATTGGTAGAGGTACTCTTGTTGGAAGCATAGGTCCGTGGATCGATTCCTAACACTGTAATTAACTTTTTGCAAAAAATTACAAAACCTGGAGGAATCTTCTAGATCCAGGGCTCTTTCTCTATTTAAAGGGGGAAACCGCAGGAAAATTCTGTAGAAATCCTAAACCCAAGAGCGAATGGAAGATAGAGAGAAGGCTTGTGGAGGAGAAGCTTCTACTGGTAGGGTTTCCATCATTTTCCTTTTTATTTTCTGAATTTTCATCTAAAAACCCTAGATCTAAACAATGAACGAGGTGGATCAACCCTACATCCATTGTTTTGATATATAGTGAGGTTTTGAAGATAAGAAAATGGCTTTGCACGAGATCTCGTACTGTAGGAGATCGGCTTTGAGAAAATCCAGCCATATCAGTTCAGAACGACTAGAATCAAAGGATCTTAAGGTTGAATCATATCAGGGCCTTGATTGTTAGAGTGATATGACTGGTGGATTTCCCACAGCAATCTACGGATGGTATGAATGATGATAGATGATGCTATAAAATGAATTTAACTAACGATTGAAGAACCCGATAATTTGGATCCGGGTGATCCTTTGGTTTTCCCAAACTTCGAGAGGAAAGTAATCATTGGATGGTTTGGACCTAACCCTTTGATTGATTGAATCCATAAAAGCCTAGGAGATAGAAGAAAAACCTAAAATTTTCGGAAATCGAATTGTGTACCAGAACCTAGCTGACTTCGGTCGATCGATCGAAGTCAGTGTTCAATCGATCAAACGGGTCGTTTTTTGTCCAGCAACCAAGTTAAAAAAATCATAACATTGGTTCGATTGATCGAAGTCTTGGTTCGATCGATCGAAGGTCACCTCGAGCGATTTCGATCGAACGAGGGTACTGATTGCGAATAGCAAAATATGTCTAGCGAGTGAACTGAGATAAATTTGACCTATTTCGATCAATCGATGGGTAGGTTTGATAGATCGAAGGTGACCAAATTTTTCTAGAACACTTGAGATGTTAAACTCTAAATTTCATCGATCTATAGTTGATTGATCGGAAGATTGATCGAGGGCCCTCGAGCTGGCTTGATCGATTGACTGCATTGATCGACAGTCTCTTATTGATTTCCAATTCGAGTAATGGATTAATAAGTCTAGTGGGACATCTTGGGTTGATCAAAGGTGGACCTCACCTGATGGAATATCTTAATTGAATTCGTAATGTGTTAAATCATCTTAATAAGGATTCGTATTCTAGATTCCAAAGTGTACGACTATTCAGCATATTCGACTTGTTGGGATGACTGCATACACACCTCATGCCTGTGTTCCTGGGGGATCTCCTTGGATGGTTTACCTGGTAGATTTGTTACCAAATGCCCATGTTAGTGGAAGTCTACTCATGGAGTAGATGCGGGCTTTGCCTATACCTACCTACGGTAGAAGCTTGCCAGGTGCAGATGCGGGTTAACGGGTATCCAACCCAAGCAAGTGGACGATCATTCCTCTTGACATGCATATCATGACATCTTTGCATACATACTCATGCTTGCATAAATATATTTGATTGTTGCTTTGACCTATCTTATATTGTGTTGCGTATGGACCATGCTAGGTTCACTCACTAGCCTGGCCAGCTAATGTTGTGGATTGACAACCGTAAAGAGGCAGGAAACCCTAATCAAGTGCCGATTATACAACTAATTGATTGAAGAATTAGTTTCCATTCTTTATAATTACTGACGTCTTGGTTCAATTTGAAATTGTTTGTAACTGTGATTTTGTTGAACGATATTTGATATTCTAGTTGAATAAAGACCCAAATGGGTGGACATAGTTTAGTTTCAGAATCTCATTATGTGGTTGTGAATGTGATGGGATTGGTATGGAATGAACATGTCATTATGTGGATGTTAACATGATGAAACTTAGAACGCATTAAAGTACGCCTCCTAACAACTGTATGATGAGTGAAATTATGTACACTTGCTGTCGGGGTCATGGACTGTAACTCGGGTATGAGGGTGCATACTCTGTATTCAAATCGTGGGGCGTGACAACTGTCACCTCTCTTTTTGGATATCAATACTTTGTTACGTTTATTGATGATTGCACAAGGATGACTTGGGTTTATCTTCTAAAATCCAAGAATGAAGTTTTTGATATGTTTAAACTTTTTTACAATGAAGTGACTAACCAATTTCAATGCCCCATCAAAGTTTGCATTCTGATAATGGGGGTGAATATATGTTGAATGCCTTTTTGTCATTCTTACAGGAGCATAGTATCTTACCCCACACATCAAATTCTCGAACCCCTCAACAAAATGGGGTAGCGGAGCGGAAGAATCGTCATCTCCTTGAAGTCACTCGGGCTCTCCTTCTTGATGTGAATCTTCTAAAACGGTTATGGGATGATGCTTTACTTACTGTTGTCTTCTTGATTAATTGTATTATGTCTTGAGTACTATCTTGCAAGTCTTCATTTGAACTTTTGTACCCACGGGAAACCTTTTCCCTTACCCCCTAAAGTATTTGGGTGCACATGTTTTGTTCAACTCTTGGATGGGAGTAATGACAAGTTGAGTCCCCAGGCCATAAAGTATGTTTTCTTAGGCTATTCCAAATCTCAGAAAGGGTATAAGTGCTATCATCCTTTGACCTGTAAGAGGTTTGTGTCTATTGATGTTAAATTTTTTGAAGAAATTCTATACTTTTTTGCTGAAGGGAGATCTATGCATCATCCGCCTCCTAGTTAGGGGGAGCTTTTACACTCTAATTCAAACTCCACTCCTCTCCCATTGTATCTCTCGATGATGATGCAGTTCTTCCCTTGCCTGCTCAGAAGCCTATACTTGTGTTTCATCGACGAGCTAAACCTTCTACGGATCATCAACCTACCACTTCGTCGGCTCCAACTGGTGGTTCAGGTATAATCCCTTCATCTCAACTTCATGACGACCAACTTCTGATTGCTCTCATAAACCTTCTCGCTCATGCACAAAGTATCCCATTAGTAATATTGTTTCCTACCATCATCTTTCGCCATTCCTCCAGTCTTTTGCAACTTCCATATCTTCCTCTACCTTCCCGCGTAATCTCAAGGACGCCTTGTGTAGCCTTGAGTGGACTATGGATATGATGGAAGAGATGCAAATGCTTGAAAAAAACAAAACTTGGGAGTGGGTTCCCTTACCTGAGGGCAAAAGATTTGTTGGATGCTGATGGGTATACACCACCAAATTTCGCCCTGATGGTTATGTTAAACGGTATAAGGCATGTCTTATTGCAAAGGGCTTTACTCAGACATGTGGTGTGGACTACTTTGAGGCGTTCTCTCCGTTAGCCAAGCTTATCTTCGTTCGTGTGCTTATCTCTGTAACAGTGAATCTGTCATGGCCCTTATTCCAACTAGATGTGAAGAATGCCTTCTTACATGATGATCTTGATGAGGAGGTCTATATGGACTAACCACCTGGTTTTTCCATGCCTCATGGTCCTCACAATTCTCCCCCTGCGTGTCAACTATAAAAGTCTATGGCCTCAAACATTCTCCTCGTGCATGGTTTGATAAGTTCAGTTGTGCTATTCTAGATCTAGATTTATCTGCAGCCAGGCCGATCACTCCCTTTTTATTTGCTGTCGACCCACAGGAGTTATGGTCCTAATTGTCTACATGGATGATATTATACTGTCTGGAGATGACTCTGAAGGAATGGTGGTTGTTAAATCTTTTCTCAAAACCTGCTTCGAGGACCAAGGGACCCTTCTATACTTCTTGGGGATTGAAGTTGCTCGATCGAAATCAGGAGTGGTGCTCTCTCAAAGAAAATATGCTCTTGATTTGCTCTCAGAGACTAGGATGCTAGGTTGCAAACCGATCGCAACACCTATTGTGAAATTTGTTCCTAACGATGTGATCCTTTCTCTAATCTTGGGATGTATCGTCAGTTGGTTGGTCGGCTTATTTATCTTATTATTATGTGACTGAATCTATCTTATGCTACGGGGGTTGTTAGTCAATTCATGCATACCCCTCGTACAACACATTTGACTGGCGTGTATCAGATTCTTCGGTATCTTAAGTCTTTTTTTCTTCTTTCCTTCTCATTTCTTCTTCCTTCCTCTTCCAAACCGCACCAACCTATTAGATCATAAGGTTGTACACGAACTGAGTTAGATTGGTTAGCTCGCTCGACTCGACTCGAAAAAGCTCGATTCGACTCGGCTGAGTTGATTTTTTTAGCTCGAAAAAATTTTGAACTGAGTTCGAGCTTGCCCGAGCTCGACTCGACTCGGATCGAACCCCAACTCGAATCGAACTCGGATCGAACTAGTTCAGTGACTCGGTTACTTTGATATTGATGTTGCTCACCAAGTGTTTGATGAAATGACTCAATGAAGTGTTGGCTAGTGGCAAGGAAGGTATGTATATGAAACAAATATCATTTTTTCTTGATTTTGATGTTGCATACAAGGCGTTTGATGAAATACTTGTAAACAGTTGTTGCTGTTTTACATACAGTGAGAAATTGAAAGTGCACATGTGTTTGTGAAAATGCCACAGAGGCTCGATTTTGGCTCGAACTTGGCTCGAACTGGCCGGAGCTGCCGACCGAACCGAGCAGAGCTAGCTAGTCAGGCTCGAAGACCGAGCCGAGCTGAGTTCGAGCTGCGGTCAACTAGTGCCCGAGCTGAGTCGAGCTGAGGCCAGCTCGACTCGGTGTACACCCCTACTAGATTATCATCATTGCACAATGGATGAGGACCCATTTTGTTGATTCTTACGATGAGAAGGAAGGAACTTACTCATTCCATAGCGCAAGTTATTCCGCTACTGTTTATTGATTTAATGGAGCAATGGCTTCATCCTCTTATAGATGCTTATAAGCATGCACGTGTATATCCTAGGTCTCCTCATTCTATCAATGTTTTTTCAACATGAACTTCCAAACATATACTGGTATGATACCAAAGTCGAGAAGGGCATTATTAAGGGCATACATTATGTGGTAACATCATCCTTGAAGTGGTTGATGGATATTGCTTTAACATTAGAGAGTTGTGGTGTATTGTTTTCCCTTTTGAGTCTGAGAAGATTGTTGCAAAAGCAACAAGAAAATTGAATGAGGTTAGTTCTTTCCTTTAATGTTATACTTTAAGCTTTCTCAATCTTGTGTTATTATTATATGTTACTTTTTTTTTTTTTGAATGGCAACTGTAATTTATTAAACAAGAAGTAAAGAGAAAACAAAAGGCCAAAAGACCAAGACCAACAACAAAGATGATGAGAAATTATACAATAAAAAATATGATAAGAAATTATCAACTGTGAAAGGCTTAGGCCACACCCAATGCTCCTCAATGTGCTCCTTGCTAAACTCAAAGGAGCCAAACTCACAACTCTTGCTATAACCCTTTGAAAGGAAACCCTCTTCAATTCTGATATATTTAAGAGGTATTATTGCATCACTCCCAAATTGACCATAGACCTGCTAACACAACAAGACAATCACATCAACATCCAATTTTTCCAATTTATAATTTTATATGTTGTTACAATATTCAATTAACAATTTGATTATGTAAAGTGTGTACATATATAGTTTTTTTTTTTTTTTTGCCACTCGTGTGCAAGTAGCTATGTATGCACCTTAATGGGCATTGTCGGATTCAAGAGATAGTCGAGATGAATTCGACTATTTCGCGCTTTTCTTGCCTAGTAGTCGCATATGCAAGTCAATCGAGTCGACCTTATGCGAGAGAGACTTGCTGCCATCTCTCTCGTTCTATCTGCGCTTTCTCAACCAACAATCTCTCTCTCTCTCTTCTCTCTCTCTCTCTCTCTCACACCCCCAATTGTCTCTTATTCTCTCCGCTCTTCTCATCCTCCCTCTTTGCTCTCTTAGCTATTTGCACACGCACAGGGGGCCTCCTCTCTCTCTCTCTCTCTCTCTCTCTCTCCATTTCTCTTTCCCCCATGTCAGATTTGGGGGTTTGGGGATTCCAGGGATTGGGGATTTTAGGAAATAGGGAATTGGAGATTTAGGCATTTTAGGAATCGGTGAGTTGAAGATTTTAGGAATTGGGGAGTTGGTGATTTTAGGAATTGGGGATTTGGGATTTGTCGGACTCCAGATTTGAATCTAGAACCAGATAACTGATGATTTGGGTCCAACCAGTTTTTTTTTTTTTTTTTTTTTATTATTATTATTTTTTTTTTATTTTGATGTTGGAGAAGGGGTGTTAAAAGTGGGACCCACCCGATGAGCAACCGATAGCTGATTTGGGTCCATCTAGCTCTTGTCTCACTTTCCATAATGCATTTGATGCCTCAAAACTTCATGAATTTTCTTGTATCTTAGAGGAACTCATGTTAGCTTGTCAGTATGGATTTGAATGGGCTTTTCGTGGGTTGATTTGGTGTTGATTTTGAATTGGCTAGGTGCCTATTTTAAATTAAGATTATCCTTAGCTTGGGCCCATCCCATTTACAACATATTTGTCCACGAACCATGTTGTTTCTGAAACTGCAATAAGATTGGTGCCAAGTTGTAGTTTTGATTTGGCATCAACAATGGCAAGTTAGTCCCACATGATAAGAATGCTCTTTTGTCAGATCCTAGTTGTAGTATTTTATTTATTTATTCAATTTAAGGATGTTTTATTTTATTGTCTTTGCTATTATAGGAGACTTTTTATTACTTAGTTAAAGATGAGTGCAGGTGGAAATAATCCTGATAATGCACGCAATACAAGAACTTCTACTGCTAGAAATGAATTGATTCTAAATGTAGAAGAATGCAGAAAGCCAATGGTAGTGGAAAACCATTTTCTCCTCATTGAAAGGATCATACAATTTCTATAATGAATATGCAAGATGTGCATGATTTAGTATACGTACTACGTAGTCACTTATGTAGATATAAAAAGAAAAATAAAGTGGTTGGTGAAGTGGATTGCACCATAAAAGATAAGGTGATTGGTTAAGTGGATTGCACCATAAAACATAGGGTGATTTGAAAAAGATTTGTATGTGCAAAAGAGTAAAAGATAAATGAGTGGGTACAAGGCAAAGTTAAAAAGAGACGAAGTGAAACACGAGATGATTGTTTTGCTTTTATGACCATCATTTTACAAAAAGTCAACATTAACTTACGTAGTTCAAAAATTTATTGAGGAGCATAGCGATGACCTAGGCACTCTTCGTAAAAAGTACTTGTTGAAATCACATTGTAAGATCATGACAATGAAGAAAAGTTTGGTAAACAACCTTGATGTTGTTGGGGTGAGAACATCTCAAACAATGACAATACTTAGAGTAGAATTGGGCGGGTATGGAAATATCGTATGTACTAAATGGGATATGAGAAATTCTGAGAGAGAGAAAGAGAGAGGCAAGAAGAAATAGTCCAAGCGCCATGACGCACAATCGTTGTATTGTATGAACATTTTGAAGAAATATGATAGAATTGCAACTTGCATTTGCATATGAAGTGAAGTCGACAATGAAAACAAGTTGACTTTGGGTTGATTTATTTGTACATGAAGCATACACTAATTTTGATGATGTTATCATATTTGACACACCATATAACATCAACTAATATGAGATGATATTTACACCATTTATAGGACTAATTCACCATAGTTAGTTCGTTAGACTTGGGTGTGGTTTCTTATAGAACGAAACAACTAAGTAATTTATTTGGTTATTTGAGTTGTGGCTACAAGGTATGCAATGGGAGCCTCTGAAAGCAATTATAACCAATTAAGATCCAACTATAGACAAAATCGTAACTACTATTTTTTTCAAATACTTTCCATTAGCACTGTATATGACACATAAGGTAAAAGATGTCCATAAAGTTGAACGCTATCGCACATCGAGACGAATTTAGTTGCCCTTTTCAACAAATGCATATTGAATTTTGAAATGTCAACAGACTTTGAAAATTTGTGGGAGAAGATTAGAAAAAATGGTTTACAAGACAATGAATGGTTGGCCTCAACATATGATATTCGTCATAAATGAATACTTGCATTTGTAAGACATATTTTCGATATTTGTAGGAATTCATACCCACAAAGAAAATACGTCTTACAAATGCATGCATCCATTTATGGCGAATATCATATATCGAAGCCAATCATTTATTATTTTATAAACCATTTTCTGTAATCATCTTCTCATTCAAAATTTCATATGCATTTGTTGAAAGGGCTAGTAAATTCTTTCCAATGTGCGATAACGCCTAACTTTACAGGCACCTTTCACATTATGTGTCATATACAATATCGATGGAAACTATTTGGAAAATAATAATTGTCTTTGGCCGTAACTGGATCTTTATTGGCTATGATTGCTTTTGGAGGCTCTCCTTAGATGGCTTGTTGCCACGAGTCAAGTAACCAAATAAATGACTCAATTGTTTCATTCTGTAAGAAACAACACCCAAATGTAATAGACTGACCATGGTGATTTTACTCACGTAGATGATGCAATATATCATCTTATATTGGTTAATGTTATGCGTTGTGTCAAATACGTAACATTCCCAAAATGAGTGTATGCTTTACGTGCAAATGAATTAGGTTAAAAACAATGAGTCAACTCGTTTCATCATCAACCTTCACTTCATACGCAAATGCGAGTTGCAATTCTTTCATTTCTTGAAAATGTTCATATAATAATTGTGCATCATGGTTATTGGATCCTTGCCTTGGTTTCTCTCATATCTCGTTTAGTGCATCAATATTTCCATTATCCGCCCAATTCTATTCAAGCACACTGCCATTGTTTGGGATGTTCTTACCCTAATAGCATTCATAAATGATGACCATAAGAGCAGGACAACCGTCTCATGTTTCACTGTCTCCTTTTAACTATACCTTGTACTCTCTTATCTGTCTTTCCTTCTTTTGCACATATGAATCTTTTTCAAATCATTATACGTTTTATGGTGCAACCCAATTCGCCATGTACCTTATTTTTCTTTTCATACTTACATGAGTAACTGTGTATACTAAATCCCGCACATCTTGTACATTCATTATAAAAATTGTATGCTTACTTTAATGAGGAGAAAGTAGTTTCCCCTACCATTGGTTTTCGTCATTCTTCTACATTTGAAATCAATTTTTTCTAGCAATGGATGTACTTGTATCATGTGCATTATCAGGATCATCTCCATCTGCACTCATTTTCAATTGAGTAATAAAACCTCACCTATAAACTATAGTATTCTACAAAAAAAAAAAAAAAAAAAAAAACTTCACCTATGGTAGCAAAGATAATAATAAAACATTCTTGAATTGAACAAATAAATAAAACACTATAACTAGGATCTAGCGAAGGATTATTTTTGTTAAGTGGGATGAACCTGCTACTGTTGATGCAAAATTAAAACACAACTTGGCACCAGTCTTATTGCGGTTTCAAAAGCAACATGATTCCAGGACAATTAGGATGTAAATGGGATAGGCCCAAGCCAAGGAAAACCATAATTTTGAATAGGCAACTAGCCAAAATAACTCATGACAAGCCCATTTAATCCAATACTAACGAATCGACATGAATTCATTTAAGTCACAAGCAAATTCATGAAGTTTTGAAATGTTAAATGCATTGTGCAAAGTGAGACGAGAATTGGATGGACCCAAATCGGCTATGGGCTGCTCATTGGTTGGGTCCCACTTTCAGCAACCCTTCTCTAACATCAATTTTTTTTTTTTTTAAATGCTGGATGGACCCAAATTAGTTATCTAGCTCCATATTCGAATATGGAGTATGAAAAATCCCAAATCCTCAAATTCCTAAATTTCCAATCCCCAAATCCGACGTGGGTAAATTTAGTTTTTGAACAGAAATTCCTTATTGCTTCTATTTGTTGGTGTTTGTGTATGCATCAACTAATGGAATGGAAGGAATCATTTTACAGGTGCTAGCATTTGGTAAGCGCTATCTAGATCCTTGTTGGACAGTCAATCCCACTTAATCAGAGAGAGGGAGAGAAGATGGGATTATACCGAGTACAGATTCCTTGCCTATTATCCCTCAGGTCATTTCTGTCTTTCCCTCATCATATTTTATCAGCGTCTTATGATTTGTCTGCTTAAGTGAGCATGGTGAAGCGCTATTTCATCATGTCATTTTTATTTATCTTATAAGCATCACTCTCCAACTTTGCAAATTTCAGTAACCCTGATCTTGTAGTAAAGTGTGTGCCCAGATTTAGACGTGTACTAGTGTCAGGCATGGATTTGGTGGTTTCCCATGCAAGCTTTCTAACATGTCGGGTATGCAAGTCACAGCAGGCCTGGTTCAAGAAACAACAAAAACTTTAGCTGGTTTGAGCCACATTCTGCACCAGAAATGTCTTTTGCAATTTTTCATGCTCAGCAAGAAAGAAATTTTTTTACTAGTCTTTACATGAACACAGTCTTTTTTAAGTTATTATAAGTTCTTGAAACTGGCCCATTTAAACTGCAAACTTCAGGACATTGGTTTGTAGAGATAAGTATGCCACTGTTCTCAATATGTGATAGTCGCCCACACATAGTTTGAGAAAGTCACCAATCATACCCCCTGTTTGGGAGAACTTAGGCAATCTTTCCAGATGCTCTCTGGCTTACAGCCTTGCTTCCCATTGTAATTGCCATTGTAGCACATGTGGCCCAGCCCAATGTGGTGGAAATAATCATTTTGCATACGTGCAGATTTCTTTTCCTTTCTTTTCTTTTTTAGAAATAAGATTGTCCTGTCCTGAATATATTGCCAGGTTAGTTATATTTCTGGAAAATGGGTATTTTGTGAGTATCAGTGAATGTTGTAAGTTTCTTGAGGATAAAAGCACTACCCCTTGATTCCATGACATGCTTATCATTTACTATGAAACTGCTCACAGTTCAACCCAGATTTCTCCCTGAAGAAAGGCAGGGTATCTTTTTCTCAGTTACCGGAACTTGTTATAAACTGCCTTTTCACATGTCATTGATTGTACAATGTTGTAGATGGTTCTTATGAAGCGTAAGGATCTCTGGTGCCTCTGATTATCTTGTTTGATGATATTTACACCCTGTTCTGTTACACACCAAATGGCAATTAACCCATTTGAAAACCAATGTGCAAGTATCTGCTTTCAATTGAGTTGTCCTTCTCCTTATTTCTGAATGACACACAACGAGGGCAACAGCTGACATGCAATGCTAGCAGATTCTTCTGTGGAATACTTTTTTTCTTTATTTTATGCTTCTAATCGATTCCTAGACCTTTTTTTTTTTTTGAGGGATTAGCTGATCACTGGTTTTTCTGCTTCATTGTGATCTAGTTATTATGTGTGTGGTCCTATATGACACTCTCAATTCAAGTGGAAGGTTTGCGAGGCATAATTCCTGCCAAGCTGGGGTTGACCAGCCTGTTCACTGCATGTGGAGTAGATCTCTTCTTCACCAGGATAGCACCCTTGTGTACATATGATTCCCTCGCAGAAGACTACAATTACACTTCTCATCACAATTGTTGCGCTAGTTCTGTCAATCTTTGTAACATGGGTCTTGTCTGAGAAAAAGGATTTGAAAGAGAAATGGAGGTTAGCTGGTCTCTTCTTCTCCTCTCTTCTTTTCCACACTAAAGATTTGTTCTTCTTCCATCAAGTGGCACACTTTTTGATAGTTTTGGGAGGTTGCTCCAACTTGCAGTCTTTGTTTTCTCTTTTGGGCTACAAAACCGCCTTTTTCTCAAAGTGATGGTTGGCTTTATAACTTTGCTTAGCCTTGACATTTGCTATAATTAGGAGCAATGGGGACCCCTTCGACATTGCAGGGTGTACCTCACAACACACGCCCAATGTTTTAAATAGCCACACTACGTGGCGTAGCTTAGCCTTAACGCTACATGGCATAGCATAGCTGTAGCTCATGAAAATTGCTTAAGTCGCGTGTAGATAATTTGCATACGCTAAACTCTACATAGAGTATGCTACACTCTATGTAGGTCACATTACAAGTTATTTTTCATTAAAATGATTTGTTAAATTTTCCTATTTTTAATAAAAATTAGTTAATCTTTTCAATGCTTTTAGTAAAATAATATAAGTAACAATATTAAATCAGTTTCGTTGCTTTCTTTACCGTTATACTTAATCATTGCCCTTTCCAATTACTTTAGGTTGTGTTTGGTTGCACCAAATATCATGAAATTTTGTTAAATTTTACTATTAATCAATCTAATTTTCTGCATAATATCATGAAATTGGTGCAAGCAAGTGCGACCTGGATTTTAAAAAATAAATAAATCTAGAAATAGCATGTAGCATATGCAACACGCTATGTAGCTTACGCCACATGCTTTAGAGGGGTGAACGCTATGCTATACACTATTTACTATTTAAAATGCTGCACGTGCCAATTTTGCTTATGCTTGTAAGACCGGATCACACATCAAATGGTCCCACTGTGAACATCCCTGGCCCAGAAAAAAGGCTAGTCCACTCATCAGATGGGCCACTTACATGAGAGGGACAACTAGAGAAAAAAAAATGACGAGTGGTCCACATTCACTGTGCATGTGTCAACTGGCCTGTTTTTTGGGCGAGGGCTTGTTCATGGTGGGCCCTACCTGATGAATGGTCTGTTTCTCATGCATATTCCCTCACCACCAGGTGCACCACAATATCTTTACTCCCGCTGTCACTGTGCACGTCTCTATAATCAGTGTTGGTTGTCAACAAGGCAAACCACCGACTGTGCAGAAGAAAGTCCCTACAACAAGGTCCAAGTAAATTTCATGGAACAAAGTGGTCCTACACAAAGTAAAACTCTCCCTCATAACCCACCCACATTCCATATTCCTTGTATTTGTGATGAAAGGCAACACATCCGCAAAGTGATCTATGATACCACATCGTTCCCTGACCACATTAGTAGCTTTCCACCAGTCAAATTCCCCAAGGATTGATATTCTCATCGATCAAAAGTCCTCATAACTGCTGGGGACCGGAATCACTTTCCAAGCCAGTACTTTTTTGCACAGCTAAGCAAAAGAAATTCCGACAAGGACATCCACGGGGAATGTGGGCAGTTTTTTTTTTTTTTTTTTTTAGTTCCTAGGTTCTACTGGTAGGGTTTTCAAAGTGCCATTCCTTGGGTTGGCTTTGGTCCAGATTTTGAATTGTTTGGGCTGGGCCATTTCAATATTTTGATTTTGCCTGGCCCGAGCCCAGCCCATTGTCAGCCTATCTACCAGACAAGAAAGGTTATCCTGAGTCCATGACAGTGCCACAAGAAGGCATTTGAAGCCTCCACCCAAGTTTAGTACCAGCCAGTGAACTTGCTGGGGCTGGAATTTTCGTTGGGTTTATTTAGGCATTGGTGATTAGATGTAGACATCATCCTTTGTTTTTGTGTGAATGGTGAAATACCAGTGATGAGGTGAACCACTTGAGCGGGTAATAAAGGTGCTTGCCGGTTTTCGCAAGTTCTCAGTCGAAACTCTCATCATGTTGTCTGACTGTTAGCGGTTGCATTCTAGAGATGTAGTGTTTGATTTCAGAAGAAGTTGATTTTTAAGGTAGCTGCTTCATCAGTTAAAATTCATAAATGACTTACTAGGGAAATTGTAGCTGAAATTCAAGCTGGATTCTGATAATGGTCGTTCCGAAAGCAACATATACTTTAATTTGTGCTGATCCGACACCATAAATAGCCCAGGAATTCTGAAAGTGGTTGATTTTGTTTCAGCTACAATAAGTGGCCAACGACCCCATAAGTTTTCATGATAGTGCCATCACACAATCCTATGGCCTGGGTTTCTTCTAGAGGCTCCATCCCACTTAAGTTTCAACAAACCATTTGTATGGGTGAGGATTCATGCTTTAGGTTTTAGGCTTCAAATGCTAGATGCAGACACCATTCTTGGGTTTAGGGTCTTGTTTCTGAGTTAGCCAAACACGGTAAATGGAGGTGCCTGGGCGCTTTGTTGCCAGAAGAGATCACAAGGGAGATGAAAAAGAAAATAAGTTAATTTATGATTTGTCAGGCTAGATTACAATGCCCGTCTTTTCCGTCTTTTCCGCCCTTTCGAATCCTTTGTTTATTTGTAAATCAGGTCCAAATCATGAGCTCCAATTTATGTGGAATGTCCCGAAAATCACACCGATTGGACTGTCTTAACCATACGGTATCCCGTTTGGGTCTGTGACAAATTTCTTTGAATCTTTCATCTGACGTGTATGCCATTTGTATTGTCTATAAATCACCCTCATTTTAGAAAGCATGGAGAAAGCTTGGGGGATATGGAACCTTTACACGCAAGGACTTTATCATTGACGTTAACTTGAAACAAGCCTGTGAAGTTATCTGGCAAGCCTATGAACCTGGTTAGCAGGAGTGGCAATGGAAAAGAAAGCTATTTTATGACCTGAATCATCAACAAAATGCAAGATCCTGCAATGGTGGCGGGGACGCGTAAGTAGAAGATTCGCACAACTATACCATGTACATCCTAAGGTGTGGTGAGCACTCGATGGCATATAGGTGTAAAGGTAATGCTATGTGTTTACACGCCGCTGCTCGAAGGATTTGACTGCACTCGCTGTTCCATCAACGTGACTCCGACCCACTCCTTGCCCCATTGAAAGGGTGTGATTTTTTGACATTCTATTACTCATTTCTAATCAATACTTATCATCACACAGCACACAAAATACCTATGTGTTGTGATTAGGCCTCCATCTCTTATCCTCAACGCAGAAATCTCTCCCTGCCACCGAAAAATCCATGGTGGGCGCCTTCATTTAACCCAGATTGATGACTAAGTACAGGTCCTCAGGGCAGACGAGTATTCCTCTTAACAGGATTATGGAATGTGCATTTACATTTCAACTAATTTTGGTGAGGCCACGATTTGAACACGTTGGGCCCGTTCGGCGACGTGGGGCCCCATCAAAATTTTGATTTTGGGTGGCCTGCTGATTGCTCTAATTGATGCAGTTGTGTAGATTGATGGCGAATGGAGGGGACCAGACTCTCCAAGACAGATGGAGATTAGGATTTGAACATTTGAACTAATGCCCCGTTGATATGGATGTGTACATTGGACCCGCTGGGGCCAGCGACATGGATTGAACAGGTGAGCTAACAGTGGGGCCCACCATATTGGGGGTGTAAATCCGACCCTTGAGCTAACGGTGGGGCCCATCAACATGGATATAGATTTGATTGAATCGATAGCTATCGCTGTGACCCATCAACACGAACGAAGCCTATAGTTGCACGTCCCAAAGTCTCTAATTTGGTTGGTAAGCTGTACGATTACAAAGATGGGATTGATATTTACACCCAGCCTTTTCGATTTCTTGTGGCAGCTGATTTGGCAGAATTTCCAACTTTTGTAGTACTGAAAGAGAGAAAGAAAGTGTGCGTATCTATCAGGCGGGAGGGTGTGCTTGTAGATATGAACAGAATCCAAGAGTTGAACAGGTGATGTTGTGGATCAGAGATCTAAACCGTTATTTGGGTGTTAGGGGACCACCGAAGATCACAGAGGTGAATCTAGGAAAGTAATCCAATTGCACAAACCAAGCACAACAAGAACATAACGATTTAACATGGAAAGACCCTTTTGGAAAAAAACCATGGCACAAAGCGAGAGATGATCACTATGAAAACAAAAATTATAAAGAGAGAGAGCTTACCCGATTCGAGCAACCTCGAATATTACCCTTGTTACACACTTTGAAACCCTTAGACGAATTAGAAACCCTTAGACGAATTAGAAACCCCAGTAGTACCCTTACCAATCCCATTTACACCCATATTTATAAGTTATGAAAAATCCCAAACAAAATTGGAAACAAATCTTGTAAAATTGTAACTCTGTGAAAATTTGCATAGATACTGTCGATGGCATTGAATGGTCTTCAATGTCATCGAAAATTGTCCAGAGACAAAATATGATTTTTCAAAAATTCTCGATTGCATCGAGCTATGTTTGATAGCATCGAACATCCTACGATGACATTGAAAGAATGCCCTGATAATCCAGAAAACCTCGATGGGATCAAGCACTGTTCAATGCCATCGAAAGTGACATTGAACAGTCCATCGATGGCATCGAGAGGCCCTGAATCTGACTAGATTTAAGACATCAAACTCAACAATGGAGCCCACCTTAAAATATTCTAAATTAAACATTTTCCGTCACGATGATGGACACTGTATTTTCTTTGCAAAGATATATTTGCAGTCCATCGATGGCTAAGAATGTGCAATCCACAGAATACCCCATCCATGGTGGGCCCACTAAATCAACGGTCGGTATCACTGACCTGTGATCCCATTGGGCCAAGCGCAAGGCTTGAGGATTTGGTGCACACTCTCGGCTTAATGTTCATCAATGTGAAATAAGTCCCACTTACACATGCTAGATCCCAAGGCCATTTATAATGAGGGATGAAGCATGACTATCAAAATTATATTAAAAAAAAAAATTGGAATAAAGCTGATATATATATATATATATATATATTATATATATATATATATATATATATATATATATATAATCTATTATATATATATATATATATATTCTTTCCTTCGTCCAGATTGATGTGACCGTATCAACAGGTTGGATGGCCTGATAAGTTTTTAATGGTTGAGCCTTCAACTATCAACAGATTGGATGGCAAATAAACATTACATTGGGCCCTAAGAAGTTTTTAATAATTGAGCCTTCAACTACCGTTGTCTCGTGTAATATGGTCCACCTGAGATTTGGATCTTCTTCGGTTTTAGGGAATGGGATCATTGCATCAAGGTGAGTCCCATGGTAAGGGCCCCATCATCTTGGGTGAGGCCGGGCCACACCTAATCTGCTCTCCCAATCGGGACGCTGCTTGCGTCGATCTCTGGAACCACCAAGCTCGGTAGTTATAGGAATGGCCCCACTGTGATGTATGTGTTTTATATCCATGCCCTCCATACATTTCGCAGCTCATTTTAGGGATGAATCTCAAGTGGACTACATTATGACAAACCGTGGTGATTGAACGCTCATCATAAAAATATTCTTGGGGGCCACAAAAGCTTTGGATCAAGCTGGTGACCTTATAACAATTTAGATGGCAAATAAATATTACGGTAGGCCCCATGGAGCTTTCAACGTTGGCCATTCAATCACTGCTTTTCCTGTAGTGTGGTCCACCTGAGATTTGAATTGCTTCATTTTTTGTTCATGCCCTAAAATGAGCTGCAAAAATAGATGGATGGCGTGAATATAAAACACACATCAGCGTTCCTCCAAAAATAGCGTTCCAGGTCTTTTGGCCGGGGATTGCCTATGGCCCACCTTTATATATGTGTTATATCTACTTACATTCATCCGTTTCACCCTATCATTTATAGGGTGATCTTAAACATTAGACAGATCTAATGATCCATCAGACCAAGCCACGTGAAACAATGATAATTGAATGCCCATCAATAAAAACTTAGATCAAAGTGTTTTCCCTTCCTTCAGATAGGATGCAAATAAACACCGTGGATCCTCACCGTAGGGCCCACCTTGATGTATATATTCTATATCCTTGCCATTTTGCAAAATCATTTTAGGTCATGAGCCCAAAAATGAAACAGATCCAATTCTCAAGTGTACCATACCATAGAAAACAGTGGTAATTGACCATTGATAGCCCATGGTGGGCCTCATGAAGGTTTCAACCTTAGGTCCTGACTGCTTACTATGGTGTGGTCCACATGAAATTGATTTGTCTAGTATTTGAGCTCATTCCCTAAATGGGCTGCCCAGATAGATGAAGAACGTGGATACAACACATACATCATCCTTGTCCTACAGAGTTTATATGGCTACAAAAATCTGCCTAACTTAGTTAGACCGTGGCTTAATTTTATTTGCTCGTCAGAGTAGGCCCGACAACTTTTTGAGAAGTTGATGAGCCCTCTCTTATAAGCTTTTGGTGAGTAAATGAAATCAAGCCACGTCGTGGCCTGACCAAGTTCAATGTTACCGGGATCTGGCCGAATCCACTCCCCCTGTGAAGGGGAATCCCCTCCCAATTTTTTACAACGTCTCAAAGGGGAGCTGATTAGGTGCGGCTTGGCCTCACTTAAGACCTTCCTTTTATATATATATATATATATATATATATATATATATATATATATATATATGATATATATATATATATATACACTTATCCATTTCTATAAATTTTTGTAGTGTGTTCATGAAAAAATGAAGCAGATCCAAATCTCCAGTGGGCTATACTGTAAGAAACAATGGTGATTGAATATTATACCATTAAAAACTTTTAATGGCCCACCCTAATGTTTTAATAATGGTTATTTGCTAAGGTTACATATCACGGAGGAGAAGCCAAAAATAAATAAATATCAGCTTGATCTAAAACTTTTGTGTCCCATTATAAGTTATCAACGGTCAATCACTTTTGGTATGGTACACGTGAGGTTTGGATCTGCTTCATTATTGGGCACTTGCCCCAAAATAGATCGACGGCGTGCAGATCTAATACATGCATCAAGGTGGGCCCCACAGTAAGGACGGAGCCGCACCTAATCTGCTCCTTTCTCAAAGTTCAACCTGTTAGACCACAAGTTACCGTACACCCACTGGAAAACTTCCAACCTTTCATGTTCCTGTGACATCCAATCCGTCCAATAGGTTGCCCCACCTGATGAGTATATGTGGCTGATTTTTCAATGGATAGGAATTATTTTATATAGTGTGCTAAACCTGATGAGTATATGGGGTTCATTTTTGCATTAGGGGATCTTCGCAGTGGGGCCCACCTATTTGAAAGGTTAGATTTCTCATTCACTTAATATGTTGTAAGTAATTCATTGGGCGGACCGTAACTTGTGGTCCAGCATGTTGCACTTGATACCTTCTCTTTCGTAAGCTACAGTATAAAATCTCTTCTACACGTCCGACACAACTCGGAATCTTCCTCAAAATTACAAACCTGCCCTTAATGTTCTCAGATCTCCTTTTAAAGATTCCACAAGCGCATTAGTTTAAGAGATCATTCAAGTTACTTTCTTTTGGTAATTTTTGCTAAAAAGATGGCCTTTCTTCAAAGAGAAAATCTTCACAGAGAACGACGTACGTTGACATGCATACGGCATTTTTATTTCCCACCAACGTGTTAATCGTGTATAAAATCTGATCCGTGAAAAATGTGGACCACTTCATAAATATCACATCAATCTGGTCCATTGATCATGTGGACGACACGAATGAAATAAATGTGCATCCGACGGTCTGTATTAATATATTGATTTTCGCCTACCTAATGAGTTGGTTATCACAATTTTCTCTCTAGATGATCTTCATAGTGTATTTCACCCTTTTAATGGGTCAGATTTTCCACTGCAGTTGGATGTGAGAGTAAAATAAAAAGGATGTACGGTGATATTAACATACAGCATTGTATGTAGAGAAGTTGTATAAAAGGCCTAAACTCATCTCTCTCCGTCTCAAAGAGCTGTTGGAAAAGGAAGGTTTTGAGAGGGAGGTGAAGGGTGCGTAGGTTAAAGGTAGAGCCACGTGGGGCTTACTGTAGCCAGGGTGCGCGGCAGGTGGGACCCACTTGGGGGCACCGGAAAAAGAAGATATAGATTCCATCGCTCAAAGGATGAGCACGAGAGAGCCAAGTGCGCTCATCCACTCTCGCCACGTGGGCCCCACCATCTATGTGGGCCCCACCCCACCCAAGGTCACCCCCGGAACAGTCGTTTTCAAACCAAAAAAACAAAATACAATAATAACAATCGGTAAATTTCAGTACGTCTGCCGAATCAGGAATGCTCTATCTGCAGCCGTCCATTTCCACGCCTCCCAATAGTACTGCTCGCATTTTCAGGGTCGACGACACTCACCAGGTGGGCCACGAATATCTGGACCGTTAAATAAAGGATAACCAACGATCCAAAACGGTTTTTATCGCTAATAGACATGGAACATCACTGAGGGGCCCACCTTATTGAATATTACTGGATATCCATTCTGCCACGTCGGCAGTTGTGGGGGCGCTTCTGTTTGTACTTGTGCAGATTCACAACTCTTCAAATACCATTCCTCCTCATTTTCGACTATCCAATCTAATTGGACCAAATACATTCTACATCTGGGTTCCACCTTTGCAATCCAGATGGATCGTTCTTTGGAGGATGGTTTGGTTTCTGACCGTCAAATGTCTACGATTGGCGGTGATTGAAGAACTCGTGGCATGATGGGGCCGACATATATATATAACGGTACAGATCAGTGGTAGGTGGGTCCCACTCCCACTCCCACTCCCAGCCATTGCCGGGGATGATGGGCTGAGTAAAAATGCGATTCTTTTCCAATCCAGGTGACCAGAAAGGATGAGAAAATTATTAAGGAGATGCTGCGCCTGAGGGAGATGCATTGATACTCGTCCATGAGTGTGGCCGCGTGGATGGCATTTTTATAGTGGGCCCCCACAAAGGTATCATCAGTTCCGTACATTACATACAGCGAAGCAACCGGTTGAATTTCTTGTACGGCAGTAAACGCCGTTCTTAAGCTTTTATTAAAGTCATGTTAGCATCAAGAAAGGGTAGGCTTTTTTATTACAAAATTAACATCTCGGACTGCTCCCTAATCACATTTAAAGTTGCCTTTCGACTTGTGGACCCCACCTTTCCCATGTACGGTTTTACATTTTGGTTCACTAACCTATCACTCTACCCTTTCTACTCGAATTTTCGCCGTTGAGTCCCATTGCGTACGGACGTGGTTTGGCTAGTGACGTTGCTACTACCCAGGTGGTTGATTTAAGATTGAAATCTATCTCATTTTTAGTATCATACCATAAATTTATTTTAAAACATAAATGGACGGTATGGATGAAACATATACATCAATGTGGTGCCCACATATCACCGACATTAGCCATCAGGGTCACTACCCAATCCGCGTCTCCTAACACTTGGTATGCAGGTACAGCAAATCCAGACGTAGTCGGATTGGGACGCGAATCAAAGTAGTGTTGCCAACACCACCCACGCGGTGGTGTGTGGATGTGTTGTTCGCTGTGGTGCCCAACGTGATGTATGTGTTCTATATCCATCCCGTCTATCCATTTTGCCTCTCATTTTAGAGGAATGAAGCAGATTCTAGGCTTAAGTGAACCAAATCACAGGATAGCTGTAGGAATAACGATGGTTGAAACCTTTCTAGAACCCACCTGTAGAGTACTACTGAAGGAAGGAAAACACAAATACAAGCCTTAAGCAAAACTTTTGTGGGCCTAATAAGTTTTTTATGTTAGGCATTTGATCACAGTCATTTCCTAAGGTGTGGTCCACTTGAGCTTAGATCTGCTTTATTTTTTAATTTATGCCCTAAAATGACGTGGCAAAATGAATGGACATCAAACATATAAAACATATAAATCATGTTGGCCCCACTCCCTATATTGGGTGGTGATCTCAGCACCCAACTAGTTGATTGAAAAACCTTTTAGCCCCACCATGATGTATGTGTTTTATCCACTCTGTTAATTCATTTTGCTAGCTTGTCTGAAGAGTGAGCTAACAAATGAGGAAGACCTGTGTTTAAGTGGACCATATCGAAAGAAAGAATGCAAATTGAACTCATACGTTGAAAACTTCTCTAGGGTCATGGAAGTTTTTTTATTAATGTGATATATGTGTTTTCTTTTCATTCTGATTTATATGACTTTATGACTTTATGCACAGGTTGCATGCCTAGGTGTTAGATTGCTAATATTTCCTTTGTTGTGGTGTATTTGAACTTTTCTTACATCTCGCTTTTTTAGTTTCATGCCCTAAAATGAGTCACTTGGGCTTTTCATCTATCTTGGTTTTTGTTCATGCCCTAAAAGGGGGGTAAAATGGACCAACTTTCATGAATAAAATGCATACATTATGGTATGCCATAGAGCTTTTCCAAGCACCTATGTGAGTAATAGTGCTGGTTCACCACCCATTCGGCTCCAAATCGAGACCTTCCAAATCTAGGGCGCCACCGTGGATGGAACATGGTCAGTAGATGCTGTCGTGAAGATGATGATGACCAGCTGACCTCCCCCATCATTTTATTTCAGGATACATCACATTCTACCAACTGGACGGTTATGAGTACCTCATCAGTGTGATATGGCCCGCCGCAAGTATCCTTGCCGCCTGTGTACGGCCCTATTCCCCACCACTATTTAAATAGGTATTATACAATACTCTGTACCGCACAGTTTGCACGGTACTTTAAGTTTGTACGAGTGTTTACGAATGAAATAAAAATTTATACGAGTGAGACCTACCGTTCAGTAACCCTGCCTTGATTGGAAAAAAAATAAAATTAAAAATAAAAATCTCACAGGTAAGGAGATCGTGGCTGTAGAATAGTTGGCCTCTTTTTAATTGAATATCAACCATTGGTGTATTTTCTTTCTCCACCTTTTTAACGGTTATGATTTTTCCGTCTGGGAGATTGCCCATGCACCCCTTAGCCCACCATATTAATGGTGCGGATCAACGAAGCAGGGACCCACTGTACAAATTAAAAAACCTAAGTGTTACCACTTCACAAATATCCGTCGTGCACTATATTATTTAAATGTGTCTGACCAATCCGGCAATCCCATACGTGACAGGCCCATCCTTAAACTGATCAGCATCAAACTCGGGAGCTTTTCATCGCACATATGCCAATCTGGCACACTTGTGAGAGATCCGAGCCGGCCATTCCCGGGAATAAATATAGGTTGGTTCACTCATTCGGTAGATGACAGTGTACAGAACAAATCAACTGCAGAGACAAGTTCTTTGGGCGAGGAAATCTGTACGGTGGATCTTACAGCTTGGCATGTGTGCTGGAGTGCAGATGGTTGCTGAGATGTCCACACGCGTGGGACAAGCAAACCTTTAAAAAGTGGAAGAGTAGTATGTAATCATTTGGTGAAAAAGGGTCCTTGTAGTCTTGACACTAATAGAGGACGACGTTTTTGTTACTCTAGCGGAGCGTGATGGTTCATACTCATGCACTTAGCAATCGTAAACGTCAATGCAGGAACTCCATTAGCAATCCAAATCGAGGGATCCACAGTAGACAGGATATAATAACAAAATTGGATTGATTAGGCCATTTAAACCTTTGAATAACCGTCCATTTATATACCTACGGATCAGCCAGTTATTACATTAACTCTATGTAAAATTTCGGTTTATGGCCCATCTGAAGTGGGTCCCAAGATTCCACCCGTTTAATTTTGGTAATATGCATGTCTCTGGTACAATCTCTAAGTGCGTGTATATGAACCACGCACTTTGCCAGAGCATCGAGGTTCGCTAGCTGCACAGATACTCTCGGAAGCGGATTAGGTGCGGGCTCCGCCTCACTGAAGACGGTGTAGCCCTTACCGTGTGTCTTACTTTGATGTATGTATTCTATATCAACACCATCCATCCGTTTTTAAGTATCGTTTTAGGGCATTATACAAAAAATTATAAGAAGATCCAAATCTCAGGTGGACCATACCATAGAAAACAGTTGTTAATGGAAGTCCTATCATTAAAAAATTCCTAGGGCCCACTATAAATTTTATTTTCCATCCAACCTGTTGATAATCTCACATAAACCTGAATGAAGGGAAAAAACAAATATCAGCTTAATCCGAAACTTTTATTACTCATTAATGGTCAATAACTACTTTTTCCAATGGTATGGTCCACATGAAAATGGTACCTGCTTCAATTTTATGAATAATGCCTTAAAATGATCTGAAAAAATGGATGGACGGCGTGGATATAGAATAAATACATCAAGGTGGTCCCCACAATAAGCGGTTCACAGTCTTGGGTGTCGCACCTAATCCCCTCCCATACTCAAACCTGCAGCCGTACACGTGGCATCCTGGCCTTTGGGCTCACTGTTCAAGATGATCTGGCATGAGAATCAAGCGGGTGAAGTCGTGCTCACTGCATCTGGATCGTTGTAAAGTGTTTTTAGACCGTCCATTGTTTTTATAATGCAATGTGGGTATCGAACTTCACGAATATCTCACAAGTACACTCGACACAGTGAAATTCAAAATAAAAGAGAATAATAAAAGAAATGAAAGGGATAATTACAAGCATGGGCCTACAAATGAAGAATATTTCCTCATTCAGCTTATCACTGAAAAGGCAAATTCTCACTATACTACTATTTAAAAGATGTAGATTACATAAACCTTGTCTTAAAACTTTATATTTACTTTTATTTCAAAAGCTTCTTTATTTGTTTTATTTTACCATTTTGTCCTCACATCGTTAGTGATGCTTTTATCTTTATGCCTTTTTATCAACACAACATGGGAATATGGATTTAGCAAATCTTAGAATTTGAATTTGGCAAATCCTTTTTTCTGGTTTTGTTTGGTGATTAAACGACAAATGGAAAAATTTAAGGAGGAGTATTTATTGTAAGGACAGAACTTTATTGATCTTTTATTTTGTGGATTTAAGAAGTTTGGTTGCTGATTTTTATATTTCTTGACTTAATAATTATTAAACTACAAATGGATAAATTTAAGAAGTATATATGATGAGGATGGAGTTTTATTAATTTGTAGCTAATTTTTTATTTTGTACATTTCAAATTTTCACAATTTTAAGAAGGTTGGTTGCTGGTTTTTATATTTCTTGACTTAACGATGATTATCTAATTTTATAAAAATTAAATGAGTTGCACATTTTAATTAATTTTTATACTTTCCAAAAATGGAATTCCTAGCTTTTCCTTCAAAAATTTGCTCCACATTTTAGTCGAGAAATGAAAAACTTATATATTAAAACAAAATTTTAGACTTTTAATTTTATTTCATTTTTTCTAAAAAATATTGATGTCTCAATTACAAAAGTTGAATATTTTCTAAAAAAATATTATGCCAACTTGAATATTTCCTAAGAAACATAAAAGCTAAAGAATAAATTTCATAACAATCAAACAGGCCCGTGTGGGTGTGAGTGTGTACAAAATAATAGTAATAATAATAATAATAATAATAATAATAATAATAATGCATGAAGAAAGTAAGCATTTTTTGAATCCATGGCTTCTCCAAATCCTCATGGTTGTTAATCAACAAATTTTCTATACAAGTAAGCATGCTCTTGTTGAATAATGAAAAGAAAATATGGTAATTACTATGGTTTGTGGATGCCTTTCAACTTCATCCAAAAGGTGATACAATTATCAAGTGGGCCTCCTCCGAAATTCAGATTGATCTACTCATTAGGTGGGTCATACTATAAAAACAATGGAAAAACTCCAAATTCAGTATGGGACCTGTGGTCTGTGTAGGCATCCAGCCCATCCAAACGGCATATCCAAAAAATCTTGCTGGTCAAATCATTAGATGGGTCCCATCAATTGAATCTGGAGATTTTTTGGGGGTGAGTTTACATTACTTGGGGTGGTCCACTTGGCTATTTCATTTAGCTATTTTTGGGTGTCCTATTGTAAATTGGAGTAATTTTTCTTGTATTTTTGTGGTCAGGCAGAGTGGTCATGATAGGGTTGGGTTGGGGTGATATAATGGCAGTGAAAAGGACAGCTGGTGATGAACGGCCGGATGGATTCCTGAAAGAGGAGAAAATTAAAACTTTTATGACATTACTATAATACTATGTAAATTGGAGTAATTTTCCTTGTATTTTTTATTGAGAGAAGAATAAGTACATAAAAAGATGTTATAGCTTATTTTTAGCAAATGCCTAATTTATGAAAAAAATCTAATTAATTAGCTATGCTGGATAAAAATAAAATAAAATCTAATCAGTTAGCTGTACATGTTAATATCTATCTTTATAATGGGGTGAAGATGTTTGGATGGCAAATTAACACACGTCATGGTGGCCCCACCCCGAGATGCCCAACTCTTCTTCACAGTGACTCGACTACATGTGAATTCTTGTCACATTCAAATCAACAAAAAAACTTAATTAATTAATTAATCAAAAACCATCTATTCACTAGCTCTTGAATTTCAATAACATTTACAGTTCACATAAATAAAGATAATTTTCAAGGATCTTTAAATGTTGGTTGAGTTAACTTAATCTTATATAGTTTCATAGCATGGTTACATCCTAAAGTGGCCTATGTCGGTACCCTTGGAAGAAAGCTGGCGTCCATTCACGGAATAACCATAATAAGAAGCGATTTTATCCACCATATTTACATCATTGATTGATGTGATTTTATAGCTAACAACATTGTTTTCATTAGCTGTTTTTGGACCTTAATGTCACGTTTGATCCAAAAGACAATCTATTATCTGATTAGAGTGATTTTTTTTTTTTTTTGTATAATGTTTCATTTTGCTAATCCAAGAGTATAAACAATGATATGATGGTTAAAAGCCCTAATAACCGAGCGAAGAAAAACTAACCTACATGAGGAACCTTATCTTACAGTCCATTTCGTACAAGTCCTATAATTCCCTCCTTACCAAACTTGTGGTTGTTTGGAGGGTTGTTTTGATTGGCCACTTGTAAATAGAATATATCCCAAAAGGGAAGAGGATTGAACCGTGGTAGCCGTCCAATCAATGTCCTGATGCATGCATGGCTAGAGGCAGCTATCCTTGTTCAACAAGCAAATTCAAGCTATTGGACTGGTAGAGTTTGTATTATTAGTTCGACTCTTGGCTTTTATCTAAGAGTACTGTTCCGCCAGATTGAAAATTTCAATGTCTAGACATTTATACCATGTGGGTAAGCTACAATGTACCTCGATAATTCCCTAACCTATGCAAGAGTACTCACCGGACTTAGGTTTGAAAATTCATCAAAAATTGTACTTGGCAAAGTTGATTAGACTCGAGCAAAATAAAAATAAAAATCAATTGTTGATACATGACATGGCAGCATGTGTATGTCCCCACTTGAACGATTCTCCCCAACAACGTTGCCATTTCAATTGTTACAGAAGAATGGTTGAATAGAGGCCGGCTTCTTCGACAGACAATACATACGAACCTCAATAGGTAAAATATTCTTATAAATGCATAAATAAGTAACATAGCTACTGTAAAAGTGAGTAAAAAAATAACTGTTTAGATAGGTTAAGAAGACTAGTCTAAGGAGAGGAGAATTGCCTATTACTCGACGATCCCGAGGCAAATGACAAATCAAGCCTTCATTGACAAGGTTGATATTCACACCAGTCCTTTTCTTCAATTATCAATCTCTATAATCTCTAAATTTTAAAATTTAAATATTAATGGGTTTTGATGCCTACACTTTAAACGACTCAATTGAGTCACTCAACTAGAATTAATTTCTTACGTTTTAAGGCTACAAACCATACACCAAGATCCATAACTCAAGTGGTAGACTGAATGAAAGATAACTTGTTTCAACACTGAGGTCTTGGTATCGATTCCCTAGAGAGGGTGGCTAACAGTGAAGTGTGAACTGATAGTGGGTGTACTAACAAGCTAACAAAAAAAAAAAAAAACTACAAACCATTTTATATGCAGCATACTTGCATGACAATTCAGACCATCCAAGTTGTGACCCTTATATGAGATGAAGATGGTGTTGTGAGGTTTTTTATTTGGTATGTGGAGCCTGATTTTAGTGAGGTTAGCATATGTGGGCTCTCTTAGGTGGTGTGTTGTTTATAGAGGAAAAAAAATAATAGAGGGATAAAATTCTCTTTATAAAATATTTATGTGGTGAGAAGACGGGTATGGGAGGGGTTAACATTGTATTATTTGATTTATGTTGTTTATTGAAAAAAAAAAATTATATTGTTGCTATAAGCAAATTATCAAATACTATATATCTTTTATACTCTCATCCCTATTATTATTTTTCTATTTATTGTGGTTTTACTTTGCTTGCATCAATTATACGCAGGTGTTTTTTTTTTTTTTTTTTTTTGCAACAGATGACACAAAATCATACAAATCAGGCATCCTTTAACTGGTGCTACCAAATGTGAATTCGATTGCCAAAAAGAAAATGGTATTTGAAGGCTTGGATTATCTCATGGCAGCAAATTTAGGGCATGTTTGGATGGTTGGATTCTATGGTAATGTGATGTAAAACTCACGTCATTATTCATTGTAGCCGATTGGATAAACCAAGGTGTCAAATTATATTAATTCGTTGGACTTACCACTAACTTGGATGCGCAAATGTGCGTTGAGGTGGCATAGTTTTGTGGGTCCACCATGATGTATGTGTCATTTCCATACCATCCATTCATCTTGTGAGATCATTTTATGAAAAGAGACAAAAATTGACGCACATCCAAAGCGGAAATTAACCACACCATAGAAAGCAGTTAGGGATTAATGCCTACCATTCAAAACTTCATGTGGCATATATATGTGAGGTCATGTCTTAAAATGATATTGCAAAATCAACTGGCAGTGTGTGTATATCACATATTAGGTAAGTTATATTTATATGTATCTAATTACATAAGTACACTACATGCATATTAAAAAATTGAAATTGCAACAGTAGCATTGTATTACATACTGCGTTACTTGGTACAACCATGGTACTGATAATCATTATCCATTTACATAACATTACTGTGGAATTCAGACATCCAAACACGCCTTACACTGTATGGAATTGGTTTTATATGCTAATGCCTGGGAAAATTACCCCTTTTAAGCAAGGCTCCTACTTTAACACAAGAAAACAATCCTCCTCCACTTTTAGTAATTTACATAAGTGCCACTGAAAGTGACTAGCATTTGTCTGCCTGTCTGCTCGCAAATATCCACTAATAAAATTGGAAAATATGATTTCAGAATTTATTTTGAATAGTCATTTGATACGCTGGTAGATATTGACAATCTATACACATTCATGCAGATAATGTAAATATGGCAAGATACAAATCAATCGAAATGTTGAATTAGTGGGGCACGTTGTAGATGGGCAATCTTACAAAACCTAAAACAGGATCTATGGCCATCTACTGGATGGTTCAAATGAAAAGCAATGAATGGTCTATATTCAATAAACAAACATATTCTGGCTAAGCAGCGGTTGAGATTTTCCAATCAATCTGATATTAGGTATTTATCTCATTTAAAGTGGGGTCCACGATTTGAATGGTTTGGATTGAGGACAATGAACGGAACGTGTACGGTTCTTAAGTGCACGTGCAATTATAGAGCTGGGCCTGAAGCTCAACCAGACTGACGATTTCTTCATCATCCGTTTTTCTCAAAAAAATGAAAACCGGGGAAAGCAAGAAGAAGAAAACGGCGTCCCCCAAAAGCGAAAGAGCTTTGGCTCTTTGCTAGTACTTGAGCCTGCCAGCTGGCAAAAAAGTTATGGATGTGGTTGAGTGGGTCCCACTGATAGGACCCGGTTCCTAACATCCTTATACTTGGTATTTTAAAAAATAAATAAAAATTCAGCATATATTTCTTTCAATAATCTCGTGCTTTCAAAGGGATGTGAATTAATAACAAAACAACCCTATTGTGGGAAGGGAAGGATTGCGTACTACCCTGCTTGTCTCTAGCTCCGGATAGGTTGGGACTATGAGGGGCCCACTGTGATGTATGGGTTTGTCTACACTATTCATCTATTTTTTTCATCTCATTTTAGAGTATAAGTTAAAAAAGAGGTAAATACAGGACTCAAGCGGTACCACACCATATGAAGCAACTGTGATAATGATGTCCACCCTTGAAACCCTTATAATGCCCACGGAGATATTTATTTTCCATCCAAACTATTCATAAAGTTATTGATAGCGAGATGAAGGCAAATACAAATATCAACTTGATCCAAAACTTCTGCAACTCCCAAATGTTTTTTAATGATGGGAGTTGGATCCCTTGCATGATCCACTTGGGGATTGGATATGCCTCACTTTTTAGTGTATACCATAAAATGACATAGAAAAATGGATAAACTCAATTCATGTCCCTCTTGTAATGCTCCTTGCTCTTATTGAGAGAATGGAGCCCACCTATTTATAGCTGGGCATGTAAAATCCTTTTGATAAGCAGGTGAGTCCCAAACAACCAGAATAGAATATTACAAGGGAAGTGATCATAAATGAGGGACTAGGAAGCTATTTTAGCTATCTAGGTCATTTTATTTTGAACAAGCTACCACATCAAGCTATCTTGATCACTTATAGACATGGCTTGGGTATTACTTCCATCAGGACTTAGTAAGAGATGGATGGTTGCATTGGAGACTTTATGGGGCTCATCGTGATCTATATGTTTTATCCGTGTAAACCATCTATTTTTACATAGCATTTTAAGGCATGAGTCTAAAAATAAGGTAAGCACACCACATGAAGTAGTGGGGACTGATGATTGAACCCTTACAATTGAAAACTCCTAGGGCCCATTTTGATGTTTATTTGCCACCCAACTTGTTCATAAGGTCACATATACCCCTGTAAAGGGAAAGCATGAATTTCATCTTGATCCAAAACTTTTGTGGCCTACAAGAAGTTTTCAATTCCCTTTGCATAAGGTAGTGTGGTCCACTTGAGCCTTTGATCTGCTTCCTTTTGAAGCTCATGCTTTACAATGATCTATCAAAAATAAAAGGACAACATTTATAAAATATATAAATAACAATAAATTTGACCAAAGCCCTAACACGACCATCCTTCTCTAGCTAGGTTCTGGTGGGGCTAAGTAGTCAATCAGTTCCCATCACTTATGTTCCATGTTCGCTAAGCCCCCATGTGGACATTGACACTTATAGCATATTCATTACATGCAAGGTACTTAAAAAATCTACAAGCCACTTCTAATATATTAGAGCCATCCAAATATAGGCAATTGCAAATGGCATATTTGACAAGTGTAGAATATTGCTGGATATATATATACATATATAATATATATATATATATATATATATATATATATATATATGTGGGAAATGGTACTATGAGGTCAACCTCATGGAAACTTCCCATGAGGTCAAGTTGTGTGGGCTCCACCATGATGTGTGTCCAACATCAACACCTTGCATTTGATGGGTTCCCTTAAGGTTATGAGATATCCCAGAAATCAACCGTATATGGAATTTTGGTGGGCCATACCATCTAAAATCATGTGAAGACATGCCTAAAGTACAAAAAAGCACTTGGTGGAGCCTACCTGAGTTTTGCATGCGGCTGAAACTTGGTTTGACCCCTCATCCAAGTAGCTAGGACACACATAATAGATAGGCTGGATTTGTGAACCACATCTCAATGGCCCTGATAAATAATTATGAATGTTTTAATGGAGGGTAATTCCTCTCAACTGCTATATGCAGTGTGGTTCACCCAAGCCATGAATTGACTTGATTTTTAAGCCCATGGCCCACTATGGAATGGTGCATCTGGCTGATCAGGTAGATGTTGGACACACATCACAGTGGGGCCAACACAACTCAACCTCATGGGAAGTTCCCGTGAGGTGGACCTCATAGTACCATTTCCCTATATATAGACACACCGTGCGTGTGTGTAAAAATAAGAATATTTTCATCTTTATTCTACTTAATTTGTATAAATACATAATAATTTTGTATGATAGTCAAAAGAGGACAATATATATTATACTTATTTTCTTGATGTTTAACAAATTATGTACAAGCTCTCGTCCTTAGTGTGTGATAGACGCGTCTTTGCTTACTTCCAAATATCCCAAAAATACAAGAGTGATGGCGATTGGAACACTTATAGTGGGCTGTTTAAGTAATGATGGCAGTCCAAGTTCAATGTTGGGTAGGCACTGAGCAAATATTGGACCCAAGGGATAATATCGTCCTTACAATTTATATCCTATAAACCGCCAATATAATGAATGGAAAATTCCCATTCAATGAACGCAAAAACCATTGGAAATTGGAATGGATTATTTAGATTTTTGATAAGGTGGGCCAACTGAGTAGACCAATCTCTTCAGATCTCATTTTAGTTTGTGAAACTAGGTACTGTCTTGCCAACCTCCCCTTTAGGAGGCGTCTGCCAACAGAGGCCATTGGTCATCAGAGGTATCACCTAGAAAATGTCCTGGTCCTAAATTCGGGAGTGGATTAGGTGTGGCTCCAGCCTCATCCAACATGGTATTACCCTAATCATGGGCCCACCTTAATGTATGTATTGTATATCTATGTTGTCCATTCATTTTTTCAGCAGATCCAAACCTCAGGTATACCACACCGTAGGAAATTGTGGGTGATCAATCTCCCACCATTAAAAACTTCCTAGGGCCCACTTTAATAGTGCCCATGATGTATTTTCTATTTAACTTATTGATAAGGTCACACCCACCTTAATGGCGCCCATAATGTATATTTTCCATCTAACTTATTGATAAGGTTATGCAGACCTATATCAAACATCAGCTTGATCCAAAACTTACGTGGCTCACAAGAAGCTTTTAATTATTTTTATGTGGTGTGGTCCATCTGAGATTTAAATATACTTCATTTTTTGAATCATGCACTAAAACAAGCTGCCAAAACGGCATGTGTATACAATACATACATCAAGGTGGGCCGGACGGTTAGGGCCACACCGTATTGGGTGAGGCTAGGTAGGTCACCTGATGATCAGATCCGCTCGTTTCTTAGCGATGGCACGCGGGGGGGCCGCCTGATACAAGCCCATATTTCTCACACGTGCAAATTCCTAATTCCTGGTTCGTGGATTGCCCTTGCACCAATCAATGAGGGAGATGTATAACCATGCGTACGACGGCATTTTAGTAATTTCGCAGCTTATCCTTCCTTAAGTAAAGCTTGCGGGGGTGTTTCTACCAGAAGAAGCGGAGAGTACCGGCTATAGCCGGTGAAGGATAGTCAATCATCGTCGTTCTCTGGCGTCCAAGTCGTCAACTCAAAACTGTACGCAGCTATGTCCCCTAACGACCGTGACATGTGACATGGATGAATCTTGGACGTCCAAATCCTGCACAGCTCTCCATTCGTCCCATTCCCACGCTCTCAGTCCTTTCGGTTTCAATAATGGTGGCTGATGCAGGCGTGGTAAAAAAAAAAATAGTTATACCATACTCAGGTTGAGTATGGTGCTTGATATGCTGGGACGGAATTGTACACGTGGCAATATTAACTCAAATAAAACTGAATAGATTCTGCATCCCACCGTTGCCAAGTTACAATCCCAAGATCAGATTGGTGGGAGAATCCTAAGCTCTGGTTCGTGGTCCGTGGACACTTGTTTGTGGAAGTAGGACCGTTGGATATTCTCGTTTATAATCTTTCAATAAATATTTAGTAATCCAATAGCCAGATAATCGAATAAGCTTAATGTTTGTTTGATGATAAATCTACACTAGGTTACATAATTTGGACGGTTTAATTTAATTACTTGGATGCTAAATGTGCAATTTTTAAGTGATTCCTAAGTGCCTGTGTATCATTCATCACACACTGACAGAGTATCTAAGAATATCCGAATTTTCTTAGATACTCTAGCAGTGTGGATGATACGCAGGCACTTTCAACAGAAATTGAACTGTCCAAATTATGATACCCAGTGTAGATGTATCATGAACCAAAAATGAAGTCTATTTAATTATCGCAATATCGAATTGGTTTTCATTTATTGAACGGTTAAAATTGAAAAATATCCAACGGTTCTCCTTACACAAAAATGTGTCCACCAATCAGAATCGAGGATAATTAAGCCAATCTTATCTCATGCTTGTAACTTAGATACAGTGAGATGTACAACCTAGTCGGTCTACTTTAGTTAATATATGATACATTTATATTTTTTGAGTGCATGCGTATCAAGTATCATACGAAGCCTGAGTACGTTATAACTCCTTGAAAAGAAGAGAGAGTTAAAAAAGCGCCTCCACCCTTTTTTCACCGCGGGTAAAAGATAACAGAAAAGTTGAGGAAATAAAAAACTGTAATAACGGGTTCAACGGAGTAATAATGGAAGTCAAGCACGGGAAACTATTAATATATATATATATTGGGAAGGTTGACGTCCTGAGTCTCCTGACACACCCAATCAATAATCATGACCGTCTATTCATTCATACGGAAAAGTTGATGATGGGACCAAAATTCTTTGTGTATCTTTACCCAACTATATAGTAAGAACCATTCAATAGATATTAAAAGATGATGACTGTATCTTTGTTTTTTGTTTTTTTTTGTTTTTTTTTTTTTTTTTTTTTTTTTTTGTTTTGCTCAGTTTTAATATTTCATTATTTTGTTGTTGATTGAATGGTTTGGATCAGGCATTTTTTTGGGACATAGCTCATTAGTCTGATTAGGTGGACTGTCCAAGTAATGAATGAATGGTTAGCAAACATCCCTATGAGATTTTGAAAATATTATAATAAATTAATAAAACTTTTTTTTTTTCGCAAGATCATTCATAAAAATTCATAGTAAATACAAAAAGAAAAAAAAAAATTTTGAGAAATAATTTCAATATTATATTTTCAATAAGATTTTCTAGTATGTCTAGTGAAGAGAAATTTTAAAATTAAAAATCGCCGAATAAAATTTTGAGCTGAGCTAAGACATTGCCATGAATGCTCTCACTGAAAAAAAAAAAAAAAAAAAAAAATGCTTAGCATATACTGCATTTCCTTATCCGTACAGCCTGATTGAGATGCCATGCTTGAATACCATCTAAAAGGGTTATAGCTTTATTCAGTACAGTCAATGTTCTTTCTTCCAATCTACAGTTGTACTAAAAGCTAAATCATCAAGCTCAACTTTAATCACAATACTTGAGATTTCAAGACAATGGGCGACTTTAAGATGAAGGAGATCAACATGCTCAGTGAAATTAATTTTTTTTGGGTGATTTATATGATGTGAGGCTGCCTATAATACTTGACATGCAGAATATTAATTAAGAAAAAAAAAATCAAAATAAAAATCAATTACAGTATGCAGCCTACTATGTCAAGTCACATTTGCAAGAGTATTAGATTGGTTGAATAATTCTAATCTTGGATTGGGGGACACAACACTTATTTGTGAAAATAAGATTATATGATATTATTTTATTTTTTTCAATTATCTAATAAACGTCTACTAATTCATTCGTGAGATAATTAAATAAGCTTAACTTTTAATTAAGGAGTTTTAGTACCATTATTTAGTTAGTTAGAATTTGTGAGAACTTTTTTAGAATTTATCCCTTGTAATACAGGTGTAAAATTTGAATTATTCATGTGATGCAACACCTTATGACATTTATGGGAAGCGACAAATCAAGAGAGGAAACTGTTTCCTTTTGTCATTGCTCACCAAAGTTTTTGAATAAGGGTGAAAGTTGGGTCTTAAAAGTTTTGATGGGGTGCTGCATCAATTGGACGGTTCAGATTTTATGATCGTATAACGAGATGTGATTTCCGAAAAAGTTCTCACCAGTTCTCACCCTAGTGCACAGGATAGCAATCCTCTTTAGAAATTTGAAGTAATTTCTGGATGCCTGTGTATCATTGGTAGCATTGCACTTGTTTTGGAAGGTCACCATCTGTGTCTATGATTGCTTGATCTGTGTTTAGGTAGATTTTTTTTTTCGATCCACAGAAAAGCACGGATGGATGGTTCCAAATGATAAGTCACCATGCCACGTCTAATGTAGAGGGATGGTTCTGCCACCGTAACTCCACCTATACCGTACTATTTTCCCACGTGTGTGATTGATCAGGTGTGCCACACGTGTACCAAAACAAATGTTGACAAGTAAAGAATGCAACCCATACTTTCGACGTTGAAAAAACACTTGTAACTCTGTTGATAATGGGACGGGAATGGTCACGTAGCCCACATCAGAAAACAAGTGATATGTACCTCGATGAAGGGCCAGATCTCTAGCACACGTGCTACAAATCAGCAAGTAAAACAGGGCGGGTTTATGGAGCTGGTGTGGGAGGTATGGGATGATGGGTTGCAAAGAAAAGAAAGGAGGGGGGGCAGAAGAGATCTGCTATTTTGTCCGGCTGAAAAAATCCCAACGTATCGTAACGTAGCCGTCGACTCCAAAATCAATCCCTCTACTTTTTCTCTCTCCTTTCTCTTTCTCTCCCATTCCGTGCTATCGTCCCGTTCCCCAAGGGCCCTCCTCCCTACTCTCTCACCTGCGCCCCCTCCTTACTTTAGCATCCACCGGCGCATGATAGAGTCGGAAAGAAAACATTATCTGAAATACTGCCGGAAACTTTCAGTATGCTGTCGGTGGGGTTACCCCATAAAGTCGAAAGAATGAAATAAATATAAATTTTATTTATTTTTTTTTTTAAAAAAAAAGTAAAACAGTTCCGGTTTTATGCTGCACATTTCCGTTCTCCCCCTCTATTCCTCTATCATCGTGGACAGGTTAAATAGTCCGCGGGACCATTTGAAATTGTAGTCTTTATGATGACTTCTTTCCGTACAGGGTCAATGATCAGGACTGCTCTCAAGGTGGTTGGGCCCTGCTGCGATGGGGAATGAATATAAGATCTTACCGGCTGGAAAATCATAACGACCAATATTGTGGTGGGGCCCACCGGTTTGTAATTGGTGGCTTTTCTCCACGGTGGATGAAATACCACTCGATTGATGAACGGCTTCGATGGATAGGTTGAGTGGCTCCATATGTTTTCCAAGCACGTACCAGAACTACAATTCAGCCAACTCCTGCGTACTACGCACATTTCCCCCTCTTTTCTTCCTTTCTCTCTTCTTCTTGCAGGAGAGAAGCTGAGAAATATATATATAAAAAAAAGGCCTTACAGAAAGGGTGAGGAAGCTTCTTCTGCTCTCAAAAAACCCTCTATTTTTTCTTCTCTCCTATCATCTCTTCTCCTTATTATCTTTGCATGTTACATGTTCGTTGATAGTCCTCTGAGAAACAGACTCCTTCCTCTATCTCGTTTGCTGGTGCACTTTAATGTCTACGCCTCAAGAACATGATTACATAGGCTTGTCAGAGGTTTCTTCCATGGAAGCAAGCTCTGAGAAGCTCTCTTCCTCTTCCTCTAATCTCTCTGTTGCAGAAGAAAACGAGAAAAGTAGCAACAGCAGCAGCAACGCCCTCGACCTCAAGGAAACAGAGCTGAGGCTTGGGCTGCCTGGCTCTGAGTCTCCAGACAGGAAAGGGGCGTCCGGAGTTGGTCTGTTGGGGGGGAGGGGTGTGGAGGATAAGGGCGCGTACACCCTCGGCTCGCTGAAGAGCTTCGTGTCTGGCGCGAAGAGGGGGTTTTCTGATGCAATCGATGGGAATGGGAAGTGGGTTTTCAGTGGGAGCGAGGTTGAGTTGGGGAAAGGCGGTGGTTTGTTCTCTCCAAGGGGTGGGAATGCTGGGAAATCTGTGATGGGTTTGGATGGTGGTAGCGACGGGCCCCAGACGGGCCCGTCGGCCTCTGTTTTGAAGGATATCGGGTCGTTGCAGAAGCCGGTGGCGCCGGTGCAGGAGAAGAAGACTCAGGGTTCTGCTGCAAGTGACCATGGTGTTGCTCCTGCTGCAAAGTGAGTTTCCTCCCCTCTTCTTGTCTTTTACAGTTTTGGGTTTTTGCAGCAGGTACAAAGAAAGGGAAGAAAATGGGCAATTTGATCTTTCTTTTTTTTAAATGGTGATTTTTTATTTTTTATTTTTTTCTCCCTGTAGAGTGAGTTTATGATCGCAGATTCCGAAAAAGGAAGAGAAAATTTGATGTAATTTCTCTTTCTTTTTTATATCTTAAAAAAAAAAATGTCTGTGAGCTTCTTCTTTCATTGCTATGGTTGGTTTTGATTTGATGTTCTTGTGTTGTTTTTTCTAGATATGGTTTTTTTTTTTTTTTTTCATTTTGTGATTGCAGCTTCAGAAAAGGAAGATACAAAAATTGATGTAATTTTGCTCTTTTTTGGATGGTTTTTATAGTCTGCTTTGATTTCTTGAGATCTTGTGCTTTTTTTGTTTCTTGAATTGAAATGGATATTGTTTAGATCTTTCATGTCACTTCCACTGCATCATTGGTTGTTGTTGTGCCTGTTCTTTGCTTCTTTTCACTGATGATTTTTACCTCTTTAATTCCATTTCTCTGATAACACTTTCATGGGTTCCAGTTTTTATCGCCTTTGATGTAGCATGGTTCTATTTCAAGTTGTCGAATTCATGCTATTGACGATTTGAACAAACACAACAGTATAAGGAAAGATAAATTGAAGCTACTTCTTTCTTTTCTTTCTATGCTCCGGCTTTGCAGTTTAGGAGTTCCCTTAGTTATTGTTTCAGTGATTCTGAATTTTATGTTCTTGGTGTTTGTTACTGGAATTCAAATGGATATTTGGTTAAGATCTTGCATGTCTTCTGCAGCTTGGTGCGATGCTCGTTATTATTATTATTTTTTTTTCTGTTATAGATTTTCAATTATATTGTTTTTGCTCTTGCTGATAGGGTTTCTGGGTTCGAATTGTTATTATGTTTTGTCTAGTTGTTATCCGTTCTGTTCGAGTTCACGTAGATCATGATTTGAGAGGGAATTCTCTGTTTTGCATGGGAGATTTTAGAGTCGTAGGATGCATGGTTGTTGAATTTGCTACTAATCTGTAAAAAGGAAGTTCACATCTTTTGCATGGTTTTAGTCTATGTTGCATTTTGAGAAAGATAATGAGCTGGAGTTTATGGAACAGGGCACAGGTTGTTGGTTGGCCACCAATCCGATCTTTCCGGAAGAACACCATGGCAACAAACCCAACAAAGAATAGTGACGACATGGAGGGTAAGTCAGGAGTTCGGTGTCTGTATGTTAAGGTAAGCATGGATGGAGCTCCATACCTGAGGAAAGTTGACCTCAAAACCTACTGCAACTATATGGAACTCTCGTCGGCCCTTGAGAAGATGTTCAGCTGCTTTACCATTGGTGAGCTGTCTCTTTCTTTTTTTTACCTAGTTTTCTCTTTGGAGTGTTTAGTATTTTCATCATCTTTTTTTTTTTTTTTTTTTTTTTTTTTTTTGTAAATATAAAGATCACTGTGGAATCTTTTATGTTATCTGATCTTCATCATCTAGTTGTAGACTTGCATGAACTTTCGTTTATTTGATCTGAGGTGCTTAACATGAGGAGGTTTTTACTTGTTTTTGTGAACCACTTTCAGGGCAGTGTGGTTCTCACGGAGTACCAGGCAGAGAAGGACTTAGTGCGAGCCGATTGATGGATCTTCTGCATGGATCTGAGTATGTGCTCACTTATGAAGACAAAGATGGGGACTGGATGCTTGTTGGTGATGTGCCGTGGGAGTAAGTACAATACCCGATTCCCTTTCGTAAATTTCCAATAATTAGTTTAGGAAATTGGAGAAGAAATAAATGGGCTATTATCTATAATAACCATCTGAATACCATATCCAGTTATAGATTTTCTTGAGTTCCCATCTAAGTTGGCAATTCTACTACAACAACAAGTAGCTTTGATGTTTCAGCTGCACCCGGGCAGCTTGAAATATCTCAATTGGAAGGAATTGATTCCGCCCTAAGCTGATAGCCTGCTTTTTTGATCTAGCTTGTTTCTCCTACTAGATGAAACAAGTAGAAGAAGGATTTATGGGACGGTTTGACATAAAAAGGATAGCATGCTTAAAGAGGAATCCACTCTTCATGCATATCCAACTCGATGCCTTGTCATTGTGGGGTTCCTTCAGAACAGTTCTGGTGGAAAGGTGGCTTGAGCACAGGTCCAATGATGCCTTTGTAAAAATAAGATTTTTTTTTTTTCTTTCTTTCTTTGGTTACTTTTGGTGCATGGTTCATTTTACTTGGTTCATTGAGTTGCTCAATTCTGATTTCTCAGTACTGAGGTCAAAAAGTGGGGACTTGGGCAGCTCTGATATTTTCCGAAAACAAAGGAACATGGGCTTTTATTTCTTATCTTTTTTTTTTTTTTCCATTGTTGTTAGAATCATTCCTTGCAACTTGGAATTGTGATCCTATAAATATTTTTAGTCAGTCTAGCAAGTTGTTCTGATCCAAGCGTCTGTTCTATTAGCAGTTCTGTTTATATGATATCATCTTCAGCTGGAAAGATTTCCATCTTGATTTTATTGTTTTGTTTGGAATTGCAGCATGTTCACTGACTCTTGCAAGAGGCTAAGGATCATGAAGGGTTCAGAGGCAATTGGACTAGGTAGGTATACAAGATTTAGACAACATAGCATGCCATGTGGTGTCGGTAGCTTGTTTTCATAATTACCAAGATACCACTCTCCTTAGCAACCACCCAATGGCCCACCAACCCATTGGTGGGTTAGTGTTGTACTACATGCATCTCCCTTTGCTCTCAACCTCAAAAAAAATGACCAAAATGAGTGATGTGTTGTGTCTTGGTGGCCTTTCTCATCATTCCTGAGTTGCCCTTTGAAGATATCATATAGTCGGAACCATTTTATATTTTAGATGGTGAGCATGCCCACTTAATAATGTCATAGGATCTTCCCATACTACCCTTTATGAATCATCCTGGCCAGCCTGATTTGCCATCTACATGATTTATGTTTTTGAAATGACCAAAATGTCCTTTGAATTACATTTGTCTCATAATACCCTTTCGGACTATCATTTATTTTATTTATTTTTCCTTATATAGATGTACAATATTTTAAAAATAATAAACACAAACCTCTAGCGAAAACACTTGGATGACTTGCATAGTCACATGGGAGGTGTGACTTCCAGTGACGTGGGTGGAAGGACTTCATGAGGATTAGAGCCACCCTGGGTTTGGACTGAAACCCAAAAATCAGACTCATTCAAAACTTGGGTGGGTACGCCATGGGAACAGTTGAGATGGTGACGCCCACCATCAAAATTGTCCAAATCGTGTGGGGTATGCTGTGGTGTATATAAGCTATCCCATCTTATTCATTTGACACACCCCACCAGGATGAAAGACTCCCCAAAGATCAGGACATTCCAATCGGTTACATAGGCCACAGCATGTAAATTTAGAGATTTTAGGCATGCTTTTATGCTGTTCCTAATGGTGTAGCCCACCTAAGTTTGGGACTGGACTAATTTTTAGGATCCATGATGAAAATGTGGTGGTGCACCTGATGGATGGAGGGGATCTGATGCATGTTCCTCCCACATAGCACCCAGTTAGTGCAACTCTCTCCCTCCATGTGACCATGGATGGTCGGGCCAGTGCAGGCCAACCTCTAGTAATTTTGTGGTGCCCTTTCCAACAGTTATTATTATTATTTTGTAAAAAGTTAGTCTGATTGCTTGCAGCACCAAGGGCCATGGAGAAGTGCAAGAACCGCAACTAGCGACTCTGCAGCCGCTTGTTTGAAGCTTGAGTGATGCTAAATGTTATATAAGAAGGGCCCATTCTGAGCTGAAAGGTCTAGATGGGTTTATATAAGAAGAAGGGCCCGTTCTAGAGTTCAAGCCCTAGAAAGGGTTTTAAGTTTGACTGTCTTTGTAGCCTTATTTCTATTATTTCTTTTTTTTTTTTCCTTTTTTCTTTTTCTTTTTGGGTTTGCTGTTTTACAGACTGAAACTTTGTACTAGGCAAGGCTTGTAGAGACAGGCTGTTAGATTGTCTTATGTATTTTGTTTGTCTGCCTGCTTTTTCATTTTATGTAAATGGTTTGGTTTGCTGTTTGCAAATATTCCCTTTTCATCTCTTTCATTGTTGAAGATGGATGATTTAATTAGAGAAATATATTTTTGTATTTGAATTCCAAAAATTCGGAGAATTTGGAGTTTTAAAGCATTAAAACTTACTACCAAGCAGACTTTGAATAAAATCAATCATCATCACAGTTCACATTGAATTGCCCTTAAATCCGGTGGTGCGGCAACTGTTCCGATTGAAATTTGAGAATTCCTTCTCCTCTATCTCTAATCAAGGAATCTGCTGTTAGGAACGTCTGCAAAGAATGCGGATGGAGGGACGCATCTCATCCTTAGAATGTGGATCTGGGCCCATTATCATCATTGCATTCTCATTTTGGTGGTGGAGCATTTTATGGCATCATGCCATCCGCATGCGCGATGTGGCAAACGGATCTATGACACGATATCCACATTTCCCGTGATGCGCCAAACAGCTCCTTGTACCCATTTTGTGGGATGTGCCAAGCGGGATTCAGCAATTTAATTTGTTAGTTCTACACCCAGAGGGTAATTTTGTCATTAGAAGGATTGTTATAACTATTTTTTCAAAAAAAAGCAGTGCTGTTGGGAAAAACAAAAAAAAACTGTTGTGAAGAAATTACCCCTGTATTGGTGGAAATATCAGCTTTCAGGGGTAGAAAATAGAAATAGAGATTTGTACTCCTCATAATGGCGGGAATATCGATTTTAAGAGTAGAGATGGCACACGTCTTCCCAAAATACCCCCACTTGGATTTTAGTCATTTCAAGCCGACAAGATGGAGTCACGGAAATTACTCCCGTCTTTATCTTCTTGTTTTAAAACTAGACTGTATTGGAATTCCATTCTAATGAGAAAATTCTCTAGGGAGAAAAAATCTTCAGTACTCTGCCAGACTATGCTTCTTGGTACTCTGGCAACATTAAATTTCACACGTGGGATGTTGGTAATTAAGATTAAACCGCCCAAATTGTGGATCTCAGCGTAAATGGCTTTTGATCTGAAAATTTATAGTGTTTTGATTTCAAAACTAGCTTGATGGACACTTAATGAACTGAGGTGATGAGAAATATCCATGAAATAAAAAATACAAATCTTTGAACCGAAGGTCAGGATGGTTCATTTCATTGGTGGGTCCCGCAATTTGAACCATTTAATTCGAGTTAATGCATGCCATGTGTACAATTTATGAGTGTTGGCCTATCACAACAGTCACTCTCTGCCAGAGTGTCAAATAACTCAGAAAAGAATCTAATTAATTGGGGTGACTATTTTAAGGGCTCTAAGCCTTTTTCATGAAAATCAACGGCCTAGAAAAAAGAAAGGAATAAAAGAAAGAAAACGACTAGTGGTAGTTGTTTGTCCCCTCCTTAAAATCAGGTGTATTTCTTTTAATAAAATGAGGATTGGACCATTCTTTTAATAATATCTGCCTGTCGCTGCGGTTGTTGGGCATGTGCCCCTCTCCCTTCTATTCTCTACAACATAGATAACATTAATTAAAATGTGATTACTTAAACTTGAGTTTTGCCACCTTACAGGCCTGTACAAGAGATGCCACCTCATGGGCCAACGCTGCATACTTGTATGAGATCCTAGCCTTCTATCCATTTGACCCACCATGAAGATGACGTTGCCCAAAAGTTAGTTTGGTCCGTTCATCAAACAGGGCACGATGCTGGAAATGAATTAATGGTTTGGATACATTTTCTTATCCATCGATTTTATTTTTCATAAACTATAGCTCATATAATTAGTGAATGGCACTGATTATCAGTAAATGGTATTTGCATGGTGGAGCCCATTTTATGGACGGCTTGGATCTCTTACTTGTACACTATTTTGGCACGTGGCAGTGGCATGTAGATGAGTTCTCTTGTACATACAGGTTGGCATAGCAAAGCTAAAAATAAACCAACTTCTTTTATAAAGTGGGACTAGTACGAACCTAAGCTACGGTTGAACAGGGCTGATATGGAACTCACTTGATTTTTGCAAGAAATCCAACCCGTCCATTAGATGCATCACCTCATGAAATCCGAGGAGGCCGAAAATTAGCTCGATCAAAAATTCAGGTGGGACAAACAATAAGGAACAAGTTGGGGTGAAACTTCCAACCTTGATTTGCTTAAAGGTGCCACCGTGTTGTTTTTATGAAATCCAGACCATTCAGACTCTTCATATGGCTTGGATGAAAGGTCAGGCCAAAAATCATGCCATTTCAGACTAATTTAGGCCCCGTTCAAAATCAAACGTGGAATTTCACTCTCACCTTGTTCTTATTTCTCTGTCTCATTTGAGTTTTGGATACGGCTCATTTTCAACCGTTGAATCAATCTATGGTGGCGAATCTGATGGACAGGTTAGATGGTGTTCACACATCACATGGACCCCACATCTTCCCAGTACCAGCGTGAGCTTACGATGGTACTGGTACCACTATGAGGCGTAGCCCAAAATATAGAGTAACAGAAGGTTTTGTAATATAGAAATGCAGGAAATCTAAGAAATCTAACCTTTCAATCACTCAATCAATACCGTTGAACCCACTTCCTTGCTTCCTGCCCAATAAAAAAATTTCACCCTTTTTTTAATACTAGCAATTAGCTGAGCGATGAGATGTTTAAGTAATTAATACCTTTTTTAAAAAAAATTCAATGGTAGGGATCATTATATTGGTGCATTTTTTTATTTTTATTTTTTTGCTATGATACATCAAGTACGTGGCCCACCATTTTAATTGTTTAGATCGGTCGGCATAGGCACTGATCAGATGATAAAGGTGCTTTCATTAAAAAAAAGGGTAGAAAAGATAATTAAAAGGCGATTCTTTAAACATGCGCAAATAGGCATAATGTGCGAGATCTTGACTGCCCCTCAGGTGGGCCCCTTGTTAACAGCCCTGATGAAAGCATTACGAAAAATGAACAGTCTGAAACGGAGGGTTTATATTGGACGTACACGTGTGGCCCAGTAAATAGGGTGCGGTTTATATTGGACGCACACGTGTATCCCTAACTGTGGGCCCACTGTGATGTATGTGTCTTATATCCACACGGTCCATTTATTTTGAAAGATCATTTTAGACTAAGATCCCCAAAATGAAGCAGATCCTAATCTTAGGTGGACCGTAGCAGAGGAAACAGTAGAAATTGAATCCCCACCATTAAAAAATCAATTGGGGCTATAGGAATGCTTTTTTTTTTTTTTTTGTAAATTTTATTTTATTTTTAACACACGCACACACACACCCCCACACACTCACGCCGTAGTGGGATTGCACCACCTATGGATACTCGAACCCTTGACCGGACTGTAGGAATGTTTATTTTCCATCCAACCTGTTGATAAGGTCACAAAGATCTGGATGAAGAGACCACACAAATATCAGCTTGATCCAAAAATTTTGTGGCCCACAAGAAGTTTTTAATGGTTAACTACCACAAGAAACTGTATTTTGGTCCACGTGAGATTTGGATCTGCTTCATTTTTGGGATCATGCCCTAAAATGAGTTTTGAAAATGGATGGATGGCGTGGATATAAGCCACGTTAATCACAATGGCCCCGCGTTCACGGATCCCACCGCGCCATTGGGTGTGGACCTGGACACAGGCAGGGTCTCTGAGGGGCCACCGTGATGTATGTGTTTTATCCACACCGTCTATCGATTTGCAAATCCGAGGCTCATGTGGACCACATAGTACGGATTAAACGATTACCGTCCAAAACTTCTTGTGGACCACAGAAGTTTTGGATGAAGCTGATATTCATGTTTTCCCGGATAAACGGTTTGGATAGTAAATAAACATCACTGTGGGCCCTAGTAAGGTTTCAACGGTGAGTATCATTATCACCGCTACTTCCCGTTGTGTGGTCCACCTGAGCCTTCAATCTGACTTTTTTTTAAAAAGGATTATAGCCAAAAATGACATGGCAATATGGATAAAACCTATACATCACCGTGTAGTATCCAATCCACGTCTCCTGGACAAATTCATGGTGGCCCCCACCAGATGACTCGCCCAGATCACGTGCCACGTCTGCACATAGGCTAGAGATGGTCTCCACAATCCGTCCTTTGGCACCAGTCTCCTCAGCTTTTCTATTTACGAGAGAAACAACCCCCTAAAATAATGAGAGATGTTTACATGCAACGTTTTTGTTTTCTACTGATATGTCACTTCAAAGATGCATCCTATCCGTGGAAAACGTGGTCCACATTATGAAGATCATGTGTAACTAAAATTGAAACAGTCGGTTTATTAGGTGGGCCACAAAAATAACTGAATCATACCATCGGCTGTCCATTGATTTTCAGATTTGTGAGTCGCTTGATGAACGGAACATCTTGGTTTTTGAACAGTTGATCTTTACGATGAGACCATTATCTCCGCGGCTCTGATGTAATGTTAAAGTGACACGTGGGCCGGTAAAGAAATAGATGTACGTGCATTTCAGGTGGTTTGTCAGGACTTAAGTGTACTTGGTTTACAAAGGAAGGACATTTTCCCTTGCTCCGCATCAACCTGTTACTTCACCCTAGAAGATCACGTGAAATTCACGTGTCTTCTAGTGTTTGTAGGCTAGTATGAGGGAGCATTGCATTTCTTCTTCTAATTTGGAAGATGGCCGACATGCTTCCGTACATCTTTAACTCTCTTAACTTCGAGAAACGACTATGTTTGATTCTTGAAAATCACTTGAAAGAGACAGTTTTCCCATGCTTATCTGGAAGTTTGCTTGGATGCATCTCCACCTGTTGCAATACTATAGGTTGGGACTTCTGGATTTGAGTTGGGTTATCTTTCAATTACTTAAATGGTGGAAAGATGATAAATAAAAGCTCCCAACCAAATTATTTCAACCATTGGATAATTGGGCTGTTTTATTTCTAATATGAATGAGTATAGTCACCTTTGTATCATTAATGGGTTGAAACATTCAATTTGAAGTTTTATTTTCATTTTTGTATAATTGTAGGCTTGATTGGGAGCTTGGAAATGGAGGTAAATGATAAATGAAATTGGAGATAAATGAATTGGGAGTAAATGACTTAAATTAGTTGTGTTTGGACAAGATTAAATGAAATATATTTGAAATATAAAAATTCTGTTTGGATGGAATTAAATGTGAGGAATTGAAAGGTATTGAATACACACACGCGCACATACACAAAAACATAAGTGATATCCTCAATTAGCTTTAATATCTCAAATTAGTGTGCATATATGATATTTCACATATTAATTGTAATAAGCCCATTGAAGTATATACTTTAACCAAAATAAGAAATTTCAATCCTTGAGTGGGCAACAAACATAAGAATTACAAACAAGCAATTTATCAATACTTTATAACTGTTTATTTAGATGGCCAATCTTTGAATGACGTGGATGATTTTATTAGTGTGATTTTAGTAATGTAACCGATAATTGAATTGCTTCGAAATATTACTGGCATGCCATGTGTATGGTGGATATGTGCATGGTGCCACATTTGTTTACCCATACGACTCTCTAAGGGATCCCAAAAAGGTATTTCACCTCCATTTACTTACAAATCTTTTCTTGTAGAGAATATTTAAATGCCCATTTACTTTCATTTCATTTCTATGCGTTTACTTCCATCTAAACACACCTCAAATATCATTTACCTCCATTTACTCCTAATTCCCTCCATTTAATCCTATCCAAACGGGAGCCCTACCAAATAAGCAGTTTCTGTAATTGTAAAGGGCCTCAATCTAATAGTTAGAGTCTTAACGTATCTTATGGTAATGCATGCATTTGGCTATGTATGTAAGACTAATAATAGCTTGATATTCCGATTTTCATATGTTACGTGGTAAACAAGAACTCAAAATTGTGTACAACGATGTTTACGCCTTAGATCTAGTGACTAGATGATACTACGTGGTAGCAAAATCTCAACACGAGATATAAGAAAGATATCTTCATCTATCTTAAGGGCCAAATGTGATTAGAATTCAAAAAGTCACGAGCAACCCAAAAATGATAAGTCTAGTTAGCTACAACCAATGGACTTGTATCGTGTATCCAGCACATGTGACAAAGCCAACTATTTACCCATAGTAGCCTTACGATAGAAAACGAGTTTTGATTAAAACTCGGTTATGTTAAGTGATAGATTCGGTTGATATACCATAGCATATTGTAGAAACTATCAGAGACAACCCTTTAAAGAGTGGTGCATCGAGTTTCATATATAACACACTATATACATTTGTGTTGTGAAACATATAACTATCAGTAATACGTGGGATCTCGAGAGTGACTCTTATCCATGTAACATGAACAAGACTTACATGCAACCAATGGCCAACTCATGATAAATTACTAGCATGTGTGATGTTGCTTGTTAGGTCACAATTGTCTTCGAAATTAAATAGTTAATTATTTCCACATCAGCAAACATGAAGAGTGAGTAAAAAGATCTCTCTTCAGCTACCGCTTCAAAATTCTATAAATAACAGAAAGATTGAAGAGCTCCATGCATTCGCCAATCCAACACAAATCAAATCTATAGTGTAACGTTGACTATATTATTTTATCTTATCTTTAGTTTATCCTAAACTAGGAGTAATGTAATAAAATTCATCTACACTGCTACGTTTCACTGACTTTAGCATAGAAGTAATTCCCGTCCATCCATGTTGATACGCTAGACTGAACTAGATTACAAGTAGTGAAATTTCTTTTTATTTACACCAAGCATTGGATCGCAATGATGACATTTTTTTTTTTTCTTTTTCAGTAATATAATTCTCTTCATTTATGCCCGAGCCATTGGACCAAGGAAGGTTTAAAATCTAGGGCCTTTCCATCTACGGCACAAATGTTGGATTTCCAAGAGATGCTATTATAAATTTTATTTCTGTTTCAATTAATATAATTTAGCTTATTCTACTTTTATATTGCACGAATCAAGTTATTTTTAATATTACATTGAGAAAAAATCATTTTAATTAAAAAACAAAAGAAACTTATCAGAATGGTGAACTCTACCCTTCACAAATTACTTAATTTTTGAATAGACGAATAAACTGTCTTAATTCACAATCATAAATGACTGCTCGTGATCCTTTTAAGTACTTAGGTTATATGTGTTTGATTCGGATCAAGCTGTAAAAGGATTTGGCACGCCCAACACCATACATATGTACAAACGACCATATCTTTTGAACCAAACAAATGCACGTAATATACATTAACTTAAATTAAACACATTAAGTTGGTGCTCATTGTTACTTTAGCAGTGGTAATGGGTGGGGACCTCCTAAACCAGACCAAGGACCGGCTATTGAAATCTATACCCGATCACCAGATCAAGTTAGGGCCCAGCCACCAGTGAATGCCTGGGTCTAACTATCAAGTAGCCATAGTTATATAAAAAGAAAGGATGATTAAAAAACACTTGTCAGCTGCTTCTATTCCACTTACATGCTCAATTTAAAACATAAATGGCCCACTTAGTCGCCCTTCTAAAAGTCGTATGAGGTCTGAACACTGCTTTGACAAGAAAGGTAGTTGATTTTGTGAGTTTGTATGCTATCTCTTGCCCAGCAAAATAGCAGTAAAACAGTATTAGTTCTAGCTCCTTTTTTTTTTTTTTTTTTCTGGTTGGCCTAAAATACAGGATTGAAATTTCATTATGAGAAACCTCACCTTTAATAAGTGCACCCAAATGAGCCCTAAATAGAGACATGGTAATATTTTAATAATTCAAACCATTAGATGAGACTGGTTGTAGATGGAGAATAACTCTGAGAAAATTCTCTTATCAAACCATTTCAAACATTGATCATTTCACTCTTTTCTCTACATGACCTACCTTGGCCAGCCAGCCAGCCCTATATGGACAAGGCTAGAGCCTTTTCATATAGACTGGGGTGGGCCAGTACAGACCAGGGCTAGATCCTTCTTTTCATCAGTCCCACAATTAAAGAACACTTGTTTTTTAAAAACATGACCATTAAATGTTTTTCAATTTTTGTTGTCCAATAAACATCCACCAATCCAATAGCTAGATAATCAAATAAGGTTAATTTTTGTTCAGCAATACGTTTAAGCTGAAACCAATAATTTGGAGAATTTAATTTAAATTACTTGTATTGCACATATCTAATTTTAATTTGCCTGTGTATCATCTATCACACGGCCAGAGTATCAAAGTTTTTCTCCCCAAAATTCATTTTTTAATGTACTTGCCCTCATGTATAGATGCACTTGCATATATTTATGCGGTTATTAGGGTACTGCTATAGGCTAAAGTGGAATGTGGGGCCCATCATAGAGCAATGAGTGATACAATGAAAGTTCATATCTTTCCGTCAAAAACCAATCAAGGCAATGACAACTTGCAATGACAATGGGCTTTTTATTGGGACCCACCTATTCATGTACATACATGCATGCTAATATTATATATACACACGTGCACTGCGAGTGTCGGTGCACATCAATCTCCCACCGTCCAAATATCAGCTTGTAACGCAGTACAGCTATCAAAATAGGATCCAGGATTTGAAATGCCAATGGATTCCCACCGGTCGTTCATGGAAATGAAGTACACGTGTGCAAGATCTAGTCGCTCATTAGGTGATCCCCACTGTGAGAAGCCTTGTTTAAAATGGGATACATGGTTCAGATATGTTCCCATGCAACTAGTTTGTACAGTAAAGAAGCTTACCTTCCTTCCCCCTTGAAAGGACCATGCAACCGAGCGTCGACACGTCGGCCTTCTACAATATCCAATCCCTCCAAATGGTTGGCCACGCCATAGAGGGTACCTGATGAAAAATATTTGGCAGATCCACCGCTCATCATATGGACCGCACCGTAGGAAACGATGGACAGCCATAGTACGTGTGGTACAAATGAAGAGTGGATCGGTCTGATTCTCGCATTAGGTAATATTCATGGTGGGCCCAACGTCTTGAACGGGCTGGATGTCATGCCCACATCATGGTACACACGTTAGCAATATTCACGGTGGGCCCAATTTCTACTGTATAGAATTTAGCTGGTGATCCGACCCGTTCAAGAGGTGGGCCCCACCACGAATGAGATTGGGGCTAGAAATCTGATCAAAATGGCCATTCTTTCACCACCAAGTTATGAGATGAAAGCGACTACATTCAATGAGGAGGAAACCGGCCAGTGCAGCCTGGCGGACGAAATAGTCGTCCTCTCATATTTATATTGTATTATGTGATACTTTCAAATGAGGATCCGTTCCATTCACTCATCACTAGACCCTATAAGTCGGCCATAGAAGAAAACTCACAATGATCAGACTATCCTAACCACATAATTTTTTTAAAAAAAATAAAAATAAAAATAAGTTGTACAATAGTCACCAACTACAATTTACTAATTTTTATATTAAAAAAAAAATTCTTTAAACAGTTAGGATCGTCCGATCACCATAATTTCCAGTTCCATTACCAAACCATGGTTTTCACCGACAATGAACGGTTCAGATCATCATTAACATATGACATGCGTACAAAATAAAAAGAGGATGGCAAATCGTCTCCTAGGGGGACAGAATCTCCTCAGGATTTTATCTTTCTCAACCTTTCCAAATTGGGACGCGGTTTGCCGGATGTTACTGGTAGCGGATTGGGTGAGACCCGGTATCCCCCAAGGTGGTTGGGACCCCTGACTGTGGGGCCTAATGTGATATTTGACTACATCCACGCCGTCCATCCGCATTGAAAGCTCATTTTAGAGCATTATACAGAAAACGAAGCAGTTCCAAGTCCCAGATGGACCATAGTACAGGAAAGAGTGGTGATTGACAATTAAAAACTTCTTGTGGGCTACAAGAGCTTTGGATCACGATGATATTTGTGTGGTATTTTCACCTAGATTTTTGTGACCTAATCAACAGGTTGGATGGAAAATAAACATTCTGTTGGAATCCATGAAGTTTTTAATAATGGAGATTCAATCACGACTGTTTACTTTGGTGTGGTCCACCTTAAATTATTCTCAGTTTTAGTTTTTGGATCATGCCATAAAACAAGCTTTCAAAATGGTTGGACGGTGTGGTAGGCCCGCAGTCAGGGGTCCCACCCACCTTGGTGGATCCGGGGTCTTACCTAATCCGCTCACCAAGTTACTGCAGCAGGAAGCTGGGTTCGGCTCAAAGATATTCATGTGAAAAATCCACTCCGTCCATCAGTTTTGCAAGACCACGCAGGATTCTAAAAATCAGGCAGATTCAATGCTCCTGTGGGCAACACTATAGGAAACTTTGTGGAGGCCACGAAAGTTTTTTTTAACCAGGATGATATTTATGCCCACAGTTTTCTGAGTGGTAATAACCCTATGAACGGTTTGAAAAGCACACAAACACCATGGTCAGCTCCAAGAAGGTTTTAACGGTTGACGTTTCCGTTCCCAATTTTGTTTTGTGTGGTGTGGCCCATATGAGTATTGGATCTTCCTGATTTTCCTATGATATCGTACTGATATCTGGAAAAACTGATGGACGGAGTAGATTTATCACGGAAATCTCTGTTGGCATGGCCCCACACATAGCTTCCGACAATAGGACGCATCCTCCTAATTGATCTCTATTTCTTGGTACAAACCTACTCAATGCCTGCACCCATATTCATGATTGATTGCATACGATACAACAAATCATTATCAAAGAATAACGTACACATACACCTTCATTGCCCCGTATACGTATGTTGGTGAATTACCATTCTCAGGTATTAATGAATGTCGTCAATATGTTTGGGTGCATCTGGCTAATAAATGGAATTTTTTTTAAAAGTGAGAGTTTAATAGTACATGTGGGGCCCACCTATGGCAGTGGGTGGGGAGACACCCATTTAATTTACGAAATGGACGACAATGTGCAAAAAATGCGTCGCGTGTGACCACGCTGACAGGCATCATTTGTGACCATGTCTTTATTTCTTTTATTTTTATTTATTTATTTTATAACTCTTCCTTTCATTTATTTCCAGATTCCTTTTTCTTTCTTTTTTTTAACAAGGAGAAAAACTTTTATACTCTGAGAGAGTGTGATGGTTGATACTAAGGCACTAATAAATTGCATACGTGGCATTCATATAACTTAAAATGGATTGAGCATATGATGGGATGGAGCTTCGATGGCCTGTATACCAATAACTACAAAGATTTGATTTATTAACAGACCGATTGGTTGCAATCAAGGGACACTTAACGGTCCGTATTAAAATAAATACAAATGGCCACCAATTAGAGGCTAGGATTGTTTAATTAATCCGAATTTTGGGTCATTACCTAAATCTATAGATTCTCAAAATTTGGACCGTTTAGTTTGAGTTGTGTGCGTCTGGATGCAATTGATGGGTGCCTGAGTATGAACGTGAATCTATGCGGGAGTATCAAATTACAACACTTCGGTTATAGAGTTGCATTTGAAGATCTCAAGCCGAGATTTCTGGGACCTGCTTGGCTTCCTTGGGATAGTTTACATGACCTAGTATTCTCTGAAGAGAAATAGTCCCGTGCTCTCGTAGAACTATAATTATTATGGTGCTCCTAGTTGTATTGGTTTATTTGGACAGTACATTTGATAGATCTAAACTGTCCATTTAAGTCTAGAAAACATTTAGTAGGCCATCACACAAAAATATTACTGACTGTATCATCTAATCCATTTCGATTTCGTCTTTATTTTTTACAGCCATCCATATTTCAAGCTATGGATGTCATGATTACAATCGACTAACAAATGATATTCTTATTAGAATCATAAGAAATCCATGATATGGCCTAACAAATTGATGAATCAAATTGTTGATTGGACCTACTTTGTGTAAGTTGCATTCACCGTCCAAATCCATTGATCAATGGTTCATATTTTTCAGATCTATCTATGTTTGCATGGTAAACTATGAAGTTTGCACTGAACCTAATGAACAGTCTAGATCTATGGATTGGACTGTCTAAGTGTCCCAATGCAACCAGGAGTAGTATAACTTATCGTGCTCTAGAGCATTGTAGCATCTCTCATATCAATTCTCCAAGCTGTCCCAAGTGGAAGCGGATTGGGTGGCTGGTGTACCACACACCACCGACCTGGCTGTTGTGTTGACGTAACCAAGTTCTGTGGGTCACATCATTAGGTATGTGTTTTATCCAAACCGTCTGTCCATTGTTCGAGACGATCTCGTAAGTCTTTAGCTGAAAAATAAGAGAGATCCAAAGATTAAGTGGACCCTACTGAAAAAAAAGAAAAAAAAAGCAGTGGGAGATTAAACTTCTACCATTGAAAACCTCAGTGTCATAGAAGTTTTGGATCAATATGATATTTGAAATAAACATTATGATGGACTCTATGAATGTTTTAACTGTGAGAATCATTGTGGTTCAGTTGAGGTTTGTATATGACTCATTATATATATATATAAAATTCTCTAAAATGATCTAGTAAAATGGATGAACGGGGTGGATATAATAAATACATCATTTTAGGGTCCCATGTAACTTTGATCTCCTTTGAAGCATAGGTACAACTCGGAACTCAAGGAGTGTATAGGGTACAGCCATCTCTCCACAGTACAGATGGCATGACAGGTCAACTTATCATACCACTTTATATGGTTGCCGATGGAAATGGATCAAAATCAGTAAATACCGGATGATCGAAGCCATCTAACCAGTGGCATTAAAAGGAATGGTAGAACAGAACTGGTTAATGGTTGGGATTCAGTTAATGGTGTAAAGAAACCTGACGGGTAGGATTGTCTATATGTGTGGTTTTCCACATACTTGACATCCATGATAGGACTCGGTAGAGAGACAGGCAGATTGATTCATGACCTTCTGTTCTAGTCGGACTGTAGCATCTCCTATAAGTACCATCGTCAATCGGTCTTAGCCTGCCCTTATGAACAAACGACCGCACCATCGTTACTCGCGCTGGCACAAGGAGACAAACCAAGCCAGCTCCAAAGCTCTGCTTGAGTTGAGTTGGTTTGAAAAAGATACGCTTGAATGGGTGGAATATAATTTCAAATCAAATAATTCATGGAGCGAAGCTGTTTAAAAAATTAAAATAAAAAATAAAAAACTAAATCAAATTCAAACTAGAGGAATAGATTGTAGGCACACTGTTTCGTGTGATGTGTCCACTTAAGATTTGAGTACGATTCAATTTCAGGATCACATATAAAAATAATATGTAAAAATGGATGAATAGTGTAGATAATACATAATACATATACATGAATACAGATTGTTGTGTGGTTTGGTCCACTTGAAATCTAGATATGATTTAATTTTAAATCATATCCTAAAATGATATGTAAAAATGGATGGACAGCGTGGATAATATATATATACATGATGATCGGCTCACAAAGTTTACTCAGTATGCTAATGTGGGATTTGAATTGGCGGGTGACCTTAACACCTGCCATATGGTTGGTGTTCAAGCTTTGTGGGCTCCACCATGATATTTCTGTTGTATGTAGCCTTTCATCAAAATTTTCACCTCATTTTAAAGTATGAGACAAAAAAAATAAAGAAGATCCAAACTTTCAATGATCACAACACATGATCGAAACTTGTTAAGGGACCAAAGTTTCTAACCTAACTTGGTTCAGCTGAACTGGGATATTTAGATGAAGCCAAATTAAACTCAATCTCATACAATTTGGACAAAGGTATAATCTCAGAGCTTAGCTTCACGTAAAGCTTTAACAGGGAGGGTGATATAAATAAGCTAAGTCAAACTTGGGTCAAACTTAGTTCAGCTGAGCTTTTACACTCTAACAAGTGGGAGGACTTTGCTTGAGATCAGCCCCATCCATCAAGTGGAATGCATCACATTCACCAAGGAGCCCAAAAATCAGCCAGGTCAAAAACTCAGGTGGGCCACACCAATGGAAACAACCTGTGGCTTGGCCCACTTGAGTTTCAGATTATGTTGGTTTTTAGCCTCAGGATCAAACTGGGTGACAAAGGTGATGAACGGAGTGGATCTCATGCATATAAACTCCCTTACCCATGTTAGCCTGCAAGAGTGACGCTAGCATTCTCATCACTAACGGCCCAGATGAGATTAACTAACAACACCGGCTCGCATCATTCCCAGGACCTCACGTTTTACGGTCCAATCGAACCTCTGCATCTCATCGCTACACGCGTCTTCTCTGCAGCAGATGCCCAATTTGTACCAATCTGCCAATCAACGGCAGTGATCACTTCATATCAAAGTCCCACGTCATGGCCCACCAACCCTCTGCATAACTATTTCTTTAGAGCTACTTAAAATTTTGGTATTGTCAGGAGAGTTACAGACACAGACTATTTCTTTAGAGCTACTTAAAATTTCTTTAGAGCTATTTCTTTAGAGCTACTTAAGAATTAAGATTGTTACCCCCGGGTCAACAGACCCGGCCCGCTTAGGCAGCGGGTTTGGGCCATGCTAAATGGGTACTGTCAAAAACTGGCCCATTCAACTACATGAGTTGGGCTTGGATTGGACCCTACATGACTCAACCCACGCAGATATGTAGAACTAACATTGAATATCCATTCACCAAATTACCTAACTTACCTAACCCAATAAAATTGGATACAGATATTGGACTTTTATAAGATTCATTTTTTTTTCCCTGACTACCCGATTATCCAAATTATAAATATCCACTTATTAGATTTGTTGAGGCCATTTTTCATAATTTACCGGATTTTAATATTTTTAATTAAAATATTTTATATATATATATATATATATATTAGAGAGAGAGAGAGAGAGAGAGAGAGAGAGAGAGAGAGAGAGAGAGATATCTCGTACCATTGAAGACATTGACATCGATGATGGGATTGATATAGGAACCCTCTTACTAATAATTGACTTTATCTTTTGTCAAAGTTCATTAGTTTGATTTAAATGCTCTAAGATTTGTAGATTAATATTAACTAATTTTATTATAGAACTATTTATATATTTATGATAGAACTATTTTTTGCTATTTATGTTCATTTTAGTAATTTTATTAGATAGTTAACTTATTTTTAAAAAATTTTAATTAGATAGTAATTGAATAGTTGATTACCCGACTATAGTACTTATGTAATACTTTTTGGATAATATTCCAATTTCTTTGGATAATATCAAAATATGTATCCATATCCAACATCAAAGATAGATAAGATAATGGATAATAGATATTGCAATATCCAAACTCATATCTAATCCGTTTCTTGCCTTACAGATAGGGACGCGGATTGCGTCCTACCCGCGCCCGGACAGTAATCGGTCCGGGCAGGGTTCTGTGGAGCCCACCGTGATGCAAGTGTTTTATCCACGCCGTTCAGTTCTCTTGGTATATCATTTTAAGATTTGATATTAAAACTTAGTCATGTACACAGCTCCAATGGACCACACCAAAGGAAGCTACATTAATAATGACACCCACCGTTGAAACCTTTCTAAGGGCCAACGTGATGTTTTTTTTACCATCTAACCTATTAATAATGTCACGTAAACGTGGATGAAGCGAAATCACAAATATCAGCTTGATCCGAAACCTCCCAGCTCCCAAGAAGTTTTTAATGGTGGACATTCAATCTCCACTTTGTGGTCCAATTAAGCTTTAGACATGCCTCCTTTTTTGGATCACTTAGTATAATTATCTGAGGAAAGCGTTTAACGGCGTGGATAAAAAACTTACATCACGGTGGGCCCCACAGAGCCCTGCCCAGACTGATTACTGTCCGGGCGGGGGTAGTACGCAATCCGCTTCGTACATAGAGGCTATTAGGGACGCGGATTGCCGTCCGGGCAGGGCTCTGTGGGGCCTATCGTGATGTAAGTGTTTCATCCGCGCCATTAATCATTTTTCTCAGATAATTTTAATGTATGAGACAAAAAATAAGGCATGTAAAGGGCTTAAATGTACTACAAAGTAGAGATTTAACTTCCACCATTAAAAACTTCATGGGAGCTGGAGAAGTTTCGGATCAAGCCGATATTTGTGTTTTCACTTCATCCACGTCTACATAACCTTATTAATAGGTTGGATGGTAAAAATAACCGGACGCGGATCTGGTCATTTGGCAAACCTGCTAATAGTAGGACGAGAATCGGTCATACATTAAAATGATATGAGAAAAATGATTAATGGTGTGGATGAAACACTTACATCACGGTAGGCCCCACAGAGCCCTGCCTGGATGGATAACCGTCCGGGCGGGGGTAGGACGCAATCCGCGTCCGGTTATTAGCGGGTTTGCCAAATGACTAGATCCAAAACGGACGCAGGTTGGTTGTTGATATGTTGAGCAGTGAGATTGGATGCTGAAGTGACGTCACCTCCGTGGCCACACCATGATTTATGTGTTGTATCTACACTGTCCATCATCCATTTAGAGAGATTATTTTAGTGCATGAGCCAAAGAATTGTTGGAATTTTTGGCCTGCGGAATCACACAAATCTAGATCTAGGATGGCAATCCAATGACGCCAAGCACACAAGAGAACACACAGATTTAACATGGAAAGCCCTTGCGGGAAAAAACCACGGCACAAAGCGACAGATCACCACTATGAAAACATCAATTACAAAGAGAAAGGACTTACCCGATTCGAACAACCTCGAATCTCACCCTTGCTACACCCTTTGATAACCCTAGAACCCTTTTAGGAAACCTTAGCATACCCTATAATAACCCTAGGGACCCCTATTTATAGTTTAAGAAACTTCTCTTTTGCATCCCAGTAGCGAAAGGACTCAAATCCGCAGTTTCGCGCAAAATCGCGGAACAAACTACGTAACCTACGACTAGTCGTAGCTTTCCTACGACTGGTCCTGGAAATTCCAGGACTGGTCTTAGCCTCCGAGAAAAACAGCAAAAGCTGGCTGGACTTTGAGTCATGCTAGGACTCGAACCTATGACCGGTCGAGCGCCTCCCACGACCAGTCGAAGCTTCCCACGACCGGTCGAGCGCCTCCCACGACCAGTCGAAGCTTTCCATGACCGGTCGAACGACCTCAAAACCTTTTAGATTTAAGACTTTTCTCAACAAGAATGAGTCAGATCCTAATCTCAAAAGGACCCCACCACAGTCAACAGTATAGATTGAACTCTTACCAATGAAAACTTCTATGGGCACAAAAGTTTTCGATCAAGCTGATATTTGCGTTTTCCCTTTGTTCATGTCACTGTTAACTTATGAACAGGTTGGATCTCAAATAAACATCACCGTGGACCCTAGGAAGGTTTCAACGGTGGGCATCACTCTCCCCACTGTTTGTTTGTTTGTTTGTTTTTTTTTTGTTTTTTTTTTTTTTTGGATCCACACCAGCTTTCAATCTGTCTCATACTTTTTCTCATGCCCTAAAATGATCTCTCCAAATGGATGGACGGTGTGGATACAACACATACATCATAGGGAGGCCCACATAACTTGGTGACGTCACTTCAGTAGCGAGTGTGGCGTATGAATAAAGAATCACTTTTATCATACAAACCTTACCATCCCCATATGTGGCTTGCTAAAAGGAAGGCCTATGAAAATAATGGAAGCTTATGGATGGATGGGATGATCGGATTGGATTGATTTTCATGTGGTAGGCCCAATGATCAATTGATCTGGGCTTAAGCTTGCATTTTCCTATATGACAAGTAGAAAAATGCCTACCTGATCAGCATCTATGGGTTGAGAATTTAGGATCATTAATCCAACACGACCTTGATTCATTATCTCCTGGGCTGGGCTGGATTTCACATGCTTTGGACTGCCCCGGTCTGATCCACATGCCACCCTTGTTGGAAGGTTGACCAGCTTGTTTTTTGCCCTTTGAACATCCAAAGTTGGTTAGACTTCTTCGAATTACTCATTTGTGTTCTCGAGAGTCCTCCAATAAATAGCTAGGCTTACTCAACGGGTGTGATTTTTGGCCATACACCCAATCTTTAGTAGAGCCAACAAATGAACGGTTCGGATCTCATGTACGCGTATGGTGTACACAGACATTTCTTGGTTGTTTCGCAATATGCATTTTCTTTTGTGATCTTGCTCCAACCTTAATTTCAAAGCAGGTGATGGATCAGATGTAAACATCCCCGCCAAGATATGGTCCACTAATCCGACGATCCAGGCGCGTCTTTGAAATTTCCAATAAGCCAGGATAACAAAATTACTCTCACCTTTTCTTGCATATATGCAATGGTCCTGCTCATTTCAAATATATTTTTGACACCCCAATCCGGACGACTGTTCAAGTCCTTCATGAATTTCACAAGTTTACACCCATTGTATTCTTCCCCTTTGGACTTTATAACCGTTCAGTTAGATCATGTAAACATTTTCTTCTAAAATTTTATTTAAAAATGCCGTTTTGACATTCATTTATTAGCCGTGCAAGTCTATGTATACAATGATGGATACTCGCATTCATATGGAAGGTGTTAATTAAAATTGTGACACCAATCACAATGGGTTTATTCACTTTTACAAGCTTATATAAGTACTCATGTTTCACGTGCTAACAAGTCTCATGTGTTAGTAGACCCTTGGAGGGGTATTTTTGACATTTATCTCGCTTAAAAGATGGCTTTTAAGATAAGTTATGTTAGTGTTAAGAAATAGTTATGATTTTTAGCATTTTTTTTAAAACTTTTTTTAATGTTTTGAGAGCTAAAAAAAGAAAGTTATGGTTTTTTTTTTTTTTTTTTTTTTAAATGTAAGTTATTTCCATCCCTATAATCTTCTCTGCATAGTACGTTAATTGTTGATTTGTGCTATGTTGTTTTCCAGCAAGGGTTTTTCATGTAAAAATCGTTGTTCTATGTGTGTGGTTGCTTAGATTTTTTTTTTTTCTCTTGTTCGTTTCAATCCAGATTAAGGTACTTCTGCAGGGTCGGTTCTTCAATAAGTGGTATCAAAGCAATGTTAGTTTAGATTTGAGATATGACGTCAAGGGGATCGAATGTAAAGTTTGAGAAAGAGAAATTCACAAGTAAAAACAACTTTAAATTATGAAGATTGAAAATAAAAGCCCTCCTAGTTCAACAAGGGTTGTAGTACACACTCTTTGGGAAAGCGCATCATTTGGAATCTGTGAAGGAAGATGATTGAGATGAACTACATTAAAAGACAATTAGTACAATTCAATTGTGCTTGACCGATGAAATCATTTATAATGTCATATATGAGACAATTACTGCAGGTTTACAGGCGAAATTGGAGAGTATTTACATGACGAAATCTATCACCAATAGTCTATTTCTGAAATGGTCGTTTTATACTTTGAAAATGGCAGAAAGGTTGAATATATCTGAACATATTAACATGTTTAACAAATTGGTTTACAAGTTGACATGTGTCGAGCTGAAGATTGAGGAGGAAAACAAAGCCCCGATTTTGTTGACTACTCTTCTTAAGTCGTTTATGTATCTGGTTAATACTCATTGATATAATAGGGATACATTGGACGTTGATACCATTATCGCAACCCTTCAGTAGAAGCAGTTGTGACAGCAGAGCAATAGTAAATGTACCTCTATGAATGCGATGTTTGCTTGGGAAAGACTGTCTAAACGAGAGAAGTGAAAACCGCGATTTAGATCCAAGTCAAGTGGCAAAGAAAAGTTGAAGTGTTAGAATTGTTAGAGTATGAGACATTTAAAAATTTACTATTAATTTTTCAAAGTTCAGAAGGATGAGAAGTTAGATGATTCACAGAATGAAGCAAATTCAGTTGAATCTGGTGATGGCTTGGATGGTTGTGATATATTGTCAGTGACCAAAATTGGAAATTTCTATTAGGAATGGATCTTAAATACAAGGGATATCGTACCATTTGTGTCAGCATTGGAATTGGTTTACCATATAGTGAGTATAATGATGGGCTGGTTCTTATCTGTAATGATCATGCCTGCAATATTATTAGTATTAGTTCGGTTCGCATCATGATGTTTGATGGGGTGGAGCGTACTCTGGCATATGTGAGGCACGTTTCAGACTTGAAGTAAAATATGATCTATTTAGGAGATCTCAATGCAATTACTTACAAGTTCACTGATTTTGATGGTGTCCCGAAGGTTTTAAATGGGGCTCTTATAGTAATGAAGGCACATCGGAGTGATAATCTTTATTAATTGATCGGAGATACTATATTTGGTGGAGTTACAACATCTGTAACATATTCCATATTAGCACTTTTATGGCATGTGCGCCTAGGCCACATGAACGAGAGGGGTATGAAGGTACTTCTTGATCGTAAGCTAATTCATTGGTTTATTTTTTTATTATTTAAATGTATGTGAGCATTGCATATTTGAGAAATAATTAAGGATGCATTTTAAAATAGGAAAACATGTGTAGTAAATGGCAGTTTGATCACGTGCATTCTGATGTGTGGGGGTTGTTGCTCGTTGTTTCTGGAAGAAGATCTCTTACTTTGTCATATTTACAAATGATTTCTCTATGAAGGTTTAAGTTTATATTTTGAAACATAAATTCGATATATTTACCACTTTTAAGATATGAAAAGTGATGGTTGAAAAACAGATAGGGCGGAAAGTGAAAGTTCTGAGGACAAATAACAGTGAAAAAATTACTTCAATAGAATTTATTCAGTATTACAAGACTGAGGGAATAATCAGGCACAACATAATGAGGCATACGCTAGAGCAGAATGGTGTGACAGAATGCATGAACCCGACTCTTTTAAAAATGGTTCGAAGTATGTTGAGCAAATATGTGTTGGGCAAAGAGCTTTAAGCTAAAGCTGTTTCTACGGCTTGTTATCTGGTGAATAGGTCTCCCCCTATAGTTATTGACTGTAAAATTCCTAAGAAAGTATAAAGTGGTCAGACAGTTGATTATTCAGGTTTGAAGATTTTTTGTTGTAATGCTTATTCTCATGTACCATCTATTGAAAGAGATAAGGTAGATAAAAGAACAAAAAGTGCGCATTTGTTGGCTATGGTGATGGGGTGAAAGCTTACAGATTGTTAGACCGTGCTTCACGGAAGATCATTATTAGTCGGGACGTCAAATTTGATAAAGGTTCCTTATTTTGGAAAGATGAGCAAATGAAAACGGAAAAGTTAGTTGTTAATATGGAATTAGATAAGGCTTAGACACTTGAGGAACCCGAGCCACAAGTTGAGGTTTAGGAAGAGGTGGAGCCGCCACCTATCAGGAAAAATCCACAAAGGAATCACAGGTTACCATTGAAATACAAAGATAACTCTAATATTGCATTTGTAGTCATTACAGAAGAGAGAGATCCATCTACTTCTAGGAAGCTTTGGAAAAGATGAATTTTTTGTATAAAAATCAAATGTGAGAGGTAGTTGAGTTGTACGTTGGGGGAAAGCGATCGGATGCAAGTGGATATTCCAAACAAAAAAAAAAAAAAAAAAAAACTGTTAGATATGATACTAGATTGGTAATGAAGGAATATGTTTAAAAGGAATGTATCGACTTCAGTGAGATTTTCATGCCAGTGATAAAGTAGGTATTTATCAGATGTGTATTGGCTCTGGTTGCCCAATACAATCTGAAATTGAAACTATTAGTTGTTAAAATTGTGTTTCTACACAGGGAATTAGAAAATTAAATTTATATGAAGCAACTGGAAGGGTTTGAGGTGCAGGGAAATAAGTATCTTATTTATAAGTTGACGAGATTGTTGTATGGCCTAAAATAGTCACCTATGTAGTGGTATAAGAAGTTTGATTCTTTCATATTGAGTTAGAATTTTATTAGAAGTGAATTTGATCATTGATTTTATTTTAAAGCACTGAGTTACAGGGAATTCATCATTCTAGTATTATATGTTGATGATATGCTTATTGCCAATCATGACATGTCTAAAATTATTGTGTTGAAAGCTCAGTTATCTATGATGTTTGAAATGAAAGATCCAATGGTTGCAAATAGGATTCTTGACATTGATATACATAAGGACGGGGAGAGGAATTGACTATGATTGTCTCAGAATGAGTTTCTTGAGAAGGTTCTAATCAAGTTCGAACTGAAAAATGCGAAATTGGTTTGCACTCTCCACACTGCTCGCTTTTGGCTTTCTTCAAAAATATGTCTTAAGTTAGACAAAGAAAATGGTATGTCTCGTGTGCCCTATTTGAGCACAGTTGGCAATCTTATGTACATTATGGTCTGTACGAGACCAGATATTTCATATGCAGTTGTTGTTATGAACATATACATGTCAAACCCCGACAATTAACATTGGGAAGTGGTGAAATGGTTACTTCAATATGTACGAGGTACGACGGACTACGTCTTATTTTTTGGAGATTCAGAGGAAAGACTTGTAGGCTATGTTGATTCAGATTATGCATGGAATGTGAACAATAGAATGTCTTCTTTGGTTACTCGTTTATGCTAACGGGTGGAGTTATCAGTTGGATGTATAAGCTTTAGTTTGTGGTTGCACTTTATACTATCGAAGTTAAATACATGGGAGTGACAAAGGCATTTAAGGAAGTTGTTTGGTTGAAAGGGATGATGAATAAGTTGGGGCTTCACTAGGAAGTCATGCTTATGCATTGTGACAGCAAGAGCATGATTAAATTGGAAAAAAAAACTCGGTATATCACTCTTGGACTAAGCACATTGATGTTCATCATCACTTTCTCCGGCAGATGCTAGAAATATGAGATGTTAATCTTGAGAAGATTCATACTAATGAGAATTCGACAGACATGTTTACGAAGGTTGTTCCTGCAAAGAGGTTAAAGTTTTGCTCGAGTTCTCTAGGCTTAACAAGAAAAGAATAGAGATAGAGTGTAGATGAAGCGATGATGGTGATGCTTAGAAGAAAATTGGCAAGGCAATGAAGTGATTTTGCTATCAAGATTGAGATTATTAAAATTGTAACACCAAAATCATTATGAGTTTATTCACTTTTATGAGCCCATATGACTCATGTTTCACATGCTAACAAGGTCCATGTGTTAGTAGACCCTTAGAGGGGTATTTTTGATATTTTCCTCTTAAAAATGTGCCTTTTAAGGTATGTTATATTAGGGTTAAGTGATAGCTGTGATTTTTAGTAGTTTTTTGTTTTAGAGCCTCCAAGGGAGAGAGTTATGGTTTTTTTTTTACTAGAAGTTCTTTCCATCCTTATAATCTTCTCTGAATAGTAGATTGATCGTCGCTTTCCATCATGGGTTTTTTTTTTAACAAGGGTTATTCACATAAAAATCATGTGTTCTCTGCGTGTGATTGGTTAAAATTTTCATTTTCTCTTGTTTGTTTCAATTCAGATAAAGGTATTTCGGCAGAGGTGGTTCTTCAATAGAAAGTGCCTTAGCAACATCTAAAAAGGCTTTTAACTGATTCATTCTTTTAGTGATTATATTTGCCTCTAGTTTAGGTTTATACTTATAAGATTGTCAACAACTTTCAATTTTCTTTTTACAAATCATTTAGAATGGTCGCTTTTTCTATTTAGAGAAAATTCTAATTTTTTGTTATGGGTTTGATTTCACCATTCATTAGTTTGACAATCTCTCTCTTTCCTAATTTCACACGGATGAAAACATTAAATTCTAACATTTTTATTTACAAAATCATTCTCCACAAAGCAATGCATCTTAGTTCTCAATATGAAGTTTATAATTATGTTTAGAGAGCTCCATACAAGTCGAAATTTATTCATCTATGGAGTCGATTTGCTTGGAACAAAAGAACACCAAAAAAGAAAAGAGATATCTAATACCCACCATAACTTTAGCAGTTCCAAAGTATTATAGCTTGGCATGATGGGGAAAAATGATTTACCAACCAACATCCAACTTTGGTATGCGAAATCGCTATAATTCCTTGAGGGTTTGTTTGTTTCGATATAAATATCGGTAAATTTGTGGTGAAAGCACAATAATAACTTATGCAGGCTATTTGGAAAGAGTGGAATTGCGTTTTGAAATTGGGTTAAAACTTAACCTTGTTTCATTATCAAAACTCTATGAGCCCCACCATGATGTGCATTATATCTATACCATCCATTCAAATTTTCAAATAATTTTAGAGCATGAGTTTAAAAATTGGGCAGATCCAAAGCTCAAACGGACCACACGAGCTTTGGATTTGCATCATTGTTGGTCTAATGCCTTAAAATGAATGGATAGCATGGATAAAACACATACATCATGATGGGGTCCAAGAGTCCACCTCATTTTCTGAGTCAAGACCTATCAAAAGGTGTAGATGTCAACATGTACAGCTCATAGCTCTTGGATCTTACTATTGTAATTAATAAATGCTTAATTTAATCAAATTACAAGTAAATACAACATTTATAGAAAATGAAGTTGGGCTAAAGAAAAAAAAAACGAAGAAAAAAAACATAATAAAAGAATTTATACTTAATGTTGAATGGATTATTGACTTACATATGCATTAGTCTTAGTTATTTGAATTTTTTATATACTTTTTCACTGGTTTCCTAACAATTTTACCTTCAAAACATGCTTTGCAAGTTCCATATTTGGTGATTTTATAACTGCATATTCATTTCTTTCAACTCAATTTTGAATTCTTGGATTTTTTAATGTGCCGTAATATTCTTAATTGCAATAAATGTATATGAAAGTGTTTATCAAGCACAAACATGTAAGCAAAGAAGAAGAAGCATTATTATTCATTTCCAACATATCAAGCAAGTATAATTCATTAATCATCTTCCATTAAATTTTGATGTTTTTCAATAGAAACTCACTTTGAAATCTAGTTCGAAATTATTTCCTTAAACCTTCTAATGGATATAATGTTGCAGTGCATCTCGAGTGCATAACAAGTGTCTATCATGAATTCGAGTCAAGACGTTCAGGAGTCTCGAACTTGCATATCCCCTTACCTTTAACTTCCATGCATTAGTCATTTCACATATAACGTTTCAGAACTGCTAATACAAGCTGAGGGTTCTACTTAAGGGCCCAAATCGTAATGAAGATTTCTACCACCATAATAAGATCAGATTCTAAAAATAGGTTTGTGAAGAAAATTAAAATTTGATATCTATGTGATAATTTTCTCCTCGTATGTTGTATGATATAAAAGGAAATACGAATAAGGCTAATGACCACTTTGTGGAATCTATAATTATTCTTATAAAACGAGCAACAAAAAATAAATTTAAAGAAAATGTTTTCTTATAACGTGAATTCTCATAATCAAACAAGCCATTATTCATGAGGCGCGCAATTGGCTTGAAGGTTTTTTATTTTATTTTATTTTTGCAGCAGGTGTAATAATGACCTTGAACATGAGCTTTTGAAGGTGCATTGGGTGCTTTACCATTCCATGGTAATCTTTTTTGGAGTAGTTGTGCTTGACTTTTTTCACCTTTAGCATTAGTCATAACGGAATTACTGTTCATCTTCACGGAAGATACACATTTTCCCTTATCCAGGACATTTTACCAGGTTTGCTGGAGGGAGAGAGCCCATTAGTTCTTGTGGTGGAGGAAGGGCTTCCAAAGATTTATATTTTCATCTTAAGTCACCTAACAATTTGTTTTGTGAACATGGTCATTTGTCTCTAAGGTCCTGTTTGGATACCACCAAATAATTTACTTTTTCTACTTATAGAAGTAGATAAGTAACTTATTTAAGATAAGTAAATTTGATTTATAATAAGTTATCGGTAACTTTTTTACTCAGAAGTACTTAATCACTACAATTTTTTTGGCTTTTCTACTTTTTATTAGTTGCTAAAGAGAAGGATAAGAAAGACGAAAAATAGAAGAAGTTGATAAGTTGTTTACCAAATATACTTATCTTCTTAATAAGTAGAAGCTAAGATAAGTTACTTGTGGCATAAGTAACTTATCTTAAACAACTTATGATCCAAATGGGGCCCTATGGAGCATTCCAACTCCTAAAATCATCAATACTAAGTCATAACTTAATCGTGTCAAAGTGCTTGACTTTTTTCACCTTTAGCATTAGTCATAACAAAATTACCGTTCATCTTCACGGAAGATACACATTTTCCCTTATCCAGGACATTTTACCAGGTTTGCTGGAGGGAGAGAGCCCATTAGCTTTTGTGGTGGAGGGAGGGCTTCCAAAGATTTCTATTTTCATCTTAGGTCACCTAACAATTTGTTTTGTGAACATGGTCATTTGTCTCTAAGGTCCTATTTGGATACCACCAAATAATTTACTTTTTCTACTTATAGAAGTAGATAAGTAACTTATTTAAGATAAGTAAATTTGATTTATAATTAGTTATCAGTAGCTTTTTTTACTCAAAAGTACTTAATCACTACAGTTTTTTTTTTTTTTTTTTTGGCTTTTCTACTTTCATTAGTTGCTGAAGAGAAGGATATGAGAGACGAAAGAGAGGAGAAGCTGATAAGTTGTTTACCAAATATACTTATCTTCTTAATAAGTAGAAAGTAAGATAAGTTACTTGTGGCATAAGTAACTTATCTTAAACAACTTATGATCCAAACGGGCCCTATGGAGGATTCCAACTCCCAAAATCATCAATGCTAAGTCATAACTTAATTGTGTCAAAGAGCAAATATTTTACATCATGTGCATCATTGAGTTTTAACAAGAAGATTTTTGAACCTGGCCATTTAAGACCATCATTTTTTAATTGACTTGGTGTCTTGTTCCGAATCGTTATGTGTCAAGTCAGGAGTTGCTTGAACTCGGGGTTGCTTGACTTGAACTCGGAGTTTTAGTTGTGTCAAGTCAATTGATGCAAGGATGAACGTGATGAGGATAAATACTCCGAATCCACGGAGCTTCTCTGGACTCCTCACTGAGAGTTCTCGAATCCACGACGAAAGAAAGCAGAAAATAGAAATAAATTCTAATAAATTCGAAATTGATTAATTGATGAATAAAAATGAGTTCACAACCCTTTAAATAGGGGTACCAAGTAATGGGAAAGAAATCAGAATCAAACTACAACTAAAACTCCTAGAATTCGCGACTTACTATAAATAGTAAACTTACTATTTATTGACGGTCGTGATGTCTACTAGTGCGCAAAGTTTTCGGCCAAAAATAGTAAGTGTGCTATTTGGCTTCACCAAACCGTTCCCCTAATTATTCTAAGCTCTTTTCACGTTGGGCGCAACTCCTAAAGCCCGACGGATGAAGAGTTATAATCAAACTAAAACTTACTATTTATAGTAAAAATGAAATTAAAACAGGGAAACGACCGTCGATCCAGGGGTTTCTCGTAATTTCAAGCATCGTAACCCAGCATAGAGGGGTTGGTTGGTTAAAGTAGCTCGTTCTACCCCAAAATCATATATTTTACGTCAGGTAACTCATTCTGGATTGCGAGATACGTCCGATCTAAGGTCCGACGGTCCGGATCACTTATGTTGTCGACTGGGCCTTTTCTGATCCATCTTGGCCATGAAACTGTCTGCGACCCGCTCTATATCACTTGAGGTACCAACCTGACCCATTCATGTCTGAAACTGATACTGACTCAGACCATTTGGACATGACTCGGACCATGGAGATGAGGGTCTAGCTCTTATATTAAATGAATGGTGAATACTGCACTAGGGCGTGTTTGGCCCGCGAAATTTGGAGGGATTAGGAGGGATAGTATTGTAAAATCCCTCCTAACCTTATTTCAACCATGTTTGGACGGTGATGAATAGCAGACTGCCCGGTTCCATTGAGCGGATTTTAGGAGGATATGGAGGGATTGTGAAATCCCTCCTTGGATTCGTCGCCGGGTCTTACTCCCTCATCGAGCTCATCTCGCTGTCCTCCTCAGTCCATCGTACGGATTGCGGGATGGGAAATTTCAGCCATTTACAAGCTGGCAAGATGGCAGGGAATGATTTCGTTGGCGCCAAAAGAGGGGTAATTTAAGGTTGGTGGGTGGCCGTGGACCTGATTGGGTGGAAGGGTTTTCATCATCGCCAGTTGCCGGAGTTTTTGGGGAGAGGTAAGTCTCCTTCCTTGTGTCCGGTGATGTTACTCCATGATTTTCATGGGTTTATGGTTTTTTTTCACAAAATCATGAGTTTTCCCATTTTTTGAGAGGGAAAGATAGAGAGAGGAAGGCATGATCATCTACGACTATTTTGGCATGTTAAAACGCCATTTGAATGGATTGTCTCAGGGTCTGCCATCGTCTCAGGATTTCCCACCTCACTTTAATAGCAGGAAGTTATAGGTTATCAGGACAGGAGCTGAGATTCTACTATGCGGCCCATCCTAGTTCTTTTCTTTGCGTTGTTTATTATTTTTAAATTCTAGGTATTAGTGGTTGTGTACCTGATTAAAGAATACTTATTTCGAACTGTTTCTTTATGGTGGTTGATTTGATCACATGGGTATCATTTGGTGTGAGGGTGTTACATAGCTAGGCCTAGAGGTGAGCAAAATAGATCTGATCCGGTGGATCGCGATCCGAACCGAACTGACGGTCTGGATCGGTCAAGATCGAGTTGGGTAATTCAAATCCTAATGAATTTCGGATCATGGTGGATCCGGACCGATCCGATCCGAATAGATCCGGACCGACCTGATTCAACCCGATCTGGAATCGAGTATTATATAAATGCATTTTAGGTTTTTTACCCTAAACCTAAAAACACTACCTCATCTCTCTCTCTCTCTCTCTCTCTCTCTCTCTCTCTCTCTCTCTCAAAGCTCTAACCCCCGCCTCCTATGCCGATGCGTGTAATGCCATTTGGAAGGTGACCTCGCACGCGTCAAAGCTCTCTGGCCCACCATGATGTATTTTTAATTCCACGCCGTTCAAAGCTCTCTCAAAGCTCTTACGCACCATCAGGCATCACGTATCTCTCTCCCATTCTCTCTCTATCTCTCATTCTCTCAAGTGCAGAAATTCGAGAGTTAGAGCTTCCAATTTTGGGAGTTTTATGGCCACAGATTTAGGGTTTTTATGGTTATAATTTTGGAGGTTTTAGGGCTACAAAAATAAGGTTTTTATGGTTATGATTTTGAGGATTTTAAGAATTTTGTTTTGTGGATTTTAGGAGAGTATATGAATTTTAGGGCTTCTAGTGTAGTAAATTTGAGGCCCATGGAGATTAAAAATTTTAGGGTTTCTGATTTGGTGGATTGTAGATTCATGTAGTTTGAAAATTTTAGGAATTTTTATTGTAAAATGTAAATCTGGACCAAATCGTGCCCAATCCGATCCGACTCAATTTTCCTGATTGAGTCGGACTTGGATCAGATCAGGCAATGCACATTTCGGATCGGTCCGAGTCAGGTAACCCGGACTCGGTCCCGGATCGAATCGAGTTCGCGTCAAGCCATTAAATTTTGGATCGGATCGAGTTGGACCTAATCCGATCCGATCCGGACCGATGCCCAGCTCTAGCTAGGCCTGCCTTGACTGTGATTTTATCACCAATCACTATCATTTGGTGTGGTCCACTGGATATGTGGACCTGTTACACAGTCTAGTTATTTTATTGCACCCGAATCATTTGTTGTGGTCCACTGGATATCTGAACCACACTTGTCATTAGGATAACGTCATTTACACCGTCAATCAATTATATTGGACGGTATAGATACCGTTAGTCGAATTTGGTGGGCCACTTGAATTCTGGACCTGCTACACGTGCATGACCCTTTTAATGCCCCATAATGACAATGGTGTGGTCCACTGGATATATGGACCACTCACTTTTTTTTTTGTAAGACGCCAAGTCCTCAATCCATCAGTTCTATTGGACGGCTTGGATACCGCGGTCCGCAATTGGTGCGGTCCATTGGATACCCTTTTTATATGTAAGTATTGTGTCCAACGTACCACAAGCAAGATGGATTTTGATTTGGAAACAATCTCGGGATTTTGACCCAAATATCCAAACGGGAAGAGATATTTTCTCCCAATGGATTACTTCAATCCCATACCACATCCAAACACCTTCACATTCGTAATCCCGAGATTTTCCAACCTGCCCAAACAGCCCATCAGAACTTATCCCGGGATATAGCAATACCATGGAACTTCAACCCATCCACTGACATCATCATCATTACCTTAAAAACAATCCCATATCACTCCTAATCCCATTCAATTTGGCCAGCCAAACACACCCTTAGGCAACTAACTAATACAGCATTGATGGCACTTGTTTCACTGTACATAGAATCCGATTCGAACGAGCGCACTCGTGTATTTAAAGTTCCAAAGTGTAGTGCACATGAAACTAGAGACAAAAATTTAATCGTGGGGACGTGCCTTTTCAATTACAGATATATCACATTCTGCTCTCATATTATGTTAAAAAATCAATTGTTCTATATTGACTTGAAATGTTCCCATAGCCCACAGAGCGCCGCATATCAACTAGAAATACATGCTATATGATCAATTTTAATTAACTATTGAAATTATGAGCACTAGTTTAGGTGTATCATGAACAAATATTATATTATTATTTGATAATCTAACTATTAGATTAACGGCCATTTATTAGATGATTTTTTTTTTTCACATACACCGCATGGGCATGGGCTCTGGAATTCATGATCTCAAAGTTGAAGGCACCCATGGGTTGGAATATGACCGGACACTTAAAACTGAAAAGAATCCAAAATTCTTGTTTCGAACAAGTGTTCTCAAATAAGCAGTGAAGATGTTTCAGGCAATCTAATTTTTAGAATGTAATTTAGAAACAGTATTTTCCATAATTAAGTAGGTTTAATTTGAGTTAACACATGCCACGTGTACCATTTTTATGTGGCTGCATATTAAACGTCATTTGCAGCCAGAGTACCAAATAAGGGAGCGGATTAGGTGTTACCCGGGTAACACAAACTCCTTACCATGGGGCCCACCTTGATAATGTGTTCTATATCCACGCCATCCATCCGTTTCTCCAGTCCATTTTACGATGTAATCTCAAAAATTAAGTAGATCCAAATCTCAGGTTGACGGTACCACAGGAAACAGTGGTGATTAAATGCCTCGTCATGAAAAATTCTAAAAGTCCCATGGTAAGGTTTTAGTAATGTTTATTTGTCACCGAACCTCTTCATAATATCAAGAAGCCCAGGGATGAAGGGAAAAATACAAAAATCAGCTTGATCCAAAATATTTTTAATGGTCATTAATCACTGTTTCTAGCATATGGTCCACCTGAGATTTGGATATTCTTAAGGTTTGAGATCGCGTTTTAAAATGAGATGAAAAAACAGATGAACAGCTTGGATATACAACAAATATATCAATGTAGGCCTCACATGGTTAGGGAAATTAACAGCTAATCCCTCCCATCAAATAACTCCCCCTCCTCTAAAATCAAATTGATTTAGACGGTTTAACCTCAGACTTTTGCATCCTAAAAAAATGACAGTTTTCCAGTTTGGCAGTCCATTGGATGTCTCATCTAAAGTGGTCCCATGATTTGGACGGTTTGATATGAGCTACCTGTTGACACCTCTGCGATTCCTGAGTGCATGCGTATGAACCATCATATTGCCAGAGTATCAAAACTTTTACACTTCCGTTTTTTTCCAGCAGTTGTTGCAGGAGAGGCTCAGATTTCAGAATAATGCACGGTACACTTGCCAGCTATGCATCTTTGTTGTTACTCTCTCCTCTGTAGCAACTACGAACAGCACAGAACAATGCAAGGAGGAAAAACATTTATACTTTGCCAGAATACAACAATACATACACATGTATGCAGCACTGCACACGTGGCAATATTCGTTCTATTCAAACCTTTCTGGAGTCGGGACGCGGGACCCATTTCAGCTGGACCAGGACCTAAGAAACTAGAGGGCTGATCCTGACCATCAGATTGTTTTCCATCATGTGGGTGGTTAAATGGAACAGCATGAAATGGTACAGATTCAAGAAAGTAGTGTAAGCTAATCGTTGCTACGGTTAAAACGAGCCATAGGAAAATCCCAGATTCAAGAAACAAATGTCTGGTACTCCTTGGTTACGATCATCCTTTGATCTGATCTTGGGGCTATGGACGGTTTGGATGGGCATACTTACATAACAAACAATGGCAGCGTTCAGAGTTCCGATGGCAACACCCACATCGGTTGTGTGGTGATGTGCGGGCGCCGTGGGGTGTAATACATTTGTTTTATATCCACACTGTACATCTGTTTTTCTAGCTCATTTTACAGGGTAAATTCAAAAAAATTAAGATGCAAATCTCAAGTTGTCCAGACCATATAAAAGAGTGGGAATAATAACACCATAGCTGGATCCTTTCTAATGCCCCGGGTAATGTTTATTTGTCATCTATTCATAAGGTCACGTAAGAAAACACAAATATCAGTTTTATCCAAAACTTTCATAGCTCTCGATAAGTTTTTAATGATGTGAGTTAACTTACCACAGTTTCCTATAACATGGTCCACTTGATTCTTGCATATCCTTAATTTTTTGATTCATGCCTTAAAATGAGCTTTTAAAAAATAAAAATAAAAATAAAAGATAAATTACTTAGATAAAAGAAATCTAGTAATGTGTTGACGTCACCAAGTTCTGTGGGTCCCATCTTAAGGTATAAGTTATATCCAAACCATTTGTTCGCTTGGTAAACTTGTCATAAAACTTGAGCCAAAAAATAAGACAGCTCCAAAATTTAAGTGGGTCGTACTATAAAAGGTAGTGGGGGATTGAACCTCTACCACTGAAACCCTGTTAGGGTCACAGATATTTTGGATCAATGTGTTATTTGTTTCCTCTTTATCCAGGTTTGTGTGATTTTATGAACAAATTACACGTAAATTAAATATTATGAGGCCCTACTAATGTTTTAGCGGTGAGAATCATTATCCTCACTTCTATCTATGGTGTGGTCCACTTGAGCTTTGGACTATTCATACAACTCGGAGCTCGAGGAGTGTTAGCGCTCGTCTTCACACGACATGTACCCACACTAGCTAGGTTGGTGGTGTGTGGTACACCATACAATTAGGATTACACGAACCGAGTTAGCTTGGTTAGCTCACTCGACTCAACTCGAAAAAGCTTGATTTGACTCAGCTAGAAATTGAGTTCGAGTTGAGTCAAGCTGATTTTTTGAGCTCGAAAAAATTTCGAAATAAGTTCAAGCTTGCCTAACCTCGACTCGAGTTGGATTTAACCCGAGCTCGGATCGAACTAGTTTGGTGACTAGATTACTTTGATATTGATGTTGCTAACCAAGTGTTTGATGAAATGACTTAATGAAGTGTCGGCTGGTGGCAAGGAAGGTATGTATATGAAACAAATACTCTCTCTCTTTTTCTTTTTCTTTTTTAAAAATGTTGCCTACAAGGTGTTTGATGAAATATCCGTAAAACCACTGTCGTTGTTTTACATACCGTGAGAATTTGTATGTGCAGTGTTTGTGAAAATATTGTATGGGCAAACTCGGCTCGATTTTGACTTGAACTCGGCTTGAACTGACCCGAGCTACTAATCGAACTAAGCTGAGATGACCAGTCAAGCTTGAGGGTTGAGCTGAGCCGAGCTCGAGTTGGGGTCAACTATTGGCCGAGCCGAGTTGAGCTGTGCCAAGCTCGACTCAATTGAACTAGTATACACCTCTACATACAAGCCGCTTCCTGTTGTAAATTATACAGAATAATAATATTTCTGTAAAATATGGAACCTGAAAAATCAAGATGATTTGAACTAAGGACAGGCTGAAGCACGTCTGAGACGCTGTCCTTAAAGCGTTATTTGCCCCTACTCAAAAGATTGAGTATGCTGATAGGTTACAAGCAAACCACTTCTAGGATACGACGAGCCTGGTGTGGGTCTGCGTTCAGCAAACACGAAGGCCCACAATTGGAACTCTGTTACACACAGTCTGGCAGAAAAACATAAAAGAAAAAATCTCAGAAGAAAGAAAGAGAAGAAAATTGTGATTTGGACCACTGCATTGGTCAGTTCTTCTGCCACTGGTTCAGTTAAACCGTTCTAGACCACACCGTTGGTCAGTTCTTCAAGCGATGGTTTTGATCAACCTTGCTATATTACTGATTTTTGGTCTGTAGGAGAGGAGAGGCTTTGATTCGTATTGATATTGTTGGAGTGTGGTTAGATGGTTTGGAAACCCATCTAGGCCTTGTTTATATAGGTTGTAGCGACTGGGGGTTACGGTCCAGGAAAATAAATCACATGACCGTTTTCTACCTGTTGGAGAAAACTAGCCGTTTTATGGTCATTTTCTGACTGTTGTGCATAGGCCATTAAGCTGATGTATGCTTACTGTTGTGAGACAGTAGCTAGCCGTTTTCTATCTGTTGGGCTAGTCATGCAGCAGTTACAGCTGGACCCTGTACTAATGGCACAGCTGTTATAGATCTGATGCAACAACCATATTCAACCTCTCTATATATACTGGAGGACCGCTCTCTTAGTCCTCTAGTCTCTCTTCCAACCAGCCACTCACCCCACCTAGTCGCACCGCAACTCGCACACGTCTCGATCCGGTTTGCGAAGGGAGCGACCCTCTGCGACACGATGCGCACGTGCGAAGTACGCCACTAGCGCATCTACAACCACACTGCCTCACATGCCCACTCCCTCGCATTGAGCCCGTGATGGAGACCGAGCCCGAGACCGAGCCCGTACCCGAGCCCGAGCGCGAGCAGGTGTTCCAGTACTACGCACTGGAACACGCAAGGTCCATAGTCCTTGGACTAGATAAACAAATATTATAATACTACACTGTTTTTATTTAAACCACAAAAAATTCTTCTCTTTTTCCAATGTGGGACTATTCCCAAAACTCATAAAAAGGTGTTTTTTCAAACACTTTTTATATATTATATATTAATTTTATTTTATTAAAATATATTTTACAACAATCCCCCATTTGATTTTAAAAAATATTTTTCTCGATTAAACATTTTTGCCAGAATAATCAGCTTACATGCATAAAGAAAGATATTTTTCAATTTTAATCTTTCCTTAATATAAGTATCTCAAAACTCTGTCGAAATGACTGGTAGCCGTAGCGTTGAACCAGTTATTCCTAGATAACAAAGTCGGAGAAACCACGCACATATTCGCTATGTGTTTGTTAGAGTTCCCACAATCTTGCTCAGCACAATTAATGGTCATGTTCTTATTCTAATTTGTGAATAATTCCAAGAGAAAACTTTTAACTCTCATGAGAGACGGCACAATCTCTACGCTCATATAGGTGAAATCCTTTCCGTGTCTTCGTTACTATAAGACACTTGTCCTTTAGACTAGATTTCATTAAGAGTTCTAAGACTTAACCCTCTTTCGTAACGCTCAGCACTTATCTATTATAGATGATGTTTTATAATTTAGTGCTGAAAATTTTTCCACATATCAGTTACTTATTCTTACCTATTAAACTCAAAATTAGAGATTTTCTGATTTTAGGTTGGGTTACCATTACTGGTGAAACTTTGATTGAAGAGTTTCAACCTTATCCATCTAGATGTAGCCTTTACTACCTCTCTCAGTAGAAGTTTAGTGAAATGGTCTGTCAGGTTATTACTTGATTTCACATAGGAAATAGTAATGATTCCATCTCAAATCAATTGTCTGACATAATCATGTCGAAGACTGATATGTCTAGACTTACCATTATATGTCCCGCTATAAGCTCTAGATAATGTGCCTTTACTATTATAATGTAGTGACACGGTCGATATAGGCTTTACAAAGAAAGAGATTTCTAATAAAAGATGTCCCGCTATAGGCTCTAGATAATGTGCCTTTACTTTGATATTGATGTTGCTAACCAAGTGTTTGATGAAACGACTTAATGAAGTGTCCGTTGGTGGCAAGGAAGGTATGTATATGAAACAAATACTCTCTCTTTTTTTCTTTTTCTTTTTTCTTTTTTAATATTGCCTACAAGGTGTTTGATTAAATATCTGTAAAATTGCTGTCGTTGTTTTACATACGGTGAGAAATTGGATGTGCATTGTTTGTAAAAATAATGTATAGGCAAACTCATTTCAATTTTGACTTGAACTCGGCTTGAATTGGCCTGAGCTGCTAATCAAACCAAGCCGAGCTGACCAGTTAAGTTTGAGGACTGAGCTGAGCTGAGCTCGAGTTGGGGTCAACTAGTGGCCGAGCCGAGTTGAGCTGTGCCAAGATGGACTCAGTTGAACTGGTATACACCTCTACGTACAGGCCGCTTCCCACCAAAGGCCTGATACATCAACACACCACCTGATCGGCGTTCAGACGTACCGAACGCAGATTTACGTTCACATGAAGTTCCTGCAATTGGAAGCCGTGTGGAACTTACAGAAACTTTCCTGATAAATCCAATTCGTCCATCAATTTTTCAAGACAACAATAGGACATGAATTTAAAAATTAGGCAGATCCAAGACTCATGTGAGCTACACCACACGAACCAGAAGGGATTGAATGACCACCGTTGGAAACTCCATGTGGTCATGGAGGATTTTTTATTATCATGATGATTTTTATGTATATAGTTTATCTGAGTGATAATAATCATATAAACGGTTTGGATAGCACATAAACATCATTTTCGACCCCAGAAAGATTTCAACCGTAGACATTTTTGTTTCCACTGTTTGGTGTGGTATGGCCCACGATTTGCCTGATTTTTAAAATACTCCCTTGTTTTTGTCTTGAAAAACTGATGGACGTAGTGGATTTGTCAATGGAATCTCTGTACGCCCCACACAGTTTTCGACTATGAGAGCTTCATGGGGGCACAGGCAATCCACGTCGACGTACCAAATTCGGGAGCGGATTAGGTGTAGCCCTGACCGTGGAGTGCACCTTGATGTATGCTTAGTATATCCACTCCGTTCATCCGCTTTCTCCTATCATTTTTTATGGAATGATTGAAAAATTGAAGCAGATCCAATTCACAGGTAGACCACAATGCAGCAAACAATGATGATTAACCATAATAAAAAAAAACACAATTTTGCAGGCAACAAAAGTTTTTTTTTTTTTTATCAAGTTGATATTTGTTCTTACCTTTATCCAGGTCCATCTGACCTTATCAATAGGTTGAATAGCAAATAAACAATAACGTGGCCCTAGGCAGTTTTTAATGTTAGGCGTTCCATCACCACTATTTCCTGTAAGCGTGGTCCACCTGAGATTCGTATCTGGCTCGGGCTCTAAAATGAGCTGGAAAAACGGATGGACGGCGTAGATATACAACACATATAATAAGGTGAGCCAACGGTCAGGGCCAAACTGTGTTGGCTGAGGCTGGGGCGGCCCCACCTAATCCGCTCCCGTGAAATTCAACTCGTTGCAAACCGCAATGAAAGTACGCGCGGCTTTGGACAACACCCCTTGGAAAGAGCACGTACGACAGAAAGCCGTGGGGCTCACAATGATGTGTGTAGCATCAAACTGAAGTGGGCCACACACCGCAGGTAACAGTGGAGATGAGGACACGCACAATTGGACGCGGATTGCCTGTCCTCCCGGGCACATAAAGTTCCTGCAGTTGGAAGCTATGTGGGGCCCGCGGAACTGCTTGTGACAAATCAACTCCGTCCAATAGTTTTGCATGACGACAATAGGGCAGAGACTGTAAAATCAGTCATACCACGTGAACAAGCGTGGACTGAAATGCCCACAGTTAGAAACTTTGTGGGCCCACAAAAGTCTTTTATCAGGATTATATTTGTGTGTACAGTTCATTTAAGTGGCAATAACCCATGAACGGTTTGGATGGCGTATAAGTCAGGAAAGTTTCAATGGCGGACATTTTCATTCTTACTGTTTCATATGGTATGGCTAATGAGAGTTTTGAATCTGCCTGAATCCTTTCGTATCATTGTCTTGCAAAACTGATGAACGGAGTACATTTATAACAGTCATATGTGTAGGCCCCACGCAACTTCCAACGACCACCGGACAGGTAAGCTGCGTCCCGCACAATTTAAACCTCCCTACATTACATCCAACCTGATATTTACTGAACGCGGATTTGGTACTTCCGCTGCCTCTCCCCGCTCGGGACAGGCTGAGACAATGAGGGGCCACCTTCGTATAATTATGTTATCCACACCTTCCATCCATTTCAACGTATCATTATTTGTGTTTAGTTCATAAATATGAACATGGGATTTAAATCATTGAAATCTTTATTTGATCAAAGAGTTTTTATTCATATATTATAGCATATCTAAGGTTCAAGTGGTAGACTGAGTGAAAGGTACCTCGTTTCAACACCGAGGTCTTGGTATCGATCCCTAGTGGGGGTGGCTAACAATGAAGTGTGAATTGACAGTAGGGTGTTGACGCAGGGAAGGACGTGAGGTTGAGCACCATCTTCCTCAAGAGGATAATTATTCCGAATCCATGGAACTTCTCTAGACTTCTCACAGAGACTTCTCGAATCCACGAGGAAAGAAAGTAAGAAAATAGAAATAAATTCTAATAAATTCGAAATTGATTGATGAATTAATAAAAACGAGTTCACGACCCTTTAAATAGGGGTAACAAGCAATGAGAAAGAAATCAGAATCAAATTAACTACAACTAAAACTCCTAGAATTCGCAACTTACTATAAATAGTAAACTTACTATTTATAGATGGTCGCGATGCTACTAGTGTGCAAGGTTTTCGGCCAAAAATAGTAAGTGTCCTATTTAGTTTCACTAAGTTGTTCTCCTAATTTTTCTAAGCTCTTTTCGCGTTGGACGCAACTCTTAAAGCCCAACGGATGAAGAGTTATAATCAAACTAAAACTTACTATTTATAGTAAAAATGAAATTAAAATAGGAAAACGACCGTCGATCTGGTGGTATTTCGCAAATCCGGCTTGGGCAACCCGGCATAGCGGGGTTGGTTGGCTCATGCCTGGGAGCTTGGGCAGAGAGACCAAGTTAAGTGTGTGGCGAGATACTCGTCCGTAAATAACCTAGAACGGGGATTTCTCTGTTGAGCGGTTCACCATTTTGTTGAATGCAAACTCCGCTTGAGACAAGATCAAATCACACTACTTTGGTTTTTCTCCTGAAATACATTGAAGGAGGTTTCCCAACGTGCGATTCACAACCTCAGTCTGCCCATCAGTCTGTGGGTGGTAGGCGCTGTTGAACTGAAGTTGTGTATCGAATCGAGTTCACAAAGTTCACCAAAAGTAGCTAATGAATTTCGTGTTGCGCTCAGAAGTAATAGTCTTCCGAACCCCGTGTAACCACACAACTTCTCTGAAGAATAGATTCGCCACGTGTGTTACATCGAAAGTTTTCTTGCATGGAATAAAGTGCGTCATTTTAGAGAAACGATCTACTACCACGAACACCGAATCCATGCCGCGTTGTGTTCGTGGGAGACTAAGTACGAAGTCCATAGATAAATCCTCCCAATGGTCGTCAGGCATAGAGGCCTGTATTATGAGATTGTCCTTTAGAGGTCTGACAAATATAACAACTTTGGACTGCTTTTCCCACATCACGTACTAATTGCGGCCAATAATACCGCTCTTCCACAAGAGCTCATGTCTTGTCTCGCCCATGGTGTCTACTAAGGTCACCTCTATGTAGCTCTTGGATTATCTGTTCCCTTAACAAACTTTTGGGGATGCACAATCGATTTTCCTTCAAAAGGAACTCGTCTTGCATATGTAAGTCACCGAGATGACCTTCTTGGCATCTAACCCATGCGTCCTTGAAGTCGTCGTTGTCAGCATATATGTCCTTAAGGCGCTTGAACCCAACAACCTCATTGCTCGTAGTGACTAACAAAGTTGCACATTGACTCAGCGCATCGGTTACTTTATTCTGTTGTCTAGACTTTTGTTTTAGCACGAACGTGAATTCCTATAAAAATGAGATCCATCTAACATGCACACGGTTAATGTTAGCTTGACTATTAATGAATTTGAGACCTTAATGGTCCGTGTAAAGTATGAATTCCTTTTGAATCAAATAACGTCGTCAGTGTCGCAGTGCCTGGACCACTGCGTACAACTCAATCTCATATGTTGACCACTTCTTGCGTGCATCGCTAAGTTTCTCACTGTAGAAGGTTACCAGCCTACCTTCTTGAAACAAAACTCCCACAATTCCGACATATGAGGCATCACATTCGACTTCAAACAGTTTGTCGAAGTTGGGAAGTGCAAGAACCGAGGTCGTGAATAACCTGCGCTTAATTTCGGCAAAACTCCTGTTGGCTTCGTCAATCCACTGAAACTGCCCTTTCTTCATGCAATCTATGATTGATGACACAATGGTATTGAAAATTTTCACGAACCGAAGATAGAATGTCACTAGTCCATGAAAACTTCGCACTTCGTGAATAATTGTGGGAACCGACCATTCTCTGAATGTCTTCACCTTCCCCTCATCCACTCGAATGCCCGTGGATGTTACGAAAAAACCTAGAAACAACATGTTATCAGTTATGAAGCTGCACTTTTTAAAATTGAAATACAGTTTATTTTCAATGAGCACTTGAAGGACATTCTGAGGTATTTCATATGGGTGGTTTCGTCTTGACTATATATCAAAATATTATCGAAATAAACCACAACAAACCGCCCAATGAAAGGTTTAAGAACTTGATTCATCAATCTCAGGAATGTGTTAGGCGAGTTTGAAAGACCGAAGGGCATGACCATCCATTCGTACACTCCTTCCTTAGTCTTAAAAGTCGTTTTCCACTCATCACCTGACCGTATTCGAATCTGATAGTAGCCGCTCCTTAAGTCCAATTTAGAGAATACTTTTACGCCCTCCAGCATATCGTCGAACCGCGGTATAGGAAACCTTTATTTTATGGTGATTTTGTTGATGGCCCGGCTGTCGACACACATGCGCCAACTCCCATCTTTCTTTGGAGTTAATAGAGCTGGTCGGTACATGAGTTCATGCTTTCTCGAATAAGACCCTTACGGATCAGTTCATCCACTTGTCCCGTAGAATCTCGCATTCATTTGACTCAACTGATAGTGAGGACAATTTGGTAAACTGGACCCAGGAACAAAGTCGATACGGTGCTGGATATCTTCCTCAAGAGGATAACTATTCCGAATCCATGGAACTTCTCTGGACTCCTCACAAAGACTTCTCGAATCCACGAGGAAAGAAAGTAAGAAAATAGAAATAAATTCTAATAAATTCGAAATTGATTGATGAATGATTAAAAACGAGTTCACAACCCTTTAAATAGGGGTACCAAGCAATGAGAAAGAAATCAGAATCAAATTACAACTAAAACTCCTAGAATTTGCGACTTACTATAAATAGTAAACTTACTATTTATAGACTGTCATGATGTCTACTAGTGCCCAACGTTTTCGGCCAAAAATAGTGAGTGTCCTATTTGGCATCACCAAGCGATTCTCCTAATTTTTCTAAGCTCTTTTCACGTTGGACGCAACTCCTAAAGCCCAACAAATGAAGAGTTATAATCAAACTAAAACTTACTATTTATAATAAAAACGAAATTAAAATAAGGAAATGACGGTCAATCTGGTGGTATTTCGCAAATCCGGCTTGGGTAACCCGGCGTAGCAGGGTTGGTTGGCTAAAGTAGCTCGTTCTACTCTAAAATCATATATTTTACATCTGATAACTCATTCTAAGAGATACACCTGATTTAAAGTCCGACGGTCCGAATCACTTTTGTCGTCGACCGGGCTTTTTCTGATCCATCTTGGCCATGTAATTGTCCGCGACCCTCTTTACATCTGGTGTACTAACAAGCTAACAAAAAAAAAGGGTTCAAGTAGACCACATAACAATAAGGACAGTTGCTAATGATGCCCAATGTTGAAATCTATCTACAGTTCGATGTAACGCTTATTTGTCATCCGTTCATAATAATATACAGACTTAAAATTAGGGGTGTACACGAACCGAGTTAGCTCCGTTAGCTCACTCGACTCGACTCGGAAAAGCTTGATTCTACTCGATTCGAAGCTGAGTTTTAGTTGAGTCGAGCTGATTTTTTGAGCTCGAAAATGAGTTCGAGCCAAGTTCAAGCTGACCCCAGCTCGACTCAACTCGGATCGAATCCAGCTTGAATCGAACTCGGATCGAACCAGTTCGGTGACTCGGTTACTTTGATATTGATGTTGCTCATTAAGTGTTTGATGAAATGATTCAACGAAGTGTGGCTGGTGTCAAGGAAGGTATGTACGTGAAATAAATACCCTTTTTTCTTGGTTTTTATGTTGCTTAGAAGGTGTTTGATACAATACGTTGAAAACCATTGCTGCTATTTCCCACACAGTGGAATTTTGAAGGTGCAGTCCAGGTGTTTGTGGAAATGTTACACATGCGAACTCAGCTCAATCTTGGCTCGAACTGGTTCGAGCTGCTGATCGAATCGAGCTGAGCTGGCTAGTCGGGCTCAAGGACTGTGCCTAGCCGAGTTCGGGTTGAGGTCAGCTAGTGGCTGAGCCGAGTCGAGTTGAGGCTAACTTGACTCGGTTCAACTCAATATACACCCCTACTTAAAAAAAGGAAAACACAAATCTCATCCTTTCCAAAACATATATAACCTCCAGAAAGTTTAGGATAATACGAGTTTAATCGCATATATAATGTACTTGAGCTTTGGATCTATTTCATTTTTAAGCTTGTGGATCCCAGAAAGATTTCAATGGTAGGAAACTGTTTCCCAATTATCCCTTTCGTATGGCCCATTAGAGATTTTGATCCGCCTCATTTTTAAAAAAAAATGTCCTAAGATGATTTCATATAACGGATGGACGGGGTAGATTTCTCCAATACATAACGGTTGGCCGCACATAGCCAATGCAGCAACTTCGTATGAAATGCTTTCCCATGAAACCCGCGTCCCTCCATGTCCTTGTTGTACGGGCTCCCTGTATCAACTGTTGCTTGCCATTTCCGTTCGAAAAGCGAACAAAAGGCTACCGTGAAAGTTAACCACCATTTTTTAGGCATGGTGTCTCGTTTATTGTACACGTGGCATACGTTGACGCCTATCCAACGGTGAACTCGTTGCAGGTGGAGTATAGACAGAATCTCACACGGGTTGAGAAATCTCAATCATTTCATTTCATCTGTTCAATTTGGACTATTCGACCATCTCATTCTAAGCCGGTCGGTAGCCATATGTGAGATGTCCTAGTCTCTGTTCGAGCCACAGCGGGCCCTGGCAACTGGACTGTCTAGATTACGTACGTTTTCCACACGTGTACGAGAGATGTGACACTACAAATTAAAGCGGTGGTGAACTATCACCGTCATTGTGCGCCTCTGTCTGCATTTAAGTCTCCCTTCCTCTCTCCCTCCCTCCGTAGCAAAACTTAAAAATCGCCAGCTGCAGCTTACCGGGTTTCTTGATTCGCATCCCGCCATGAAAACCCAATCAAAGCTCAAAAACCCGCCTCGTCCTCTCTTCTCATGCGGCATTTTCGGCCATTGTACTCAATCCGTCCTCAGCCCTACCACTCCTCAAACCCCCGCCCTCCCACCCCCTCCACTACTACCGGCATCTGACCCACCACCGCCTGCATCTGACCCACAACCACCCTCTTCTTCTTCCTCCTCCTCATCAACCTCCCAAAGCTTCACTCAATGGCGTTTCCCCTTACCCAAACCCCCTTTCGTCCACAACCCACCTCCGGAAGCCGCACCCGAATCCGACCCACCGCCGGAATCCACCTCCGAACCTGACCCACCACCGCTGGTTTCCAACTCCAGCCTGGTGGAGCTCTTCCACGTGGCGGAACTCCAGCTCAGCTCGAGCTCCGACGCCGCCCGGCTCTCCGCGCTCCACATGCTCGAGAAAATGCTCGTGCCGAACCCGATGCCGGAAGGCGGTGGCGGGTGCGCCGCCTGCCCGGCGGCGGTGATGGCGGGGATGGTGGGGTACCTGAAGGAGCCGGCGGCGGCGAGGGCGGCAACGAAGGTGCTGCTGGCATTGTGCCTGGCGGAGGTGAACCGGAGGGTGGCGGTGGAGGCAGGGGCTGTGGCGGAGGTAGTGGAAGCCGTGGCAGGGCTCGAGGGTGCGGCGGCGGAGAGGGCGCTGGCAGTGCTGGAGCTGCTCTGCACGGTGCCGGAGGGGGCCGCGGGACTGCGGGCCCACGCGCTGGCAGTACCGATGCTGGTTGAGATGATGGGGAAGATGGTGGGCCGTGGGAAGGAGTGCGCCATCAGCATTCTGGCGGTGATCTTTGGCAGTGGGGAGGGATCGCTTGGCCCACCAACACCAACAGTGGCGCAGGCGGTACTGCTGGCATTGCAGGGGGAGTGCAGCGCCCGAGGGAGGAGGAAGGGTACTCAGCTCTTGAAATCGTTGCAAGAGAATGGACGGTTGGATTTGACTGAGGAGGGTAGTTGATGGAGATTCGACATATGGATTTGACTGAGTTAGTAGAAAGAGACTGGACGGTTGGATTTTAGGCGTATGGAAGGGGTGGACACTCGACTGTCTGTGTCAAAATTCGGAACGGAATGCTATTGCAAGCGACCTTCAGATACATTGCTACGACGTGGCAGTGAGGCAGACATGAAAGCAGAGATCGAGCATGTTCGTCAAGGGGATCACACGTACGAGAAATTTGTTGCCTCACCTTCCATTATTTTCTTTTTTCATATGTGGCCCACTTGATTAGTGAACCTGCCTGATTTCTCAGCTAGTTTACATCGTTGTGAGGACTGCCAGATGAACTGCTCGTATAGCTTTCACGTGGGCATACATGTGTGGCATTCGCTAAGGGCCCGTTTGGCCGGGTGGATTAGAAAGGGATTGAATGGTATTGGAAGGGATTGGAAGTTAAATCCCGGGATTGGCAGGGCGTGCCAAACAGACTGATCCCCGGGATATAGCAATCCCATGGATCTTAAGACAATTCACTGACAACAACATCATTACCTTTAAATCCCATCCAATCCACCCTAATCCATTCACGGCGTGTTTGGCCGGGCCAATCCCGCGGGATTGGATTGTATTAGGGTGGATGGAAAGTAATGATGGCTCTGTCAGTGGATTGGTGCCAATCCAATGGGATTGCTATATCCAGGGAACTCACCACGAGTATGTTTGGCTCACTTGGCCAATCCCGGGATTACACCGGCCAATCTTGGGATTGCTCCGGCTATCCAAACATGTCCCAGGCAAAATAGTTGGGATTAGGAGGGATTGGATGGGATTGGGTGGATTTCAAGGTAATGATGGTGATGTCAGTGGATTGCTGGCAATCACATGGGATTGCTATATCCAACTTCTGCCTGTTTGGCACGCCAGGCCAAATCCCAGGATTGCTCCTTCCAATCCACCCTAATACAACCTAATACAATCCACCTTGCCCGTCCAAACACGCCCTCAAGCTTGTTTGGGACGTATTTGGTTGAGGGATGGGAAGGTTTAATCCTGGGATTGGCCGGGCGTGCCTAACAAACTGGACATTGAAATCCCAGGATATAGCAATCACATGGATCTTAAGACAATCCACTGACAACACCATCATTACCTTGAAATCCATGCCATCCACCCTAATGCCATTCAATCCCTTCGCATCAAGGGCCCATTTGGCCGGGCAGATTAGATGGGATTAGAGTGGATTGCATGGATTTCAAGATAATGATAGCTGCGTCAATAGATTGGTGCAAGATCTATGGGATTGCTATATTGGGTCGGTTTGGCACACCCTGCTAATCACGGGATTAAACTTTCTAATCCCTTGAACCAAACAAGTCCCAGGCAATTTTGAAGAGATTAGGGTGGATTGGATGGGATTTAAAGTTAATGATGGTGATGTCAGTGGATTGTCTTAAGATCCATGGGATTGCTATATCCCGGGATCAGGATCCCATGTCTGTTTGGCATGCCTGTTTGGCATGCCTGGCCAATCCCGGGATCTATCTTCCAATCCCTTCCAATCTGCCCGGCAAACAGGCCCTAAGGGCGTGTTTGGACGGGCCCATCCCATGGGATTAGATTGTATTAGGGTGGATGGCAGGTAATGATGGCTGCATCAGTGGATTGCTGGCAATCCAATAGGATTGCTCCCATTCAGGCAGAAGTTCAACGTGCCTGTTTGGCACGCCCGGCCAATCCCGGGATTGCTCCTTCCAATCCCTTTCAATACAATCTAATCCCATCCAGTCTGCCTGGCCAAACAGGCCCTAAAATAGTATTAGCACCTGCAAAGAGCGTTCTAGGATTTCAAAAGTGGAGTTGTCATTTGCACCCACTTGAGTTATAGATACACCCATGCTTTTCACTCTTGCTTATAAAATACCACAAAGTCATACTACCGAATATGGAGAGAGTGGGTGTATTTATCACTCACAAAAGTCTCCTGTCAGTGTAGTTCAAGTTGTGGGTCAGATTCCGGTGGATGGATGGGGGCTTGTATTTGAAATGCATGGAATCCAAGGTATAAATCACTAAAAATCAGTTGTGTTTGGCTGCTTATATTCAGAATGCACTTAAAGTCAAAAATAAAAATGCATTGAAATTTTATGGTTTATTTATAAGAATTATAGAAATTGAAATTTAATTATTAATTAAGTCTAAATTAGTGTATGTAGTTAATGTTGGTACATATATACTTTGACAAAAGATTCGATGAAATTACAAACCTTGGGTGGGCCGCAAGTGTAGAATCACAAATGAGTGACTCACCCATGTTTACATGGCTCATGTTTGGATTGTTGAGATTATTTATTAATGTAATTTTAGTGATGCAACTGCTAGTTTAATTGTTTTGAGGTATTAAGCTTATCATATGTATATTGAATAAATAGCCCAACAATCTCAATTCTCTTACCTCTAAAAAGGAGCTGTAAATAGGTATTTGATTCCAAATCAGTTAAACGTAGTAATTTCATAACATAGCTCAACAATTTATTGGGCATGTGCCAATATCAATAGACATGTTACATATGAAAGGAGTTTCGATGAAATCAAAACTTATACCTTGGATGTCAAACCCTTTCTTTACAGGAATTTGAAAATCTCCTAAATTTAAAACTCCAGTTTAAGGCTGTATAGCTCGCTCGACTTGACTCGAAAAAGCTTGATTCGACTCGGTTCGAAACTGAGTTCGAGTCGAGTTGAGCTGATTTTTTGAGCTCAAAAAAATTTCGAACCAAGTTCGAGCTTGCCCGAGCTCGACTCGAATCGAACTCAGATCGAACCAATTTGGTGACTCGATTACTTTGATATTGATGTTGTTGATGTTGCTCACCAAGTGTTTGATGAAATGACTCAACGAAGTGTTGACGGGTAGCAAAGAAGGTGTGTATATGAAACAAATATAATTTTTCCTTGATTTTGATGTTGCCTGCGAGGTGTTTGATGAAATACCTGTAAGCAGCTGCATCAAGCCAAACCAAGTTCGAGTTGGAGTCAACTAGTAGCCGAGCCGAGCTGTGCCAAGCTCAACTCGGTGACTCGTGTACACAGTCCAGTTTACTTTATGATGCCAAACAGATGAGTATTTGAAATCCCCTAATCCATGGTGCCAAACGACCCCATAGGTAGTTGAGTGGAGGGACTGGAAGGTGAGACGATATCCAAATGGCAATGTGCCGGATCTATTCAGATAAAGGGTCCTTTGGTGGTTGCCCGATTCGGTCAGATGTATGGCTGTGCGTCAGATCCCGGAGAAACGATGTTAAGTGGCTGAGCCGGCACACTGGTGCGTCAGATTCCGGGGAAGCGATGTAAGTGGTTGAGCTGGCACACTGGTGCGTCAGATCCGGTGGGATCGAATATTGAAGTGTGTGATGGTATTAGTCAGTGAGAGAGTGGAGTGTGTCAGTTACCCGCGGGAAGGAGTCAAAAGAGGGTAGTGAATTAGTGGTGTGTGTCAGATACTGTGGCCGGGGACACGTACGATCCTGGTCTGACACGTGTTCGGGACTTTGTTCGGGAGGTCGTTCTTTTCTCGTGTCCTTGATCTGACACATTAGAGAGAATGCGGACTTTTGCTATATATTTTCCTCAATAAATACAGTACTTCGTATTCCGTTCAAAACGGACCGCACTTTGGAGATGGTTTATTTACCGTCGCTTTTTTTTTTTTTTTCAAAGCTGTGGTATTCAACCTATCATACTCATGGCAGCGTGTATTGCAATCTGGAATGGTCAGATATGACCCATTATTTATGGGGTATAGGTCTGAATTTACGATAAAGAAATTACCATAAATAAAGTAGTATTGCAAAACTCTAGGTAGAGTAAATTGGAGAATGTATGCATGGCGAGAAATGACTCATGTTAATGATAGATATGGCAGGAGATGACTCATGTTTGGGTCCAGCTCTATGGGTTAGTGGTAGACAGATGTTTCAATACTGAGATCATGAGTTTAAGCACTCATGTGGTGTGGGTGGGTTGTTAAAAGAAAAAGGAGAAACAAAAAACAAAATAGATGACTCATGTCAATTCATTCAATCTCGGAGACTTGGAGTGAGATTGATCTTTATTTATGGACTTTTAATGGGTAGACTTTGTGTAGATGCCTTATTTTAAATAAGATTAAACTACTTTTCTGACTTTGACTGAACCTCGATAAAATTATTCCTGAATAATTTGCGGACTATTGAAGATCCAAGACTCTTGGCATGTCATGGGAATAATTGATCAACCTTATCAATAGATCTGAAGCCTGACAAATCAAATCATGACTGATCATCCTGACGTTTGGGAAACCTTGATTAGCATCGTAAAATCATTTCTATCCATCCCGACGTTTGGGAAACCTTGATTAGCATCCTAAAATCATTTCTATCCATCCCGTAAAACATAGCAAATATAAACGAGTCGCACATTAAGGGTTCTCGGAACCTCTCAAATGCAACGAACTTACCAGATCGACAAAATAAAACCACAAGTTGATGGTGATGTTATCATCCCCACTTCCATTTTTCGCTCCCCCAAGTGTCAAGGAGCTTATTTTGAAGTGCCACGTGGACTGTTGGCCAATCACTGGCCAACGGACACCTAGAACTCAACTTTTCACATCCTGAAGATTTAAATGCTCTCTGATAGATCTTGCATGGTAAAATGTTGCCAAGTGTCCTGTTGGCTCCCTAATAGCTGGTTCCCTAATAGCCGGCGGTTTTTCAACCTATAAATACAACCTCAGCTTTCGATCTAGGAGACCAATGATGCATGGTGAGGGTGAGAGATATAATGAGAGTTTGAGAAGGTGATGTATAGGTAGGCCCTTTTCTTCGAAGACGTCAGAGACTTTTGATCGATGATGAGACCCTAAATCGACCAAGAGGCCAGCTATAGAGAAAGCAGTCTACAAAAAAAGCAAAAAAAGTCAAAGAGTTGGGTTGGATGTTCACACCCAAGTATAGGGTTGTGATGTAGTAATAAACTCGGTAAGACTGAGGTCGAATCCACAGGGACTGAACCTTGTACGTAATCTGAAAATAACCAGAACCAGAATTAGAACTAGAATAAGATGAAATCTAAATCAGGCTAATATGAGGGAAAAATGGTGAATAGATTAATTAAAAACTAATAAAAATAAAGGTGGGAACTAGGGTACCAAGGATTCACTTGTAGCAATTGGGAAGCTACCTTACATTGATTCAATAAAACAATTGGAATCGGAATCCTATCTTATCCAGTTGGTAAGAAGAGATTTGTCAAATCTCTGAACTTCTCATGGGTCTAATCATCAATAGATAAGAATAACGAAGATTTGAAAGTGATTCTGTCACCTAACCATGCCTAGGAGACTATGGCAAACAACAACAATTTACCAATATCACAGCCAATCATGAGAGAATTATGAAAGTTAGGAAGTGATTCCATCAACCGACCATGCCCATGAGACGATGGTGAACAACAGGGTTCCCAAGTTCACAATCTCAATACATAAAAAGAGAATATCTCAAGCTATCGCGGATCTATTGTAATTTGAGTCACAACAAACCATTAAAACTTAAAGCATTTCTTATAATCAAACTAGAATCCGTGAGAGTTCAATAAACATAAATCAAAGCAAAGTTAACACCCTAATCACAATACAAGCTTCACCTCTTAGCCCTAGCTAAGAGGTTTAGCCTGACATGGTCATGCTAAAACGAGGAAAAGTATGAATAAAGAAAAACTAAGAACGAGGGAAGAACTCCTGAAAAACCGGCTACACTCCACGCCTCTCTCTCTTTTCTTTCTTCACACGTCCAGATCTGCCTCCACGGCTGCCCAGGATCCAGGATCGCCTCTCACGTCTCTCTCTCTCTCTCTCTCTCTCTCTCTCTCTCTCTCTCTCTCTCTCTCTCTCTCTCTTATAGCCAGCATAGGGTGGTGGAGAAGTTGGAATGCGTAAGATGGTGCATGCGTAGCTTTAACGCATCCAAAAAAGAAAAACACAACCAAGTTGTGTTTGGCCGCAAGTTTTGGGATGCTTACTGTCCAAACCCCATTTTTTTCTTCTTAACTAAGGTTAGCCTTGGCCTAAGCATCATCTGAACGGTTTGGATCAACCAACCGATCAGAGATGGTGGGCCATAACCTCCCAAAAATCCCGGACACGTCCGGACGTTTCCCTTTCGCACGTACTGCGCTGATGTGTTCGGTGGGCCTCTTGTGGTGATATTTTCAGAGAAATTCACCTCGTTCATTGGATTATTGACAAAATTTCAGTAAAAAAAGAGTGATTTTGGTCAAGTTTTGGTGCGGTCCACTGTATAAAATCAACTCACCATTCATCCTACGTTTTCTGACGATCCACATGTGTACATTTTTATAGGGCCAAAATTCTACCTTGGCGAGGGTTATGCCCCCCCTATGGACACAATGGACGGTTCAGATCATCTGTTTGGATGATGGGTGGGCCGCACTATAAAAAATGGTCGAACAACGTGAGGACGCTGGTGTGTTTTTTTGAATTGTTGAGGAAGTAGTCGGTCAGTGTGCGCTGACTAGGGCTGTTCACGAGTCAAGCTAGCTCGAATAACTCGCTCGAGTCAACTCAGATTGACTCGGCTTGATTGGCCGACTCAAGCTAATTTTTTGTAGCTCGAGTTGAGTTCAAGCCGAGTTTGACCATGGGGCATTTTAACTCGACTCGATTCAAACTTGACTTGACTCGAAGCTCGAACTCGAGCTCGACGCGGCTCGATTAGTAATAGGTAGTAAAATTTAAATATTATATATATTATATTGTTTATATTAAATATATTATATATATAATATATTATACAAACCCTACGGCCGGCCCTACCCGCACGCCCTTTCCCTTTCTTCTCTTTCTCTACCCCACTCAGCCGCTGCCCGCCACATGCCCGCCCGCCCGATCAACAATACACCAAACCACCACCACCACCAGGACTAGCACACTGCCCGCACGGCCAGCACTCCATTGGACCACCAACACCCGATCTCGCCGAGTAAACCAGAGCGGCCGCGCCCAATCCCGACAGGGTAAGTGCCCAAATTTTTTCGTTCTTCTTCTTTTTCTTTTTCTAGAATAATTATAGGGTTTGCTGACGCCAAGATTCTGTCCATGTTGGACTGATTGCCTGATCAAAGTTGTTGATCAGATGGGCCACACCTTGGGTAGGACATTACCTGCGAATCACCAAGATTAGAAGATATCAACCCTTTGGTTTCATTGAATCTGAACCCTTCATATCTCCCTAACCATGAAAGTTTTAGGTCATTGATGGAAGGTTCCAATCTGCCAATGTAACACCCCATATTTTAAATATGGAGTGTTAGTTTAAAATGTTAAATAAATAGACAATATTCATTGGTATGGCCCACCTAAGCTTTAGAGATCTTCTTATCTTCAGACAGATGTCCTAGTTGGACGTTTAGAATCTAATGGTCAGAATGGATTCCACAAAGTATTAATGTGACCCCACTTTTAAATTGTGCATTTGAACAGATTGTGTGCACATGCGGTGCACTAAACTATTAATTCAGTTAGAATGGGCGCTGACTCGAGATTTTTTTTTTTTTTTAAAGAGAGATTTCTTTCTCTTTTTTTAAAAAAGGATTCCTTCCAAAGACCGTTCGAACAGACACTCGTCCGTTCGATCTAGTGATGGCCCACCATCTTAGACCTACCTATTGATCTGAACCGTCCATTGAATGTAGACGAGGGATCTGATGAAAACCCTTAGGTCTTTCCATGATGGAACACATATGTGTTCGCTTAAATACAAGCACAAGCGGAGATATTCATGGGTTATTTTCTAAAACAGAAATCTGTTTCGTTGCCAGGCTGAAAATCCACGTACCTCTGTTACTCTCCATCCTAGCCGTCCAACTGTTGGGAAATCTCAGCCGTTCATTGTAGGGCAAGCATCGTTATTCCTCTCCATCGCAAGGAAAGTTCGGAGGGAATCTCTTCGTTCCTGAACTCTATCTGGATCGTCCATTTAGGAGCATCCCAACCGTCAATGATTTGTATTTTAGGGATAGAAACCTAATCAGCAGAGAGAATAACTGCTCTTTTCCATTTCCTGCGGCGCCAAGAGAAAATGTCTAAAACCTTTAAGCTTCAAAACCACCACCCAAATGGATCTAGAGCTTCAAAATCTCTCATCCACAAGCTTCCAGAGACGTATCCAAACCGTCCAATGCAGAGGTTTTGATGAAATGAAGCTCCGTTTGCAATCCGCCATTAGAGTTGAGCTTCTTCTTCCTATCCAAGCTGCACCGAGTCGCCTCGAGTCGGGGTGAGATTTGGTCGAGTTGGAGCTGCTCTTGCTGAAACCAAAGAGGAAGAAGGAAGAAATGAGAGCAGCAAGGAAGAAAAAGATTAGAAAGTGAGGAAGATGGAAGAATCTGAGACGAACTCAGTCAGAGATTCGTTGTAAACTCGGGTTCAAGTCAGGACCGAGTTAGGGGCTGAGATGAGTCCAACTACCTTGCTGGACATTTCTGAGAAAAGAAGAAAGCAAGGAGAGAAAGAAGAGAGAGGGTAGAAGGGGAGTTTTGAGAAGATCTGCCTCGATCGGGTTCTCCTTCAGCCAACCGAGTCAACTTGGCTAGCACCGATCGTGTTGAGATCTGGGAACGAGTTTGGAGGTGAGTTCAGTTTTATTAGCTAAGTTATGTTAAATCATTTGGGAGGAATCAGTTAGATTGACTCAAAATCCTTTGAGTTAGGGGGTTTTCTTTGTTGAACTGAGTTGTTTCTTTGTTTTGCAGAGTTGTTGCACTGACTCGATGAGTTTCACTCAGTCTAGAGTAGATTCTGACTAGGTTTGAATCATTGTCCAGATCAACAGCACCTTGGTTTTTGATGAAAAATCGGCAAGTACATTGAGTTGTAAGGATTGTGGGTTAGCACCGAGTTGAGTCGACTCACTTCTTATTGAGTCTAGTTCTTATAGCATCGAGTCTTATTTGGTTTTAGTCTATTTTGACTTTACTAAATTAAAAACTTGGTTTGAATGTAGGATGAGTAGGGAGTCTAAGTTTAGTCTTAAGTTTCGTTAGTTGGATGAATTCATTTTTAGTGAGTTAGATTTTGAATTTAGGATCTTATAATGGTCTAATTTGTATTAATGAGTTGTTAATCTTACGGTAATACGGAGATTTTGGGATCTTACATGTGTAGACCCTCCTTGTTGAATTAGGTTGAGTTCAAGTTGGATCTAATGCGGAAATTGAATCGAATGGGACCTTAAAGGTGAGGATTCACCCTTCAAGCTTACCTTCTTTATAATAGTTAATTTAATTCTCTTTTGAATTAATTACCTAATCATGTTAATGACTATTTTACATGTATGATCGAGTTATGAATCGTTGATCTTCATTTTAGGATGACTCACCTTCATATATGCAAATTCCTTGATTTTTTTAGTATGTGCATGTAAGTACATCTATTGATTTGTAGAAATTAATGATCTAAATCCTATAAGGTTATGATTTATTTGAATGATAGATTATTTTCTCCAGTTTAGTTTGGATGTGTACTTACATGTGTATTTGTTTGATAACGTATATTGAATTGATTGTAATTTGGTTTAACACTTGATTGTGTTAAGTTGTAATTGAAATTTAATATTATATACTGGCGAATATGTATATTGGAGTATTCTCGAGCTAGTGGCCAGAGTTAAATGTTATGTGGTTGTAGACTTACCATCTCATGAATTATTTGAGTTCATGTAGTCTGTATATTGTAATATTTGGTGGTGTCCTTGAAGGACTTGATGTCAATGTGGCTTAATGGAAGGACTTTTGTTGTTGGAAGTGTATCTGGACTTGTGATGGTAATGTCTACGTGTCGAATCATAAGTGACCACTAGTTGTAGAGATTGTTATAAATGAAATGTTTTGGATTCTTTATTTTACAAATATTATTTATAATCAGTTGAGTATCTTAGAATCTTACTTGTTTAAGTCTTATGAGCTGGGGATTGTAGAATGAGACACTATGCCCGAGTTGTCGGCCTATGCTGGGTTGCGCGCGCCCCCCATAGTGACCTTTGAGCTTCTTTGATATTTTGTTTGTAAATTGGATTAATAACGGTTGGATTAATCATGCATACATGGCATATGGGCGTTATCGGGTGCCTGGTCAACTGTTTGAAAGACAAGTGTATTGTTCGAACGACCCTTTTTGCATTTTGAATGGGTTGACTGTTTGAAAGACCCGTTATCATGTATGAATGGGCTAACTGTTTAAACGGTCCATTCATTTGTTCAGCTGGATGTGCATCCCCAGGATGATTGCATTCATGCATTCATTCATTAATCAAGATCAAGTTGGCGATTGAATATTGGGTGTGAAGTGGATGGTATCTTCTTATGTACAGGTGATATTATCCTATATGTCTCTTAGGAAATGCAAATAGTATATTTTTGTATTTGACTTATGAAGATTGCATTGGATATTGTATTCTCCTGAGCTATTTGAATTTCATATTCTTGATTATTGTAATGCTTAGTAATCTTGAAGGGTATACCTCACTAGGATAGCCATTGACGCTATCGAACCGTATTCAATTGATGCAGGTTATATAAATGATGCACTGATCGACATTGATGTACGGCATGGAGAGCTGGATGTTCTTACGATTCAATATTATAGTTTTCTTTTATTATTATGTTGTCCCATTTTTTATATTTGAGTAATTGGTTTATATAAGCCCTATGGGCAACCATTTGTATATGATGAGATATTTTTTAGGCATTCCCTTTATGTGTGGTTTGTTTTACTTCCGTTGCGATCGCTCACTTTAAAAAGAAATAAAAGAAAGAAAAAAATATATTATTATGAAAGTTGGGCTATCCTTGTAAGTTAACTCTCGGGATTTCGGAAGACGAGTACAAAACTCGGGTTACGAAATCCGGAGCGTTACAGCCAAGTATTTCAAACCATCCTCCATCCATTATAGGATTTTCAAATCAACGGTTAGCGTATGAGACATTTAATTTATATTTTTTAGCTAAAAATTTAATAAGTTAACATATGATGATATGAACAAGCTCGAGCTCGGCTCGAGGTAAACTCGACTCGATTAGAACCACTAGCTCGACTCGAACTCGACTCGACAACTTTGGCAAACAAGCCAAGCTTCAATGTTGAGCTCGAGGCCGAGCTCGAGCTCGAGCTCGAACTCGAGTACAACATGGACAAGCTGAGCCGAGCTTGGCCCACCTCGACTCGACTCGGCTTGATGCCCACCTCCAGCGTTGACCGACTTTAGGTGTAATAGTGCACGGCGTGTGCACGTATGCAATGCACACGCCCACCCTCCAGTGGGTTCCGTCGTGATGTTTATGAGAAATCCTTTCCATCCATCTGTTTTGTCATCCCAATTAAAGAGTTGAGACCAAATTTGAAGTATATCCAGATATCAGGTGGGCCTAGAGTGATGATTTATGGGCTGATATGTCCGTCGGGCCACTTCCATAAGGATCCAATGACTGAAATTTGACGTGTACGGTTAATTTATTGTCTTCGGGCCATGTATAAAGTTTCGAGCCGAACGGATGGTGGGAACCCTTTGATCTTGCATTCTGGATGATTTTCAGGCCCGTTTAACGTGAGTGGCTTAATTTTCTCGGATCTCTGGCGTGTAAATTCTTTGATCTCAGTCCCCTGGGGTCCGTCCCTCGCCTTGGTGATTTTTGAGCGTTAAATCCATGCATTTAGCACCATTTTTTCAGTCCAAGCTCTTAAATTCACCTTGCAGCACAAATACGATTAAGATAGACCGTTAAACAGTATCATGTTTGTAAAATTAGATAATAACTGGGGTCTAATATACAATATTTGACCCTTAACATTGGAATCGAGGATATTTAGTCATCCCTTTGTCTTTTCTTTTTTTGCAAAAAAGAGTGTCAGGTCTCTCTATTTCCTTTTCACATTTCAAATCAATCTGTATTCTAGTCTACACATCCCAGACACGTCAAAAGCACACACTTAAAAATCATAAAACCCCATAAAAGTAGAGACTGTGCTAAAAAATCAAACACATTTCTATATTCGAGTCAATTCCACAGCCCCAAGTGTGTCCCTGCGTCCCATAGGCTACCCCACTACTCGAGCCCGGTGTGAAGAAAATACTCATGCATTAATCACTCCGGGTGAAGAGTCTCGAACATCAGACCTCCCACTTCGATACCACTTTGATGCAAGACAATTAACAACTTTCTCTAAAAACTCGAATTGATAGAGCATGGCAAATTAATTCATTTATCTCATGGCCCAGGCCTCACATCTTAGGAAATGGATTGGCTACTCCCTCACAATTTGATGGTTGATATACAGGCATGCATAAGCCCTTAACTAATTAGGCTAAAAAGGTATCACTAGTCCCATGTAAGACGATTAGAGCTTTCAAATCATACCATGTAAGATTTTTTATTTTTTATTTTTAGGGGTAACACCTCAATCTATGGTGAGTCCCATCATGAAAATAGCTTTGATCGTTGAAACATGATGGCACATCCAAAAGTTCCTTTAAACTATTTGTGTACATTGAATTAAAACCATTGACGTCAATTCTTTTCTACAAATATAGTCAATTAATGATATTTTGGCGCAATGTGGCTGTTGATCATATGTCGACAGGCATACACCGTCAGCTCATTGGGCTGAAAAGGCATGACTAGACTCATGAAAAATGGTCAAAGCTTTCAATTCACCCAGTGAAAGAAATTATTTTAGGACTATCACTTTTATTAATGGTGAGTTTCATTGTGAAAATTTCTTTTATCATTGAAACATGACTGCATATCCAAGAGTGCCTTTAACTACATATGCACACTGAGTGAAAGCTACTAACAAGTGCCTTCAAATCATCTATTCCTTTCGTACAAGGGTGGCCAATTGATGATACTTGGGCGCAACGTGATCGTTGATATGCAGGCCCGCAATGTTTGATATACTTGTGAGAACTAAAATCGATGAACAACCACCCACATTTTAGTTTGATTGGACCATGATGCCGGTTTGATCCATGGACATTTGTGTTTTGGATTAAGAGTATTGGGTGGTTTTCATTTTGACTGTCTATCAAAATGCCTACAAATCAACAATTTAGGACTTGGAATCAATGTGATTGTTGGTTTACCAACCATATAGTTAGTTCACGATTCAAACAATTAAATTAAATTATTATATTTCACGTGCAATTTATTAGTGTTCGTCTATCAACCATCACGCTTTTTCAGAGCATTAAAGTTCTCTTTCCCAAACACCCAACAGGACTTCCAATTGCGGGTGTTGGTTGACCCGACTCGATTTTAAAGGGGCTGAGATCACCGCGCGGTTAAAAAATCTCGCCTGGCTGGCTTCGGATCAGGCAACCTTCTCAGACCTGTCGGGTCCAGGCATGTTCGAGAGCCGTTCTCGCATTGCACGTGTCAAAGTGGTACATGCACATGCGGTCTAATCTATGCATTGAGTGGGCTACATGTGCAATCTAATCGATCATTGGATGGGCCCGATAATGTAAACGTCCTTATTTGACCTGGATCCAACTTAGAAGGCAAAAGGAAGTATGAGTATCCGAACCCGATTAGATCAGTTTCCTATATGACAAAACCTGAGAGGACCTGTGCGCTAGTTTGGCAAACATCTCCCGGATTTTATTAATCTACTGGGAAAGTTTGATAAAAAAAATGATTTTATTGTGAGATTTTCTCCTATAACATCCAGAGAAGCAAAAATTTTGAAAATTTTGCACTTGAACCAGACGAGCCAGGCTATGGCTAATCTAGGACCCGGCTCGAACCCGACAAGAAGGCCCCCAAAAGCGAGAGCGGATTGGGTGAGACCCGGTGTCACGCCCCAAACTCGGAAACCGGGCTCACAAAATTCCCGATCGCCGAATCCGGCGCCGACGGCCTCCGTAGTACCCCATTCTCGGCTCCCAGCGCCCATACGCCAGATTCCGATTCTGGGATCCTACAAGGAGGATTTTCAGCATGAATTTTTTTTTTGTAATGGAGCATAACCACAAGCATAACCAAGACACAAAGCGTCAACACCACATATCCACTATATCAAAAACTTTTAAGTACAATGCGGGAAGGAAAATACAATGTAATAATATCAAAGAAAACTTCAAAAGAAAACTCCAGAAGACTGCTGCACGCTCCGAGCTCAACGCTGCTGCAACCTAACGTCACCTGCACGCATCTATCGTGCATAAGCTTACAAAAGCTTAGAGGGTGGTGAAAGTGTGTGTAAGGCGAGTGTCAAATGTACAATATCAGAGTAATGCGGAAATATGCGGTAAGTCCATGAATGCTATCAGCTATACTAAAGCTATGTAATGCAAGGCATGAATGCTGTCGGTCATACCAAGACCATGCGATGAGAGGCCTATGTAGCCAAATGTCATATGCGAGATGCAAAGCAAGCGTGCCAGTACTCATAAGTACACATATCAGTATAGTTCCTCTCTGGATATCACCGGGGTCTAATACACCTCACACTGACTACCTCCTCCCTAGCTGCACAGTCAAGCAAGTGGAAGAGACCACACTATCCGCCTGACCAGTAGTCTGCCAATACCTACCCGGCTCGTCGATAGCGGACACATTTGCGAGCTGGTCAAACTCAGCCTAGCTTATAGCCCCCTCGCCCAGGCAGATAGGCCATACCCCCTTCCAACCGACCACGACACAGTGGGAGACGCAGCCTACTGGTATTCGGCACTCGGGCGCTCGTGTATCCACTCGGTCTAGACGTTGGAGCAACTCCTGGTACCAAAAAGGTTCTGGATTTTCACCCAAGGACATCCTAAGTGCCCACAATGCTAGAACAAAGTATTTCCGGTATCCGATACGGCCATCCACGATGTGCCTGTGGAGCCATGGCCCTGATGTCGCTAGGGCGTGCAGTGATCAAGTCACACATATGCGAGATGCATGAGTCACACCATACAAACATGCAGCAATCTCGCGCGTACCACGCGCTCATGTCGGGCACTCTGTCTCATATGGAGTCCCGTAAATGTTTCAGCCCAACGGCTTATGCTATGATCAAACATTCCTCATATCAAGCATACATATGATGCGTATGGGTATGAGTCATGGAGTTACACTAAGCATGCTATAAGATGATGAACTATCCTTACAATGCAGATGGGCCTAGATGGCCTACACACAACAAGTATGAGCCTATCAGTGGGCCTAGGGAGAGTCGTAATGCGGACATTTAACCAACATTATATTACAATGTGGACGTCAAACCAACATTGCTCCTAAGGCACGGCTCGCTATAAATATCATTATACAAACCATGGAGGGATCACACATTGCAATGGACCTTAGATACATCCCATTGGGTCTAAAATACATCAAATGGGCCATATCACATGGTCTTATGTATATAAATGGCCACACCAATTGGGCCATACTAATGTGCCCTACGTACATTGCAATGGGTTACAAACCATGGGCCCTGAATGCATCACAATGGGCCTCAACCCATGGGCCCTAATACGTCATAATGGGCCTTAACCCATGGGCCTTAGAATACATCAAGATGGGTTCCACTTGAACTATAAATCTATCTCATTTTTAGCCTCAAACCTTAAGACATGCTTGCCAAATGGTGGACGGTTTGGATGCAACACATGCATCATGGGTGGGCCCCAAAACAGCCCACCACTATATATATATATATATATATATATATATATATATATATATATATATATATATATATGCACACATATGGGAAAAGGTACAATGCGTTACAGCTGATTTTAACGTCCCATGAGGTCGAGTTGTGTGGGACATCATCACCATCAGTCAGATGCACCATTTCCAACATGAGCCTAGGCTTCAAAAATCAAGTCAATCCGTGACTTGTGTGAGCTACACCACATACAGAGGTTGAGAGATGTCGTGCACCATTTAAAAACATTCATAACCATTTTGAGGGCCCACAGAGACGTGGTTGCAAATCCAGCCCAATCATAAGGTGTGTCCCACTTGGTATGGACGGCATGGATGAAGCACAAACAGCAGGGGGAAAGGGTGGCCCACCGTCCAGCCTTCTGGACGGTGTGGACCAACACACATCAGAGGTTGGGCGTCTGGCCGTCCAGCGCCTGCTGGACGGCGTGAATGAAACGCATACATTGAGGTGGGTTCCACCGTCCGCCTGGACGGTGGATGTAAGACACATACATCAGGGTGGGTCCCATGTGGGGCCCACTGAAATGTTTATATTCCATCCAACCCGTTGATAAGGTCACAAATACCTGGGTGGGGGGAAGAAAACAAATATCAGCTTGATTCAAAATTTCTGTGGGGCCCAAAAGAATTTAAATGGTGAAATTCTATCACCGCTGTTTCTTGTGGTGTGGGCTACCTGAGCCATGGATTGGCCTGCAACTTGATGGGGGCCCACTTCAGGGGGTGGCCCACCATATGAACGGATTGGATTTCAAATAAATATCATGGTGGGGCCCACGACTGGGAGCCGTGGGACCTGTTCGTTTCACGCCAGCGTGCGTCAACAGCGCCTGCAGCAGCAGGTGCTGCTGCCTAAAATCTTTTTTTTTTTTTTTGTTTTTCTTAAAAACCGTGTTTTTCCAAGGTTTTGTGTATGTGGGGCCCACATTAGCTGAATCCATCCCATCCATTGCCGTCTACGACTTAAGACCAACCAAACGAGTCCAATATGTGGCATATTTCGGTGTACCGAAACATTGAGGTGAGTTTTAACGGTGAAAATCACCATTTGGTATGCTATGGCCTGCCTGAGGGTCAGGTTAACCTCATCTCTCGGCTCAACGCCTAAAATGAGGTAAGAAAATGGGTGGACGGCGTGGATTGAATGCATACATCAAGGTGGGTCCAATGCAAGTGGGTCACCCCAATGGCTTGTAAATCCAAGCCAATATTTGTGTTTTCCCTTTTCACGTCAGAGAGTCCCTGGACTCTTCTTCTCTCTCTTTTTTTTTTTTTTTTTGTGTGGGCATGCAATGCCTTTAGGGTGGGCCCCTTTGTAATGGGCCACCACATGGTGAGGTGGTGTGGTCACCATACATATGTAAAGTAAGCCCCACCTTTAGATGGTTTGGATTCCAATGCATGCTCCTTTGTGGGGTCCATCCAAGTGGGCCACACAACTATATCATCACAAGAAAAGAAAAAATGTAAAGAGAGAGGGAGAGAGAAAAAGAGTGGGACACACGTGTGATGGAGGGACCCCGACACTATGGGTCCTCCCTTGCATCTAATCGTACATCAAATGATAATCAAAGTGGGCCATCGGCCACTTAGGGTCCCAAGTGAGATCCATACCATTGATCGGTAGGCCTCACTTGGCCCATCTAAGAAAGCATGAAAACTACCCTATCAAAGCACCCACCGGTTGATCTCTTCGGTCCGTTGGAACGCTACCCCCCTTGTGCTCCTCTTTGATGGTGGAGATGGGAAATGGATGGCTTGGATGATAGGTTTTTGTGATGAAAAGGTGGGCCACACAACACTCTTTCTCACACTAGAAAAATCATGGACGTGGGATTTTTTTTGTTGCTTTGAAAATGAAGGAAGGAGGTGAGAAATAAAGGAGAGGGAGGAGAGATAAGAGAGAGGGAGAGTAGCTTAGGTAGGCAATGATGACTTGTAAGAGAGAGTGGCTAGCATTAAATGCTTGTAAGAAGGGCTAGGGGTAGGGTGGCTAGCATAAGTGCTTGTAAGAAGGGCTAGGGGTAGGGTGGCTATAGCTAGGTTAGGGTGGCTATAGCTAGGGTAGGGTGACCATAACTAGGGTGATGTCATCCATCACCCTCATAATTACCTAGGGATTGGTGTCACATGGGATAGGTGGGTCCCGCAATGTGTGGTCCACGGTCATTATAATGCACGTCCACATCTTATGATCTAAGCGTCGGATTGACGCACGAGACGCGGTGTTGGAACCGCAGCGACGGTGCGGTCGCACTGATACAGGTCTCAGATTAAACCGACTCGAATCTAAAGGATACGACTTACGATCGATCGCAACGTCGATTATCGGTCGCGGATTGCTGGACTTCGACGGAAATAATCGCAGGATTCATCGGAACAGTACGAACTAGGATACGGGTCTTACACCCGGCCTCACCCAAGACGGTGCCGCCCTTACTGTGGGGTTACCATGGGGCTCACCTTGATGTATTTATTATGTATCCATACCATTCATCTGTTTTTACAGATGACGACGCGGATTAGCTACTGACAAGTTGAGTAGGAGATTGACTAATTAAGTGATGTCACCAAGTTCTGTGAGCCTAGTCCATCCATTTGGAGAGATCATTTCAGGGCATAGGCCAAAGAATTAGGCAAATCTAAAGCTGGAGTGGACCCCATGACGGAAAACAATGGGGAGAGTAACACCCACTGTTGAAACCTTCCAGGTCCACCATGATGCGTATTTGAGATCCAATCTATTCATAAGTTACCAAAGACATGAATGAAGGGAAAACACAAATATCAACTTTTAATGGTGAGGGTCACTCTCTTCATTGTTTTCTCTAGTGGGGTTCACTCAAGCTTTGGATGTAACTCATTCTGTCTCATGCTCTAAAATAATCTCTTTAGGCCTATTTGATTTTTCATGACCTCGGTAAATCCTTGATAAAGAAGTAATTATTATTTTTTCGCTTGTTTGAAAATGAGTTTGTAGTTCCACTTAGAAAATCAGTCCAAAAATGTTGACTTAAATCCGTGGGCCCCACCATAATGTATATAATATATTCATGTCATCAATCTGTTTTATTAGAATATTTTAAGGCATGATCCGAAAAAATTAGGAAGATCTAATGCTCAATTGGCCCGTATGAAAAGAAACAATGGACTTAATTTGTCCACCGTTGAAAGTTGATTCTTTTACTAGGCCCACATTGAGGTTTATTTACTATGTAACTTGTTCACAGGGTCACATAGACATGGATAAGGGAAAAATATAAATATAAGCCTAATCTAAAACTTCTAAGGGGCTCAACAAGTTTTTAATGGTAGACATTCGATTCTCACAATTTTGCATGGTGTGGTCCACTGGAGATTTGGATTTGCTTAATTTTTGAGCTCATGCCTTAAATTCTTTTAGCATAATGAATGGGCGGTGTGGATAAGCCACACACATTATGGTGGGCCCCATATTTATTTGACAAATTCATCCGTTTAAGTGTTTAAAAAGTAACCAGTTAAGTCAGTATCAAGAAAGATGCAGGTAATTACCTTGGTAAATAATGATTACTCATTTACAAGATAATTACATTTGAGCTAAAACACATACATTATGATGGCCCTCACAAAACTTTACTTCAGTAGCAAGCCTTGCTACTCAACTTTTTCTTTTACATGTCAGTATACCCACCGTCATTCACACTTCACTGTTAGCCACCCCCTCTAGATCCATACCATGCTACTCAACTTGCCTGTGGCTAATCTGCGACTTTTCATAGATAATTTTACAACATTATCTAAAAACGAAACAGATCCAGTTATCTGGTGGACTATGCCATAGGAAACAGTGCTAATTGACTATTAATGGGTCACAGAAGTTTTGAATCAAGCTTATATTTGTTTTTTCCATTCATCCATGCTCATGTGACCTTACTACCTAAACATTAAGGTGGGCGGTAAGAAGTTTTTAACCGTAGAAATGTTAATCAACACTGTTTCTTATGGTACGGTCCACCTTATAATTGGATATACTTCAAAAAAATTTTATAATGCCCTAAAATGATCTGAAAAAACCGATGAACGGTGTGGATACATAATACATACATCAAGATTGGCCCCACGGTAACCCCGCTGTAAGGGCCGCACGCGCCGTCTTGGGTGAGGCCGACGTCCTGCTTAATCCGCTCTTCCCCAAAGCTGGGCATTTACCCTCTATCAGTCTCTCTCTTTCTTCTTCTTCTGAAAACATGTCTTCCAAGGCGTTTTCAGCTGCCGCTGGGATGCTGAGAAGCAGGATCAAGTCATCCATCCGCACGAGGGGAGGCGGAGGAGAAGGCCCGAGCCGTTGGTCGAGCCCGGGCACGCAGGAGCGGCCCAACGGCTATCCCTTCAATCGGACCCCACCTCCACCGGGCCAGTCCAGGAAATGGGAAGACTGGGAACTTCCTTACTACATCACCGCCTTCCTCACCGTCGTCATCCTCGGCGTCGGCCTCAACGCCAAGCCCGATTTTACCCTCGAGACCTGGGCCCACAAGAAAGCCCTTGAGCGCCTCGAGTCCCAGAACATCACCCCAGTTCGTGATATCGACTGATCGAACGGCCCCCATCCGTTCCCGCACGGTCAGTGTCTCCCGTTCTCTTCCTTCTTCTTCTTTTCCTGCTTTTTTCCTTGAATGGGTTTCAGGCCGTTCGATTTGATCTCATGTGGGTTTTTTGTGATCCAATAAAGATATAAGACTGTTGAATTGGGTGACCTTGAATTCTAAAATTTCAAATTTAGGGTTTCTTTTATGGGTTTGGAGATACGTCAGAATACTTATTTCAGATTCGCCCTTTTTTGTGATATTCTGTTGTTGTGATCCATAAGGGCGCTGATTCTCCGTATGGGTTTGGATTTCTATCTTTTCTTTCTCCGTGGAATTCAATTATTTAAAAAACTAATGGCCTATGCAAATTGGGTTAGGGTTTGTTTAGCTTGGGTCACAATCCACGAGAAAATAATTCACGATGGTTGGAATTTTTACTCTTAGCAGAATTTTTGAAATGATGCTTGTGTGGATACCAAAAAGCTCTTCCTTTCCAGTACAGCACTGAAGAGCCCCATTTCATGATTTTTAGAAATTTTACTAATAAGAGCAGAAATCCATATTCCTAAATTATTTTTCTCTACCTTGAAGTGGGGATGAGCCAAACACATCACTGTCTGTAGTTGATCCACTCCTAGGTGTCTGGGTAGGTCCTTTTGTTGATAGATGGATGGAAACGTTTGAAGAATCTGGCATTGAGATTTTGAGTTTCTCAAATCTCGATTTTGTGTGATGGAAGACTGACAATTTGTGATGGTTTGGCTGTTATCTAATTTAGAGTGGGGTTGAATTCAAGTTGAACTTGAAAGAAATGTTGATGTAATTTGAAGTTGACCCTTAATCATGAATACTAGGAAATGTTGGTGGTTTCTTCCATTTCCCAGTCAGCTTTTGTGGCCGTTTTGTATCTGAACTTTCGTGCAAGTAATCCTTCCTTTTGTGACTGAACCAAATTTGTTGCTGAGGCTGAGAAACTGAAGTTCGAAATCAGTGTTTGTTCCAATCATGTGAGTGGTGAAGTGGCCTCACTGCGTGTTGGAAATATGGACCCTTTAGTAGCTGGGGATGGCCATGAGCATGTCTTGGTCCACTCTTCAAGTGGGCTGCAATGGCACATGGATGAGAAACATGGACAGTTTGAAAATATGACCAGTGATATACTTTCAATGCACACTTGGGATTCATCTGATGAGTAAACTAGCATAATTTTTGGATCAGTGAGTGTTCACAGTGGCCCCTCATAATTAATGGCCGGATCTCTCACACATGCACCGAATTGGCATTTGTGTGTTGTGGCCAGTGTTCGCAGTATTAGTATCGATGCATGTATTGCACCCTTGAGATATGGAAACATATCAGTATCGCAATGGAAATATCACATGTATCGGGGAATGTATCGCTCTTCGAGGGAAACATTAGGAAATTGATAGTATAATTTTTCAATGAAACTTTATGAGATGTTAAAAGAGTCATGAGTACACACTTGACACTCAAAACACCACAAAGAATAGGCATGCAAAAAAAGTTTCCATTGCATAGGGTCCTAACTATGAGCTGTCTAACAGAAGTGGTGCGGTTATATCCAAAATGAGTTCATTTCATTCAATTTTCCTGCAACCAATTCAGATTAAACCATCCAAATAATCGATCTTAATTTTAGGTGTATGATGAACCAAAAGTTATGCTTATTTAGTTATCTGATCATCAGATTGGTGGGTCAACAATTTGGACGGTCTAGATTGTCATACAAATATGCCATGTGTATGATTGAAGAGTCACCACCATTTTTTATATGGTACTAAACTAACATTGTAGTTTACTCTAAATGAGAAAAGAGAAAAACTTTTGTACTTTGGCAAAGTGTGATGGATTTTATGCAAGAACTTAGAAATTGCACACATGGCATATGAGTAGACAAAGTAACTGTCCAAATTATGGTAACCAGTGTAGATGTTTCATCAACCAAAAATTCAGCTTATTTGGTTATCTGAATTACGAATTAGTGACATTTATTGGACGGTTAACAATGAAAAATATCCAATGGTCCTATTTCCACTAACAAGTGTCCATGAATCAGAGGTTAGGATTGTTTAACCAATCTGATCTTTGGACTGTCTTTTGGTGACAATGTGCTGCACAGTCCAGTCGGTTACATTTGAGTTAATATATGCCATGCGGACAATTTCTAAGTGCCTGCGTTTCAAGTGTCATATGCAGCCAGAGTACCATATAACTCATGAGAAAAAAAAAATTACTACAATAGGCGTGATGGATGATACACAGCCATATAGAAATTACTCCAAATTTGCAAGTGCGGCATACAAGTAGATCAAGTCAAACTGTCCAAATTATCTTTTGTAGCTTAGATGCATCATAAGTTCATAACCTAGAAAAAATTAGGCTTACTTCATCACTTGGCAATCAAATTGGTGGACATTTATTGGACAATTAAGAATGAAATTATCCAATGGTCATGTATCAACAACCAAGCGTCCATGACTCAGTGGTTAGGATTGTCCAAACAATCTGATTTTGGGACTGAGACTTAGTGGGTTCCACAAGTTAATTGGTTTACTGTGAGTTAATATATATGCCACTTGTACAATTTCTGAGTGCCAGTGTATCAAGCATCATTGGGGATGGCATACCAAGGAGGCAAGGTTAGGGCCTTAAATAGAAAGGATTAGCAAAATAGGATTTCTGAAGGCAACCATCAAATGGCCAGGACAAGGCCATCATGATGATGATTCTTTTTTAGGGCAACAAAAAACTTTAATTAAAAATAGAAAGAGGATGACATGGAGTCATCTAGATACAAAAGCTGGAGGGGACTGCCCCTAAATCCTTAAAAAAGAAGCCCTCAAACAAGCCCCACAATATTAGATAATTTGGCCCAATCAACAACATAACCCTTGGCTCTAAGGAAGACCACCTCAGCCTGGTTAGACTTGTTGCAGAAGGCACAATTGTTACACTCCTGCCACACCACCAAGGTATTCCATAACGGTAACAATGGTTGTAACGACCACCATCGTTACTATTACAATATAGGTTGTAAGGGCCGTTATGGCCATTATAGTTTTTTTTTTTTTTTTTTTTGATAAGAAACTATTTTGATCTTGTAATGGAAACATGTAACGATCGTTACGACCTCGTAATGTGTAACGGTCACCACCGTTAGTGTTACATAATGTCCATTATGGCCGTTTTGGGATAACTTGCACACCACCAATAAAACAGCAAGCAGCCATAGGACCCAAACGATCAAAACTCCTCCTTTAACCCCTTCTACATCCATACCAAAGAATTAGAAACTCTTCCATACTTTGCAGAATCACCCAATCCATCTTAAAGAGGGACAAAATCTTCCACCAGATTCTTTGAGTGAAAGGGCAGTGGAAACAGGCGATTCACTGATTCCACCTTCTTAGACACATGCATTCTTAATAGGCATTTTCCTCTTCCAAAGATAATCTATCCTAAGCACCTTGTTTTTGCCAACAAACCAAACAAAAGCTAGAACTCTTGGAAGTCCCCTATATCTCCAAATGTGAAATAATGGATTCAGGGAGCTAGGATTGGAAACCCTGCGATGGCCAAATAGATTGATCTTGTTGAGAAATGACTTGACCTATCTGCTTTCCACAATCCACACCCATCCATCCTTATTTGAGAGCACAATTCCTGCATGCTGAACCAGCAACATGAGTCTAGAAAGATCTTCAATCTCGTTATTGCTCACGTTTCTGCGAAAAGTTGGGGACCAAATCACATTCCCTCTCTCTGAGGACACAACTGCGAGAGGGGGATATCAACCTCTGCCACAAAACCTGAACAACCTGGGAAATGCCTCACATAAAGGCAGCTTGCCACACTACCTATCCAACCAAAACTGATGTATGGGTGAGCTTTATATGCGAAATGAGGAATCAGTTGACGATCTATTCATCCATTGCCCATTTGCAAGGGAAGTATGGGTGAGCTTCCGGGATCTCTTTGGGGTGTCGTGGGTGATGCCAGAATCAATAGAGGGTTTTCTTTGCTCATGGCATGGGGGTGCCGGGGTGGGGTCAGGAGGAATGGTAGGAGATGTTGGAGGGGTTGGCCTTATTGGCTAGTATCTGAGCCTTATGGAGGGAGTGAAACAACCGATGTATTTGTAATCTTTATGAGGGTGCATCAGAGGTTTTTAGAAGAGCCAAATTGGATGTAAAGGAATGGGTTTCAATCTCTAGTTCTAGGCAAGAGGATCTCTTTTGTCATTAGTGGGTTGTTGTGTAATTCTTTTCGCCATATCAGTCTCTTTCAATAAATTCGTAATAAAAAACAAAAATCTATCCAACCAAAACCTAACCCTGGTTCCTTCCCCTAACTTTAGGATAATTTCCCTCTTGAAGGGGTTCACTACTTTCAAGACTACTTTCCACAACCCTGAGGCTTTAATACAAGATCGAAGAAGAACTAGGCCTCCACCCACTTTTCTCTGCCCCATGTTTGCCACAACCAACCCAATTCTATAATGACTTTCTTCTTCACCAAATCTCCATAACCATTTATCCAACAAGGCTGCATCCATGAGCTTGAGCTTCCTAATACCCAACCCTCCAGCTTTCCTAGACTTGCACACCTCGTCCCAACTAACTAAGGTTGAACTTATTCTTGGCTTCCGAACTTTTCCAAAGGAAGGCCACGATGATGATGATGGATATCTTGGTTAACCATGGTTAGTAAATGGTGCCTGGGTTAATCTTGGCTTCCTTCAGGGAGTTAGTCTAGGGGTCATCAAGCAGGTTTTGTTTTTTCTAGGAAGTTCCTTTAGGAGGTTAGTGTTAATTAAGCAGTCCTTCCCTTGTGCTACAAGTCATGCCTACTTAGCAATGAAGTCAAAACTAGTTCCTAGTTCTGATAGGAGTCTTTTCTCTTTTTGATTGCCAACACAAATATTATTAAAGCAAAACAAAAGAAAACAATACAAAAAAAAGGAGTGAAAGAGGGGTGATGAGTAATCTATCTGCTTCACCCACTATCGAAGAATTACAATGGTCCGACTAATGCCGATATCTCTTCCCATTTACAGCACTTAAAATTGTGAGGTGTCCATAGCTCACATGATCACTCTCTCCTTTCAGCCCTTCCGAATACTGCTTCAACACTTTTGTATTTATTATTGATCCTATTATTCCGCTCTTTCAAAAGTGTATTTATTATTGATCCTATTATTCCGCTCTTTCAAAAGTGACCACCACCCACCAAGAGTTGGTGCTGTAGGATTTTTTTTCCCTTCAATCCCCATCCCCATGTTAGAGCTACATCCTCAACTGATGCAGGCATAACCCACTGTGTATTGATTCCATAAAGCACCTCCATATCATTTTGGCAAATTCATAATGATGCCAGGCCTAAACGGGATGACTTACTTCTCATCCTTGATATTAAGGGAGCACATGTTCACGATAATCATATTTCTTCTCCGGAAATGATCAATGGTCAACAATCTTTCGCAATGAGCCACCCAAATGCTACCACTCTCAGTGGTCTAGGGAATCGACATTTTGCCAATGGATCTTTATGTATGGTTCATCTGCCAGTTGTACGTAATCAATAGATTGATCTTGCTGTAAAAATGCTAATATTTCCCCCTTCCAACTCATCTATCCCTACCCCACGATGGACGTCAATGTTCCGAATGCGATCATGGAGCCCGGAAAATTCATCAATCTCTTCATCTGTGAGATTCCTGTGGAGAGGAGACCAAGCCGTCTCACTCTCCATCCGATTGAAGCATTCGGCTATGACGCACTCCGGATTGGAAGTGAGACAATTCAATCTATCAAATTCCACTGTAAATGGATCATCAACCATCCATGCATCTCAGAACCTACTCCGAGAGTGGTCACTCACATCGAACTGGATTCTTTTCATAAATTCATGGTTGCCACCCATCACATCCTTCCATACGCCTGTGGCACAATAAATGACAGAGCCATGGGCACTGAACTCCGTATTTGTCTGTGTTGAACCTCCATAGCCACTTTCCCAACAGAGCTAGGTTCATTGCTTCTAAGATCCCTTAGGCCCATTCCCTCTTGGGTTTGTGGACTACAAACCTCCTTATATCCAACCAGGTGGAACTTTTTTGTCTTCTTCCATCCCTTTACCTAGGAAATCTCTTTGGAGCTTTTTGATGTGCCATACATGTGGCATTGGAATAACAGCATGAAATAAACCAGCATATTTGAGAGAGATGCTTTGATCAAAGTGATCTGGCTGCCTAGCAATTGGTATTTGCTCTTCCATGCCAAGAGTTCTCTTTCAATTAGTTTCTAATTATGTTTTCAGTGGGATTACAGATTAGAGGAGTTACATAGGTAGGCTGGAAACCCTCAACAGTTTTTCTTTGGTGCTCTTTCTAGAATCGCCAATTAAGTAAACTTCAACTGCCCATCTGCTTAATTTGTCACAGCAATTGCTACAGTTTGTGTGGTTAGTGTTGTGTTATGCATTACCTTCTTCCTCAGAGAGCATGTATGTCTTCCTACTTCTTCTTCTTCTTTTTCTCCCCTCTTTTTGAATACAAATTCATTGGAGTGATTAGGTTGGCTCCAAAGCTAAATGCTCCAAAAGTGATAAGGTTCACTGCCACCAGATCATAGTCCACTGCAGGGGTCCCTCAGTACTGATAAACTACAATGGAAGATGAGAAAAAGTGATGTCTTATCTGATCGGTGTCCTCGCCAATGTTGTCGAATTGCATATGCGATCGCCAATAGAGAGAGAGAGAAGAGAGAGAGAGAGAGAGAGAGAGAGAGAGAGAGGAGAGAGAGAGAGAGAGAGAGAGATGGTCACGTGAGCACCAATGAGCACCTTTGCACACGTCATGTGCACAGAATCTGAACGGTCCAAGTGATACCGCACCCCTTGAAATACTATAAACCTAACGGTCCAAGTGATACCGCACCCCTTGAAATACTATAAACCTGATTTTCAGCCTGATACAAAACTCTGGTGGGCCATGGAAAAAGGAAACAGTTTCCTCCCTTGATTTGCATTTCTCTTTGCCATGGCCCACCAGAGTTTTGTATCAGGCTGAAAATTGGGCCTATAGTATTTCAAGGGGTGCGGCATCACTTGGACCGTTCAGATTCTGTGCACATGACACGTGTGCAAAGGTGCTCATTGGTGCTTACGTGAAAAGGTGTGCAGGTGACCATCTCTCTCTCTCTCTCTCTCTCTCTCTCTCTCTATATATATATATATATATATATATATATATATATATATATATATATATATATATATATATATATGGGAAAAATTCAAAAATATATAAAATATATAAGAAACTAATGAGAATTTTCCAAGTTAATAGATAACTAATTTTACATATTTAAAATACATTTGAGAGAGATAAAATCAATTAAACATCAAGTCATCCACATTTAACAATATAGTTAATAAGAAATAACAACAAAATCAACAAGCTATTTATTTATTATTGTAGAAAATCAACAAGCTATCTTCCTTGAAACTTGAAAGTGCTTGAATCTTGATCTTCCAACTTCCAAGAGAGAGGGAATGTAGGAGAGAGACATTAAGATCACTTGGAAGTAGGAAATACAAGAGAGAGAGAGAGATTAAGACCACTCGTAATTAAGAAATGTAAGACAAAAATAGAGTAAGAGAGTTTTGGGGTGAGAATATTGCAAATGGAGGAGATTTGGAAGCCTTTTTATACGCAAAATGTTGTTTTTTTTTTTTGCAAAAAAATAAAAATAAAAATATAATGTGCCATGGCCAATATGCGACTTATATTTTTGCATATGCTACATATGCGATTGCATATGTGCCACGATCGCATATGCGCATATGCGATCGCACATGACAACAATGGTCCTCGCTGACCTCCTTGGCACCATTAAACTAAGATCTTCGGTCCTGTGGTTTGGGAAGGAGAGAAAGCAGTAATACACCTCTCGAAGCATGTAGTTGATGCGAACAGAAATTACCTTTGAATTTAGTGGATCATTCAAAACATCTCCCCAGTTTTCCATCAGAGCAGACAACAACCCAACAAGCCATTAACAGCCTCCCTTCTGTGACAAGCAAACCGAGGGTGGGAAAAGGTGGAAAACAGAACTCAATTTCAGATGCAGAAGCAATGGGATTTTGTGTTGCATTTCTGCATTTAGCTGAAAACACTAATGAAAAGAATGAAGAGTCTAAGACCTATCAGATCAATCGGAAGGTTACAGATGTTATAGCTAAACTTGGTTCCTGAATAAGGACGTTGGTGGATATATATTATATATATATATATATATATAGATATATATATATATATATATGGTTTTTTGTTATTTCCTAAATTTCCCACATAGAGGTTTTCTTTTAGTGGAGGTTGAATTCATGGAGTGGTTGATTAGGCTCTGAAAATGGGTTTGAGGATATAGCTATCCGTGTTAGGGCATGTTTGGACATCAAGAATCCCAGGGAAATCAATAGAAAAGGGTTTCCTTTGATGTGATAATTTGGGATGTTTGGGTGGCAAAGAAAAGGTGGATCCCATAAAGTAATCATTAGACTTCTATAGTTAGAATTCTCTATAATAAGAAATCAGGTGATAGTTGTCTAATGAATACGAGAATTCCACTTCCTATCCAAACAGGTTTCCTGAAAGTTCCATAAAGGAAGGCTTTCTTAATGCACCTCCACTTTTGCACCAAAATGATTTGTTATCTTCTGTTTCTTTTGCCAGCAAAATGAATATGTTACCTTGGAGGTTGGAGCTGCAGCTGCTTCAGGGGTCGTTTGGATGCCTGTAAAGTCCTTAAGTTGTAAAGGGATTACGGGTAAGTGGATCAGAGGGACGCGGATTTCCTGTGAAAGCCTGCTAAGTTCCTGCGCTGGAAACTTAAGTGGGGTCCGCCGTGATGTTAGTGAGAAATCCACCCCATTTTAGGACTTGGGACCAAAAGTGAACAGGATCCATGACTCAAGCAGGTCGCACTAAAGGAAAAGGTGAGTAGGGAAATTCAGGCCGTTGACACCTCCCTAGGGTCGACACTCGACAGTGATGTTTAAATGCCATCCATACTGTTCATGACGTCATTTCTACTGGGATGAACTGAAAACACAAATATTATCCTGATTCAAAACTTCCGTGGCCCCACAAATATTTCAACTGTGTACGTTCAATCCTCATGTTTGCGGCCCACTTGAGTATTGGATCTGGCTCATTTTTGGTCTCATGTACTAAAATGATCTCACAAAATGGATGGATGGGGTGAATTTCTCACAAACATCACAGTGGGCCCCACCTAGGTTCCCAGAGCCAGCAAATCTGCCTATGGATCAGGGGCTGTTTGGATGCATGTATTCAGGCTGTAAACAGATTAGCTGTAATCTGAAACCTAGCAAAAAGCCATGTTTCAGATTACTTGGTAAAGTCTTAACAGCTAAAAAGGAATTATACATAGTAGAACACAATGGTTGATATGCTTTCATGGTATGTGGGGCCCACCATAATATGTTTGGTACATGTAATCTGTCCATCATGTACTTCCCTTGATGCTCTTCTGTGGCCCTAAAAAAATAGCTTGTTGATTATCAAATGGACCACATGAGGGAAGGATGGGCGTGCGCTATTAAAAACTTTTAGATTGCATTGGGGCCCACTGTGATAGGTGGAGGACATCCAATCCATCTAGTGTGTGCATGTTTTAATGCTCTCCTAGGGGCCCCCAATAAAAAAAATAAAAATAAAAAATCAAGTCTTTACTTGATTCGCAGATTTTGGAAGGCTTGTGGCCCAAACTCTATGGTATGAATAGCTATTTTATCCATGGTAAACACTTTATAGGCTAGCCAAACACACAATCTGTTCACTTGTAAACAGATTACCACGTAAAAGTCAAATGGAATGGCATGTATACCATTTACATATGAAACTCTTTTCAGGTTTAATGTGTTTAGAACTTAAAAACTTTACAAACATCCAAACGACCCCCTTGGATAAATCTTTTTTAGGTCTTGAGGTCTGTGGCCTGATTTTCCTGTCTTCACACACACAAACTCAGCCCTTTGAGAACTCATTTCATATGACGTGCTCTCTCTCTCTCTCTCTCCTCTCTCTCTCTCTCTCTCTGATTTTTGGATCAAGCTAACTTCTGGGCTCATGAGGTGTGACTCATTAGTGGTTGGTTTGGATTTTCTATTCACTCACGTGAAATGAGTTCACAAAGGGTTCTCATGGGTTCTTATCCGGTTCTAAGAGTTAATTTCTTAATATTGACCATCCATTTTCATGCCATATATCTGAAGCTTATAATCCCCTGATTGACATCAGCTTTGCACCATGAAGGGTTTGGATCGATAATAGATCACACCCGAGCCATTTAAAAGGTTAGGTTTGGGGACGTTGTCTCCGTGTGCGTGTCTTTATTTATTTATTTGGTGATTGTTAGTGATGAAATGATCATAAGAGAGGCTGAAGTTATGTAACCATTGTTAGCTGTATGTACTATATTCATCCAGAGAAGAGGCAGTATCAGACCCGCTAGCCAACTAGTCATTTGACCCAATCCATAGCCCATCCATAGCTTAATATCTTGTTGGGGGCACAACTCACTTTGTTATTGGCACTAAGGTCCCGCATGCTGATTGATTCCTGCCCCTGCTCCTGCTCCTGCTCCTGCTCCTGCTCAGCTGACTCACCAACGTTACTAGAAATGGAGTGATTTCCTTTAAAAGCCTTTGATTTGTGTTCTGCAATAGGTCCTTCAGTTTGTTACCAAAACCCATCTGCATTGCTGTAACTGCCCCCACCATGTCACCTAGATTTATGGTACGGATGCACCCGTTTGGCCTGTCCGTGCAAGAAGCACGTGGTCAAGTGATCTATACTGTTGATCTGATGGCTCCAGTATGGATGGAGAATGTGCCAGAGAGGAATTGAAGCCACCACTAAGGGGCAAGTTCAAATCCATTTGGGGTGTAGCCCGCTAATTGTCAAAGTTCTTCCAAAATGTGCTCCCTACGTTACCAACTCGAAGGGTGAAAATGTTCCAAACCCAATCAATGCTAGCCATGTCCAGGTTTATCACAGGTAACGAGCACATTTGTGAAAAGCAGGCCAGTGTTAGCGACCAGAAAGAGAAATTTCATCCTTCATTGTGTGCGCCCACATTTGACGTATACCATTCATTGTGTGCGCCCCACCTTTGATGTGGGCTATTCATCCGTAGGGGTTGACTTTTAATGTGCACTGTCCATTATGTAAGGCTCACTTTTAATGTTGGTCATTTATCATGTGGGGGCCGTCATTAATATTATTGTCCATCATATGGGGCTCACCTTTAATATCCACTGACCATCATGTGGAGCCCACCTTTGATGCAGACTGTCCATCATGTGGATCCCACCTTTGATGTGGGCCATCCATCATGCGGGGCCTGCCTTGGTTGTTGCACACTGATTTCATGTTTGTAAATATCATAGTATTTTGCCCATCTAACCCCACATTTTGAGATCAAATTATTCTTTTGGAAAAAAAAAAAATGTATTAAATGAATGCTACATTTGATGGACCATAGAATTGTAATCGATGGATCAAATTCACAACTAATGTCAGTCACCTATATGCATATACAATTCAAATGTCACATGTAAAGGGCATATATGATGGATAGAATGGATAAAATACACACATCAGTGTGAGGCCCACTGATGTGGATTTCAAAATCTACTAAAAGCATGAAGAGGCAAGTAACCCCGCCCAATGTTATGGCACATGCTTTTATATTGGGGCCATGTGTACGAGCATTCAATGCTCTTAATCAACACACAGCAAGAACGGCTCCTCGGCTCTCTCGTCTCGACATGTGGTGCGTTACCACTCGCCAGGCACCCTGATAACTCACGTGACCTCGAGCCGTGGCATGCCATGTCGAGGGTACCATACTATGATTATTGATATGCCTTGATACTTGCGCCTAACCACCTTTATTAGTAATTAATGATGGGATGACTCGACGACATGAACGCATTGTGATTTGACTTGGCGAAGACCGATCTATTTGTCGAGCTCACTGTGTGAACTCGAAAGTAGGGGGACTTACTATTATAGGGAAAATAGGTCGACCAATGATTAAAGGTCGGGTTGGAACCTCGCAGGCTTCCCTAGGTCAGACACAAAAATGGATTCGATCCCATACTCAAAACCTGAGTAAGAAGTAAGATCGAGTTCGACATCTTGTCACTAGATTGAAACATTTACTGACTTGCCCAAACACCGAAAAGAGCACCACCTCCATCGATTCCAAGATCCTCAGAGTTCATCAGGAACATCCTGTCCCGCTGCTCAACTAAGAAGATAGGTCGGCACGACCCAGGTCGGTATAGCCCAAGTCGGTGTGGCCCAGGTTGGTATAGCTTGAAGCAGCATGCCACCCCCAGGTCAGGTCAGCCGAGGCCACTTCGGCCTCCCATTGCACATCTCCGATGGTCTCGAATCTTGCCTAAGAGAGATTCGTCTGAGGTTTTCTCCAAGAATCTCGAACGATATCTGCGACACGCTCGGATCCCCCGAGATATTCGCCAAGGATCTTGAAAGATCCTCTTACTAATCCAGGATTTGAATCCACTTCCAAAATGTACCTACTAAATAGGGAGATTCTCTCTGCGCCACTACCTCTCCTAAAACTATAAATAAGGTACCTCTAATAGTAAAAGGTACGTACAATCTCTAGCCCTAAATCCCCAATATTCAACTACATCTAGATTCTGTTCTTGACTTAGGTTTCAGAGGGTCCCCTGCACAAATCGGGGTCTTCCTTGTCTGTCCTTTATGTAGGTTTGCTGGTCCAAGTATAGCTAACCAGTTTTGATGATATGATACCTGAATTAATCTATTCCTTCTTGTCATTTCTATACACCAAATTGAATTTGCATGGACAAAATGACATTTTGGGCCACCTAATCCCACCCTCCAAACAGGACATCAAATAAATTTTATTTTTGGGCGAGGGTCCTAACATTGCATGCCCTGTGAAATAAATGGTCCAAATATATATGGTATCATATGGAGAATGCGCTTCTCTCAAGTCTAAAACATGGATAGATCATGAAGAGAATGTGCTTCTTTCAAATGTAATTTAACAGGAGAGTTGCGTTCATCTTTCACTTTGGCATCTCTCAATTAAAAGTGATGTAAATTCTTGAAAATGACGGCTCAAAAGCAATAAATGCAACCATTCCATCTACGTAGGTAGAAAATAATAATAAATAAATAAATAATGAGGTTTCTTAACATTGGATTCTGTCTTGCACGGAATCATATCACTACTCCCGCTGCCTTTAATAACTGCCGTGTCATGTATGTATTGTCCTGTCAATCGCAATCGTCCTCAACATTCACTTGCAACTTCAAACTAACATCTTTTCAGACGACTTGGCTTGCGGAGCACAAACCTACGAGAAAAGCTGTGGACCCCACCATGACTTATGTGTTTTTATCCATACCATCCATTCATTTTACCATATCATTTAAGGGAGGTAGATCCAAATCTCAGGTGGACGACCACACCACAGGAAACAGTGGTGTTTGAACACCCACCATTAAAAACTTCACAGGCGATACAAAATTTTTGGATCTAAGCTTTATATATGTGTGATTTCCCTACATCCACGTCTTTCTTACCTGATCAACAGGTTAGATGGTAAATAAACATTACAGTGCTCCCTACGAGATTTTTAGTGGTGGATGTCCAATCATCACTGTTTCCTGTGGTGTGGTCCACCTGAGATTTGGATCTGCCTCATTTTTGGTCTCACGCCCTAAACAGAGTGGGCAAAATGGTGGACGGCATGAATAAAACACGTACATCATGGTGGGGCTCATAGAGCTTTTCCATCAGAGCATAGTACGAGGCCGTCCATGGTATGTGTTGCACAATCCGAGTCAAATGATGCCCACTCTGATGGATATATGGGCCATCACCTAAGCCAAGGCCCATTTAAATTGCAGCTTATAACTTAAGCCCAAGCCCAAGCCCAAGCCCAGCCCAAGCCCAAGCCCATGGCCATTGTCTAGAAGCTGCCCTTAAATTCAAGATCTAGCCCAGACCATTTATTTCTAAGACCAAAAATTCAGGGCCAAGGCCAAAGAAGGCCTGAAAAGTAAACCCACCACATCCACGAGCCCAACGGACGCTAGCTGACAGCCTTGATGGACTACCCACACGGCTAATCATCATCAACAACTTAGCCTTGTCTCAGCAATCTGGGGTCCTATTGGGCAATGTGGTCACACACGAAATAGCAAGGAACCCATTGATACATGTAAACAGATAGTAGGATGGCCCAAAAGATCACCCTACATGCCCTTAACAGTGGCCTACAAGAAAACAACAATGCCCTAGATCAACCAAAACGCAGTGAGTTGAGATATTCTAATGGGGCCCATCAATTCAATGGTCTGGATCACCACACATGGCCCTACATACACTCAAATCATTCTCAATATTGTTACTCCATGTAGATGCTCTTACCCGTGGGAGTAAAATCAGCAGCTCCCTATTAACAGTTCCACCAGTCATCAAATACTAAACTCTGCAAGAACATATCTTCAAATATTTACAAAGATAATTCCCAAAATGCCCCCAAAAGAAAGTAACTTTGCATGCATGTATTCCAAAAAAACTGAGATATGTTTTCCTCATACCGTATTTTTGCACATGAAAATGCCAAAATTGTCCTTGAAATGCAAAAAAATAATAAAGACTAACTGCCAATAACTACCAGCAAAATCTAATAACCTCTCTCATCACAACAAAAAGAATCACATTCTCCTCCCAACATTACCTTAAACCTTCTTCTAATCCTGTTATTAAAGACCACCCCTTAAACGCCGTAGGGCCCCACCTGCTACATTGCCAGACTTTCTCCATCTACTCTTGGGCCTCTGGTTTTGCATCGCAGGTCGCCTCCCCAAGCGTGAATCGAACAAACCTCCTTACTCTTATGTTCTCTCCGAGTGCCGCGACTGTCTGTTTCACCAGGTCCTTGACCAGCACCCCATCATCCTTGATGAACGGTTGCTCCAAGAGTGCCAGCTCGCTCAGCCTCTTCGCGATCCGCCCATCGACGATCTTGGCCCGTATATTCTCAGGCTTCGACTGCAGGTCTTCCCGCTGCATCTCCAGCGCCCTCTCCTTGCTCACTATGCTTTCTGGGATCTCTTCCACCGACACAAACTGCACCTGAGGGCAGGCTACAACCTGCATGGCGAGATCATTGACCAGCTCCTTGAATTTCTCACTCCGCCCTACAAAGTCAGTCTCGCAGTTGACCTCAATTAGGACCCCGATGCGGGAATCGTGGATGTAGGACCCAATCCGGCCCTCAGCGGCTAACCGGCTGGATTTCTTGTCAGCGGTTGACAGTCCCTTCTTACGGAGGTACTCTTGGGCCTTCTCAAGGTCACCGCCTGTCTCTGAGAGGGCTTTCTTGCAGTCCATCATGCCAGCGCCGGTTTCTTCCCGTAGTTGCTTGACAAGTGCTGCCGAGACTACCACCTTTGGTGGCGGCCTGCATTGGAGTTTTAAGAATCTCAGAGAGTAGTGGAGCTGTGGGATGATGCGACATGTATATATTCTACGCAGAAATATATGATCCTAGATACGAGGTGTATATTCATATGGTATTTCTAAGGTCCTTGTTCCTTCGTCTGTACAGGTGGGATGATTCAGACCATTCAACTGATGGGCCCCACTGGATGGGTATGTCCCAAAAAACTCGTTCATATTAAAAATCCTACCCATTCAATCTGTAACCAGGGAATAGAGGGTGCAGAGCGAAGAAAATATAGCAATGGTCTACACTGAGCAGGAAAAAAAGGCCAAAGGAGTGCCTAGGATGATCATCAATCTGGGAGATTTTTGGGGGCATGGCTTTCCACCAGTGCTTGTCAGATCAATGGTCTGGATTACCAGAGACCCAATTGAAGGAACCAAAGGATTAGAGGATACCAAAACATATCCCATTTGAGAAATTATCATCATCATCTAAGCCTTATCCCACTCGGGAGAGAAAAAAAAAAAAACTCACTTTTCAATTGTTTCCTTAGCTTCCCCAGCAGGCTGATCTTTTGGAGCCGCTGTTGGTGTTTTCACTGCTGTTTGGGCGGCCACCTCCGCAGCAAAATCCTGGCTTTTCTTCTCTAAACCTTCTCCAAGATTGAAACGGACAAACCTCCTAACTTTAATATTCTCACCAATCGTCGCAATTGTCTGCTTCACCCAATCCTTCACCACCACCTTATCATTTTTAATGTATGGTTGCTCAAGCAGCGCCAACTCCTCAAGTCTCTTCCTGATTCGGCCCTCAACAATTTTCTCCCTGATTTGCTCAGGTTTCTTCAGAAGATCTTCCTTCTGCATTTCAATCTCCCGCTCCTTGCTTACCATCTCTTCCGGCACATCTTCTGTGACTAAATGCTGCACTTGCGGGCAGGCAGCTACTTGCATGGCGAGGTCATCGACCAGTTCCTTGAAAATGTCACCACGAGAAACAAAATCTGTCTCACAGTTCACCTCAATAAGGACACCGATCCTGCTATCGTGGATGTACGAGCCAATTCTCCCTTCTGCCGTTGCCCTGCTGGCTTTCTTCTCCGCGCTTGCCAAGCCTTTCTTTCTTAGGAACTCTTGAGCTTTATCGATGTCACCTCCAGTTTCTGCTAGAGCCTTCTTGCAGTCCATCATCCCAGCACCAGTTTCTTCACGTAACTGCTTTACGAGAGATGGGGATATAGTTGCTGCCATGTTTTTGTAAATTGATCACTAATCAGATGGTTGGGGAAAATAAAAGGATTGAAGTTGTAATGAAATTTGAACAAAAAATATTCATTGTTGCATTATGGTTTGGCATTTCTTAATATAATCTAAGAAGATGGCTGTGTTTGGATTTTCATTTGAATTGAATTCCAATCATTCAATTCAACAGAGAGGGAATGACCAAAGTGATGACAGCTCCAATTCATTCGCAACAAGGGACGCCCCAAATTGCAATTTGTATGGTATCATGTCCAATTTAGGTGGATCACATGATTGGTAACAGTATACAGGGCAAACTCACCCTTCAAACTGTTTCCATTAGCGTGACTCACGTGAAATACGGATGGGTATAATTTTTGGGCCATAGGCCCAATTTTTTGTGTGGAATCTAATGGTTGCAGTGGATTTCATATATTTAGCATGGTTGGCCCTGTAAAAATCAAGGGTGGACATCTCTCCCAATTATTTCCTTTCGTGTGGCTCACCAAAATCACAGGTCAGCCTGATTTTTTGTGTTTGGGCCTAATATGGGACAAAATATCTAATGGTCAGAGTGGATCTTAGATAAACATCAAGAGTGGGTGTCCCATAGAATTCCTTTTTTTAATAATATCTTTGTACAGTTGGAGAGAGATGCGGGACAATTTTTTTTTTGCGGGGCCCACCGTGATGTATATGCAAAATCCACTCTAACCATTAGATGTGGAATCCCAGTTTAGGCCCAGAGCCAAAAAGTAAGGCTGACTTGTGATTAGTGTGGGCCACACCAAAGAAAACAATTGAGAGAGATGGGTACCCTTGATTTTTACAGGGCCCACTAAGATTATTATATGAAATCCACTCCAACCATTAAATGCCACACCAAAATTTAAGCAATAAGGCCCATCTGTAATTCAAGTGGGCCATATCAAGGGAAATAGTTTGGAGGGTGATCATTGCGTTGAACATTGTCTCCAGTTAGAGCTGGGCATCGGACTGAGTCAGATCGGATTGGGTCCAACTCGACTCGGTCCGGATTCTACATGGGCCAACTTGAACTCGAATCAATCCAGGACCGAGTTCGGGTCATCTGACTCAGACCGGCCCGAACCCCTGCTGTCCTGAGCCGATCCAAGTCCGACTTGGTCATGAAAACTGAGTTGGATCGGATTGGGCAAAGTTCAGATCGGGCAGAGGAGAGGAAGAAGATCCCATGAAGAAAATCTCAGTGTCTTCAGAAAGGAGGGCTGGGATTTTCTGGAACTAACAATCGAGATCAATGGAGAGACACGCTCCCGGTTCCGTAATTCAATCAGAACAACTGAGATGACTTCTGCTGGTTTCGCTGCGTTTGTGGAAGCAGATTCACCATTGTGGATGGTGAAAACCTCGCCCTCACCACTGGAAAAACCAACTATAGTATTCAGATATGTACTGACTCTGCCGACGGATCCTATTACTACCTAAGGCTAGGTTTCGATGGGCATTTGAGGTCTCATCGGTGGCGGAAAAACAGTGTTTTGGAAGAGGTTTATGATTTCGTAGTTCAAACTTGGGATGACTACAATTGCAGAGGAGGCGGTTTTGGAGGCGTAATAAATACATCCAAGAGGTTTTTCAAAAGATATGCGAAAAGTAATGATAAGCCTTTTACAATAATTATATTGTAGTTGAGAGAAATAAAAAGATCATTACAACTCTTAGCTGTTCGGCACTCACTTTCAATATCTCATCTAAGATGGCATACATGCATGACGATCTGGACCGTACATAGCATGGGCCCAACTGTAGATAAAGCATAGTACTGTACGATGATCCTCCAATTGGTGATCATCAAGTGGATGCTAAAAAGGAATATTCGATGGTCAACATCCGATGAGAAAAATTAAACGGTTGAGATCGTCTAATTAGTGGGTGCTTTGGCAGACTATGCTCCCTAGCTGGGACAACATTTAGATGGTCCAGATTCGTCTCGTGTATGCCACGTGTAAGTCGAATTGGCATAGTTTAGTGAGTGGTGGTAAGTACACTGTAGTCCAACCATACACAAGATAACGCTGTGTTCCACCACTTATCTAGCTACACGTGGCATCCTAAAGATCTTGTAGTTGTAGGGACTATGCGGACGCAAATTCCCTACGATTTACTTCGATCAGAGTAGGGAGCTCCAGCAACACAAAAGTTCTGTGGGGGCCATCGTGCCCTCATGATTGTGGTGATTATGGAGTTTGCAGAGGAGGTGGCAATTGCAGTTGTCTGAAAGCGCTAAATGGGTTGGACCACTTCAAGCGAATCAAAGGACCATTGCCAAACCAGGGATGCTCTAAAATCACTCCTTGTTGAATAGTGTTGGACGAGCAGAGGAGAGGAAGAAGATCCAATGAGAGCGGGATATGGGCGTCGGGCAGAGGAGAGGAAGAAGATGAGCGTTGAAGAAGATCTACCTGGTCCGGGTTGGGTCGGGTCGGTCCGGGTCCTTTCGGTTCAGGTTATCGGATCGGATCTGTCCAGATACACCACTATCCGAACCCGACCCGAAAAACGATCGGATCTGGATGGACAGACTCAATTAGGCCCGATTTAGGCCGTCGGTTTTGTTTGGAATGGATCGGCTCGGGTCGGATCCACCAGATCGGGTCCAACATGCCCACCTCTATCTCCAGTCATGTAGTCCCCTTGAATCACAGATGGAGGTGATTTTTGTGCCCTTGGCCTAATAGGAGGAGACACCTGATGATCATGTGGATTTCACATAAACATCATGGTGGAGACCACCCAAGCAGCCGATACATTTGCTCGCATGCCCACCCAACCACCGTTAAGGAAATGTAACGGACGGTAGTGGAATGATAATTATATCAATTAATGAGGTAGCTTTTTGAAAACCATTTTGAAAAAAGTACCGGAATGTAAATTCCAAATTAATTAGGTAGTTTTTTTTTTTTTTTTTTGTAAAATTCCCATCTTTTTACTATGCAAGCATAAAAGCAATGCATGAGGCAGCTGCAACAGATAAATGACATTTATTCCTTATCTACCGTCGAAGAAGTTTGGACCGGACTCAGGCTAGGGCCCAGCATAAACCAGTGTTTCAAATAGCGCCCGTAGCGTAGCGGTAGCGTCCGCTATGTAGCGTAGCGTGGCCGTAGCGCTACGTAGCGTCCCAAATAGCGTAAATCCCCTGTAGCGTACGCTACAAGGGTCGTAGCGTACGCTACAGCTACGTAGCGGGTAGCGTCCGTAGCGTAAGCTACAACATATTTTTTTACTATTTTAGTTTTTTATTATTTTTTCAGGTTTTCGTTGTTTCTAATGTTGAGAAATGTGACACTTGTATTGTACTTGATACTTTTTAACCTACGGGATTTTTATTTTTTTTCATCATTGTGACTTGTGGTTTCAATTAGACATTATTAATTAAAGTGGTTTGCTTAGAAAGTTGTTGATGTGATAATTATTTGATTTGACTTATATATGTGGATCGTCTTTTGATAAATGATAACTAATAACTTTTTTGCACATGCTTATAATTGATAAAATGAATCATCTTTTAGGCATTTTTATATTTTCTTTTCCTTTTTTTTTTCACTGTTTATTATATTTGTCCTATTTTTAAATTAAAAATTAGAAGTATCGTGTAGCTTACGCTACACGCTACATATTTACGCTACACGCTATAGAGGGTTGAGCGCTACGCATCACGCTACCACTATTTAAAACACTGGCATAAACATTTCAGGCCGGACATGGGTTGGACTATTTTGGCCTGTCACGGGCCCGGCTGAGCTTGGGCTCATAGTCAAGATTGGACAGAGCTTGGCACAACCCTAACCTGGCCTGTTTGGCCTGTCACGGGCCCAGGCTGAGCTTGGCCCGGCCTGTTGACACCTCTACCAAGGCTATTGAGAAACTCAGGTGGATCAAACCACATGAATATATAGGTTTTAGGAATGATTGTACATTGCTCAGTGTGATGTGTCCCACCTGAATTTTGGACCACAATTATTATTTTGATGCATGGTGAACGTGAGTAGCCTCAACTGATTCATGGTTTGAATACCACCTAAACATCATGGATGGTCCCCCTACACAGCTTGATGTACAGTAATTACCATAATCTACCAGTTCATCAAAGTTGTTTTCATTGAAAAGGAAAAAGGAGTCATTGTTGAACTGCCAACCAGCCGTATATGGCTCTCCAAAAATATCTAAATGCCCATTATTTTTTTATCTAAAACCCCTCTCATATCCTCTAATAAACTGAAGTTTTATCCATTCCTATAAATAATTCCAGGAAAAAATTTCCCTTGCTCCTTGCATTATACAATAGAGAATATTTCTTTTGTAATAATACTATAACATCCCAGGTTTCTGTTGTATTGTTTCTTTTTGCAATACAAACCTTTTGAAGTATTTATACCATTTCTCCCTATATATTAACCATCCATCAGTGGCTTCCGAGGGAGAAATTACAATGTACTGAGACCCCGCTAACATATGGTTTGTGTGGATTTCCTTCTCCGTGCAGGTGAGATGGGTCGGTGAACCAGACCATCGATCTGATTGCCCCACCATGGATAGGGGAAGCTCCAAAATTCTCCCAGGTAGGAAGATGCTAGCTATCCAATCTTTGGTCTATTTTCAGTTAAATGTCAACCATTGCTGTATCTATATCTTAACCTTCTTTTCACAAGTGTTAGGATCTTCCCATCTGGGAACTTTCAGGACATCCCCCATCCAAAATGGGTCCAATCACAACAGTCCGGATCACTGAACCATGTGCCCCACATGTACTTGGCGCCTGGGAAAAACAGTACATTTGATGAGGCTCAGTACATTATCCAGTGTGCAATTCAATCATAAGTAGACAAGCCATATGATATCATCAAATGGAAAAAGGAATAGCTATTGGATGAGCAAGGGAAGTGGGAAACCTTTTGGTGTGCTTTCTTGAACAGAAGGAACATCTGCTTGCTCATTTGAGGTGGCACTGCCGTTTGGTTCAGGAATAGAAGGAGCTGCTTTAACGTCTTCTTCTGAAGCAGCGGAAGCTATTTCATTCTCAACAAGAGGCGGTGCTTCTGTCTCATCGAGTGTTTCAGTTTCTTTGCTATCTTCCTCTACTCCATCGGTTACAGGAGCTGCATCTACAACTGAGGTTGCTGCAGCAGAGGCAATCTCATTTTCTACAACCGGTGTTACTTTACTCTCCACTTTAGTATCATCAGCTTGAGTCACGAGAACATCCTCGGTGACCTCACTTTCTGAAGATGAAATTAGAACACCTGTTTCACTCCTGTCTTCCTTCACTAAATCGGTCACGGGAGCCTCATCTATTACTGTATTTGCTGCAGCAGAAGGTATTTCATCAGGCATGTCGGTTTCTTTGCTATCTTCCTCCACTCCATCTGAAGATGAGATTAGATCACCTGTTTCCCCAGGTAAGTCTGTTTCAGTGCTATCTTCCTTCACCACATCCGTTATAGGAGCCTCGTCTATCACCGTATTTGCTGCAATGGAAGGCGTTTTGTCATCTGCAAGTGTTGTTACTTCAGTCTCGTTTTGACTCACCATGACTTCCTCACTGACCCCACTTTCTGAAGATACAATCTGATCACCCATCTCATTCGGCGAGTCAGTTTCTTTGCTACCTTCAGTCACTCCATCTACAAAAGCCTCCTCAATTATCACATTTGCAGCAGCAGAAGGTATTTCAGCTTTGACAGGCTTCTCAACTTCTGTCTCCACTTCATCATTTATCAAAGCATCAGACTTAGTTTCAATTTGGTCAACCTTTCCTTCAATCTGCTCTGGCTTTTTCGAACTCAAAGTTTTGGCGGATTGCTGCACTTTCTCCCTCTCTTCCAAAAATGTTGCGATCGCCTCGTTCTTACGGAAAGCCAGCTCAAATGGGTTGGTTGCAACATGCACCACACCTTGGTTGAGTTTCATATTCAGCTCTTCCATATCTTCTTCCTTTTTCATTGTTAATGTCACCTGCCCTCTTGTAATTCGCAGCACCCGCACGTTGACTTCTTGACCCACCTGCAATGTGGAGCCTCCCATAATGTTCCCAAATCCTTCGGATTCCTCAGATGTGGGTAGGAATCCTTCCTCTCCCTCTGGAAGAGATATAAAAGCACCTGCTCTGGTCATGTTCTTTACAGTGCCGTCTAGAACCTGGTCCTTCATGAACTTTGTGCTTCTGGGTGCCTCATCACGCTTCTGATTGGATCTAGCAGTGCTTCTTCTGGCAGGCCTTGGCTTATCACTACTACCACCAGCAGGAGCATCTTTCCGTTGCTGCAGCTTGCTGATATCGTCACTTTCACGCATTGTTAGTGAAACCCGTCCGGTTTCCATGTTTGCTTCCACCACCCTCACTTTCACCTCTTGCCCAACAGAAACAATGCTGCCAACATCCTTTACAAAGCTATCGCTCAGCTGGGAAACATGTACCAATCCGTCTGTGAAAGCTCCAAAGTCGACAAAAGCACCAAATGGCTGGACGGATCTTACTTTCCCAGTGAAAGTAGCACCTGGGATTAGCTCCTCGTTCTTCACAGGTGGCATCTCGCTCTTCCTCACGGTTCTCGGACGTTTGGATTGGGCAGTAGGAGTAGGACCTGCATTTTCTGTTGAGGAAGCTTCACTTGTTTCAACAGCATCAGGTGAAACTTCGGAGGTTTTGTCAGCATCTTCACCTTCAACCACAGAATTTGGCTCCTCTATTGCTACATCTGTCCCTGTTGCAGCCAATATTTGGATTCTTGATTTATTATGTACATCACTGGTGCTGTACTTCTGAAATAAGCTTATGGAGATTGGCTGAAGTAGCAGCAACCTTTGTGGAGGGAATGCAGGTTTTGTGTATTTTCCGAAAAGCTTGCATTTTGTTAGTCTATTATCTTTCCTTGAGGTGAAGGTAGATGTAGGGAAGAGAGAGATGTTCCTGACTGAACAAGGAATTACGGGCGTCATGTTGAATACAGTTGCGCACGTTAAGAGTTCTAGTTTGCAGCTATATATGCCTCATTCTTCATTTAACCTGCACAAAGAAGAGACTTGATGAGCCAGACTTGATAGATTTTCTTCTTTTTCTTTTTCTTAAGGCAAGTTGAGAGATGCAAGTAGAGAGAGATGTAGAATCTTTTTTTATCATACCAACGTTTTAGGTACAATGTCCTCAAAATAACCCAATTTGATCTGTGCAAGCACATAACTAAAACCAAAATTTGGTAGAATGTTTCCATAGTTTTGACAAAACACCTTCAATAGAGATGGAGGGAGGGAGGGAGGGAGGGAGAGTTGCTTGTTAGTCTAATTAGAGACTGCATGTTTTATTTATCATGGGAGGAGACCTAATAAGGTACATGACTGCAATTATATCTCTACACAATGGATAAAAAAGTTCTCTGTCTCTCTAGAGCATGCTTCATCTTTAGACTTGAAATAGTACCAAATCAGCATCCTGCGATTAGCCATGTCCCATAATATGAACATAGAAGGAGAAAACACACACTATATTGAATGCATCAAAACATGTGCATGCTGTTGAGCCTATATGTAACAGAAATCAGAAAACCCATATGTACGATGGCAACAAATGGTGAAATCAAAAGCACATGAACATAGCGCAGGAAGATGAATTCCAACTTCACAGGTTCTTTGTTGTCATTAAAAAAAATGGTGATCATTTGATGACAATTTTTTTGTGTGCCTCCATTAAATCTTCGAATTTGCTTGTACAAATCATACACAGAGGTTGGATGAAATCCAACCAGGCAGGGGGTTCCACACGTGATTTAAAACTATTGATACCATTAAATTGCATGGTTGTCCAAGGAAAAATGAGGGGCTGAGCTTTTGTTCATATGTTGAATCATCTCATTATCATCTAAGCCGTATCCCAAATAATTGGGATCAGCTACACGAATCCTATTCCCCCATTATCATCAGGATTCATGATAAAGTTGTGGGAAAAGTTTCACACTGGCTGACAACTTGACAATGCTCCTTTATCTAGGCTTAGGACTGGCAATGATTATTTATTTATTTATATATGGGGAATGCTAACGCCCCCACCTTCATGGGTAGGTTAGCAATGTCCCCAAAGCTCTTAAATGCCACACAAGAAAACCAATCATCAATTCGAATTGTCCATTCATTCATACAATGGAGGCAATCCATGATGCAAATCATGCCAATCGGATGATCATAACATCTAATCAATAGCATGGAAAATGGAAAGTCAAGATTGAGCAGAGAAACAAAGTGGGTCTAATCCTCATCTTGAAACAACTATTCGATTGATCCCACATTGTATTTCTTATGGTTCAAAGGTAGCATTTTCGTTTGAGGATTCTAAATATATGATCTATGGCTCGTACAAAACAGGGTGTTATAAAAAAAATTGGTGTCATTTAAAGTGTTAGGATCATCCTGTTGGTGTGAATCCTGCACCACGACTTGCTTCCAATAGTACCGTTCAATGAACCATCCCGATTAATGATTAGGTGTCTCATGTGTTACTGAAAAGCTTTAGGGAATTGGCATCATTTAAAGTGTTAGAATCATCCCATTGGCGTGAATCTTGCACCATGACTTGCTTCCAATAGTACTGTTTGATGAACCGTCCAGATCAATAACTAGGTGTCTCAGGTGTTATTGAAAAGCTTTGGGGACATTGCTAATGTTCCCGTGAAGGTCGGGACATTAGCATTTCGCTTATGCTATGTAGCGTAGCTTAGCCTCAATACTACGTAGCTCGTAAAAATAGCTTAAGTTGCATGTAACCTACGCTACATGCTAATTTACATATGTTACACACTATATAGCGTATGCTACATGCTACATAGCCTACACCATAAGTTATTTTTCTACAGGGATATTCGAATTAGAAACAAAACTCTTTTATATAGGTCTTCGCCGGCCTTAATAATAGCGAAAATGAAAATCAATTAATATTTTCAATGATTTGTGTCACTTTTAATTTTTCAATAAATTAGTTAATCTTTTAAGTAATTTTAGTAAAATAATAGAAGTAATAATATTAAACCAATTCTGTTGCTCTTTCTTTATCTTTATAGTTATTCTTTACCTATTTTTTTCCTATTATTTTAGGTTTATTTCGTTATACCAGATATCATGAATTATCACTATTAGTCAGTCTGATTTGGCACAAAATATCATGAAATTTCATGATGTTTGGTGCAGCCAAGAGCAACCTTAATAAAAAATCTAGAAGTAACATGTAGCTCACAAGCTACGTAGCTTACCAGGTCTGGTTTCCTTTGGGATAAGGGAGAGAAACTATGAGTTTACTGATCCCACGTCCCATTTCTCCTAAATTCCACCAGAGCTCGTTTCAAGTTGTCCCGGAATAGGTTCACTTGAAAGCCATTCGGGCTTGAGGCTTTATTTGGCTTGTTCTCGAATATTACCTAATAGTTTCAATACTCATTGGTTCATCAAGGAATGTATCATTCCCAGTTAGACCTATCTATTTTCCAGCATCTTTTCTTGGCTTGCTATTCTATCACCTCTTATATATATATATATATATATATATATATATATATATATATATATATATATATATATATATATATATATATATATATGGGAAAAGGTTCTATGCGGTTGAGCTCATGGGAACTTCCCATGAGGTTGAGCTGTGTAGGCCCAACCGTGATGCGTGTCGAACATCTACCCCATCAGTCAGATGCACCATTCCATGGTGGGCCTAGGGCTTAAAAATCAAGTCAATCCGTGACTTGTGTGGGCCACACCACATACAGAAGTTGAGAGGGGCTACCCTCCATTAAAACATTCATAATCATTTGTTGGGCCCAAAGAGATGTGGTTCACAAATCCAGCCCATCCATTATGTGTGTCCCACTTGGATGAGGGGTCAGACCAAGTTTCAGACGCATCCAAATTTCAGGTGGGCCCCACCAAGTGCTTTTATATGTTTTAGGTATGTCTTCACATGATTTTGGATGGTATGGCCCACCTGAGTTCCGTATACGGCTGATTTTTGGGATATCCCATAATACAAAGGAGACCCATCAAATGCACGATGTTGATGTTCGACACGCATCACGGTGGGGCCCACGCGGCTCGACCTCATGGGAAGTTCCCATGAGCTCGACCGCATAGAACCTTTTCCCTATATATATATATATATATATATCAGATGGATATGTAGAAATGTAGAATGAAAATAAATGTTTGGTGAAGCAAATCCATCTCGTTGGGCTTCTCCATTAAATCTCAAGAAGTCTATCTTAACCAGTCAAAATGAAGGTGATTGTTATGAATTCTTTTTCCTTTCTTGGTTGTTTCATTAATTTTAATTTTTATGAATATGAGAACATCAAACTCGTTGATTGTAATCAACCCATGTAATAGACTATTAGATAGCGCTGGATTGTAATCAACCTATATAAGGGACGCCTATGGCCCTATGGGATTTTATGCTCTCATTGTCAGTCCCCATCCTAGATAAAGGATGCGACTTGCATCTGGTTGGCGGCTACTTATGCCATGACTTTCATCATGAATCCAAACAATATGATGATGATGAGAACATTATCAAATGGATTATAACAGTGCAAATCCAGGGGAGAGGAACAACATTGCCAATGACGACTGACCCTTTTTCATCAATATCCTCAGCTATACTATCCGCAACCTCATATACCTCACTCCAGTGATGATGAAAAGATACACTTAGAAATAAGAAAACACTATAAATCCCCCTAATGATGAATTGGAACCTCCATGGCTCCACAACCGTTGAGGCTCACTTAATTACATTGATGGAATCCCTAACAACGATGAGTGGCTTGGAGAAGGACGATTTGAGGAGAGGAAGGTGACAATGAAGGGCACTAGCTTCAGTCTCATGGCCCACAAAATGCAGTGACCACCAGCACTGCCACACACGCAATGCTGGTGACACCCAGATTTGCCAGGGACCTATCATTGAAATTAAGGTTACAAAGCGAGCAATAGGAAGTAAAGGTCACCTATGTTTGGGTTTAACCTTTCTCACTTTGAAATCTAAAACAGCCTGCCAATCCCTAAAAAAAACATAAGAAGCACCAAAAGGTTATAATCTAAGTCACAAATTCGCCAAACAAGGGTTCCCGATTTTAATAATCTCACTTGATGAGACCATGTCCATGAATCAGCACATAGAAATTTCCATGAATGGGGACTTTCCTTTAATGGAACTGCTTGTTCTCGAGTCATATTAGTGCCTCTCGGAAAGGTGGTTCTAACTGAGATTTCAAATCTCACCGCTCAGTTTAGCATCCAATACTCTTCTTGATTTGGTTCTAACTGAGATTTCATACTGAGTTTGTATGACTCTGTTGAACGCAATTGTTTAATTTTTGAACATTAGACGACGACGACGACGACGACGACGACGAGCTTCTTGACACGGATATCAATGTAACTGGTTGCGTCTCATCTCATTAAGTCCTTCATGGGTTCATCAAGCATGAGAGCTGGGGACGAGAAAGGTAAAGGTTCGGCCATGGAAAGGACTAAGGAAGGTGGTGATCATGACTGGAGGCTTGTTCAGTCTAGGAACAAGAACAGAAGACTCGGGGTTGATGGACACTGGAAATACGCATCCTACCCGACCCTTTTTGTTAAAGGGTACCCCCATGGATGGCTACCTCTCAACCTTGAGAGGGTTTTCGACCGTGCAGGAGCAGTAATGGACGTAGTTATGCCCAGAGACAAGGAGTTTGGTGCATTTCGGGGTTTCTCGCTAATTCGTATGGGCAGCGAGGCGGAACTGGCCAGGGCGGTGGCCATGTTGCATGGCGTGAGCTACGACGGGAAGAAAATGTTAGTTCAAAGGGCTCATTATAAACAGGAGACCTTATCCGCTCCTTACTCCCAGTTGCGATCATCCCAGGGAGCGTCGAAACCACCTCATCACAAGGCTCCGGTGTATGCTAACGTCTATAGACTTGCCTCTCTTTCTAAGGTGCGTTCTTTCAGAGAAGCACTTTTACAAGATCCTACGGAGACTGTTTCAGCCTCCCACGAATCGGATGGATCGATGAAAAACCATCCTCTCTCTGACAACGATGAGTCCACTGATGATCAATCGAACTGCTCTATCATCGTTGATCAGGAGATTTTTGAGAAGAAGCGAGCAGAATTGGTTAGGTCGGTGGTGATCAAAACAGCAGAAGGTGCAACCATTCCAGAAGTTAAAGATTGGATTCAACAATGTTCTGGGGTCCAACTAGGTTTGTCTGAATTCAAGCCTCTAGGACAGGATATCCTATGGGTAAAAATCTGGCCTGATCACAACTCCCCAACGATGGCGGACCGATTGATTGTTGATGGCCTGATCTCGCAAATTATGCCATGGGAAGAATTCTATATGTTTGGCAAGGAAAACATATGGATTCTTATCTAGGATATCCCTCTTGAGTGTTGGTATGACGAATTTCTTATCAAAGCTGCATCCAAAGTAAGATTTCTTCTGGAAATAGATTTGAAAACCCGCCTTGGGACGGAGTTGGGAGTCATTCGAGCTAGGGTGAGAAGGAAGAAGGGAACTCCCTTCCTGACCCATATCAGCGTGAAGACTGACAACCGCACCATTTACCTTCCGGTCCAGAAAGACTTTCCGATATCTTTGCATCCCAGATGGGGGGAAGTTTGGAGGGCCAAGGAATCGATAGACCAGCCGACAAAGCACAGGTAGCCATTAACGCGAAACGAAGGAGCACCACTTGCCTATTCTAGCGGACCACCAGATATGAGGCGCGTCAACGTCTCTGCAGCGACTGTACATAGAGGCAGCGAAAGGCCTTTTCACATAACACGTGGCAGCCCCCCGTCTCCTTTAGCGTCTCTTCCGTCTGACGATATCTCGACAATCGGCGCGAAGAGATCCGCGCCTAACCTCCTCTCTCCACATGTCCTGGGGGCTACGTCAACGTCTCGGCAGACGGACAATCTCTCACATTAAATGACTCTGGTGCAGCCATGTAGCATCCCCAGCTCTACTCAGCCGACTGCTTTCAATTAGGATGACAACAAATCGGTGGGATCTCGACACGTGTCGTCTGAACGCTTGATCAATAGCACAGATACTTTACACGTGGAAGAGCATCCCACATCCCCCAGGCTTACGTCCCTCATCGACGTCGAGTTTGTAGAAGCGGGTTCGTTCTCAGCCCATATCCGTCTATCCCCGAGCAAATGATGATCTCTAAAGGTATCCGAAACCGTACCCATCAACCCTTCATCCCTGTTTACTTCTCGACCCTTCTGTGGACCCGATAAACCTTCCTTTTCGCATCACCCAGTTTCATCCTACCCCCTTCCCCCCTCCCACAATCAACCTATACCCCCTCCCACAATCTCACTCTGTTTCATCCTTACCCTCCTCCCCTATCCACTCCCCGTCCAAGGATTGGGCTGATCGTGGCCCTATCACGCTTTTCCAACAAGATAACCCTCCGGAAGTGATCTCAGTTGAACCACTTCAGATGTGCTCAGTTCTTCCTCACCTACAACATGAAGATCAATCGGTGGTTCCCTTGGAGGGAAAGAACAAAGATCAATTATATAAGGAAATCCATGATAAAAAATGGATTAGAGATGCAGTGGGGAATGTGGGAAGATCGCTGGGCCTCTCATTCAACAATAGGGATGAAGATTACACGGAACTTTTCCAATTCATTGAGAACAGGGGAAGACCTCTCCCTCCACCGAAAACTCCCATCAGGCAAGCTTCTCGTTCCACCAGCAACAGAGAACTCCTCTGCCTCCAATCTTCCCCCACGAATGCCTTTGTCTCATCATCCAGACGCGGAAGAAAGGGTCCTCAGGGCAGTAAGGTTCCCAAATTATAGTTCTTCTTGGAATGTGAGGGGAGTAGGCTCCAAGCAGAAGCGGAGCCTGATCAAGAGTTCTATCAGGAGAAAGGACCCGAACGTTATCTGCCTTCAAGAAACAGAAGTCCCGTCTTTCTCGCAGCGCCTTCTGAACACGATATGGGACATTCAGGACGCTAATTTCGTTTCACTTGATTCTTTGGGATCCTCGGGAGGCATTCTTATAGCCTGGAAATCTTCCAAATGGCATCTGCAGCTTTCCCTGACTGGGGTCTTCTCTAAAGCTGTCATCCTCCAAGATAAGTTCTCTCCTTTTTGTGGTATCGTTATTGCTATTTATGGTCCTACTGATGCTTCTCTCAGGTCTAATTTCTGGGAGGAACTAATTGCCATTAGATAGTCCTTCTCAGGGCCTTGCTGTTTCGTGGGTGACTTCAATGTGGCTCGTTTTCCTCAGGAGCATTCTCGTAATAGGCGATCAACTTCTTCCATGCATTCGTTTTCCGACTGGATCCAAGCCCAGGAACTGATTGATTTACCCCTATCCGGAGCAAAATTCACCTGGACCAACGGTCAAAGAGCTCAAATCTAATCGAGATTAGACAGGTTTCTCATCTCCACTGATTGGATCGACCAGTTTCCGTCTTCGGTTCAAATCGCCCTGCCTAGAACGACTTCGAATCACTGCCCCATTCTCCTTTCCGTGATCGACACGGACTGGGGACCCAAACCATTTAAGTTCAACCCGGCGTGGCTTCAGATAGAAGGTTTCCGTCAGAAGGTTGTGGATTGGTGGAATTCCTATCCAACCGATGGTTACGCTGGTCATAGGCTTCTGTGCAAACTCCGTCTTCTGAAGGAAAATTTGAAGGAGTGGAAGAAAGACGAATTTAAGAACAGAGACTGCAAAACTGAGGCTTTGCTAGATAAGCTTCAACCGATCGACTCTAGCAACGATAGCGATGACATCTCTCTGGAGGTTCTAGCCCGTCGCATACAGATCATTTAATCAATTTCCTCCAGAGCTCTCGAAGACGAAATTTCTTGGAAGATTAAGTCGAGAGCTAAATGGATCTCCAAGGGTGATAAGAACACCAAATACTTCCACAGCATTGCAAATATGAGAAGTCGGACAAAAGCTATCCACAACATTGCTGTCAATGGAAGACAGGTCAACGATAAAAAGGAAATTGAAGAAGCGGCGGTGCTCCACTTCAAATCCCTCATTTCTTCCGAAGGTTGGGCCAGACCCAGATTGGACGGGATCCACTTCCGCTCGCTTCTTTCTTCGGAAGCTGAATGTCTGGAAGCCCCTTTCTCGGTTGAGGAGGTTAAAACAGCCATAACGCTATGGGTGGTGAGAAGGCCCCGGGGCCTGATGGATTCCTAATGTGCTTCTTCCAAGCTTTTTGAGATTTTATTCAGACTGACATCATGAATTTCTTCTACGAGTTCCATGCAAGGGGAAAGTTATCTAAAGGCATTAGAGCTTCTTTCATCGCTTTAATTCCAAAAGTTCAAGGAGCAAATTCCTTCTCAGAGTTTAGGCCTATCAGTCTTATTGGGGCCTGTATAAAATTCTAGCGAAAGTTCTCTCCCTTCGGCTGGGTTCGGTTATGGACAGGCGCATATCGAAGCATCAAGACACCTTTATCAAAGGCTGACCGATCATAGACAGCGTTAATTGCAAATGAAATCCTCCATTCTTGTCATAAGGCCGAGGTCAAAGCGGTTTTCTACAAGCTCGACATAGAAAAAGCCTACGATCACGTCGATTGGGACTTCCTGCAATACATGCTTACTCGTATGGGTTTTGGGGCAAAATGGAGGTCCTGGATGAAGGCCTGCGTCGAATCTCCTCGTTTCTCGGTGCTGCTCAATGGTGTCCCGAATGGTTTCTTCACCAGCTCGAGGGGCATTCGACAAGGCGACCCTTTATCTCCGCTCTTATTTCTTACGGTTGCTGAAGCGTTCTCCCAGATGATGCTTAGGGGCCAAAGTGATGGATTATTCTCTGGAATCTCGATGCCCGGGGTCCAAATCCCGATCACGCATATCCAATTCGCAGACGACACTTTGATTACATGCGAAGCGGATCCAGAAGCTATCTTTAACCTTCACACTATTTTCAGATGCTTCGAGGCGGTTTCTGGTCTGCGCATAAACATGGGCAAATCCAAAGTTTTTGGGATCAACATCCCGGACCTGGAAGTCAATTCCTTCGCTCAGATTATGGGGTGTTCCACCACCTCTCTTCCTACCTTTTTTGTGGGTCTTCCGCTGGCTATTGGCCCTCCTTCGATATCCATGTGGGACAGGGTGATCAAAAAATTTCAAAGGATGCTCGCCAGATGGAAGTGCAGATACTTGTAAATGGGGGGAGGCTCACGCTAATCAAGGTTGCGATGTCTAATATCCCTATTTATTTTTTCTCCCCCATTTGCCTGCCCGCGGTGATGCGTAAGATTGACAAACTAAGGAGAGACTTCATGTGGAGTGGCAAGGAAAACCAGAAGAAATTCCACCTCTTGGACTGACAAGAAGTTTGCAGTCATTTCAGAAATGGAGGTGCTAGTGAAAAAAATTTGAAGGTCATGAACAAGGCCTTGCTGGGAAAGTGGACCTGGAGACTGGGTTCGGAACCGGAAGCTTTGTGGAATATCATCATCAAAGGGAAATATGGTTCGTCTTCGGGTGGCTGGTGGACAAGGGATTCCACAGCTTACAGAGCTTCTACCATCTGGAAAGGCATCCTGTGTTACAAAAAGGCGGTCACCAATAACATCGCTTTCCAAGTTGGGAACGGAGCGGCGATTAGATTCTGGGAGGATCAATGGATTGGGGACAGGTCCTTGAAGGAATGTTTCCCTTCAATCTACCGCCTTGCCGTTACTAAAAATAGGCCTATTGATAGTTTTTACTCCATCGACGACTCTGGAATTGTTTGGGATATCAGGTGCCGCAGAAACCTTCATGATTGGGAGGTGACCCATTATGCAGACGTCCTCTCCTGTATTTCTAGGGCTAACCTGTCCTCGTCTGAACCCGATAAAATCATCTGGACCAAAGATAAATCCTCCAAATTCTCCGTCAAATCCCTCTACTTTATTTTGGTCCATTGCCATATCCAAGCTTCGTTGACCTCCCCTTTCATCTGGAGATACCCCACCCCCCTAAATACTTATGCTTTGGTTGGCTAGCTTCTAGAAATCGGATCCTCACAGTGGACAACCTCAAGAGGAGAGGGATGCAGCTTGCCAACATCTGTCTGTGCTGCATGGGCAGTGAGGAATTGGTCGATCATCTTCTCGTTCATTGCCCGTTCATATCTTAGATTCGTCAGGATTTCTTCTCCCGCTTCAGTGTTGTTGGGTGTGTGCCCTCTTCCACCTCCTCTCTTCTTGCTTACTGGCATGGTTTCAAGCTGGGGAAGGTGAGATCCAAGGTTTAGAAAATGGCCATTCTGGCTATCTGGTGGACCGTCTGGAAGGAAAGAAATGAGAGATGCTTCAACAACGCGCAGGCTTCGGCAACGACCGTGGGATCGAAAGCAAAAAAACTTTTAATCGAATGGGCTTTGAATGTGCCTATCCTCTCTGGTTTTGATTTTCTCTTTCTAGGCTTATAGTTTCCTTCTTTGAGCTCTCGGTTTCTGCTATCTCAGCAGCCCTTCTCGTTTCCTTTTTTTTCCTCTTTTAATATATTCCAGTTACTTTTTTTAAAAAATATTAGTGCCTCGGAAAAATTATCATATTTTATGATCCAGGCCTACCATTACCGTCCACAAAAAATGTTCATCATCTCCCCCCAATTCTTTATTAGTCTTCCGATATCTAGAGTGTTAGCAATCGTATCCGTAAAGCATCTAGAGTATCCAAATGACTTTCCAATAACAATTGTCATATTCCTTACCCCTTACCATTTTCTTAAATAAATAACAACAATACATACTAGAAAGGAATCTAGAAATCAAGCCATCCTAAAGCAACCTTCATAACCAGGAAGAGAAATTGCTTTGTTCTCTCCGCCATTTTCATTACTAGAAAACCACGAAAACATTTAAAATTCCTATTCTTAGTAAGACAATTGCCACTTAAGATATTACCCTATCTAGGTAATGTCTTAATGAACAAAATTCTCAACCTTACAGGCTTAAATCACCCTAGTTACCAACCAACTGAATTTATTAAAAAATAAAAATGCGAAAAGGTGCATAACAAAATGCCATCCATGACTCTATGTCTAAACTTTCTTCTTAATTGATGACAATTCAACATAAGTCTCGGGCTTAAAAAATACAAAAGAGATCCATATTGAGAACATGCAAGCTCACTTTCAAGTGCCGTACCCAATGATTAAAACCTGACATGGAAATTGGTCTTCAGATATTGAATTCAACTTCTCCAAATCAGATGGTAACTAAGATGAAACATCACCAGAGAGCAATGCATCCCCTTTTTAATGTCCCCATGCCCGTTCCGTGCGGTGACACGGGGGTGCAAAAGGGAAAGAGGGGGATGGGTTTTCTCTCGCTTTTAGCATAGTAAGCAACCCTATGGAAGGCCTGCAAGGGCTATTAGCTCAGTGGTAGAGTCTGTCCCTGCTAATTGCATTGTTGTGCCTAGGCTGTGAGGGCTCTCAGCTACAATGACAGTTCAATGTGCTCATCAGTGCTTAATCTGGAGATGAGGATCATCCAAGGGACATTACACAATCATGATATGTCATCATCATCATCTTAGCCTTCTCCAAGCAATTAGGGTCGGCTTTTAGCTGGTCGATTGGCAAAGGGTTTACGATTAGCTGTTTGCCACAAGATTCTCAGTGACCCTTAGAACTTAGAAGGAGAAGAAATGGAATGAGTAAATGTTTATCTTTTTGGGTTCTTTAGAATGATCAAATTGCTCAGGGAGGGAGGGTTATAGATGTTAATCTATGCTTTTAACACCACATCATTTGTTTTCTGTCAAGGTCAGCCATAGATTTTGGAGCACCATCTTGTCTTGCTGAACTCATCTGGAAAGTAGACACAAGAAAATGCAGAAAGATCCAAATTCCCTCCATCTAACAACAAATGAAATAGTTTATAACATCTTGGCTTGCCCATTGGTCTGAGCTTTGATTAAGGACCCTATCATGCAAGCCACATTGACACGTGCCCTGTATTAACAAAGTCGACAAAGGTAGCCTATACGTGCCAAAGTTGAACTAATGATTCACAATGCACTTGTAGCATGGCTAAATCCATCATGTCTTACCAAATATTTACTAGTATTTGACAGTCAACCATGATGCTCTTTCCTTCTTACATTCTTTTTAAATCCTGCAGGTTCAAAGACTCACTTAATTCGTCACAACAACAAAAATTCATCCAAACAATTAGCGTAATACCAGTCAGTTATGAAAGTCGTTATCCTCATAACTTGTCCCAGTTATTTGGGGCTGGCCTTACCAATCCTGTCTAGCCATTTATCAAGATTCAATAACAGGAATTTCCATGATTGCTTAGAAGAACTTCAATGACCGGCTGCCTACCCTACCTGGCATTGACCCTCCTTCATCCATGATAGGGACCAGCTGGCCCAAAGCTGCTAACTATAAAATCAAAACCAGGATATACATCGCATAAATGCTTCTGTGGTCAAATTTCTGCACACAGCCTAAACTTGGAACTTGCACGTGCTGTCATGAAATTCTAAATTAAAACAGCTGACAACATTACCAATCTGAGGAAGAAGAGACCGAGTGCTTCAACTGATAAAAAGCTACAGAACTAATTATTGAATAAAAAGGTTAGAAAATGATCAGGTATTCCATTTCTTTAGAAACCAAGTACCATAAGTTCAATGCTAGAAATCTATCAAAAGGATTATGAAAGGAATCTTGAAAAGATAAAAGAACTTAATCGGGTAAAGATGATATTTGGGATTCAGAGGCAGAGGCATAAATAACTGCATATCCCACAGAGAGATCAACAGAAAATTCCTTTTTCTGTATGATGTAGGATCAAATTGTTGACCTTAATTGCCTGATGTACCTCCCTTTGGGATTAAAACTAGAATACGACATCCGACCTAGATGATGGGGGGAAATGCAGAAAAATAGCTACTAACTGTTCTCAACTCTCTGTAGATGCTCTACCTCCAAACGAATCTTTCATGTGGACACTTCATTAATAGTGATGTGTTTAAGTCTAACCACTGTAAGACAGCATTCCGACCTAAATGAGAGAAAAGATGAGGAAGTATTGCTAATAATCATTCCCAATTCTCTGTCCACACTCTTCGTTTACAAGCTCTTTTCATTTGGGAATTTCTACAAGTGCATTGTGCTATTGAATTATCAGAAATCAAACATGTGCCAATGAAAGAATGCACAAGTATAACCAGTAAATCTGTTTGATTATGAGTCAATACTCTTTCTTTACATGAAATTTTCATATAGGTACTTCTAAAAATCCTCTAAAATTACAAAGTGTAGAAATAGAGAAAAGAATAGAGAAGAGAAGTACGTTTCTCCTTTGGAATCCTTTATGTATAATGATAATCAGCTACAACAGATCATTCCTTATTAAATCAAATAAAATCAAACAGAAATGTGTGTGTGTGTACTCTATTGCATCACACATACAATGAAGACGTAACCCTAACGCAAAGTATAAAAAATGGAAATTATTCCAAGAATTTCAGCTTCCCTACAATGATTAAATTTCCAATCCTCTGTTTATGCTCTTCCTTTACATGGAAATTTTCATGTGAGTAGTTCCAAAAATCAACTAACTTGCAAAATGTACAAAATTCAATCCAACGAGTAACACAATTCCATTCATCCAGCTTTGTAAATTAAGATGTTTTTTGAAGCAGCTAGATGGAAAACTAAGTTAAAGAAATGGTTTTCATACGAAGATAGACATTTCCAAGTTTTTGGCTTCCATACAAAGATCAGCAAACTAAGGCCTTCAATCATTCATGACAAGAACCAAGCAAATGCTTCAACTAACCCTCTTTTCTAAATTATACCCAAGCATCATTATTTTTAAAAAATAATAATTCAAAAAAAAATAAAAATGAAGAGGAGTTATTTATACTCTGGCATCGTGATGCTTGAAACGCAGGCACTCATAAATTGTAAACATGTACAAATTATTTCAAATTAAACTGGACAAAATTTGGGGAACCACTGTGAATATGTCACAGTCCAATAATCATATATGTTGAACAAATCCTAACCTCTGATTAGTGGACACATGTTCGGTGAATTCCGACCATTCAATGTGTTTCATTTCAACCGTCCATTTAGTTTGTTACTCAAATTGTCCATCTAAATTGCAGCTCACAATTTGGATGGTTTAACTAAAATTACTTGTATACCAAGTGTACAATTTATCAGTGCCCACGTATTAACCATCAAACTCTGCCAGAATATCAAAGTTTTCCTCCAAACAAATAAAACCCAAGATAGAAAAAAACAGAATTCAAGAATCATAGCAGTTAGAAAATAGCATCCAAACAGGAAAGATTGAAATAAAAAGAAGAACAATGAGTAAAATCACAATAGCGGGGGGAAAACAACAACTGCTGGAAATTCGAGAGAGAGAGAGAAAGAGAGAGAGAGAGAGAGGAAAGAAGGCGAACCTGTTAAATTTCTGTGGGAATGTAAGAAGAGAAAGAGGGTTTCTTTCCCTTTTGTTTTTCCAAAGGAAGGGAAGACTCTCTCACTCTCTCTCCCTTACATCATAGCTAAAGGAAATGAAAGGCGGGGCTTTAAATCCTTATCCCATATCAGAGTTTTTATTTTTATCTTTTGCATTTTTCTTTCTCACAGAAGCAAGTGATTTTCCCGTAAGAAAAGAGGGGCTATCCTATCCATAGTGTGGGCTTTCTGTGACTTTGTCAGTCGTGGCCAACCATCAACCATACACGTGTATATGTAGTCAATCCATAGCGTCCATGTCGGGGGCTCCAACGTTTTTATTGTTGTTTTTCGTACCTTGATTTTTAAGTCCCTCTAGCTACTAGCGGCTGCAATGAGTCGGGTCGACCGGCGGGTCAACTCAACGGGGGCCAAGCTGAATGAATAGCGGGTCTGGGCTGATGACTGGACCCGAACTAATCAAGAAAGTATACAACTTAATGGGTCGGGTCGGGTCGGGTCGGGCCACTGGGTAATGGGTCACAAGTCAGCTTTGTGCTAGAGTTCTTGACCCGTTTCCTAAACGGGTGGGGCTCAACCCCTTCACCCCACATTTCAATTTTCAAACCTGAGCAGGGTCATGCCAGAGTTAGGTCAGGTCAACCTGGCCCAACCCATCGCAGGTCGGGTTTGGGCTGGAATTTTGGCCCATTTACTAAACTGACCTGACCATAATACAAGTTACTATGTATTATGGCCCCACCTCAGATACAAGTGATTGATGAAGATGGGCATAATTAGGTTTCCAAACGACCCTCCAACCAAAATATATAAGGCCGAAATTGCTCACATCTCAGAGCTGTTGGATGTTGGGGGACCCACATTTTGGGCCAACTCCTCTGTCGTAGATTGCTTGCTTCAGATGCAAGTGGGATCTATAACAGGGTTGCAAATAGGTTCTGCAAAATGAAACTTTTTAGTAGGCCCAGATTGCTGGCCCAGGTCTGGAAGATCAGTTCAATCCAAGAGCAAGGCCCAAACTAATTCAGATCTGGACCATTTACAATATTGACGGGTCATATAGCTTGGTCTGGCTAACGATCATCACGGGCGTGACTGGTCTATCCCACCCATGTGCTAGACACCTTCAGGACCCTGTTCAGCCCAAACACTATCTATGCATCCAAGCCCAACTATCTGTTGAGTACTTTGCAATGTGAGGCCCATTCTGATAAGTTATTGGGTCTTAAAACCATGCCCAGGCCTAGTATTTGGGCCTTCAGCCTCTTCCCAAATCAGGCCCAGGCTACACTCACCCTGACAAGAATTAGATTAATGCTGAGAATGGAATTGCATCGACACCTCTTTTTAAGGTGTGGTGTCATTGTCTCCAAGGAATCAAATGTTTTAGTTCAGCATAAGCTAGTCTATCTGTGGAGTTATTTGATACTCTGGCAAAGGGTGAAGGATGATACACAGGCACTAGCATTCACAATTTGCACCGATGTAACTCAAGGTAAACAGTCCAAATCATGGGCACTCCAGATGGGTCGTAACCTAAAATAGTATTAGTTGGACTATTAGATTTATTAAAATTTCTTTGTTGAATTCAAACCGTTGGTTATTTTTCATGTGGACTGTCCGTTTCAGTAAATTTGATGTAGAGGGGGTCATGGACACTTTCATGTATAAGATGGACTAGAGAAGGCCTTATCGGAGGCGGAAGTGATCCGGACTATCAGTACCTTAAAACATGCCTATCTTGCAAATCGGAACGAGTCATTCGACTTATCATATATGATTTTGGGGGTAGGAGAATCTATTTTAGTCAACCAACCCTGCTACATCGGGTTACCCATGCTGAATTTGTGAGATTCCATCAAATCGACAGTTGAAAATCCATTTTATTTTCGTTTTTACTATTTATAGTAAGTTTTAGTTCGATTGTAACTTTTGATCCATTGAGTTTTAGGAGTCGTGCTCAACATAAAAAGAACTTAGAAAAATTAGAGGAATAACGTGATTAGGCCAAATTGGGCACTTACTATTTTTGGCCGAAAACCATGAAGTCTAGTAGAAATCATGAATGTCTATAATATAGTAAGTTTACTCTTTATAGTAAGTCATAATTTTTGAGAGTTTGAGTTGGAGTTTGATTCTGAAACCTTTTCCTAGGATTGATATCACTATTTAAAGGATTGTAAACTCATTTTTATGATCAATCAAATTATTTTCAATTTTATTAGAATTTATTTCTTTTTTCCTCGTGGATTCGAGGAGCCTTGATGCAGGGGAGGATGTGAGGTCGAGCACCATCTTCCTTAAGGGAATAACTGTTCCGAATTCACGGAACTTCTCTGAACTCCTCACAGAGACTTCTCGAATCCACGAGAAAGAAAATAAGCAAAATAGAAAATAAATTTTATAAAATTCGAAATTGATTGATGAATGATTAAAAACGAGTTCACAACTCTTTAAATAGGGGTACCAAGCAATAAGAAAGAAATCAGAATCAAACTACACCTAAAACTCTTAGAATTCGCTACTTACTATAAATAGTAAACTTACTATTTATAGACGGTCGTAATGTCTACTAGTGCACAAGGTTTTTGGCCAAAAATAGTAAGTATCCTATTTGGCTTCACCAAGTTGTTCTCTCGCTCCTAAAGCCCAACGGATGAAGAGTTATAATCAAACTAAAACTTACTATTTATAGTAAAAATGGAATTAAAATAGGGAAACGTCCATCGATCTGGCGATATTTCGTAAATCCGGCTTGGGTAACCCGGCATAGCCAGGTTGGTTGGCTAAAGTAGCTCGTTCTACCCCAAAATCATATATTTTACGTCCGATAACTCATTCCGAATTGTGAGATACGCCCGATTTAAGGTCCAACGGTCCGGATCACTTCTGTCGTCCACTAGACCTTTTTTGATCCATCTTGGCCGTGTAACTATCTGCCAGAATTTGGGTGGGTAGATGTAATCAATTACAGAAGCGAATCCACTAAATGTACCTGCACAGATAATATGTAGAGGACAATGAGGGTGCTAACAATGGCTATAAACCCTATGATGCCTAAGGCAGGCAGGCAAACTTGAGTCAGGGTTTTTGCTCCTTACCTCCCTTCCAATTGCAGCAGGAGTAATTATAGGATCCATTGGATAATGTCGAGATTGCGCATCTTATAGAATTGATAAGATACGCTAGAAGATCTTATCTAGATATGAACCTGCCTTTAGATTTATTGTTGAGCCCGCCTCAGTCAATGTGATCTCTAAATATCTTTGGATATTTCATGGTCTTATATCTTGATGCAGGGCAGGATATTCTCCGAAATCCTCAGCCCGCCTTGGTGGTGGTCGAACCGCTCATCTCAAAAAATGGCTATTGCAACCAAGTTCTACCTTAGAAGAGTTTAGCTCAGGGTCGGTTCAAAGACTCTCTCTCCATTGAGAGAATTATCAACAGTGTCTCCTGAGCTTTCCAAACTTTATGCCTCACCATTTTTTTAAAATTCATCCTATCGTTACTCGTATGGTTGGTTACCACGAGGTAGACCAGTTCAATTTTCCCCCACACAACACGTATCATCCGATATTGCAGCGATGGGACAGGTTTTCGCCAGTTCCAAGTCAGTCTAACCCAATCCATTTACTAAATGGGCCAGGAATTTCAACCCAAACCATTACCATGTGGCTGAACCTGACGCATTTAAAGGAAATTGCGTTGGGCTTGACTCACTGTGCACGACCGCACATGAGTTTAAGAATGCTATACTGGGCTAATCCAGCTAGTCTATACATATGCTATGAATGTATCTAATTACTGTCTATTAATTTTGTTTTGGGTTGGGTCATCTTATGGGCGGGTGAGGTTAGGTAAGTTTAACCTGAGCCTGACCCATTTGAGTAAATGGGCCACATTTCAAACCCAAACCCAACTCAGTACTCATATAGCTTGGCCCCGACCCTCCTCAAAAGTGGGTCAGTCAAGTTCACCCACAGGGCGACCTGACCCATTGTGACCTATATCTATAGCTATTGATGGGCAAACAACATTTCTTACATTCTATGAGAATTGCTCCGGTTCTCTCAGTTGCATTGGGACACTTAAGACAGTCCAAACACTGATGTATACTGTTAACTAGGTTTAGGACACATTTCACAGGCTAGCTATCATCCAAAACATCGTACCAATCTGACAAATATCAACCATCTGATCAGTGGTATTTATTATATGGACGTACGGGTAAGATCACTTGCACGAAAATAAGTCCAATCAGCAATTTGATCCATTTATTTGGTTTGGCCATCATAGATTGCTTATGATTCTGTATAAATTCTTAGGCAATTGTAACCATCCAATCCATGGCTTCTAAAACAGATGGTGTAAAGAGATGCCCACGTCCACATCCGGTGCTAAGAAGCATCGATTCTGATCATGTAACAAACCGGCCTTTTGGATGTGGGCATGTCATGATGGGTCTAGGGAAAAGTAGTTACTGGCCCTAATTCAAAAACTAAATGTCCATTAATTAGGAGTTATATCATCCATTAATCTCTTTGACGAAAGTGGTTCATACCATTTGGACAGTTTGGATGTGACAATCTTTTAGAAGGTTGCTATGTTAATAGCATTGCATAGTAACGAACGGCTTGGATCTGTAGATCAAGCAGATTAGGTGCATGGCACAAGGGTCCATGATTTGGATAATTCAGTGGTTTGGTCTCACCATGGATAAATGACAATAGAGACAATAGAGAAATCTCATCTGTTTGATGATCTTAACCACGTGATATGTGACCTAAGAACGAACGGTAGAAAACAAGATTAGGTAACAGTCAAATGCTAGATGTGAAGATGCCTCTACCCCTACCCCTACTAGGATGAATAGGATTGTCCGTTCCGTGCATTCTGCCAACAGTGGTCCCCTGCCGTGTGGTAATGGATGACAGAGGGGGGCGCGGCTTCGGTGGATCCCCGGATCCAACGAGATGGGTGGCATCCCTGGACGTGGGGTCCACCGTGATCTATGTGTGTTATATCCACGCCGTCCATCCGTTTTCAAAACTCATTTCAGGGTATGGTCCAAAAAATGAAGTAGATCCAAATCTTAGATGGACCATAATACAGGAAACAGTGGTAATCGATGATTAAAAACTTCTCGCGGGTCACAAAGTTTTAGATCAAGCTGATACTTGTGTGGTCTCTTCATCCAGGTCTTTGTGGCCTTATCAAGGCGTTAGATGGAAAATAACATTCGGGTGGCCTCCATGAAGTTTTAATGATGGGGATTCAATCACGACCGTTTCCTGTGGTAGAGTCCGCCTAACATTTGGATCTGTTTCATTTTTGGGATCATGCCCTAAAATGAACAGTTAAAAAGGATGGACGGTGTGGATGTAAGGCACATACATCACAATGGGCCCCACAGTTAGGGATCCACGACCTTGGTGGATCCGCATATCCAGCCCAACCGCAGCCTGACGGAGGGATTACCGAATGGTGGGCCCCACTATTAACTAAATGGTTGTCTCGTTTTCTTACTGCGCTGAATTTTCAAGAGGCATTCTAGGAACCGAAGTTTGTAGGCTACTTCGAATTTTAGTTCATTTTTGGAATCATGCCCTGACATCGATGTCTGATATCACCATGTATGCATCAAAATTCCCTTAATTGGAATATCATATAGAATATTGGGCATTTTATGGTCGAATGTAAACCATCCATTGGATGTCCAACAATTGGCCAGCTAGGAACATTTATCATGTGTGAGTGGGGCCCATGTAATCAGTGGTTTACATTGTTGGGGTAGTATACGTACCAGCTATAAATATAGTTGTACACATCAGTAGATAGGTGGATTCTTTACCATGTGAAACAAGGGATATTGCTCTACCTAAGAAAAACTATAGTTTTTCAGGTTTCAGTTCATGTAAATGGGGACAACGGTTTAGTGATCCAAACCACTGATACGATAAGACTCGTTGTCCATGGTGAAACGTAAAAAAAATCTCCCAAGTTGGGAAAACCTAACCATTCATTTGGTGGCTATCAAGTGGGTGAATGAGAGAATTATAAGTTAGAAGACGATGGTAAAAATATTGATGATTGATGAGTTCATCTCCATAATTAGTTGACATCACTAATTTTTAATCGAAGATGGATATTTTACAAAAAAAAAAAATATTTATAAAAATCACACACCTCATGGGTACCTGAACTCATGGCCTCGATGTTAAAACACACTATGTCTAACCACTGAGCCATGTGTATGGACCTTTAAAGTTATATGAATGCGAAAATAGTATTAATTTCTTTTATATCTTTAAAATAACTCTGGAAGTATGTTTGAAATTTTATTCGAACAAGTTTGAGGGAACTATCCTAAAATTATGTGAATGTGAAAGTAGTATTCCTTTAAATTTACTTGGATATTTCTACGACAGAAAAACATTCATTTAATATGTAATTTTAATTTGTGAGTACAGGCAGGTGCAACCTTATAAAGGAAGCATTTGTGAGAATAATTATAAATTTGTAGCACCAAATGTATTTGGCTAATGACAAAGATGAAAAAGGAGCCATAGAGAGCTCATACTTACAGAATGAGTCAACACACATAAAGCAGATTGTAGAGTAATCTAGCTTGGCCAAAAATGGAAAATATGTGCCGATCACATTCTTGACATCCAAAATAAGATATATAATATGAGAAGTAAAATAAAATCTTAAGTAATTTCAAGATTTTATACACATGTAAGCAACAATGCACATGTGTCGCTGCATGTGAACATGATGCATAGATGAACGTGATGAGGTTGATCACCGTCTTCCTCAAGGATAACTACTCTGAATCTACGGAGCTTTTATGTACTCCTCATAGATACTTCTTGAATCCACGAAAAAAAAGCAAGAAAAATATAAATAAATTCTATAAAATTCATAATTCAATTGATGAATGAAATAAATAAGTTCATAACCTTTGTAAATAGAGATACTAAGCAATGAGAGAAATTTTATATTCAAACTACAACTAAAACTCTTAGAATTCACAACTTACTGTTTATAGACGGCCGAGATGTCTACTAGTGTGCAAGGTTTTTGGCCAAAAATGTAAGTGTTCTATTTGACTACACCATGCTGTTCTCCTAGCTATTCTAAGCACTTTTCACATTGGGCACAATTCCTAAAGTCCAACGGATGGATGAAGAGTTATAATCAAACTAAAACTTATTATTTATAGTAAAAACGAAATTAAAATAGGAAAACGACTGTCAACCTGATAGTATTTCGCAAATCCAACTTGCGCAACCCGGCATAGCAGGTTGGGTGGCTAAAATAGCTCGTCCTACTCCAAAATCATATATTTTACGTCCGATAACTCATTCCAAATTGCGAAATATGCCCGATTTAAGGTTCAACAATTCAGATCACTTTTGTCATCGACCAAACCTTTTCTGATCCATCATGGCCATGAAACTGTCCATGACCCGCTCTACATTTGATCAGGATCAACGCCTGCCAAAATGAAGCCTCAAACTAAGATGTGAATGTGAAGGAAAATGAGGAATGGAGATGGTTTTTGCCGGACAGTAGTGCAACAAAGAGACAGGACATTTATCAAGTATGGCCTACCAACCAAATTTTGGCTAGTTTGATCATCACGTATGTAATAATATGTCTGGGTTTTTATAAGTTAGTCCCATGACCCATTATTCAATTGATCTAAATCGTTGAAATAGTTGGTGCACCATGAAGGGAACATGTGCAGAATTTTGTAGATTAGACTATCTTATCCATTGAATCATTGTATCCTTTTCTAGTTGCATTTGGATAGTTGTTATAGACTTCTATATTTGAATTCCTCTTCCTCATGTTACCCCAGCCCTAGCCCGGCTGGGATAGGGTTGCTAGGGTTGCTAGGGTTTAGGGCTTTAGGTTTGGGCAAGGCAAACTAGGTGGACCACCTTTATATTTTGGCAACATCTACGGAGTAAGGTCCACATGATGGGTGGCTGGCAAAGTTCACCTATGTGCCACATTGGCATATGTTGTGGCATGTGCATTAGCTAACTAGTACATTCCTATGGGCTTAGCAAAGCTCTCATGAGATGTACCATCACTAATTCTGATAGTGACTAATTTAAATAAAGCGAACATATATATATATATATAGACACACACACACAGACAACCACTTACTGTTAACCCATACATAACCTAAATTATTCTCACAAGGCAAGACACATCACATGTGCCAAACTACATATATTACAAATGTTTCTATTTAAATTAACTGCCTATGCTTTTTCCAATGGGAGACTTAAGGAGATTGGAGTATGCAAATAGTCTTATTTAAACCACCTCTCTCTTTTTTTTTTTTTTTTTTTTTTTTTAGTTGAGCGAGGAGTCGAGCCAGCTCGGCAGGTTAACCCCAAAGAAAATAAATAAATGTAAGCATGACCATGGTGAAGTTAAACTGGTGGAGTACCAAACATCACATGAATGCATATACCAAGCTCTTTCTTTTGTTTCACTTGAATTCAAACAATATTGACTCAGAGCTGTACGAGATGATAAAGAAGACTTTCTAAGAAGACATGCATCGATTCCCAATGTTGTAAAGTACTTTTATTTTATTTATGTTAACTTATCAAGAAATCCATAGTTTATATGATCCAATTGAGTATTCTCCCCTTCTATATTTTATCAAATAACGTATCTTTAGCCAACAAGATACCATTTCTTTATAAGATTTGGGTCATTCCATTCAAGATATATCTCACACACCCAAACCAATAACACACATGCAATGCATATTGTCCAAAAATATACTCTTTCTTTATGAGATTTGGGTCATTCCTTTGAAGATATATCTCATACACCCAAACCAAAACATAAATGAAAAAAACATTTTGTTAAGGAATAATTGAAATGGAACCAGCCTCACAAGCTGTAGACCAGAACTCTCTGGTGGTGGATCTTTAAAAAAATATATATTTTTATGCCACTGTGGTGTATATTGGATGAAATCAAAGGATATACACCTAGACAGGGCAGGGCAAAAGCCTAGCCCTCAATAAAGTACCTCTACATAAGAGGAATCAAAACAAAATTCTCTGGCAAAACAAAGATAAGCCATGAACCTTAGGCTCATGAGACTCCAGCGTGCCATGGGTCTAGCCCCCAACAAAGGACCCCTAAGGAAGAGTGTGCTCTTGCCTCTGGATATCTCCGGACCAATGCCAAGTCATCTATGGAACAATGGATCGGGAACAAATATCATCCACTATAATTTGTGATTGAGACCATTCAATTGGTGGACCACTTAATAGACAATCTATAGGCCAAAAATGCAAACTATTAAGAGTTTAGGTCTATCCTATCCAATATCCATTTTTAGGTAGCTCTGCATGGATCAAATGGTTAGCATTTTAAGGTAAGAGAGCAAAAAGGAGACAAATCTAAGGCTCAAGTAAGCTACACTATGGGAAATAGTGAGGATTAAACACCCATTGTAGAAAATTATGGGGGGCTACTGAAGTTTTTGATCAAGCTGGTATTTGTGTTTTCCTCTCATCTAGGTCAAAGTAACATTATGAGCAGGTTGGAAGGAGAATAAACATCATGGTGGGCCCTAGGAAGGTTTCAATGATTGCATCATTATTACCACCGCTTCCTGTCATGTGGCCTGCTTTTGCCTTGGATCTGACTCCTTTTTGGATTCATACCTTAAAATGATGTGTTAAAATGGATGGATTGTGCGGATAAAATACATACATCAGCGTGCACCCCATAGAGCCCTTGCCAGGACGAGGCCATCTAGGGAGGGTAGAATGCAATCTGAATTCTCTGTTAATGTGAATTCTCTGTTTGCCACATACTAGAAAAACATGTTTGTTGAAATATGATTGGGCCACATCATCATATATTGCATTTAATGCAGCAGTGCTGACAATGTCAATAATAACATATACCAATCACGATGTAGGAAAACAAGAAAAATCTGCCCTATACATGCAATGGCCTGTCAGCACTAAATAACTCAATGTACACTAGATCTGGCCTAATATTCATATGTGGAACCAAGCACATGTTAATTATATTTAAATGGGGCTGGATGTAAACCTAATCTCCTTTCACAGGGCTGTCAGTGGGCGGTTCCCGTTTGATTTGGGTCCCGGTTTTGATTTTGGTCCCCAAGCAGGGCCCATTGAAGATGATGAAGAGGAAGCTTCTCCGTACACCCATATCTCCTCCTGTTATCTCATTGGCTACTTTATTATCTCGTCTCATTTTAATAATCTCTCTATTGCACGAATAATCATACCATCCTCATCATTTTCCATAAAATAATGGTAGTTTAACTAAAAATACCTGGATTTGTTTGTCTATACGTAACAAATCATATCCAAAGCAGATCCTAATGATACCGAGTATGTTGGTTCTGTCATTAATTTTCAATTAGAAGACAAATTTTCGGATTGATCCCCGTTTATTTGTGAGTGATGATCACTGTCCATGGGCCATGAGGAATTTCTTGGCTAGATTTGAATGTATATTGGTCACAAATTACTAACTTGTGGGGACTTCCACGTGGCAGACATATGGGTGCAATGGGTCACATTGAAATTTGGACTTGGACCAGCCCATTAAATTTTAGGTCAGGTCCAAACAAAAAATAGATGACTCGTTGATTGAATGGGTTGGGTCTAGTACAGGGGGGACCTAGACACATAAATTAGGTCCAGGTCAGATCTGGGTTAGTTGAGAAATTACAATTAATCAAGTTTTAGTACAAAATAATGTTCTAATCATTCAATTGATGGTGCTATTAATTTAAAAGTATAAAATTTATAGTAGTCCAAAGATTCTAAACTTAATAGACCCATACTCTCCATAATTTAGATTGTCACATATAAGTGCATAGTTAGGTTTTAAAAGAAAGGTAGGGAACTATTGTTGCATGCCAAAAAAAAAAAAAAGAAAAGAAAAGAAAAAACATGCTTGATTAACTATTTTTGATAATCTAAGTTGGTTCCAAGTCGGGGTCAAGATCATGTTAGCGTGGCCCAAATTGGACTCACCTAAAAACTGAGTCCATGTCTTGTTGAGGACGACCTAGAACTGACCCACTTAGTAATTAGGGTTGATTTTGAGAGGACCTAGACCCACCCCATGATGGAGCACAACACAATAATTAATCAAACTACCATAACAATCTGAGAGGTCTTGGACCACCCCATGATGGAGCACAACCAATAATTAATCAAACTACAGTAACAATCTTAGCATTCCATTTGATTACTTTTGAAAGGTTTGAAATATGTCCAAAGTTAAAAGTCTATTGGCGAAATCAAATAATTAACATGTGCTAATGTGCCACATGTACTACCATCCATCTTCTCTTGTGCCTCATGTATGCAAAACATCCCACATGTATTAATATGTCACATGTGCCATCATCTATCTTTTTTTACACCTCACATGTGCTAATGTGCCACATGTACTACTATCCACCCTCTTATGCCACATGTGCAAAGCATTTCACATGCACCAATGTGTCACATACCATTGTCTATTTTCAATAGCTCCAAAATATACCTCATGTGACAATGGTGCCAATGTGTACTAAGTTTTATGAACTAGCTTCAAGTGGCGACATGTCATATGTGCCTATATGTCTTGTACCACATGCTATTATACATCTTTAAGCATCTCACATGTGTCATAATTTAGCTTCTATTACTCATGTATGCTGCATCTCATTTATGTTGTCCAGATTCAAGGATTCCATATATGCTTTTCTTGCACTTGCTAATGACTACTTAGAATTCTTTTATCAAAAAAAAATAAATTATGTTATGTTATCAAATAACGAATTTGAAAATAAATCTTAAAATTCCACGATTTTCTTTTTGAAAAACGAGTAAAGAAAATAATATTATCCTTTCATGGTTTCTTAGAAATAAGGTTTTTCAAGAAACATGATTTCATTACCTATGCTTTCCATGTAACTAAACAAGCCCTTGGAATAGGGTATGAAGTCGAGCATCCCCACGTGGCCATAACTCTATCAAGAGAAGGACATCGTACAACTGATCAGGACATTCAATCATTCCCAAGAAAAAAATCCTTTTTTGATTTTGAAATCCATATTCGTATTACAAGAGACGAAAATACTCTGGTAGAGCCTGGCAGTCCATCCACGTGGACATAGCCGCTGTACCCATGGGAAATATGTACCTCCATCGAAACCGTCCAAATTGCTAGCTCCAATTATAAAGGAATATAACCCAAAAATCACATTGATGACCTCCAATTAATGGACAAATATTCACTGAAAGAAACTACTCTTTACTTTTAGCCATTTATTTGATTGCTAGAAATAAGGTCACACGGTCTTTCATTGCAATAACTGAATTAGGCCATCATCCACAGCAGGGCCAATGATGGTTTGGATGAGCATACTTATGATTGTCTTGTGTATATGCTTTTATATTCCAACATAAGATGAAAACCAAGGGAGGCCCCCGGCATCATGTGATTAAGCTTGAGCCACGTCATCCTTATCAGATTTGAAAGGGACCCATCAAAATACTTAGGCATGCTTGTATATTAATTGTAACTCAAATTAAATCGTCCAAATTGCTGGTCCCACCATAGGTGGGTCCAACCAAGTTTATAATGAACTGATGCCCTAGCTGGAGGATTGGTAGACATACAATGGATGGTAAAATGAAACACAGCCACCGAACAGATGTTCACTGATCGGGCGTTAATTAAGATTGCTCTGATTTGGGGTTATGAATCATCTGGAATGGGTCCCATGACTTCATGATGTGAACCGCTTTAACTTTCATGCATGCGCAATTGCCGAGCAGATGCATGTGGTTTTCATGCTTTGCCAGTGCATATAATAATTCGATAATACAAGGAGTGTCTATTTATACAACCACATTAAATGAGAGACTCATCAACCGTACACACACAATGATGTAGAGCGGGTCGCGGACAGTTTCATGGCCAAGATGGATCAGAAAAGGCCCGGTCGACGATAGAAGTGATCCGGACCGTCGGACCTTAGATCGGGCGTATCTCGCAATCCGGAATGAGTTACCTGACGTAAAATATATGATTTTGGGGTAGAATGAACTACTTTAGCCAACCAACCCTGCTATGCCGGGTTGCGACGCTCGGAATTGCGAAAAATCCCTGGATCGACGGTCGTTTCCATGCTTTAATTTCGTTTTTACTATAAATAGTAAGTTTTAGTTTGATTATAACTCTTCATCCGTCGGGCTTTAGGAGTTGCGGCTAACGTGAAAAGAGCTTAGAATAATTAGGAGAACAGTTTGGTGAAGCCAAATAGGATACTTACTATTTTTGGCCGAAAACCTTGCGCACTAGTAGACATCACGACCGTCTATAAATAGTAAGTTTACTATTTATAGTAAGTCGTGGATTCTAGGAGTTTTAGTTGTAGTTTGATTCTGATTTCTTTCCCATTACTTGGTAACTCTATTTAAAGGGTTGTGAACTCATTTTTAGTCATCAATTAATCAATTTTGAATTTCTTAGAATCTATTTCTATTTTTTGCTTTCTTTCCTCATGGATTCGAAAAGTCTCTGTGAGGAGTCCAGAGAAGCTCCGTGGATTTGGAGTAGTTATCCTCATCATGTTCATCCTTACATCACACAACCATGCCAATTCAAACCACGCAAATTGTGGGCCCCCTTGTGGATAGAGCTTTATATATATATATATATATATAGAGGAACGCTCAGCTACGCACCGGTTGGCACGTCATTACGTGCGAACCTTCCTATCAACCGTCGGATTAGGCAAACGGCCTGGATGAAGGCACTCTTAGCGTGAGCTTAAAAGAGCGAGTTTCCTTCTCTCGCACGCCTCTTCACCCTCTCCGAAGGATGCGGGGGAAGCCTTTTCACATGAAATTCCTTCGTTTGGATGTTATGTGGGTCCCACCAAGATGTTAGTGATAAATCCACCCCGTCCATACTTTTTAAAAAATAATTTTATGGTATGAACCCAAAACTGAGGTAGATCAAAATCTTAAGTGGGCCACATAATGTTGATTAAACTCTCACCATTAAAAACTTCCTGGGGTTACCAAAATTTTGGATCAAGTTGATATTTGTATTTTTTTTCCATCATCCAGGTTTTTATGACCTAATCTACAGGTTGGATGTCAAATAAATATCACGGTGGGCCCTAAAAATTATTTAACGGTGAGAATCATTATCACTGCTATTTCCTGTGGTGTGGTCCACTTGAGATTTGGATCTGCCTTAGTTTTGGGATAATGCTCTGAAATGATAAGGAAAAATGGATGGACGAGGTAGATTTCTCAAAAATATTATGGTGGGCCCCACTTAAGTTTCCAGCGCGCAAAAAGTTTTTGCAGGAAATTCCTGCTTGAAAAATTGTGCCGCGAATTTTATGCGAAATCCTTTCACATTGCGCTGGAAACCTAAGTGGGACCCACCGTGATGTTTTTAAGAAATCCAATCTGTCCATCCGTTTTATGAGATCATTTTAGGACATGCATACAAAAACGAGCCGAATCCAATACTCAAGTGGGTCGAAAACGTGAAGATTGAACTTATACAGTTGAAATATTCGTAGGTCACAGAAGTTTTGAATAAGGATAATATTTGTGTTCTCAGCTAATCCTAGTAGGAATGACGTTATGAATGGTATATATGGCATGTAAATATCACTATAGACCCAAGGAGGTTTCAACAGTAGGAATTTCCTTAACCACATTTTCCTTTGGTACAGCTCACTTGAGCTTTGGATACTGTTCATTTTTGGTAAAATTTCCTAAAATGAACTCACAAAACAGATGGACGGGGAGGATTTTTTACAAACATTACAGTGGCCCCCACTTCGGTTCCCAGCGCGTAACCTCTTTAGTAGGAAATCCGCGTCTAGCGCGGATTAGCTACCGACAAGTTGAGTAACGAGACTCTCTAATGAAGTGACGTCGCCAAGTTCTGCGGGCCACACCATGATGTATGTTTTGTATCTACACCGCCCATCCATTTGGAGAGATCATATTAGGGCATGATCCAAAGAATGAGTCAGATCCAAAGATCTAGAGGACCCACCCACAGAAAATAGTGGGGAGAGTGACGCCCAACATTAAAAAGTTCTTAGGGCCACAAAAGTTTTCGTCAAGCTACTATTTGTGTTTTCCCTTCTTTCATGTATGCCTTAACACATGATCAGATTGGATCTCAAATAAAAACCATGGTGGACCTTTTGAAGGTTTCAAAGGTGGGCGTCACTCTCACCACTGTTTTCTATGGTGGGGCCACCCCAGCCTCGGATCTACCTCGTTCTTTGGACCAAATCCTAAAATGATCTCTCCAAATGTATGTACGGTGGGATACAACACATACATCATGGTGGGATCCACGGAACTTGGTGACATCACTTCAGTAGTGAGTTTGGCTACTCAACCTCTGTAAGTATCCAATCCGCGTCATCTACTCAACCTCTGTTAGTATCCAATCTCCCTCAGCTACTCAACCTCCGAATCTAATCCGTGTCTTCTCATGATGCACGCACTTGCTAAGTTTGCTATAAATCTAGGTGGGACCCACCATGATGTTTTTGAGAAATCTATCCCGTTCATCCATTTTTGAGCTCATTTTAGGACTTGAGACCAAAAGTGAGCAACATACTGTACTTAATTGAGCCATACCGAAGGAAAAGGGGGTAGGGAAATTCCTACTGTTGAAACCTCCTTGGGGTCTATAGTGATATTTACATTCTATCTATACCATTCAAAACGTCATTCCTACTAAGATTAGCTGAGAACACAAATATTATCCTGATTCAAAACTTCTGTGACCTACGAATATTTCAACTGTGTAAGTTTAATCTTCACATTTTCGACCTACTTGAGTATTGGATTCGGCTCGTTTTTGTATGCATGTCCTAAACTGATCTCATAAAACGGATGGACGGATTGGATTTCTCAAAAACATCACGGTGGGTCCCACTTAGGTTTCCAATGCAATGTGAAAGGCTTTCGCAGAAATTTGGCACCGGATTTTTTCAAGCGCGGATTTCCTGTGAAAGCCTTTTGCACGCTGAAACTTAAGTGGGGCCCACCATAATGTTTTTGAGAAATCGACCCCGTCCATCCATTTTTCCTTATCATTTCAGGGCATTATCCCAAAATTGAGGTAGATCCAAATCTCAAGTGGACCACACCAAAGAAAGCAGCGGTGATAATGATTCTCACCGTTAAATATTTTTTAGGGCCCACCGTGATATTTATTTGACATAAACCTATAGATTAGGTCATAAAGACCTGGATGATGGAAAAAAAAACATAAATATCAGCTTAATCCAAAAATTTGGTAGCCCCAGGAAGTTTTTAATGGTGAGAGTTCAATCAACACTGTGTGGCCCACTTGAGATTTTGATCTACCTCAGTTTTGAGTTCATACCATAAAATTATTTTAAAAAATGTATGGATGACGTGGATTTATCACTAACATCTTGGTGGGACCCACCTAGCATCCCAACTGAAGAATTTCATATGAAAAGACTTCCGCCGCATCTTTTGGAGAGGGTGAAGAGGCGTGCGAGAGAATGAAACTCGCTCTTTCAAGCTCGCGCTAAGAGCGCCTTCATCCAGACTGTTTGCCGGATCTAACGGTTAATAGGAAGGTTCGCACATAATGACATGCGAACCGGTGCATAGCTGAGCGTTCCTCTCTCTCTCTCTCTCTCTCTCTCTCTCTCTCTCTCTCTCTCTCTCTCTCTCTCTCTCTCTCTCTATCTATATATATATATATATATATTATATATATCTATATATAATAAAATTCTATTTTGAAGCAGCCCAATCTAAAAATGGGGATGGCTGCCGATTTCTCTTCGTTCACCCGTTCACCCAGTCTTCAAGCTGCTCGGGCCTGCCTTGTCAAGTACTGTTAGGACTTTTATATCCCTCAGAAGTCCTTATTAGAATCTATAGATCTTGTCACCTGCATGCCCACTCCCTATCCAAGCTAACCCATCTGCTAACCATATGACTTTTCATCTAGGGTGGGACATGATAGACTAATGATCTGAATTACAGAATCCAGTACTGGTCAGAAATGAAAACTGATATGTACTCTTTCACCACAGACATATGGTTTTGCTGCAAGTTGGAACAATCTCTACTGGAGGGCTGAAGCAAGCTCACATGTAAGCTTTCATATATCTAAGGTGAGTACCAAAAGAACAATTTCATCCGCACAATTAATTTTTTGGAGAATAGTCAATTGTATCTTCAAAGTATATTAGAAAGGATCGATTTCCAATACGTATATTAGTTAAAGTTCGTATCTTTGATGTGAGTAGCTTGCACGCCTTTCGCCTCTCTCTCTCTACTCCCATGGAGGCTTGCCCATCCCACCCGTGACTTGTGCCTCACCACGCGACGATCCTAACAATTCATTTAGAATTCCCACCAATAAGGTCATATCAATCAAGGCACGCGTTGGGTGTGGGCCACAACCGTCCAAAATTTTATTTTTATTTTTATTTTTTTAAAAAATCAATTTCTAACTCATTGTCTTGTGGACTGTGACGTGAGGCTCTCCAGCTAGTAAAAAACGTGTCCATTGGCAATATAGTACAGGAGCTTCTAGATGGATAATTGACCAACCTAATTCTTGAAACAGTACACAAACATGATGCGGGTCCACCTAATGGACGGCTCGCAATTTCATAGGTGGGCCACGTGAGCACGTTAGTGATTGATTTAGGTGATGGATGGAGTTGTGATAAATGAGCCTTCCACGTACATAGAGAGCAGCCGTCCCTAATTTAATAGCAGTCAAGAGGGCTCAAACCATAGCGTTTTTCAAGGGATACTTGTGAATCGTGTGGAATAATGCACCAAGTCGTTTGCATGTGGCCAAAATCTTCTTAGATACTATTGCTCCTTTTCCCAGCAAGAAAAACTTCGATACTCTGCAGAGCGTAATGGATGATACTCAAGCACTTACAAATTACTTAAAATTTGTATACATAGTATATAATTAATTTATTTTAACCGTTTAAATTATGTGTGTTAGCCTAGAATATTAAGAACCAAAACTTACTTTTATTGGGTTTTCTAAATATTAGATTGGTGGACATTTTTGGATGGTTAAAATGAAAAATATCCAATGGTCTTAATCAAACAAACATATCTCTGAATCAACTATAAGGATTATTCAACTAATCTGATTTTTGGACTGTAACTTAGGAACAGTAGGTTCCACAGTTTAGTAGGGTTAATTTGAGTTTATATATGCCACGTGTACTATTTCTAGATGACTGCATATCAAACATCATACCCAGCCGGTGGATATAATTCCCTTTTCTCATCCATGAAACTAGTACATCAAATCTAGCCTAACAAACATTACCTTATTCGCAGCTCTGACACATGCTAAAATGGCATACGTGTGTGAGATCCTGGATGTCAGAAGGTGGGCGACCAAATCCAATATTCCTTTGCTCAAAATCTGGTTAGTTTGCTTTAAAAAATGGACAAGGAAAAAAAGAAGAAAGAAGAAAAAGAAGAAAATCAATGGTACACATCCAACGTGCATGTGTGGCCCACCTAATGAACAGTCTAGCCTGATTTTTGGGCGCAAATACATTCGCCGAGGTGTGTATCTGATGAATGCTCTGAATCTCTAACACGTGCTGCATAGGCACATGTGAGCCACTTGCTTGGTGCATCTACACATGCTTGGTTAGCTTGGCTAAGCCCAACGTGGGCCACACTTGCTTAAAACGACATCAATCCATCGATAATCAAGCGAAGGTATCTTTCCAATGTAGAAAAAGGCTAGAAGAGAGAAAAAGAAAGAGAGTAGATAAATAATATAAGAATAGCGGAAGGCATTTGATAGGCAAAAATAGCCAAGGATAACGAAAAATATGGAGGTTGTTTTTTTTTTTTTTTTTTCCTCAAGGAAACCATTGATACAAGATTAGTGTAGATAATAGTCACATGGATCAGGACATATTTTCGTGATCGAGTCGTTGATCTGATGAGATGAACAGTTAAAGCAGTCTGCCTCTACAATCTTCAAGTTTGGAAGATCTTAAACCTTAGATGGAAACACAGATATTCTGTTAAGATCATTTGTTTTTTTAAAGTCATCTGTTACATTGTTAGCGTCCATTGCCTTTGTGGATACTGGTAGGTAAAGCACGTGCAAGATATGTAAATAAAGGAAGGGGAAAAAAGATTTATAATTAAAAATACATAATACACAGAGAGAAAAATGATACAAACTACAAAAAATAGTAAGATGGAGGGGAGAGGTGGAAAAATCCAAATGCCCCCGAGTGGCTCGTGACAATGAGCAATTAAAATCTGAGCTATAAGTCTATAAGCGCATGTACTTTGCCAATAGAGTCTAAGTACCCTTAAACATGTTCGATAGTACTCCTAATGTACTTTGTAATATCAAAGTTTATTACTCTTTCAACTAATTGCATTGTTAAAATTCTCTGTTGCTAGTGGCACTATATATATAGTTGAGATTCATTTATGCATTGATGTATGTTGATGAGCTCATTATTTTGTAACTATTGATTTTATGACACGGTTTTAAAATACAACTGTGTAGAAATCATTTGGAATTCTGTGAGAGGACTATGGGTGTATGTGGTTCACTACTTTATTAGTCAACATATATATCCAGTTGGGATTAAGATGTGCGATGCCTTATCATCATTGTCCAAATCTAAAGGATGCCGATGTCGGCTTGGAGTACATAGAGTAATGATCCGATGGTTGGAGGTTGTGTGGTGGTTGTGTATTTCATCTCACTATTTAGATAATTGCTAGACTTAAAGAAAAAAGTATACAAATCACCCTGATAAGGGTATCTTTGACATAGGACTATGCCGCCTCATCAAAAAATAGAAAAAAGAGAGGCCTATTGATTCAAAGTTACTATAAAAGGGTCGGTGATCAATAGCATAATTCTTTTTTTTTTCCCTGCCTTTTGCAAAAAAGTCCTTGTATTCCTAATTTGGTAGGGCCGGATGGTTTTGTTTCCCCAGTTCTTTACAACCAATCATGGATTCAACATTGATGAGCTCTAGATCTTGATAGGGAGAATGAATCTTGTCTTAATCTACCACTTTTGATGCTTGGTTACAAAGTGGTGGTTATGCATTTGGACGGCATCTAATCATTAAAATGCAATAGATGAAAATACAGCCAATCAAGTTCATGGGCTTTGGACTCTTGGGCAAATGTATATTAGAGAGTTCATCCCATACCTAGATGTTGTTAGATGGATCTATAATAACTTGAGGAATGATGTCGGTTGAAAAAGCTCCAAAGGATCTGAACCGTGAACTGGAAACCTAAACTTTGAGGTGTGTAAGTGCTTAGGCAATGGAAAAGAAAGGCACAGCTAATGAACTAATGACAAAGACTTTCTCCCTATCCCTCTCTCTAATAGTGAGGGCTCTTGATCTGGCTCATATGTGTAATAATAATAATAATAATAATAAAAAGCGCTAAATGCACTAGCACGTCTTAATATATTGTCGTTTAGAAGCTAGATAGCTAAGTCATGCATTTTGCGTGTTGGCACTTACCGGGGGAGGGCCTTATAATCATAAGCGTTTTGAAGCAAATTGACAGACTCGTTAGGACCATTGGACCGTGTATCTCACAAGAAGGTGGTCCTCCCTTCAAATAGTGCACGTGGCTCTGACGCAATCTTAGGAGCCTGAGGAATCCTTTGAGTGTTAATTTTTCTGCTAGAATGTAAAATTAAATGAACTTTCAAGCTCGCTCGCCTGGTGGGATAGGTATGCTATGAAGAAAGAAAGTGTATTGGTTAATTAAGTCTTGTAAAATTAGTTTGAAAACTTTGAATCGCTTAACATAGCTATGGCACACCCATCACCATTCATGGAGGATTCCACATGGAACTATTGCTTTTTTGTTCATCCCTTGAAACAAAACTAGCCCAACTGATGGTTATTCAATACTTTAATTTAGATCAAAATCTCATCAGATTTTTTGGAGAACCTCATTGTTTTGGTTAGATGATCAGCAGATCATAAAGACTGAAATAATTCATCAAGAAAATCACCTAGTCTTATTAACAATCGAACCATGAGGTGGATTCATTTTTCAGGCTTCCCAATCAAATAGATCTTCCTCTTTTCTTTTTCTTTTTTGGGGTTAAAACGTTAGCACACACCCCACTTGGGGATCGATACCAAGACCTTAGTGTTGAAATGAGGTTATCTTCACTACTCACTCTACCAATTGAATAGATCTCCTGGATACTAATTAACAATGATCAAATGCCCGCTTGATAATTCAATCCAAGACTGTGATACAAATTTTGTGAAGGCTTAGCCCAAGCCTAACATTAACTGAACATGCTTCCATAAAAGCATGTTTCGCCATCCATCCATCGAAGGCGGCTGATTTACTCCGCCCCCATCGCAAAGCATGTAATTTATTATCATTTTTCAGTCTCCTATTTCTGAAGTTGGGATTATTAACTTACATGTTAGTTTTATTACTAAGAGAGGGACTTGCTCTCAGCTAATCCCATAAGAGGACTTTAGTTGAGTTTTGAATTAAGCCACCAGAATTAGAAGCTTACCCATCTAAGTTGAGTTTATAAATTCTTCAAATTAGAAGCACTTATTCAACAGTAGTGAAGTATCTTATGAGAATGATGATATCAATTAGTTAGTTTTGGTTTATGGAGATTGTAGAATTCTTCCGTGAAGATGGTGACATTCCATTCAGAGAAGGTGGTTTTCCTTATGGATGTTATATAATGCATGTGTGGTGCACGTGTATACCATGTACACATTTACACCCCAAACGTACATTAACACCATTCATAGGACGGGTTTGGATCTGAATTTTTTGAGACACGTCATTTACAGAGTGATGATCGCTTCTTTTTTTTTACACACGCACACACACCCCACACACTCACGCTGGTGGAATTTCAGAGTGATGATCGCCTGATGTACGGCTCTAATGTTGCACGCATATGGATTGTTCCCATGAGTTAATTCAATATCGGACAAACCGCACCTATGGCATTTGTACTGAAACTTTTGGTCATGGCTTTCAAGTGAGTGGACGTGCTCATGTTGCTGTCATATCCGAGTTCACATGCTAGCTATATATATATATATATATATATATATATATATATATATATATATATATATATATATATATATATATATATATATATGAGGAATCTACGCCCATTAAAAATTAGAAAGCTTTGATACTCTGACAGCGTGATCTATGATACACAGGTATTTAAAAATACTTAGAAATTGCATACGTGTTGCATAATAATTCATATCGAACTGTCCAAATTATGGGTCTCAGGTCAGATGTACCATGAACAAAAAATTAAAATCATTTGATTATCTGACTACTTGATTGGTGGACATTTATTGGACGGTTTAAAAATAAATAGCTGCCATTAGTCCTGTTTCAATAAGCAAGTGTCCACAAATCAAGAGTTTAGGATTGTTCAACCTATATCTGACACAGGGACTGTGACTTAGCAACTGTGGATCCAACAGTTCAGTCGGCTTGTTTTGATTTCATGGATACGATGCCTATAATTTCTGAGTGCCTGTGTATCAAATGTCACAGTCTGACAGAGTATCAAATGATGCCGCAATAAAACAATGACACGAATCATGCGCTCAACATCTTGATTTGATTTGGTGCATGGCAACTAGGACGGGGCCAAAATACCGCGATCTGTTTTATTGTTCATCTTGAATCTCGTGACTTTTTCGTGAAATTGAAAATGAGCCTTCGTGGAAGATCATTGCAGGGCACGTCCCAGATTCATGCAGTGGGACCCACCATATACAGTACATGAGGCCATTAATCAAGTCAATCAAACGCATTACAAGGTAGGTCAAAGAGGGCCCAAAAACATATTCCATGGTCTAGTTTTCCTTAAATCAAGCAGTTGAGATTGGGTACATGGCCTCTATTTGGGCTATGGCCCATGGCATGGTGTGGTCCAATGACCTATTTCAATCTTGTACATGTTTTGCATTATATAAATGGGAAGATATTTGAAAGCATGCATGGGAGATGATATGGTAGAGCTAAAAGAAATGGACGATGGTAGAGCCATCTCATATACGTTGGATAGATATGCATGAATTGGGACGTCTATTGGAGTCTACCATGGATGTGTCATTTTCAAAAATCCACACCGATCAGACAATCATATCCATCTCATCTCTCCAATTCCTTTTGATCATGAATGTCTAGCCATTGAGTATTTGCATCTTACTTTTCTGGATGGAACAATCGAATATCTATGTATTTATAGAAACACTATTCATCCAGAAAGTAGGGTCAATTAGATTTTGGTAGACCCAATTGATTCATTACCCTTTCCACCTGAGCTCTACTCTACTGTGAAGAGTTGCCTCTAGGGGTGGCAATGGGCTAAGTTGCTCAGTGCAGCCTTAGAAGGTCAAGCCTCAGGCTCCTAAACTTAGCCTGAGGGTTGGGTAGAGCTTGAAATCTAGTCCTGATGTTTTGCCCACTTAGGATAGGACCAATGATGAATAGTCCAGCTTAATTCATTCTTGACATTTTTTATTATATGGAATATACGTTATTCTAACGTAGAATATAGTCCGTCCATTAGTAAATATTGTAACATGAGGAACTTCGATATGTTTTTTTTTTTTTTTTTTGGCTTAGCTTGTTAGTACACACTCCATGTTAGCCACCCCCCTAGGGATCAATACAAACACCTCAAGTGTTGTTGAAACGAGGTATCTCCACTCAGTCTCCCAATTGAGCTATGGAACGGGGTGTGAACTTTGATATGTTAATAAAATATATGTATATATGTATTTATGAATAGTCCAAATTGTAGGCCAGCCTGAAAACTGCAACTGTTCACCCTCTGTTCATATATACAAAAGACTTCTTTCTTTAAAAAAAAAAAAAAAAAAAGTTCAAATTGTGAATTCCACTTTAGATGTAAATAATATATTTATAGACTTGCATATGGTGGATGATAGGGTGATGAATATGAATAATTTTATTCGACATAAGCATGCCAAACTTTAATTTTTTAAAAGAGTACGAAATTTATAAGTATACGTACACTCATATCGACCGGTCAAGTATTAATTATACGAGTAGTGAAAATATAATTTATCTTTTACTTATAAGGTCAGTTTTTCTAACTTCAAGAGGTGGAGGCTAGGATAAGAGCCTCCTTAGCCTATTAGATCCTAGACCGGCTAGGGCTCCACCATATTTCGGTTTGGCCGGATCCACCATATCATCACCCTTGGAGGGAATCTAACCCTTGGATCCAGTAAATGGATGCTCAGGGTGCTTGGAGTCTGGACAATCCTAACCATCTAATGAGTGTATATTTTACGGTCTATCATAGCTGTCCAATGGTTCACTAATTGCCAATGTTAACTGTTTTGCAACTCAAAAAATCAGGACACAAATGAAGATTTGGATGTGCTCCATCACATGAGGGCCACTAGATGAACGGCCCCGATCCCTGGACCATTACGACTCGTATCTATTTGTACGTGGCGAGATTTTCGCAATACTTGTCGAGAAATTAACTTCTCGAGAGATAACAAGATTTGACACGTTGAGCTGGAAATGTGTTGAAACTATAATCTGTGGGGGATATGATTTGCCCTTATTATATATATTTTTTTAATGAGGAACCATATGATCCTTGATCGGCTGTCATGCACAGTTTCAATTTGGACTATTGTATCTTGTGGTTAAGTGATCCAGACCATTGGTGATCTTTTGGGGACTGGCCCACACAAAGGGCGAGCCCTGGCCCAAAAGATCTCCCAGTTTGGAAGATCCTAGCTCGCCCATGTTCGAATCAGTGGCCTGGATTACAGTATCAAAGCCAACTTTCCAGGATTTAAAACCCTCTTCTACTGTGCATTGCGTGTGTGGAGCACGCTGTATTTTTCATATTCAATCCAATCCATTCATAAAATGAGTACCTCACTAGGACACTTAACGAATCAGGCTACTAGAAAACTCGGGTGGGCCATATCACATGATTTTAGGGGTGTGGTGTGGCCCACATTGAATTTTGGACTCAAGGAGAAAATAAGGGACTTCACATGATGGACGGAGTGGATGTCGTGTATATATCTCGGTGGGCCTCACACATGCAGCTGTAGGGTGAAGTTATCCTCCAAACGTTGTGAAGGGAGGAACCCGCTTCAAATAGAAAGCTATTATGCAGCTGGCGTCGTACAAGTTCCACGCGATTCCCTACCAACAGTCCTAATGCCGATCATAACCGTTTATCTGGTGGGCCTCCGACTATATGGGTATAGGCCAAAAGTCGCAGTTTTTGGACAGTCTCCAACCATCCAATTTCTAGGTCGAATATCAACAGTTTCTCTACCCCAGGTAGGCCTATGAACAAACGGTTACCACTGTCCAATCCCGCTACTGTTGAAAAATGGCCCACCAGCGTCGTGTCCCACCTGACCAACAGTCCAGATTACCACACATGTTTGCCACGTGCATAGAAATTACTATGGAGCCACTTCGTTAGGAAAGAAAAAGAAAGAGCACGAAACTACCAACTCCTTAAATCACCAAAATAGAGAGAGATGAAAGCATAAAGCTCATATACCAATATTGCACTGAATCTTCTGCAATCGGATCCAGCAAAGCTCAACTACTTTTGGTGCAAGAGCCTTAAAAGGGGATATTAGATATGTGTGATTTTTGAGCTGCTTTCGCATGTTATTATGATAGAAGCTGGTTTTGATGAGAATTGCAGGAGAAAAAAGAGATGAGCAACAGCTATTTGGGTGACCCAAGTTCAGGAGATGGAAGATCTGGGTCTTCTAGAAAAGGGAAGAAAAGCAATTCAGACAAACCAAAGCAACCTCAAAGAGGCCTTGGAGTAGCTCAGCTAGAGAAGCTCAGATTAGAAAACCAAATAGGCGGCTGTTATCTTACCTCCCTTCATGGTCCACCCCACACCAATCTCAATCAGGTCTTCTACTTTTTCATTTTCATTTTGATTTTGGATTTCTTTTCTTTTCTTTTTGGTTAGATGGTTGTTTGGATTTTATTATCCAATGGAAATGGCATTTGCACCACCCTCATCATCAGCTACACCATCATCTTCATTTGGGTATAATTCCAACATCATGGTATGTGGGACATGATTCAAGTACATTAAAATTAGAAAGAAAGAAAGAAAGAAGGAAGAAACTTCATGGGTTTTGGATGACGTGTTTCATGTCTCAGATCTCAAATGTAGTCTGCTGCCATCCTAGTTATGCCAGATATGAATTTCGCAGGCAAGGGAAAAAAAATCCACCACATGGGTTTTGTTCGGATCTGCACCGTTCTTTTTGGATGCCTAGTGTAACAAGTTGACATGACATATTCATGTGACAAAATGATACAAAGACTTCAATCTAGGGTGGATTCTCTTGGAAGCAACTATTCACTAGATACATACATTGTTGTATTTTACCGTTAAATCAATTTGAAAAAGACCCAAACAATCGTCTTTAAAAAGCAATAGATCCACAGATTCCATAACTTGTTATCTCATGCTTTATAGAAATATCTGATCAGATACGGTTAGCGAATTATAAAGCAGGTTCATTAACAATATTCAAACCTCCACTTACTTTTCACCCTGGTCATGGTGAGATCAATCAGGTTTGGTCCATAAGCAATGAAAATTGCTCTATGAAGACTCGTTTCGCTACGGCTCTGGTGGGTTCCCTTAACAAATTCACTGCCTATGGGTCAGGCTTTCTTATGCGAGTGAAAGATCTCATGCGAGTGAAAGAAGCATTGCAAGATGAGATAGTTGGAAATTTTGAATTTTCTTCTTTTTCTTATCTTTTGTTTATTCAGTTGCAACATGGTTTTTACTTGGTTTTAGATGAGCTTTGGAGACATGGAAACAACAGACATCAGATATGGAGACTCCCACTCTGGTGCCATACCAAGGTACTTTCGTGTGCTTAACATACTTCCTCATTTTACACAAGGATTGTAATGAAATATCTAAAAACAGCTTTGAACTCTAGCTAGATTACTACAAATATAAAATTCTAATATTGTGAATTTCGTTAGAACTACATGGAATCAAACCAGCAGTGTCTTACAGCCCCAACAAGCAGCACAAGCAAATGTGACACGGCAATTCCTGGCGCTACGCACTGAGGTTGGATCAAGAACTCTCTTCCATATGTAATTCTAACATCATTTTCTCCCTGATCATATGTTCTTTGTAAGACCTGACTGTAAGTCATTAACCATCGTATTGTAGGATTCAACGCAAAAGAAGAGAAGGCAGGATCGGTGCGATTCAATGGGATCAACCAGTCAGAACTCCGACGCAAGGGATGCACAAGAACTAGATTTAGATCTGAAGCTATAGCTGTAATTGGATGGTCCACTTTGGGTGAATGTATGGCATTCTTATCTGTAGAAGTGAATGACCCATGAATAGAAAATTGTTTTATTTCCATGTTGCTGTGATTTCATTGCATGAATTGTAGAAGATGTGTTAATAGACATGAGAAAGAAACTTGTTTCAAAGCTTTCATGGAACATAATTCTTATACAATGCATTTTAATTATGTGTAATGTAAAGGTGTTTGGGGTGTGTGTGTGTGCGCTTTGTCTCCTTATCCTTTTTTGATCAATATTGCCTTTAGCTTTATTGAGAGGTGATAGGGGAAGATGAAATAGGAGAAAGCAGGAAAAAAGGGACCCATGATGTGATTATTAGGGTTTGATGCTTTGTTTGTGGAGAGAAAAGTGAGGGAGTGATTTCAAGATTCTCTTAATCATCTATGTTTCCCTTTTCACGCATGGTAAGATTTACATTATCATAGACAGGTTTCTCTTATTTTACTACTACAGTAAATACTCAATTAATTAACTTGGTATTTCAAGAAATTAGCTAATGAAATAGTTACCTTGTTGTGTTTAAATCATCAAAGTCTACATGCATGTGATTTGGTCCAACCAATAGTCACTGAGTGTAAGCTAGTCTAACGTACTAAGTTCCAGCTTTTGTGAGATTTACTGTGATGCAGGATAATTAACCATATGCTCTAAAAGTTCAAATTAATAGAACATGGCAAATTAATCCCTTTATCTCATAGCACATGCTCATATCCCATGAGTTAGGGCCTCAGCCAAACCCCTCTCATGGGCCCCACATCATATGAGTACCGTCTCACATGAGCCGCCCACCCCAAGTGTTCCCCTACATCCTACATGTCACTCCACTCGAGCTCGGTATGAAAATGCCCCTGCATTACATCATGGTATGTGTATAGAATACAAGCCGTGCATCGGGTGCACCTCCTCATTTCACGGTGCATCCTAGTAATCTGCCAGAACTCGAGTTGGCCACACCACAGGGAATATGTAAAGTCACTCATAAGACTAACAAAATTCATGTGGTTTGACTCACCTGAGTTTTGGGTCTACCTGGTTGTTGGAGTGTCCTACATACTAGTGGGTTGCCACTAATTAACGACTAGGTTGGATGGGCATATACACAAGATGATGGGACCCACGTATAATGACTGGATTGGGTAGCATATACTTCCAGATGATGGAACCCACGTCTAGTGACTGGGTCGTCCACAGAGCGTCCCAAAGTTTCGATGATGGGCGTCCCTCTCCCCAACGTCCTTCACTGTTCCTTTGGGGTCCACTTAAGATTTTCGAGCTCGGGCATACATGGCATCACAGTGGACCCCACACATTACGAACATACGGAAGTATCAGCCCATAACTGTATAAAGATTGTTCCCTATGTGTGTGAATTAGACACATTTATACAGAAAATGATTGATTACGGTACTGTTTTCCTTGTGGGGCCCACCATGATGAGTACATCATGCTCACCCTATATATTAGGTGCGGCCTTCGATGTTAGGCTGCCAAAAATCATCATGATCGAAAACTCACGAGGGCCACACAACAAGGAATAGCTGAGGGCTATATAAGTCCAATCAATGAAAATCTTTCACGCTATTTTTTGAGACCACTATGTTTTATATATTTCCATCCAATCAATTTACCAAACACACCGCACCAGGATGAAGGAACATGTCAAAGAACAAGCCATTGCAAAACTCAGATGGACCACACCAGGATAAAGGAACATGTCAAAGAACAAGCCATTCAAAGAGTCCTTTATTTCCAATGATCCCATTCCTTAATTTTTATAGGTTTTACTAATGGTAGAAATTCCAAAATCACAATTTGCCCATGTGTACGTAGGGGTGTCAACGTGCCAGGTTTGGACCAGGCCAAGATCTAGGCAAGCCAGGCCGACATTGTTCAACATAGGCCCAAGACAGGTTTGAGCCCAGGACGAGTCAAAATAGTCTAACCTGAGCATAGCTGGAATTGTTTATTCTAAGCCGGAGCTTGAGCTTAGGGTTGGTCCAGTTAAAGCATGGATTGAAATAACAACATGAAAAGTAAGTTAGAATTCTCTGATATTGTATATATTACAAAATTGCTCTTGCAGACAAAGGCTGTTGGGCTGTTCGACAAAGTCCAAACCCTTTGTCCAAACCCAGCCTGTTGAGAAACAGGCCTGAATTTTAAGTCCGAGCCCAGCCCTCACACCGATACTGCAAACAAAGGTGGGGCTCACTGTGATGTTTATGGGAAATCCAACACGTCCATCAGTTTTACAAGATCATGTTAGGACATGGGATCATAAGTGACAGAAATACAAATCTCATATGGGCCACACAACAGAGGATTGAATGTCCACCATTGAAACACGCATGGGGCCCCAGAAGATTTGAATCAGGATATTTTTTATGTTTTCAGTTCATCCTAGTAGGAATTACTTTATAAATGGTATGGATGGTATATAAACAAAACGGTGGGCCCCAGGAAGGTTTCAACGGTAGGAATTTACCTACACACGTTTACCTGATTACGGCTCGCTTGAGTCTTGGATTTAGATCATTTTTGGGTCCATCGACTAAAATAATCTTGCAAAACTGATGGACGTGGTGGATTTCCCATAAACATCACGGTGGGTCCCACCGAACTTCCCGTCGCAGGTAGTTCCTGAGAAAGGCTTTCGCAGGGAATCCGCGTCCAAGCCAAGCTCATGGACAGCCATAACCATGAGATAAACGCAGCTAAGACTGTATCTATTTCTAATAATAGCACCCACTGGGTAACTCGCATAGGTAAATGCCAGCATTACATTGGGAGACCAAGAGCCGCTTGTGTGGAGATCTCATAAGATCCACCCCATCCTTCAGGTAAACTACCTAATTTTAACCATTAAAACCAAAAGTCATGATTAATGTCATGATTATGCAAATCTCAGGTATGCAAATCTGAGATGAAATGCCAATAATTAGTTTTATGTAGGACCCACCACAGTATTTATATGCCATCCAATTCATTCACCAGATGTGCCTCATCTAGCTGGATGAAAGAATACTCCAAAAAATGACAGCATGGCAAAATTCAGGTGGACCATCCCACGTGAATTTAGAGGATTTCGGTATATTTTGGTGGGTAGCTCACTGATGAAGTGTTGAATCATCCTGATTTTTGGGATCAAGGCCTAAGAAGAGTTGGTGTAGCTGGTAGACGGTGTGGATTTCATGCACTTTAAGTCGTTGATCTCATGTCGGTGAAAGTTATAACCTGGTAGGTACGTTGGGATGAGGTGCCCAATTGTTTTTCTTCTAATAAAGGTCTCTTTCTGGATACCTTATGGATTAAGATCAGTTATCACTTTGGATTCCGATCTTGCTCTCACAAGATACAAGAATTTGGTATGATGGAACGTTTGGTGATCTTGCACTCGAATCGACATAGGGCATTGTTACCAGCCAGATACTAGCAGTCAAGTTGGTGGGCCACCCCTTTCTAACGGAGAATGTCTAAGTTCAAATCCCACTAATCTACTGATTTTATTCTGCTTGTCTCACTATGGAAAAATCCAGGCTTAAAAGACACATGCAACTGGTTTAACCACTACTTAAAGACTCCAACAAACACCTAAGGCCCTGATTGTTTGTCACTTAAAAATGAGTTATCTCATTTTAGTTACAATCTCCTAGTTCTATCTATTTTCTTTAACAGTTTGATCGTTCGATCTGAACTGTCTATTAAAGTTTGTAACACGTTTCTGGGGCTACCGTAAAAAATTACACTAGTTGGATGGTTTTGGATTTATTTTCTATAGCCATCCGTTTTCCAAGCTATGGATGGGATGGTCGTGATTACCCTACAAAAGTGTTATTTGGAGTTATAAGAAACCCATGATCAGCCCTAACAAATACATTTATAAAGTATCGACTGGACCTATCTTTGTGCCAACAATCTTGATTGTCCATAATGAAGGCCAGTGATCAAATGGCCCTCTAGATGTTATTCATCTTTCTTCAAATGGCCCCTCTAAGGGTGGATAATTTTTTGGACCAAATCCCATAATATGAGAGTACAAAACAGATGGACGGCATGGATGAAGTAGACATACATGAGACTGGCCCCACGGTCAGGGTCTGACACAGTCAGCTGATACCCCGGACTGGTAGCGTGCTCCCTTAGATTGTTATGCTGGTAGAGTCCCTTTTGCCCAAGTTCGATCAATGGTTGTCGTAATTACATTTAATGTCTTTGGACTATCATATTTTTTTAAGTGTAGTTGGTATTCATTCATGCATTATCCAACCGTAACCATTTGCAATTACAGTGTTTGGTTTACAAAGAAATAGTGTGTTTGGTTCTCAAAGAAATAGTGGTATCCAACCACTGACATTGATGGTCAAAACACTGTGGTACTTGGAGACAAGTATTGCATTTTGTCATCATTACAGTAGTGCAGCACAGCACAGCACATCACAGTGCAAAACAGGGATCCAAACAGCTCTACAACTCAATCCTTCTTAACAGTAAAAATTGGTTATAATTACCACCGTGTGCGGCGGAAATTCAGATTCTCACACACCTTTCAAGCAATTAGAAGCTACTGAACCATAATAAAATGGGTGAGAGTAGCTTAGCAGAAATCCAATTTCTAATACCCAGAAAAAGTCAATCGGGCTTCTAAAATGTTGCGCAGCCACAGATCATAAGCTGATGTGCATCCAGATTTAGGCAACTTTGAGTATAAAAGAATTTAGATTTCCGCTGAATGTTTAGTCACTTTTTTCCTCCCATTTTTCAGTGAAATTAATTATAAGTTTAACCATCCCCTAGCCAATCAAATGGTGCCATGTGTCCAACAACTAATTAACCCATGCCACATGGCATTTTAACCTTTTAACTTTTCACTATTTGTAAAAATGTTACAAGCTTTTTTTTTTTTTTTTTTTTTTTTTTTTTTTAAAGGAAAGTGGACGGTAGCCACAAAATTTCATTGATCGAGAAACTGTACCGCCATTCAGGAAGGATGTGGCAAAAATGTCAGGCCCTACCTATCATATAAGCTCAAGCTATACACAAAAAAGGAAAAACTCCAGATGAATGTGAGTAGACACCACGGCCCAAGCCGGGGAGAGCTCCGCCGCTAAACAAGGGACCGCAGGCCTCCGTCAGGAACTCTTGATGGCTCCAAAGCTAGTCCTATCCAACACGAGAGCACTCGGCCCTGACAGGACGAGGAAGGACAGAAGGGGAACTGTAGATCTTGTTTGGGCTTCCCTCACTAGCCAATCTTGCCAAAGCGTCCGCCACAGAATTCCCTTCCCTGAAAATGTGGCTGAAGTGGATAGGGTTGTTGATGCTGCTGAATGGCACTCAGTTGGTACCAGTTCTTCCAAGAGTTGAGGGCTTGGGGCTCTACCACCGCATTGGCTAAAATCATGGAGTCAGTTTTGACTAATATGTTGGAGAGGCCCAGCTTAGAGTACAGAGTTATGCCATCCAGCATAGCCTGCACCTTAGCATTCATGTTCGTGGAAAGCCCGTATTGACGGTGGAATGCAAAAACTAGCTTACGTTGGTGGTCTCTACGTACTCCCCCACCACCACTCTCTCCAGGATTCTCCCTGGAGGAGCCGTCGACATTTAATTTCAACTAGCCGATCAGAGGGCGAGACCATCGGACTATGATGGGTTTATCAACCGGAGGCGGATTGGCATTGGGGATTCTGAGGGACTGGAGAGTTATAGACTCCGCCATAGAGTTTGTCTGGAAGAGGGAGTGAGGCTCCAATTTCTCTCAGCCAGGAGGAAACACTGTAGATAATCTGCTTGGAAGACATTATGAGACCCTCAAATCGGGCTTTGTTCCAGCTGATCCAAATCTGTCAAATGATTATGCTTGGGACCAGGCCGGATAGAAAGGAAACTCTAAACCTCTTGCTGGCGCTAGAGGTCCAAGAGTTTATTCTCTGGACGGTGGACTGGTGAGAAGAGGAAACTCTGCCAAAAAGGCTGCTAAAGTGGGTCCATACACTCTCAGCAATAATGTCGAAGATGAGCAGGTGGTCTAAATCTTTCACCGCTCCCTGGATGAGAGAAGAGCTGAATGGGGGAAGCTGATTGATGTTGTAGTGGTGGGGTTACCGAGCAGCCTGGTAGTACCCGGGAGTGCTCTGAGATGTACATGAGGATGGAGGGATGGACATGTAAGAACTCTATGTGGTGGGCCTTACTGATCAACGATCTGGATTGTATTCTAGTTGGACTGTTTGATTGAGTTAATCAGTGGACCCCACTTAAGGTGATACGCTGCACAATCTATCTGTGCAACACTACGTATTTGGGTGGAATGTTATAGCCTTACGCAAGGCAATTTGAGTGAAACTAGGACTCAGTAATGTGGAGCATGGGAGAGAGAGTTTTGATGGGTTTCAAACTCTCTCTCCACAGTCTCTATAAGAGAAAGCTGGGTCCCCGATCCTACACCACGGCAGAAATTCGAGTCCCATCTACTGATTTGCAAAAAGGGTGTGAAGGAGGAAGATCCTAGCTTTATCTTCTCTGGTATTCTATATAGAAGATCTGGTATTCTATTCTCAGCAATGACGTCTCAGTTAGGTAAGCCATCCGCCCCCTTGATCACCATGTCCTGTGCACAGCCGATCTCTGGAACTTCCACATCCAGATAAAATAACAGGACATGCCGAGGGAGTGGGTGGGGCGGGGCCTACAACATTCACATCTGGAGGCCAAGGCAATGCCGAACCGATGGACGGCCAAGTCGACTGGAACGGCCCGACAAATAGTTTTCCAAGAGAAGATGGCCATCTTCGACGGAAGGGCCTTGGACCATATCCATTTGGTCCATTTGAGAGCCGGCTAATGAGTTCTAGTCCCATTCCATGCTGAGTTAATCGAGAACCTTCTCGATGAGGACAGATCCCATATCAGGCAGTCGGCTCTGTTAGAAAGAATAACAGGGGAAGCAGAGACTATTCTCATCACCGCTAAAAGAATAAAGGGACGCACCTCATCCAGATTCCTAGAGACAAGATTGGAGAAGAAGTCCTTAATTGTGGCAGAAAACAGGTGGGGAGGGATGCTTCTCACTACTGTGCCAACGAAAAATGTTACAAGCTCATTTATAAATACCCCCACCTCTTCTCGTCTCAATAAGTTTGGATTCTCTATCAAGGAAAAGAGAGAGATGAAGGAAAAATCATCCAATCCGAGCTATCAAGCCTAATCAACACAACAACTCAAGCTATCAAGAGGATTCAACTTGTCCACTATAAAGTCAAGGTTTCAGATCCACGAGAATCTTTTCTAAAAAAGTGTTGTAGCTTTTATTTCTTTTCTCCAATATCTCATGTGCACAAGTGATTTTTCTATTGTTCATTTACTTTATTTGTTTATGTGTTGCAACAATCTCTTTCACTTACACCTACCTACTCATTTAGGGACAATCTTTCGAGTGTATGCTATGTGATTTGTCAAGTTCTTGGATTATTACACATTAAAAACCCATGATTGTTTAGCTTTATCTCTTTCTTTGAATCTCGGTTATGATTGTGTTTATGTCTGATCCAACCACATCAAATTCAGAGATTCAGATGGTGCCACGTGGCAGCGAGATCTCAACAAGAAACAAATGTGAGATTTTTCTATAAAGTCATGAGTAACTCAAAATTATAAGCCTAGCTAGCTACAACAATGATACACGTGTAACACCTCGTCCTTTCAGTACTCGGGTGTCACCACGTGGGTCTGAATTAGCCTACATGTACGTGGTAACACACGTAGCTAGATAACGCACGTCGAGTGGTCCCACAACCTACATACCTATATAATAAATAAATAAATAAATAAAGACAGATAAATAAATAAATGGCAATGTATAGGTAATAATAATAATAATAAAGATAACAATGATGATAATGATAAATAAAATAATGATAATAATAGTAGTAGTAGTAGTAATAATAATAATAATGATAATAATAATAGTAATACTAATAATAATAGATGACATTATGAAAAAAATAGTGTAGCTTGATATTTAGTGTTATGAGAGCATAATAGTCCATATATCCATAATTTGACCATTAATGATCGAGTCAGAACTAATCCAACCATTAGATCTGCTTGGACAACAATAAAGGATGCTAATTCAACTAGTATGGCCCACTTAGGAATTAGATCTACTTGATCTTTGGGTATATACCTTGATAGTCCTCCCTAAACTAAACAGACGGAGTGGATTAATCACAGACATCACTATGGACCCCACTCACATGAGGTGTGTGCACATGCGGTGCACCGGACCACTGACTCGGGTCAGACGCAGCTGACCCGTGCCTAGCCGAAAAAGGGAGTTTCTCTCTCCCTCTGCTCCCGCCTACGGGCCATTTTTGAAAAACGGAGGGCGTCCGTTTGATGCAAGTGTGGCCCACCATCGGTAACCGTCCCAATAATCTGAACCATCCATTTAATGGAGAGCCCTCGTCTGACCAAACCCTACCCATTTCAGCTTGCTGGAGCACTCGTGCACGACCACAAACTCCGACAGAAACAGCATGTGTGTGGCTATTTTTCCTCCAAAAATGGAAACTGTCAGCGCCTTAGCTGACAATTCACGGGTGCACGTCCCTTTCAATCTCAATCGTCTAACGGTTGGGAAAAACCTCGGCCCTTCACCTAAGCAAAGCGGTTTAGGGCTCTCGAACAAACCAACGACCGGTCTCAGTCCCTACCCACCGTTTTGAGTGGCGGTTTAACTGGACCAGATCCAGGCCCTCAAATCTTCATCCGATGGCTCTAAGAAGAGCTAGGGTTCGTATAAGGACGTGAGGATCGAGCAACAATGAGACCCAAATGCATTCCTTGTAGCCGCACTAAAAAATGGCCGTCATCTTCTTCATTCAAACCCACCAAGAAAACCTTCGTGAAGCTTCGATCTATCCATCCTCCACGCTCCATACAGTCTATCCAGACTGTTCTGAAGAAAGAAAATGGAGGAATAAGCCCCCGTTGAGAAGATGTCATTGACGGCCATCTTCTCCTCCATCGCTGCTGTGACCCACGTCGATTCATTACCGCGAGTTGCTTAAGTTTGGATTGATTCCAGAGCTCTGCGAACTCCAAGGAGCCAGGAGAATGGAGAGATGAAGAGAGAACGTGAGCAGGTGCGTTATTGCACCAGCTCGAACTGAACTGAGTTTGGGACGTGCTTGGGTCGAGTCCGGTGGTGCTGCTGGACTTCAAAGAAAGAAGAAGAGTAGGAGATAGAACGGGAGAGTGTGGCTGTCGGGTTAGGCTCGAACTGAGCCGAGTTTGGGTTGCACCAACCTGATCAGAGTCAGGCCTGCCCCGCTGCCCATCCTTGTGCAGTCACTGAGTTGACTCAGTTTGACCAGGGCTAAGTCAGACCGGGTTTGATAGCCATGGCCGGATACTTCCAGCGGCAACAAAAGAAAGAAGAAAGGAGATGAAGGAAAGAGAGTAGAGAGAGGGTTAATGTGGTGCAGCTGCACCACATTGCTGACTCAAACCGAGTCGAGGCGGGACCGAGTCGGGCTAGGTTTGGTCCATCTAGTCTCACTGCTGGACATCCCAGCAGGGAGAAGAAAAGGAGAGAAAGAAATGAAAGGAATGAGAAACGAGAATGAGAGAGGAATGGCTGGTTCGTCGTTGCACTAGCTTGAACTGAGGCGAGTTAACTCGCTGTTGAGTTGCAGACCTAAGTCAGGCTTGGTTTTGCTGAGTCTATTACTGGACACCTTCCAGCATAAATGGAAAATAATAATAATAATAAGAGATAGAGGAGAAGGAAAAGGAAGGAAAAGAAAGAAAAGAAAGAAGAAGGAGAAGGTGAGATTGAGAGAGTTGAGCCGAGTCAACTCAGATGCCAAGTTGTGTTGATTCAAGTCGAATCATAGGTGCGCTTTCTCTCAAACATTTTGCATTGGAATTTTAATTAGAACATTAGTAGATTATTTATGTTATAACTAGCTATTACAAACAAGATTGTATTTACCAAATAATAGTAGTCTTAAGGATCATCGTTAATGGTAAATCTTAGTATTTAGTTATCATCATTAGTATTTGCAATTATACAACTTGATTAACTATTAAAAGATTATCCATGCTTATACTAGTTATTATAAATAAATAAAAAGTTTTATAGTTATTGGATATTAACATTCTATTCAGTATGCCCAAAACATTATCATTGATAGTAGATTGTACAAATGGATATCATCATAATGGGTATCATTGTTGCGATAGCTAGCATTAATCGTAACAAGGATGCTGATGTAGAACGGATCGCGGACAGTTTCATGGCTAAGATGGATCAGAAAAGGCTTAGTCGACGACAGAAGTGATCGAGACCGTCGGACCTTAAATCGGGCATATCTCGCAATCCGGAATGAGTTATTTGACATAAATATATGATTTTGGGGTAAAACGAGCTACTTTAGCCAACCAACCCCGCTATGCCAGGTTGCGACGCTCGGAATTGCAAAAAATCCCTAGATCGACGGTTGTTTCCCAGCTTTATTTCCGTTTTTACTATAAATAGTAAGTTTTAGTTTGATTAAACTCTTCATCCATCGGGCTTTAGGAGTTGCGCCCAACGTGAAAAGAGCTTAGAATAATTAGGAGAACGGTTTGGTGAAGCCAAATAGGACACTTACTATTTTTGGCCGAAAACCTTGTGCACTGTTGAGGGTCAAATATTGCATATTAGACCCCAGTTATTACCAGATTTATGAACATGCCACCGTTTAAAATCCTAATTTAATCGTGTTTGTGATGCAAGGTACATTTGCAAGTGTGGACTACAAAAAGGTGCTAAAAGTGTGTATTTGATGCTCTGAAATCACCACAGCAAGGGACGGACGGCTAGAGAGACGGACAGAGAGAGAGACAGGGAGAGACAGGGAGAGAGAACTTTTCTTTTATGTTTTTTTTGCTGTTTTTCTTCCTTTGCTGTTGAGAGATCCAGCCAATCATGGTTGGCTAAACCTCTTAGCTAGGGCTAAGAGGTGAAGTTTTTGGCGCCGTTGCCAGGGATTGATGGCTATGTTTCCTGAAGATAACTGGTTTTAGGATTAGTTTAAGATTAGGACCTTTTTGATTCTTAGGTTTTATTTTTAGAATTTTCTAATTCAGGTTTTCCTTTAATTTTTAGAAATTTTATATTTAAAGTATCTTTCTATTTTTAGATGGTTTTCCCTTTTTAGAAACTAACCCAACTTTCTTATTTTGTAGGATTCTGAGATAGGTTTCTAAATTGGTAATTTCTCTCTTCCTTACTATTTCTATATTAGGATTCCTTTTTAGTAAGTTTCTAATTCTAACTCTTTTAGAATCTAATTTTGTTTCCTATTTTATTCTATTTAGAAACTAACTTTCCTGTTTTGTAGGCCTTCTAGAAATTTCTAATTCGGTAAGCTCTTTCTAAATTCTACTTTCTATTTTTAGAATTTCTGTTACTAACTTACTTTCTAGTTTAAGAACTTTCCTCTTTTGTTTTAGAAATTTTATACTCTCTTAGGAATTTCTCTTTTTCTAAATTAGAAACTAGTTTACTGCTATTTCTCTTCTTAGGATTTTCTAATTTTAGGTTAGAACTTCTCTACTTTCTATTTTTAGAACTTTTCTATTTCTAGGCTTTCATTTATTTTAGAAATTTTTTCCTTTTTAGAAACTCACATTACTTTCTATTTTAGGATTAGGATTTCTAATTCAGAACTTTCTAACTTTAGGTTTAGAACCTTCCTCTTTTGTTTTTAGAAACTAGGTTAGTTATTTTCCTTTTTAGAACTTCTCCTAATTTTAGAAACTAACTCATTCTTCCTTTATTTTTATCTAATTCTAGGTTTAGGAAACTTTCCTTTTCTAGAAACTAACTTTGTTTCCACCTTAGAATTTTCTAACTTTATTTTTAGGAACTAATCTCTTTTTGATTTCTTTTGCAGGATCTTAATTTAGGGACTCCAATTTGGTAACTTCCTTCCAACCCTCTCTTTCTTTTTAAATTTTTATTTCTCTTCTTAGGATTAGGTTTAGAATTTGATTGAGGGCTGCGAGTGTTTCATGCCCAAGTGGGCTCGTGACAACACTCGACGTCTCTTGACTGAAGGAGGATTAGTTGAGGGGTTAACTGTCCATCACATGACTAGACACCGCTCGAATTCCCCTGAGTTAATTGAGGATATGGCTGGAAATCAACCTCGTCTACCCCAACCTAGGGTAGAAGATGTCCAGGATGAGAATGAAGTGCATCAAGCACCCCCGCCTCGTACCTTACGAGATTACTTACAACCGGCGGGGGTGAGTATGCCCTCATGCATGGTTTTTCAGGAGAATGCAGGACATATGGATATCAAGCCAGGGGTGATCCAACTCCTTCCTAAATTTCAAGGGCTTGAGTCAGAGAATCCATATCTACATCTGAAAGAGTTCGATGAGATCATGACTACCCTATACTTTCCTAACGTGTCTGATGACACGGTCAGGTTAAAACTCTTTCCCTTTTCTTTGAAAGAGAAAGCCAAGACGTGGTTACATTCACTACGTCCTCAATCTATTGGCAGATGGAATGACATGACAAGGGAGTTCAATAAAAAGCTTTTTCCATATCATAAGACGAATACCCTTAGGAAGTCGATCATGAACTTCACCCAAAGGGAAGATGAAACATTCTTCCAATGTTGGGAGCGGTTCAAAGATCTTGTCAGTTCATGCCCACAACATGGTTTTGAAACGTGGCGCATCACGAATTTTTTCTATGATGGACTGACATCTCTCATGCGCCAATTAGTTGAGACAATGTGTAATGGGGAGTTTATGAATAAAGGTGTCGATGAGGTGTAGGACTACTTTGATAAACTTGCTGAGAACACACAAACATGGGACATCTCCCCTAGACCGAGTACTACGCCTAGGCCGACTCATTCCAAAGAAAAAGGTGGAATGTACCTCCTGAAAGAGGATGATGATATTAACGCCAAGGTAGCCAATCTCACTCGAAAACTCGAGGCCATGGAATTAAAGAAGGATAAGGCCAAGGAAATTGTTTGTAGTATTTGTGGTTGCAACATTCACACTACTGAGAATTGCCCAACTATATCTGCCTTTCAAGAGGTATTGAATGAGCAATCCAATGCCGTAAGCAATTATCAAAGACCTTTTAGTGGGCCCACCTCTAACACATACAATCCTGGCTGGAGAAATCATCCAAACTTCAGTTGGAAGAATGGACAAACCGCTACACCTCAAGGTTTCCTAAATCAAAATCCAACTCAAGAGAAACCTCAAGAGGATTCGGTTCTGAAACATTTTCAAAAGCAAGAGCTTTTCAATCAGGGTATGCTACAGGCCTTCCAAGACCTTACAAAAGCAATACAAGGACTTAAGGCTGGAAATACGATTGGGAACAAGGGGAGCTTCCCAGCTCAACCTCTTCCCAATCCTAAACCGCAATATGAAGTTAGCGACCCAAGCTCTTCAAATCAGATGGAGCAAGCTAAATCCATCACCACTCTTAGGAGTGGAAAAATCATTGACAAAATCATTCCGGTTAGGGCTGAAAAGTCTAAGGACCCGGAAGTGGATAAAGAAGATGGATCTAGCCATGCCCCACCAGAGTTAGAACCGGAACCTCAAGGGAAGCCGGTTGCTCCATTTCCCCAACGGTTGGTTGCACCAAAACCTCTCTCTAACTCTCAGGATATTCTAGAGGTGTTGAAACAAGTGAAGGTCAACATTCCTCTACTTGATGCCGTGAAACAAATACCTTCCTATGCCAAATTCTTGAAAGACTTATGTACGACCAAAAGACGGTAAAATATTCAAAAGAAAATCTTCCTGACTGAGAAAGTGAGTGTCATCCTAAAGCAAGATGTGCCGTAAAAATTCAAAGACCCCGGTAGCCCAACCATATCATGTGTAATTGGGGACTATCGAATTGATCACGTACTTCTTGACTTAGGAGCGAGCGTTAATCTTATTCCCTACTTGGTATACAAACAGTTGGGTTTAGGTGAATTAAACCCACCTTAACCACACTACAACTTGCTGATCGCTCTGTTCGTGTACCAAGAGGAATAATTGAGGATGTGTTGGTCCAGGTTGATCAATTAACTACCCCGTAGATTTCATCATCCTGGATACCGAACCCATCAACAATACAAGCACTCAGATTCCTGTCATTCTTGGTCGCCCCTTCCTTGCCACTTCAAACGCAATTATCAATTGCAGGAATGGTGTCATGAGTATGTCTTTTGGGAATATGACATTAGAAATGAATATCTTTTTTAACACTGGCAGACGGGTAGAGGAAGATGACGATATCCACGATATTAACATGATCGATACTTTCGTGGAAGATAGGACATCCCTTGCCTTATCCTCTGATCCTCTAGAGACGTGCCTGGCTCACTCCCATGAGTTTGATAATGACATAATTAGGGAGACGTGTGCCATGCTTGATGCGGTACCGGTACTTGAAGTTAACCGGTGGAGGCCACAATTTGAAGAATTACCCCAAACTAATGAACTGCCTCTACCATCTAACCTCAAGCCACCGAAGCTTGACCTAAAACCTTTGCCCTCTGATTTAAAATATGCATACTTAGGTCAAGATGAGACATACTCGGTGGTGATTTCTGCCCACCTTGAGAAAGAACAAGAGAGTATGCTCATATCTACTCTCCTGGAGCATAAGGGAGCCCTTAGATGGACAATCGCGGACCTCAAGGGAATCGACCCCTCGATTTGTACTCACCGCATATATCTTGAGGATAATGCGAAGACCGCTCGACAACTACAACGTAGACTAAATCCAAATATGAAGGAAGTGGTTAAGGCCGAGGTTTTTAAACTATTGGATGTGGGTATCATATACCCTATATTTGATAGTCAATGGGTGAGTCCAACTCAGGTGGTTCCTAAGAAGTCCGGGATCACCATCGTAGCCAATGCCAATAATGAACTCGTGCCAACTAGAGTCACTACTGGTTGGAGGATGTGCATTGACTACAGGAAATTAAATACCGTCACGAGGAAAGACCACTTTCCTTTGCCCTTCATCGATCAGATCTTGGAAAGGTTAGCTGGTCATTCCTATTACTGTTTCCTTAACGGGTATTCGGGCTACAACCAGATAGAGATCGCCCCTGAAGATCAAGAAAAGACTACGTTTACATGTCCCTACGGCACCTTTGCTTACCGAAGGATGCCGTTTGGACTATGTAATGCTCCTGCCACCTTCCAGCGATGTATGATGAGCATATTTTCTAACATGGTGGGGCAATATTTAGAGGTCTTCATGAATGATTTCTCTGTCTTCAGTCCATCTTTCAGCGAGTGCTTGAAAAGTCTTAAATGTGTGCTGAAAAGATGTGAAGAGAAGAACTTGGTACTTAATTGGGAGAAGTGCCATTTCATGGTTCAGAAGGGAATTATCCTTGGACACATTATTTCATCCAAAGGAATCGAGGTGGATAAGGCAAAGATCGATCTTATCTCTAACCTACCTCCACCCAAGAACATAAGGGACGTGCGATCCTTCTTAGGACACGCCGGGTTTTACAGAAGATTCATAAAGGACTTTAGTCTCATCTCTCGTCCTCTATGTAATCTACTTCAAAAGGATGCACCATACGAGTGGACTGAACCATGTCAGGAAGCTTTCACTAAGCTTAAGGGCATATTGACTAGTGCACCTATCATACAGCCACCTGACTGGAGCATTCCTTTTGAACTTATGTGCGACACGTCTGATTATGCTCTTGGGGCAGTTCTAGGCCAGAGAAAAGATAAGAAATCCTACGTTATTCATTACGCAAGTAAGACTCTAAATCCTGCCCAAGTGAACTACTAGACTACGGAAAAGGAACTTCTAGCCGTAGTGTTCGCCTTGGACAAATTTAGGTCCTACTTGATCGGATCCAAGATCATTATTTACACTGATCACGCAGCGCTTAAGTATCTCTTGTCTAAGAATGATGCTAAGCCCCGCCTGATAAGATGGATCCTCCTACTCCAGGAATTTGACCTAGAGATAAAAGATAAAAAGGGAGTAGAGAACGTAGTGGCTGACCATCTTTCTCGCCTTAATCCCTCTGATTCCTTTGAGACGACACAGATTAATGACATGTTCCCTGATGAACAATTGTTCAGAGTCTCCCATTCACCTTGGTTCGCTGATATCGCTAATTATCTTGCCACAGGTGTCATACCAACACACTGGACTGCGCAAGATAAGAAGAAATTTTTCACCGAGGTGCGCAAATTCTTCTGGGATGATCCATACTTGTTTAAATATTGCCCAGACCAAATCTTGAGGAGATATGTGCCAGACAATGAGCATCAGAGTGTTATCTCCTTCTGTCACTCACAGGCCTGTGGTGGTCACTTTTCTGCACAAAAGACCACGGCCAAAATTCTGCAGTGTGGCTTCTATTGGCCCACTATGTTCAGGGACACTCATGAGTTTTGCAAAGCTTGTGAGCGTTGTCAAAAATTGGGAGCATTGTCCCGTCGAAATATGATGCCCTTGAATCCCATTCTTATCATAGAGGCATTTGATTGCTGGGGCATCGATTTCATAGGGCCATTCCCCCAATCTTTTGGGAATTTATATATTTTGCTTGCCGTAGACTATGTCACTAAATGGGTTGAAGCGATTCCGTGTCGAACTAATGACCATCGCACGGTCATTAAATTCCTGAAAGAAAACATCCTTTCCCGATTCGGAACGCCTCGAGCCATCATTAGTGATGGGGGCTCACACTTTTGTAATAGGCCATTCGAGAGTTTAATGAAGAAATACGGTATCTCTCATAAGGTGAGCACCCCATACCACCCAGAGACAAGTGGGCAAGTTGAGATTTTCAATAGGGAGATCAAACACATTTTGGAGAAAACGGTTAACCTTAACCGTAAGGATTGGTCAATTCGATTGACCGATGCCTTATGGGCATACCGTACTGCTTTAAAAACCCCTATTGGAATGTCTCCCTTTAGACTCGTCTATGGGAAGGCTTGCCACTTGCCTGTAGAGTTGGAACATAGAGCCTACTGGGCGATCAAAAATTTGAATTTCAATCTGAACAACGCTGGCTCGCTACGCAAACTTCAATTAAATGAACTCGAAGAAATCCGGAACGACGCGTATGAGAACTCGAGAATTTACAAGGACAGGATGAAGGCGTTTCATGACCAACATATTCTACGAAAATCATTCACGCCAGGTCAGAAAGTCCTTTTGTATAACTCTCGATTATATTTCTTTCCAGGTAAGCTTCGATCTCGTTGGACCGGCCCTTTTACTGTTATTACTGCATATCCTCATGGGGCTGTTGAGATAAGAGACCCCGACAATGGCAAGGAGTTTAAAGTAGATGGACATCGCTTAAAGCCATTTGTCGAGAAATTTGATTCAGAGGACATGTCCATGCCTCTGACTGATCCTATTTACCAGGAATGATCTCCTAGTCTGATGGAGGTATAGGTAGGTTTCCTGTTTGCATAGGAATAGGGTAGTTGCTTTGGTCTGGCTGAAGACGTTAAACTTAGCGCTCCTGGGAGGCAACCCAGCTTTTCAATTCATTTCATTTTCCTAGTTAGATAGTTCAATGTTTGTGGGTAACATTACTGCAAACCCTCACGAGACTACAACTCGTCCACTAGGGGTAACCTAGGGGTTTAAAGGCTTGTTGCATACGCTAAATGCAATCGAGAGCACCTGCGAAAGTGGTATAGGTAGGAGTTTATTTTTGTTATTTGTGTTTTACTTTCGATTGGTTTCACTCTTGTGCTGACCCGATCTCATGTTGATATCTCTACGGAAACGTCTCTCTCGACTCGTTACCCAGGTACTATCTTCCCATCACTTCTCATTTACTTTCGTTGTCCCATGTGCATTGCATGCTTACATCTTTTACATTGAGGACAATGTAGATTTTAGGTTGGGGGTAGGAAATTAGGTTTCCTAATCAGTGTTTTCTTGGTCTTGAGCAAAATTTGTGAAAATTTTTAAAATTTTTCTGAAATTTCTTGTAAATTCGAAGTGATCTTGATAGCCATCTTTGATTTAGAATTACAAGATAAGTGATGTTGGTAATTTGTGACTCTTAGATTCCGTTCTTTGTTAGATTTCATAGTTAAAATCGAATTGTTAATCCATGATTAGAGGTTTTAAACATTGATTGAGTCATGATTTCACAAGACACATCTTACTTGCACATTAAAGTTCAGTTCGATATTAAAGGATTAACTTGGTGACCACTAAGCTTGAAAGGAACCAACCTGAGAAATTGAAAGGATTGGGTGAATGGTCTTCACCATAAGTTTGCTCCCTATAGGTGTAGATTTAATTCCACACGGATAATATGTGAAAAGGGATGGGTGTACAGTCTTCACCATAGGTTTGCTCCCTAGAGGTGAGGATGTGATTCCCCTTCTTGGCGTTACTTCTAATGAAAAAAAAAATCAAAAGCTAAAAGAATGAAAGGATGATCTGTGAGGAAAGTTTTAAGTAAGGTTTTGGTTGTCCTGAATTCTCTTGTTGGTTACCAATGATATCAAGAAATAACGGATTGAATCTTAATGATCGATAAGCCGAGATTACACCATACACCCATGGAACTCAATGTTTTGAATTTTTCTAATTGATGGATGAATACTTTGAACTTGATTATGAAGTTTACCATGTGCTTGAGTCTAGGAGAGAATAAAGCCCAACATTCATGAATCTTAGATTTCTCGTATCTGAATCGTTTTTCAAGATATCACTCGGTTTCATGGAAATTGCCCTGTAATTCTCAACTTATTCTTCGTATATTTTGCTCGGGACTAGCAAAATGCTGGTTGGGGGTTATGTTGAGGGTCAAATATTGCATATTAGACCCCAGTTATTACCAGATTTATGAACATGCCACCGTTTAAATCCTAATTTAATCGTGTTTGTGATGCAAGGTATATTTGCAAGTGTGGACTACAAAAAGGTGCTAAAAGTGTGTATTTGATGCTCTGAAATCACCACAGCAAGGGACGGACGGCTAGAGAGACGGACAGAGAGAGAGACAGGGAGAGACAGGGAGAGAGAACTTTTCTTTTATGTTTTTTTTTGCTGTTTTTCTTCCTTTGCTGTTGAGAGATCCAGCCAATCATGGTTGGCTAAACCTCTTAGCTAGGGTTAAGAGGTGAAGCTTGTGGCGAGATGGGAGGATTCTGCGGCTTGGATTATGTCCATTGAACTCGTTTTGATCGGTTTGATTTTAAGGAAGATTTTAGTTTTTAATTATTTAGTGTGACTAATATTACATTAGATCTGTAATGGCTTGAGTTTTCCTTTTTCTTATTCTAATTATGGGGTTAGGAAGCCCTGTTGTTCACCATCGTCTCCTAGGCATGGTTGGATGACGGAATCCTTCCTAACACTCATACATCTTTTGATTGGTTATGGATTTGTCTAAGTTCTGTTGTTTACCTTGTCTCTTAGGCATGGATTTGTGATGGAATCATATCTAATTCGTATACCTTTCATCTATTTTGAAAACTAGATCAAAAGCAAGTTCACATTGATTTTCAGGTTATATCTTCCGACTGGATGTGATGGGACTCGAAGTCCAGTTGAGTTCATGAATCGACCATAGATCTCCCTGATCTCTACAAGTGGATCCTCTGAATCCCTAGTTTCCCTCTCTCTGAATTCTTAAGTTTAGATTAATAATTCACCATTATTCCTCAAATCATAATTGGTTTAGATTTCATCTCATTCTAGTTATAGTTCTAGTTAGTTTCAGATTACGTACAGGTTTCAGTCCCTGTGGATTCGACCTCGGTCTTACCGAGTTTATTACTACATCACAACCCTATACTTGGGGAGTGAACACGCACTAATAGACATCACGACCGTCTATAAATAGTAAGTTTACTATTTATAGTAAGTCGCGAATTCTAGGAGTTGTAGTTGTTGTTTGATTCTGATTTCTTCCCCATTGCTTGGTATTCCTATTTAAAGGGTTGTGAACTCGTTTTTATTAATGAATTAATCAGTTTCGAATTTATTAGAATTTATTTCTATTTTCTGCTTTCTTTCCTCGTGGATTCGAGAAGTCTCTGTGAGGAGTCCAGAGAAGCTCCGTGGATTCGGAGTATTTATCCTCATCACGTTCATCCCTGCGTCAATTGGTATCAGAGTGAGGATTCCCCTCAGGCCGATGACAAATAATGAAGGTATGAATCAAAATCCTGTGGACGGTGATCCAGGGATTCGTTATCTTTCGGAAAAAAATGGAAGCTTTCCACCGGGAGAGTCAGTTGACCATGCAAGGGCTACAGGTAACCCTCGACCGTCTTGCGGATGCGCTACTTCCGCCCCGAGCCGTAGGCGGTGCTCCACCACCCAGGGTGGCTCCACCACCTGTGGTTGCTGTACGATACAACCCTGATTTTCATAGAGCACTACCAGTGGCAAACCGTAGGGCTACGCCAGATGATTCAAGTTCTAGCGACGAGGACTTTAATGAGAGTTTTGTCTGACGACCAATCCATGGAGGTGATCACCTAGATCGTTCTGAAAGAGACTATCGAGGTAAGGCTGAACTTCCTAGTTTTAATGGTTTATTACGTATAGAAGATTTCCTCGATTGACTAGCCGAAATAGAGAGATATTTTGATTATATGGACGTACTAGATCATAAAAGGGTAAAATTAGTAGCGTTTAAGTTAAAATCTGGTGCTTCTACATGGTGGGAACAATTATAACTCTCACAAGCCCGCCAGAACAAGGCGCCCATCTCATCATGGCCACGGATGAGACATCTTCTTCGATCGCGATTTCTCCCCAGTGATTATGAGCAGATATTATTCCAGCAATACCAAAATTGCCGACAAGAAAATTGAACCGTCACAGATTACACTGAAGAAATCCAACGGTTGGCTACACGAAACAATCGGTCAAAATCTGAGTCACAGAAGGTGGCACGATTTATAGGTGGGTTGCGACCGACAATTCAGGACCGAGTTCAGATGTACCCAGTCGGGACTGTGGATGAAGCAGTTCAATTGGCAGGTAGGGCAGAAACGCAACTTACAAGAGTTCCTGTCATGCCCTGAACTCAGAAACCGGGCTCACAAAATTCTCGATTGCTGAATCCGGCGCTGACAGCCTCCGTAAAATCCCATTCTCGGCTCCCAGCGCCCATATGCCAGGTTCCGATCCTGAGATGCTACAAGGAGAATTTTCAACATCAGTTTAATTCGTAATAAGCATAACCGAAAGCATAACCCACAAACAACAACCAAAAACTCCATCACATTTTCACTATGATCAAAAACTTTACAAGTACAATGAGCATAAAGGAAAATACAATGAAATGGACAAAAAACTCCAAAATGATCTGCTCTGCACTCCTGCCTCAGCGCTGCTGCGTTCCAACGTCACTTGCACGCAACGGTCGTGCATAAGCTTATAGAAAGGAGGGTGGTGAAAGTATGTGCGTAAGGTAGTAATGTAATTATGACCTATCAGAGTAATGCGGAACATGCTGGCGAATCCATGAATACAGTTAGCCGTACCAAGGCTATGCAATGCAAGGCATGAATGGTGTCGGCCATACCAAGGCTATGCGATGCAAGATGCAAGTCAAGCATACAAATCCTCATCTAAGTCCACATATCAATACAGCTCAAATCTGGGATATCACCGGGGTCTAGTACACTCTAAACCAGATTGCCACCCCATCGCGTGTAATAAAGTAAGTGGAAGAAACCTCACTACCCACCTGCCAATATCGGGCTCGGCTCGTCGATAGCGGACCCATTCCTCGAGCTGGTCAGACTCAGCCTAGCATTGTCCCCTCCTCTCGGACGGGTAAGGCCGCACCCCATTCCAACCGACCACGACACAGTGGAAAGCGCAACCTCCTGGTAATCGACACTCGGCGCTCATGCACCAATTCGATCTAGACGTTGGAGCAACCTCTTGGTACCATAAGGGTTTAGGGACTTTCACCCAGGGATATCTATAGCACCCCATGTAGAACAAGATTTTCGATATCCAATCCTACCAACCACGATATGCATGTGGAGGCTACGACCCTAATGTCGCTAGGGCGTACGGTAACCATGTCACACAATGCGAAATGCATGAATCACACTATCCAGTCATGCAGCAATCCTGCGCGTATCGTGCGATCATGTGGGACAACACCACCTAACCGGGAGCCCCTAAACAATCTGCCCGAAGGCATATGCTATGATCAGTCATTTCTCATATCAAGCATACATATGATGTGTATGATCATGAATCATGGAACTATACTAAACATGTTGTATGGGATAGATGCTGATCATAATGAAGATGGGCCTAAACGGCCTACAAGTATGGGCCTAACAATGGGCCCTAGGGAGAATCATAATGCGGACATTTAACCAACATTATTTTACAATGTGGACGTCAAACCAACATTGCTCCCAAGGCACGGTTGTCATAACATCATTACACAAACCATGGTAGGGTCATACATCTTAATGGACTTATGTACATCCTATTGGGCCTCGACCCATGGGCCTTAGGTACAACAAATGGACCGTATAACATGGGCCTTAAGTATATCAGGTGGGCCTCAATGGTTGGGCCCTAACTACATCAAGATGGGCCTAATCATATGGGCCTCATGCATATCCAGGTGGGCCTCAACAGATGGGCCACAAATAGCCCAAGATGGGCCTCACACATATATCAAAGTGGCGTCCACTTGAACTATGGATCTGACTCATTCATTAGCTCACGCCGTGAAATGAGCTTGCAAAATAGATGGACAGCTTGGACGCAACACATGCATCATGGTGGGTCCCATGAAGGCCCACCATCAGGTATATATATATTACATAATATATATATACATAATATATATATACACAATATAATATATATATATATAAATATATATACACACACAGCCACACGTGCACACACGACACGCACACACACGCATGCACACGCACGCACCCACATGCACACACACGCATGCACCCACGCACACACCCACACCGTCCCCTGGACAGTGGGGATAGAACACATGCATCACAGTGGGTGGAAAAAAATACATAAATCACTGTGGGTCCCACGTGGGGCCCACCTTAATGTTTATAAGCCATCCAGGCCGTCCATAAGGTCACGCAGACCTAGATAGAGGGGAAAAAACAAATTTCATCTTGATCCAAAACTTCTGTGGGCCCAAAAAGTTCCAATGGTAGACCTTCAATTCAAACTGTTTCCTTTGGTGTGGGCCATCTGAGACTCAGATCGGCCTGATCTTTGGAGGGGGCCCACCTCAGGAGGTGGCCCACCAAATAAATGGTTTGGATGACAAATAAGCATCATGGTGGGGCCCACGGCTAGAGCCGTGGGTGGTTGCCAGACCACCCGTCCGCCCAATAGTCAGCGCAGGCAGCTCCTGCGCCATCTGGCGCTGCTGCATCCTTTTATTTTTTATTTTTTTTTTGAAAAAAATGATTTCCCCACAGTTTTTCACAGGTGGGGTCCGCTTCAGCAAAATCCTCCCCAACCGTTGGATTCCACAGCCCAAGACAGGCTATATGAGCCCAATATTCACTATATTTTGGAACATCAAAACAACAGGGTGAATTTCAATGGAGGATACACTGTTTGCTATGCTATGGCCCGCCTAAATGTCAGATTGGCCCCATTTTTCGGCTCAACGCCTAAAATGGTCTTGTAAAAGGAATGGACGGCGTGGATTGAATACATATATCCAAGTGGGGCCTATATGAGTGGGCCACCCACAAGCTTGGAAAAAGCTAATATTTGTGTTTTCCCAGTAATGTCCAGCGTCCCTGGACGCTGGACGGCTCGCCGTTACACATGCACTGAGGTGGGCCCTGCTTAGGTGGGCCACCGAATGATGGATGGTGTGGGTATAACACATTTAAAGGGGGCCCACTTATAAAAGGCTTGGATACAATGCCTACCTCATGGTGGGGTCCATCCAAGTGGGCCACACCATTTTGGATGGGTGGACAAGGTGGATAATCTCATGCTTCAAGGTGGGCCACAAGCCATCATACACAAGAGAGAGAGAGAGGGAGGGAGATCGGTGAGGATGGAGGGACCCCGCCACTATGGGCCCCCTTGCATACAACATACATCAAGGTAGGTCCCACATATATGGACCCTTAATCAAGCAAAATGAATGGAAAACAAAGATCTAAGATCACCCACCGCCTTCTTCTTACACCAAAGGCTTCCTTAGCTCCTTAGCTTCGATTCCAACGGAGGAGATGAGGTTTGGAGATGAGAGGGTGGGAAAGGTGAGCCACACTTGTAGCTTGGGAAGAAATGGGGAGAGGCTTGGACATGTGGAGGGTTTCTCTTGCTTGGGAAGTATTTTGAAAAAGAAGGAGAGAGAGACTTGTAAAGGGAGAGAGAGAGAGTGATGGATGTGGTGGTGATGGGTGTGTAAGAGACCTTTTTGACTTTTGTGGTAAATGGTGTAAGAAAAGCATGGGTGGTGTAAGAACTTTTTGACTTTGGGGGTTGCTTGGGGAAGAGTGTGAAGTGATGTGTACTTGACATGATGGGATTGATTGATGGATGATTGATGTGACATCTCGTAGAGATTCTCTCAAAATTCGCACGAGCGGTGTTTTTCTCACACCAAACGCTGGCCTACATCTCCTGGCCAGACTATCGGATCGGCGCGCGAGTTGCGGCATCGGAACCGCGGCGACGGCGCGGTCGCTAAGGTACTAGTCTTAGGTTGAATCGATTCAGGTGGACGGCGTGTGAATCAGGGTCTTGCGTAATTACTGGTTAAGGGTCGAAGGTTGCCGGAATTCGACCGGGAAGACCGCGAAAGTCTATGGAATGGTACGGTCTAGGATACGGGGCTTACAGTTCCTGCTCGTCCCTATCTTCCAACTCGACCACCCATGATAGGTCCCACGCAGGATCCAGTGCTGGCACGAGGAAAAGATCCAGTAGGAGAACGTTCTCAACTTCCTACAACAGCAAACCGTGATACGGGGAGCGGCTCATCCAGACCTCAACGTGCAGCACCCACAACAGCGGGCCCGAGTAGGGTTCCAAATCCTTATGCTCGGCCAAGGTCGAACAATTGTTACCGCTGTGACCAGCCAGACCACTTATCAAACACCTGTCCTCAACGTTCCGCAGCTCACTTCACTATAAACGAAGGGAGCACTGAAGATGAGGCCGCAGAAGAAGGTCATGGCTATGATGAACATGAATAAACCACTGAAGAAATAGCAGGTGGCGATGAAGTGACGGGCGAGGATCGTGGCAAATTTCTAGTTGTGAGGCGATTACTGTATATCCCACGAAAGAAATTACATCCACAGCGACATAATATATTTCATACTCGGTGCACTGTCAACGGAAAGGTCTGTGATGTGATCATAGACGGTGGTAGTAGCGAGAACATCGTCTCAAGGGTGATGGTGGACAAGTTGCGGCTACCAACGACGAAACATCCTTCCCCGTACTCAATTGGCTGGATAAAAAATGTGAATGAGACCAAGGTAACTGAACAATGCACTATCTCATTTTCAATTGGTAAAAATTATAAAGATCAGATACTTTGTGACGTGGTCGACATGGAAGCTTGCCACATGCTACTCAGTCGACCCTGGCAGTCGGACCGTGATGCGACCCATCGGGGACGAGACAATGTCTACGTATTCGTCAAGGATAATCGAAAAATAATCCTTGCCCCTATGGCACCAGAGAACCACCCTGAAGCTTTTAAAGTGGAGGGGAGTTCCCTCTTGACCATTCAGGATTTCATGGAGGAGTCCAAGGAAACCGGCGAGGTATACGCCGTAGTGGTGAAGGGCGAGGAAGAGGAACCCTCAAACATCCCTCCAAGTTTAAGACGTTGTTAAACGAATTCAAAGAAGTCTGGCCGGAGGATTTACCTGATGGATTGCCCCCCATGAGGGACATCCAACATCACATAGACCTCGTCCCTGGGGCTAGCTTGCCCAACCGCCCTCATTATCGGATGAGTCCGAAGGAGTGTGAGATACTTCAGGGGCAAGTGCAGGAATTGATCCGTAAGGGCCTGTTTGGCCAGGAAAATCCCACGGTACTATGAGGGATGGGATCGGCAATATCCTGGGATAGGCATGACGAGCCAAACAGATCCAATGAACTTGTCCTGGGATATGAGCAATCCCATGGATCTTAAGACAATCCACTGACATCACCATCATTACCTTAAAATTGATCCTATCCCTTGGTTGGATGGATTGGAAGGTAAAATCCCGGGATATGTAGGGTGTGCCAAACAAAACTAGTGAACTTGTCCCAGGATATAAGCAATCTAATGGATCTTAAGACAATCCACTGACACCACCATCATTACCTTAAAATTGATCTCATCCCTCCTAATACCATGGGATCTGCCCGACCAAACAGGCCCTAAGGGTCTCTTGAGAGAGAGCATGAGCCCATGTGCCGTACCTGCATTATTAACGCCAAAAAAAGATGGAAGCTGGCGCATGTGTGTCAACAGCCGGGCAATCAACAAAATTACCATCAAATATCGGTTCCCAATACCACGGTTGGACGACATGCTCAATATGCTAGAAGGGGCCAAGGTGTTCTCTAAACTAGATCTAAAGAGCGGGTACCATCAGATTCGTATCCGACCCGGTGATGAGTGGAAAACGGCATTCAAGACCAAGGAAGGGTTGTATGAGTGGCTGGTCATGCCCTTCGGCCTATCGAACGCACCAAGTACTTTTATGCGTTTGATGAATCAAGTGTTAAAACCGTTTACTGGCCAATTTGTGGTAGTATATTTTGATGACATATTGATATATAGTCAGGATGAGGCGGAGCACAGGAAACATCTAAGGCAGGTGTTACAGGTCCTACAAATTAACAAGTTGTACCTCAACTTGAAGAAGTGTAGTTTTTAACTGACAGTCTGTTGTTTCTAGGGTTTGTTGTAACGTCCACAGAAATTCGTGTGGACGATGAAAAGGTGCGAGCTATTAGGGAATGGCCGATCCCGACAAACACTCATGAGGTGAGGAGTTTTCATGGGTTGGCGACTTTCTATCGTCAATTTGTGCGAAATTTTAGCACCATAGTCGTACCTATAACAGATTGCATGAAAAAAGGACCGTTCCAGTGGACCGATAAAGCTGACAAGAGCTTTCATGAGATTAAGCATCGTTTGTCTACAACACCTGTCTTGGTGCTTCCTAATTTTGACAAATTATTTGAGGTTGAGTGTGACGCTTCATACGTCGGAATTGGAGGAGTATTATCACAGGAAGTTAGGCCGGTAGCCTTCTACAGCGAGAAGCTCAGCGAAGCCCGAAAGAAGTGGTCGACTTATGAGCTTGACTTATACGTAGTTGTTCAGGCGCTACGACATTGGTGACATTATCTGATTCAAAGAGAGTTTGTTATGTACACTGACCATCAAGCATTAAAGTTTATTAATAGTCAGACTAACGTGAATCATGTGCATGCTAAATGGGTTGCGTTTTTACAGGAATTCACGTTCGTTCTGAAGCACAAGTCAGGGCAGCAGAACAAGGTGGCTGATGCACTTAGTCGTCGTACATCACTACTTGTTACGATAAGCAACGAGGTGGTCGACTTCGACCGTCTCAAGGAGCTGTATGCCGAGGATGAGGACTTTAAAGATTCTTAGATGAAGTGCCAAGAAGGTCACCCCAGTGACCTTCATATACAGGACGATTTTCTCTTCAAAGGGAATCGATTGTGCATCCCCAAAGTTCTCTGAGGGAGCAGATTATTCATGAGCTACATGAAGGTGGCCTCGGTGGACACCTTGGGCGAGACAAGACGCGAGCTCTTGTGGAAGAGCGATATTACTGGCCGCAATTAGTACGTGATATGGGAAAAGTCGTACAACGTTGTCATGTTTGCCAGACCTCCAAGGGAAAATCTCAGAATACGGGCCTCTACATCCCGTTACCTGTGTCTGACGGTCCTTGGGAGGATTTATCAATGGACTTCGTGCTTGGTCTCCCATGAACACAACGCGGCATGGATTCGGTGTTCGTGGTGGTAGATCGTTTCTCAAAGATGACGCACTTTATTTCATGCAAGAAGACCCTCGATGCAACACACGTGGCGAATCTATTTTTCAGGGAGGTCGTACGGCTACACGGGGTCCCCAAGACCATTACTTCTGATCGTGACATGAAGTTTATTAGCCACTTTTGGCGGACTTTATGGACTCGATTCGATACACGACTTCAATTCAGCAGTGCTTATAACCCACAGACTGATGGACAGACCGAAGTTGTGAATCGCACGTTGGGAAACCTCCTTCGCTGTATCTCAGGAGAAAAACCGAAGCAGTGGGATTTAGTTTTGTCTCAGGCAGAATTTGTATTCAACAACATGTTTAACCGCTGGACTGGGAAATCACCATTCCAGATTATCTACGGACGAGTGTCTCGCCACACACTTGACTTGGTCCCTCTGCCCAAGCACCCAGGCACGAGCATTGCAGCAGAACATATGGCGGACAAGATCATGGGCATCTATACAGAAGTGCGGACCAAGGTACATGCCTCGAACGAGAAGCACAAGGAACAAGCAGACAAGTACCGGCGACAAAAGGTGTTCGAGGTAGGCGATCGCGTTATGGTCTATCTACGCAAAGAGAGATTTTCGACCGGGATGTACAACAAGTTGAAAAATAAGAAGATTGGATTCGTCCCAATCATTTGAAAGATCAATGACAACACTTATGTTGTTAATCTTCCAGATGACATGGCGATCCCACGGACTTTCAATGTCGGGGACTTGACCGAGTATTATGAACCAGAGCAGAATGAGAACTCGAGGATGAGTTCTTTTGAAGTGGAGGGGACTGATGTAGAGCGGGTCGCGGACAGTTTCATGGCCAAGATGGATCAGAAAAGGCTCAGTCGACGACAGAAGTGATCCGGATCGTCGGACCTTAAATCGGGTGTATCTCGCAATCCGGAATGAGTTATCTGACGTAAAATATATGATTTTGGGGTAGAACGAGCTACTTTAGCCAACCAACCCCACTACGCCGGGTTGCGACGCTCGAAATTATGAAAAACCCGTGGATCGATGGTTGTTTCCCAGCTACGCCGGGTTGCGACGCTCAGAATTGACGTAGGGATGAACGTGATGAGGATAAATACTCCGAATCCACGGAGCTTCTCTGGACTCCTCACAGTAACTTCTCGAATCCACGAGGAAAGAAAGCAGAAAATAGAAATAAATTTAAAACTGATTAATTCATTAATAAAAATGAGTTCACAACCCTTTAAATAGGAATACTAAGCAATGGGGAAGAAATTAGAATCAAACAACAACTACAACTCCTAGAATTCGCGACTTACTATAAATAGTAAACTTACTATTTATAGACGGTCGTGATGTCTACTAGTGCGCAAGGTTTTCGGCCAAAAATAGTAAGTGTCCTATTTGGCTTCACCAAACCGTTCTCCTAATTATTCTAAGCTCTTTTCACGTTGGGCGCAACTCCTAAAGCCCGACGGATGAAGAGTTATAATCAAACTAAAACTTACTATTTATAGTAAAAACGGAAATAAAGCTGGGAAACGACTGTCGATCCAGGGGTTTTTCGCAATTCTGAGCATCACAACCCAGCAAAGCTGGGTTGGTTGGCTAAAGTAGCTCGTTCTACCCCAAAATCATATATTTTACGTTAGATAACTCATTCCAGATTGCGAGATATGCCCGATTTAAGGTCCGACAGTCCGAATCACTTCTGTCGTCGACTGAGCCTTTTCTGATCCATCTTGGCCATGAAACTGTCCGCGACCCGCTCTACATCAGATGCTAATAAATATTTTATAAGTATTAAGTTAACATTATAATTAATTACGCACCACTAGGGTTCAAACCCTAAAAATTTATCATGACCTAAACCTTTGATCAAAACTTTAAACATAGATAGTGTGTTGAGTTTGGATATAAGTGTAGAATCTAATGTCGGTATATTTAAATGTGAACTTATAAACCATCATTATTAACATATTAGTTAATATAAGTTATAACACTAATGCTAATGGTATTCTTGTAATTATTAAGATGTAATTTTAACTAATACACCAAGTAGAGTCCAAATCCTATAATCTAAGTTTAAGACTAAACCCTACTATGAAAACCCTAATTCTACACTAAAACCCTAAAAGATAACCCTAGGCGATGATCTTAAATCCTAGGTAATGATTAAAACTTAGACCTAATTATACAAGTTTATGATTTGTGATAGGATACAATTCTAAGGGTGCAAGCACTTAACGACACTAGAAGGCGATTCAAAGTATAAGGTAATGATTCTTCCCCTTGAGCTTTCCATTTTCCTATTAGCTTAAGTTAAAGTTTTTATTTCAATTTATAATTGATATCTCCATTTCATAGTCATATGTGTTAATTGTTGGAATTAAATTGCTACATTACATGCTAAATATTATCCTGCATATTTATTCATGCTATTGGATTACTTGTGGATTGCTTCTGGGATTGAAACTGGTACATTAATGGGAAACCCCCACTTATAAATGTAAACCCATACTTGGGATGTAACCCGACTGGTTGTGATTATAATGGACATTCGACTCAGTGGTTATTACATGATTGGTTTAAATCGACCATTGATGTGGGCCTACCATTTAGGGTTATTGTGTTAAGTGGTTTTCAAGGATGGTCTTTATCGTATGGTTTGGATACTCGCCCTATGTGGCCTATTTTGACATTTGCCCTATGTGGCTCGGTTTTGGTATTTGCCCTATGTGGCTTGGTTTTGGTATTTTCCCTATGTGGCTTGACGTACCATTTCTATACGACCATGTGATGGTAAGCCCTATATATTGTAATATGATTGGCCATTAGTCGATGGATTTCCATTAAACAGCCTAAGGTGGTAGTCTCATGAGCCGGGGATGGTAGTCATGGGACACTATGCCCGAGTTGTAGGCCTACGATGGGCTCTGAGCTCCCCGTAGTGACCTTTGAGCTTATTAAACATGCTGGTTGTAAATGGATTAATAATGATTTGGCTAAACATGCATACATGGCACAGACCAGCATCTATTGCTATCGTACGTGATGTACGTATTGTTCCGACTGGATGATGTTTTCCAGGTTCAATGATTGCATGGGTGACGAGCCCACTGTCCGCACGATGAGCATCCCCGGGGCGATGGTTGTATACTTTACGTATCTATGCATCTAATAAGACCTGCATCATGTATTGTTTTGTATGCTTTGATTTATAACTATGCTTACCTAATGCGGCGGTGTGTAATCTTGAGAGGAGTTCACACTAAGTTGGTCACTCATCCATCAAATATACAACCATACATGTAATACAGGTGGCTTAAGTGATATGCATGTTCAGACTTGATGAGGAGCAAGGTATGATCACCAGGGATGCATGACTGTATTTGCTTGGAGGAGCTGCGTGATCTTGCGGCTTATATTTATATGCTTTCTGTTATTCTTCATGTCATGAATCATGTAAATCTTGTACTATTTAAATTCTCAGACATTGGTTTGTATAAGTCATTATGGGCAACCTCTTGTATATTCTAAATGAAATTGAAAATTTTTCTTTATGCTTACTTGTCCATTCTACGCTCATATGCTTACTCTGATAAAAGAAAAAAATATATATACTCGAATTTGATCATCCTTTAAGGTTAACACTCGGGTTTTTGAGAAACGGGTCGTATACTCGAGTCCTGAAAAGTCGGGGTGTTACACACGTGTCGCATATCCCACTCACATGGCAAAGCTAACTAATCACCATAGTGGCCTCATGGCTAAAGTTGAATTTCAACCGAAATACAATCGTAGCAAGTGACGTATTCGGCCTATGCACCCTGGCATTATGTAGAAGCCTTCCGGTAGAAAATGCTTAAGCAACAAAGTAACAACTGAGTCAAGTTGGTCTAGTTTCGTGGTGCATTATTCATGTTCGTGGGGAAAAATAAATAGTTATCACCAACACGTGACATCTAAAGAGAGACTCCTATCCACATAACAAGAGTAGAACATAGGTATAACTAATGGTCAACCTAAATAAATAGATAGCAAATGTGGCATCGTTTGATAAGCCACAACTCTCTTCGGCCCAGATGGTTATTTCCACATCAGCATACATGGAGAGTGGCTATGAAGATCTCTCTCTTGTGAACGCCCTAGAATTCTATAAATAGGAGGAAGATCAAAGAGCTTCGAGCCCTTACCAACCTAGCACATATCAAATCAAATTTATAATATAATGTTGTTTATCTTATCATTTATCTTAGTATAGTTTATCTTACACTACGACAACTCATTTACATTACTATGTTGGACCAGCATTAGTATAGGAATAAAGTCATTATGCATGTCTACGCTGCTATGATGGACCGACCTAGACTATGAGTAGTGTGATTCCCTTCCATCTACTGCAAGCGTTACATCACATCAAAGACAATATTATTCTTTTATTTTCAGTAACATAATTCCATTTGTTTTCACCCAAGTCGTTAAACCAAGGAATATTAGATTTAGAGCCTCGCCATCTACACCACAGACGTTGGATCATTGAAGGATACCATAGTAAGTTTTTATTTTCATTTCGATTCAATATAATTGAGTTCCTTCTACTCTCACATTGTATAAATCAAATTATCTCTATTATCATTGTGAGGAAAAAAATAAAATAATTAGAAGGACAAACTCTTCCCTTCACAAATCATCTGATTTCATTTACAGGTGGTTGAATAGACAATCGAACTGTCTCAGTTCTCAGTCATTGACAATCACTCATGATCTCTCTATCTATCTCAACGATTGGAGTCATACGTGTTCAGTTCGAATTGAGCTGTAAAAGGCTCTAGCATACCCGACGCTAACACATATACCAACGACTGAATTTTGAGTCAAGTAGATTAATACAAGCAAACTGTCTCCATAATTATAATCGTAGTTGAGTCTCATTAGTGTTCTCCCCCCCCCCCCCCCTTTTGATAGTCACCATTTTCTCTATCACCACCAAAGTCGAGTCATCGCGGTTTTCTAAGTGGTGATTAAAGTTAAGTACTAAGTTTCAACATGACTTCGAACCTCATTTACATCTGGTTGGCAATAAGACATCTAAAATCTTTAAATCTCCAAAAATTCAAGTGTTATAAAGTAGAGACTGCACGTAAGTGTGAGTAGGGAATGTTGTATTAGATGTTTTAAATCTAGTCTGATACAGAGTCTGTCGATGTCATCGACTGACTATTCGATGTCACCTTTGATGACATCGAACAATGCTCGATCCATCGAATATTTTCAGGATTTCTTCTGTTGGTCGTTGGACATATTGGTGTCAATTTTCGATGAAATCGAAGGGCGTTCGATGACATCGAAGACATGTTCGATGATATCGAAGCAGGTTCAAGTAATCGAATTTCCACAGAATCCATGTTTAGTCGCTGGACTCTTTTAGTGTCTCTTTGATGACATTAAAGGTGTTTCGATGACATCGAAAGTTTATGCAGATTCGTTGGTAGAAACGTATATTCTACAAATTTTGTTTCCTATTCCGGTTCCACTTATTTCTAAGTCTATAAATAGGGTGGATACAGGACTAGGAGGTATTCTAAGAGGTTCTAAGTATTTCTAAAAGGGTGCTAGAGTTTTTTAAAGGGTTCTGGGTTTTAAGGGGTGGAGAAAAGGTAAGGTTTGAGGATTGCTCAAGTCGGATAAGTCATCTATTTTTGTAATCTGTGCTTCAATAGTGAAATTTTCTGTCGCTTTGTGCCGTGATTTTTTCCCGCAAGGGTTTTCCATGTTAAATCTCTATGTTACTTGTGATTGCTTTGTGTCATTAAATTGCTATCCTAGATCCATATCTGTGTGATTCCGCAACACAAATCCCAACAGGTGGTATCAGAGCAATCGTTGGGGCACATATCTGAATCTGCAGGATTAACATCAATGAGAAATACCAAGTTTGATATTGAGAAGTACTCAGGCAAAAATAATTTTGAGTTATGGAAGATTAAGATGATTAGTCTATTAACCAAGCAAGGAGAAGCTAAGGCTCTTGAGGAGCGGAAACTGACTATAAAGGATGAAGAATGAGAGATTCTTGATAGTAATGCTTTAGCCTCCATCCGTTTGTGTCTCACGGATGAGGTTCTCTACAATGTCATGAAGGAGAAAACTGCGGCTAAGTTATGGGCGAAGTTAGAGGATGACTATGCGAAAAAATTCTTTGAAAATTGCCTATACTTGAAGTTACAATGGTATAACTTCAGGATGACAGAGGGTGGAGATCTAAAGGCCCACATCAGCAACTTTAATAAATTGGTGTGCAAATTGCTGGATATGGAGGAAGTGATCAAAGAAGAAAAATAAGCATGTATGTTGTTGAATTCTGTTCCAGCATCGTATGAGTCGTTCAAGGACACGATATGCACCTCAAATAAAACACTGAGTATCGACGCCGTTATCTCAGCCCTTCAAGAGAAGGCTATGAGAAAGCTTAACGGTGACATGGGAACATCTTCTGATGCATTGATTACAAGGGGCAAGAATTCTGAACAATGTACAAGATCTTCAAGTTCTAAATCCAAATCCAAGGGTAAAGGTAAAGGTAAGTTAAAGTGTTGGAACCGTGGGATGGAAGGACACTTGAAGAAGGATTGTGCAAATCCTAAATCTAAGAGAGAAGAATCTGATGCTTCATACAGGGCCGCCAACGCTGCCACGTCAGATGGAACGAATGGATGTGATAGTGATGTCTTGAGTGTGTCTACAATCAGTAGCACATACAATGATTGTAGGGGCTAGTGGATTCTAGACACAGGGGCATCCTTTCACATGACTCTTCATCGGAGTTGGTTAGCTAGCTACAGGGAGTGTGATGGTGGATAAGTGTTTATGGACAATGACAATGTCTGCAATGTTGTGGCTGTTGGTACGGTGTGCATTAAGATGTTTGATGGGGTGGAGCGTACCTTAATTGATGTCAGACACATTCCTTATTTGAAAAAGAATCTGATTTCTATTAGTGTACTTGAGGTAAAAGGATGCAAGTTCATGGGTATTGATGGTGCCCTTAAAGTATCTAAGGGAGCACGTGTTATCATGAAAGCGCAACGACTCGGTAATCTTTACAGGTTGATAAGGAGCACTTCAACAGGTGGAGCTACAGTGGCTATAGCAGATTCCACCTCTACACGTGTGTGGCATGCTCGGCATGGCCACATGGCGAGCATGGCATAAAGGCTGAGATGCGCGGACAGAGATACAGAGCAAGTGGAGCAGCCACCTGTGAGAAAAGTCACACAGCATAATCACACGATATCGACGAGGTATATGGACGACTCATATATCGCATATGCTCTCATTACAAACGAGAGGGATCCGTCTACTATTCAGATGGCTTTAGGTGCTGGTGCTGAGAATTGGAAGGTGATTATGGGAGGTGTGATGGACTCGTTATATCAGATCTACACATGGGAGCTGGTGGAGCTTCCAGTGGGCCAGAAAGTGGTTGGATGCAGGTGGATCTTCAAAGGGATACAACATAGATACAAAGCGAGGCTGGTAGTAAAGGGTTATGCTCAGAGAGAAGGGATCGACTTCTCAGAGATATTTGCACTGACAGTATAGCAGGTGTCTATAAGATTTGTATTGGCACTGGTTGGCCAATGTGATCTTAAGCTAGAAATGATGGATATGGAGTATGCACTTCTACACGGGAAATTGGAAGACCAGATCTACATGAAGTAACCAGAGCGGTTCGAAGTTTAAAGGGGCTGAGAAAAAAAAGTTTGTAGGAGGTCGTAGTACGACCTGTCGCCTAAGCAGTGGTATAAATTTTGATTCTTTCATGGTGAGTCAGGAATTGTATGTTGATGGCATGTAGATCGTCAATCATGTCATATCTGAAATCAACGTACTAAAGACTAAAGACTCAGTTAAGTGGAACATTCGAGATGAAGAATTAGGGGGCTGCAAAGATGGTTCTTGGCATTAATATTCATAAATACTAGAAGAGGAGCAGGCTTTGGTAATCACAAGTAGAATACCTTGAGTAGGTATGCGATGGACCAGGTAAGCCGGTGAACATTCCCTATGTGACTTACTTCAAGTTTTCCTCAGTTCCTCAGGACATGTCTCAAAACAAATGAGGAAAAGCAGGATATGTCTTATGGGTCTTATTCGAATGCAGTTGGCAGTGCATGCCATGGTCTGTATTGGACCAGTTATTTTACAGGCTATCGGTGTTGCGAGTAAATACCCCGGCTAGCAACATTGGATGGCGGTGAGATGGTTACTTCGATACATACGAGGTACAGAAGACTACGTCTTATTTTTTGGAGAAGACAAGAGCAAAGGTGGTAGAGCATGTGTCAGATCCGGCAGACATGCTCACCAAGATCGTTCCTTCAGAGAAGTTCAAGTTCTGCGCGAATTCTCTGGGCTTGGCGATGACATAAAAAAAGGACGAAGTGTGTACGAAAAGCATTAATTGAAAGTTATAATGAGATACAGAGATAGGAAAGAAAATCAAGAAGCTTCACGGGTGAAGATTGAAGACATGGTGAAGATTGTTGTATTAGGTGTCTTAAATCTAGTCTGACACAGAGTCTATCAATGTCATCGACTGACTGTTCGATGTCACCTTCGATGACATCGAACATGCTCGATCCATCGAATGTTTTCAAGATTTCTTCTGTTGGTCGCTAGACATATTGGTGTCAATTTTCGATGACATCGAAGGGCGTTCGATGTCATCGAAGACATGTTCGATGACATCGAAGACGGGTCGAGTAATCGAGAATTTTCGTAAAATCTATGTTTAATCGCTAGACTCTTTTAGTGTCTATTCAATGACATCGAAGGTTTACGTAGATTCGTTTGAGGAAACGCAAATTCGTTTGCGGAAACGCAAATTCTGTAAATTTTGTTTTCTATTCCGGTTCCACTTGTTTCTAAGTCTATAGATAGGGGTGGATACGAAACTAGGAGGTATTCTAAGAGGTTCTAAGTATTTCTAAAAGGGTACTAAAGTTTTTAAAAGGGTTCTAGGGTTTCAAGGGGTGGAGAAAATGTGAGGTTTGAGGATTGCTCAAGCCGGCATCAAAGGTTTACACAGATTCGTTTGCGGAAACGCAGATTCTATGAATTTTGTTTCCTATTTCGGTTCCACTTGTTTCTAAGTTTATAAATATGGGTGGATACTGGACTAGGAGGTATTCTAAGAGGTTCTAAGTATTTCTAAAAGGGTGTTAGGGTTTCTAAAAGGGTTCTAGGGTTTGAAGGGGTGGAGAAAATGTGAGGATTGAGGATTGCTCAAGCCGGGTAAGTCCTCTATCTTTGTAATATGTGCTTTAATAGTGGAATTTTCTGTCGCTTTGTGCCATGGTTTTTTCTCGCAAGGGTTTTCCAGGTTAAATCTCTATGTTACTTGTGATTGCTTGGCGTTATTGGATTGTTATTCTAGATCTATATCTGTGTGATTCCGCAACACAAATCCCAACAGGGAAGAATGCATATTTCATCCCTTATCCGTCATCGATGTCTCTACTTTGAATCCCCAGTTGCAAGACAATCACAAGAGTCATACAAATCAAAGAGTTTTTTATTCTCTGAAATATTGTGATTCTACTGTATTTAAACGACCATAGATTATGAGATCTAAGGTTAGTGGTGAATCTAAGTTACACACTCTACTCACGTGCCATTAATCATATCCACCCCGCAAACCAAGCAAGAGACCGTTGGGAAGACAAGGTAGCGGGTAAGGTTGTCGCACCCCACACATGCTTATCAACAATTACAATGCATAGCGGGGGACATTTTTCCCCTAGCTATTAGTTTCGTACATGGAGTTACTTTGTGTATTTAAGGCACATGAAAATGCATTTTAAAATAAGTTACGGGCATTTTAGAATTTTAAAAATATACAATGTACAGTCAAGATTTTACCTACAAATGCCACTCAATTATTTTTATTTTACCCTTTAAAAAAAAAATCTTTTGCTGTGAGCCGTTGTTCAAGCTCCCACAAAGCTTGGGTAAGTACCATAGGGTTTCATTCATAAACTGAAAACCACTCAGTGAACTTTAATCAGATCCACCCTCTCAACGTTGCCCCATTTTAACTATTGAACTCAAAAATCATGATCACCCAACAGTGAGGTCACCCACACCATATGAAACGGATGGGTTGGAATACGTACAGCTAGTTTTGTGTAGAACCTACTGTATTGTTTATATACCATCCAATCCGTTCATTTGATGTGCCTCATCATAATGAGAGAATTACCAGAAAATCACAGTATTTCAAAACCTAGGTGGGCCACACAATGTAAATTTAGATACTTTGGGTATAATTTTATGGAATGGCCCACCTGAGAGTTGAATCAGCCTGATTTTTTAAATCAAGGCCAAAAAAGAGTTTTGTTTACTTGATGGACGGCAGGGATTTTATGCTAGTTAAATCGTTTAACCCACATTAGTGAAAGATGGGGAGGGACGCAAGTACATTACGAAATTTTCTCTGTCCGCTCCCTTCCTCTCTCTACATGCGTTGAACTTGCCATGCACTTACGTATGGTGTTAACATCAATAGAAAAGAAGCTTTGAATCAGGTATATATCAGGGAAATTCTTGAAATTGATTAGAAGCTTACAACCATTTTAATTACTAATGCACGAGGCTGTACCCAGTTTAGACTGAAAGTTGGTGTACATCAATCTCCCACCGTCCAAGATGGTGATACAAAGTCGCATTTTGAAAAATAAAAAATAAAAATGCATTGGATTCCGACCCACCCACCATGGAATGGGATTGTTGCCTAATTCATGAATCCCATTTTGAAACATGAATGGGGATTCCAGTACATATCATTCTGACCCACCCGTAATTAGGTGCCAGAGAAGCGACTAGTGCAAATCACATGGATAGAAAAACAGTTTGTAGGACGTGGACGGACGGGTGCAAGAAGCCTTTTTGAAAAGGAGTTATTCCATACTCTGGCAGAATGTAACCTTAATATACGTGTTTTTGGACTTTTACATCTGTCTTGGACTGCTAGGTTTTGACTGACGTGGATTGCCTTTGCAGGGAGTTCCTGTACTGGCTGGGGCTGTGAGAAGCCACTGTGATGTACTAATTTTATCCGCACAGTCCATCCATTTTGTCATGTCATTTTAGATTATGAACTAAAAATTGAGGCAGATCCAAGATTCAAGTGGGCCACACCACGAAAGAAGCAATGCTAATGATCCTCACCATTGAAAACTTCCTACGGCCTACCGTGATGTTTATTTACCATCCAACCTGTTCATAAGGTCATATATATATATATATATATATATATATACCTGGATGAAGGGAAAAAACAAATATCAGGGTGATCCAAAACTTCAGTGGCCTTCATAAGTTTTTCAATGGTAAGATTTAATTCCCATTTTGTGGTCTACTTGATCTTTAGATGTGAGTCATTTTTCGGCTGGTAATTCAAAATGACATGGCAAAATGGATGGACAATGTGGATAAAACTCATACATCACGTGGTTGTCGTAGCCCCAGCTTGCTCCGAACTCCAGACGGGAGTAAAGTACCCAATCTACACCCATTGGAAAGCTAGGTGATGTATGTGATAAATCCACCTTGTCCATTTGTTTTATCAGCTCATTTTAAAATATAGACTACAAATGAGAGGGATACAAAACTCAAGGAGGCCATGGTAAAGAGAAAAGTAGGGAAGGATATGCCTAATATTTAAACCTTCATAGAGTCTACCTTGATGTTTGCATGCCATCCAAACCATTTGTAAGGTCATTTCCACTAGGATGAAATGAAAACATAAAAAATTTAGTTTGATTCAAATTTCTGTGACCATATGAATGTTTCATTAATAGCGGTCGTTCAGTCCCCACTGCTTCATTTTATGTGGCCCATTTGAGTTTTTGATCCACTTCATTTTTAGTCTCATATTCTAAAATGATCTGACAAAATGAATGGATAGGGCAGATTTCTCACAAACATCATAGAAGGCCCTAACTAGCTTCGCGAAAAGGCTTTTGCACGCACTCCGCATCATATTTTTGATTATCCACACCATTGGATGTTTCCCATGGAACCATAAATTAAATTTCCATCAATTGATTATTTATATTATTAAATCAGTATATATATATATATATATATATATATATATATGGGAAAAGGTACCATACGCTCGACTGTATTATACCTTCTATAAGGTCGAGTGTTGTGGTACGTTATTGGTTCGGATGTTATAGGGAAATTTGAGAAACAAAACCGGTGAAACAGGTTATTAAAATATCCATCCACCTCTCTCACGCATATTTTCTGTGAAAGCCTTGTGCTCGCCGTTGAAACCTTCCTAAGGCCCACTATGATGTTTATATGAGATCCAACTTATTCATAAGTTAAGACATGCATGAAAGAATGGAAAACACGAATTTCAACTTGATCGAAAACTTTTGTGCCCCTTAGAAATTTTTAATGGTGGGCATCACTTTATCCATTATTTTCTGTGATGGGTACATTCCAGCTTTGGATCTAACTCATTCTTTGTCTCATGCCTTAAATTGATATCTCCGAGTGAATGGACAATATGGGTATAACACATACATCATGGTGGGTCTCGTGATGTAACCTATCGTAGCTACTTTGCATCTAGCTAGCATTGGAGTCCATTGCAACTTTTAATAGGACGCGTATTGCGTCGTCCAAACGGGAAGAGCTCCGTGGGGCTTACCATGATGTAAGTGTTTTATCCATGCCATTAAAAGATTTTTTCATATCGTTTTAAGTTATTTTCTTAAAAATGAGGTAGGTCGATAGCTCTAGTGGACCATAATAAAGGAGGTTGTACTGATAATGACACTCACCGTTGAAACCTTTCTAAGTGTCGGCATTATGTTGTTTTACCATCCAACCTATTCATAAGGTCATGTAGACATGGATGAATTGAAAACACAAATATCAACTTGATCCGAAACTTCTCCAGCTCACAAGAAGTTTTTAATGGTGGATGTTCAATCCCCACCTTGTAGTTCACTTAAGCCTTGGATATACTTCATTTTTTGGTTCATATGTTAAAATGATCTGAGAAAATCTTTGAACAGAGTAGATAAAACACTTACATCACATTAGGCCCACATAGCCCTGCCCGGATGGAGTAGGACGCGCGTTCACAAAGGAAGTGGATGTAGGTGGATTGGCTGCTGAGAGGGGGACGCCGCGTCCTACCCCCACCCGTCTCTAGCCCAGGCAGTTCTGTAGTTGGGCCCATCGTGATGTATCCATTTATCCAAGCTGTTCCTCCCTTTTCTAAGATTATATTAACGCATTAACATAAAAATGAGGCGGATCCAATGCTCAAGTGGACCACACCAAATAATAAGCTTGGTTGCATTAAATGCACGAAACATTAAAGGCTAGTTGCATTAAATGCAAGAGTCTTATGTGGGGTGGTCCATTTTAGCGTTGGATTTGCCTCATTTTTGTGTTAACACGTTAGAATTATCTTAGAAAAGGATTGAACGGCTTGGATAAACGGATACATCACGGTGGGCCGCCTATAGAACTGCCCATTCAGGGCAAGAGACGAGTGGGGGTAGGACGCAATCCGTGTCCCTGACAGGTTGAGTTACGTAGCAAGTCGGCTACTGAAGTTACGTCACAAAGTTTTGTGGGACTCACTATGATGTATGTGTTATATCCACACCGTCCATCCATTTTAAGATTTAATTTTGGGACATGAGACAGAATGAGGAAGATAAAAATCTATAGTGGACCCCACTACGAAAAATAGTGGGGAGAGTGATTCCCACCGTTGAAACTATCCCAAGGCCACCATAATGTTTATTTGAAACCCAACTTATTCAAAAGTTAAAGAAGACATAAAATAGGAGAAAACACAAATACCAGCTTGATGTAAAACTTTCGTGGCCTTCAGAAGTTTTTAATGGTGAGTGTCACTGTCCCCACTCTTTTCTGTGCTGGGTCCACTGAAGCTTTGGATTTAACTCATTCTTTGGATATTGCCCTAAAATGATCTCTCCAAATGGAAGGTGTGGATACAAAATATACACCAGGGTGGGGCCTACAGTAACATCACTTCAGCAGCGTGTCTCGCTACTCAACCTGTCATAGCTAATCCGCAGAAATCGGATTGCATACTGAGTTACTCAGGTACACTTTTATGTACTGAGTAAACTCAGTTGGGCGCACACTAAATGTATGTGGTTCATCCGCACTGTCCATCTATTTTTCCTGCTAATTTTAGGGGTTGATCCAAAAATTACAGTAAATCCAAAGGTCAATTGGACCATGCCATAGGAAACAGTGTGGAATAATGATTTCCACCGTTGAAACCTTCGGTGGGCCCACAGTAATGTTTATTTGCCATCCAACCTGTTAATAATATCAAAAAGACATGGATGAAGATAAAACTCAAACTTACGGCTTGATCCAAAACTTCTATAGCCTCCAAGAATTTTTCAATGGTAGAGGTTTAATCACACTATTTACTGTGGTGTGGTCCACTTGAGCTTTGTATATGCTTTCTTTTTGTTCTCAAGACCTAAACTTATCTGTTAACACAGATGAACGGAGTGGATAAACTAAATAAATAACGGTGGACCCACAGAGTTTATTGAGTACGCTAATGGTATGAGTTATTAAGTACGCAGTCCGCTTCGAATTCGTCGATTGCACTTGAAGTGGATAGAATCAGTGGGAATTGAACTTCTATCAAATTCTCTTGCATGTCAGGGTTACGCTGTTTTCAGTCATGGACAACTATAGTGTTTTTGAGATATCCATTCCATCCATCAATTTTTGGAGATCATTTTAGGGCATGGAGACAAAAATGAGCCGGATCCAAGACTCAAGTGGGCCGCACTAAAGGAAAAGGTGGGTAGGGAAATTTCTACCGTTGAAACCTCCCTAGGTCGAAAGTGATGTTTCAATTGCATCCATACCGTTCATAACAATATTCCTACTGAGATGAACTGAAAACAAAAATATTATCCTAATTTAAAACTTCTGTGGCCCCACGAATATTTCAACTGTGGACGTTCAATCCTCACGTTTTCGGCCCACTTGAGTCTTGGATCTGGCTCATTTTTGGCCTCTTGTCCTAAAATGATATGGAAAAATGAATGGACGGGGTGGATTTCTCAAAAAAAAAAAAAAAAAACCAATAACCGATTACACCGGTTTTGTTTATTCAATTTCCCTATAAAATTTCTTGATTTATTTAAAATTTTCACCATCGGACGAATAACGTGCTGCAAGCACTCGACCTTATGAAAGGTATAATACGGTCAAGCGTATAGAACCTTTTCCATATATATATATATATAGTCTACCGAAAGTTAGGGATCACAATTTGAATAGTATGCCTGCGTTTTGGACAGTTCAAATTGAAAAAAATAAATAGCTTTGAAAGGACCATCTTTGAAAAACTCTCTTGTCTAAGTGATAAGGGAGAATGGAATGATTCTCCATGATATTTGCCACCTTGTATAGCTGTAGAGATATGTACAAATATTTTTGAATATTTGTATTTGATTCTTTCCTATTATATAGAATCACACAAGTGTAATTATTTTGTATATAATCAGAAGTTATCTCCTTCATACGATAAGGAGGATTTTAGTCATTGATCATTGTTTTGTTAAACATCTTTACTAAGCAATCCAAACTTCGAATCGATTTTTTATAATTCATAGCTTTGGATGTTTCCCTCGAAACCATAAATTAATTAAATTTCCATTAATTGGTTATTTATATTATTAAATCATGATTTATTTTATTTTTTTGAAATATTGTCCAACCAAAGTTGGGGATAACAATTCAAATGGTATAATTTTTTACATTAGCAGTATAGCAACAATCATACTATTACAAAGTATCAGAGGTTTACATGAAAGGGCTACGCTCAAGTAGTACCAGTACCACCATAAGATGACCATGATACCAAGCATAGGCGGGGGCTCACGTGATGTATTCTCACCATCCAACCTGTCTATCAAATGCATTGTCTTGGAACCCAAAAATCAGCCCGACACCAAAACTAAGGTGGGCCACAATAAAGGAAACGAACAGAGAGGGAATGCCCACCTTTGAATAACCTAAGTCGCAAATCAGCCTGAAGTTTGGCATGATCCTTCATTTGGACTAGATCAACGGTCTAAATGCTTTTGATTATATATAAACAACACAATATGTTCCTTATGCTGTGGCCCATTTGAGTTTTGGACCGGGCTAATTTTTTGGGCTATACAAGTTTTCGATGGGGGCCGGCACATCACCCATGTAATCTTAGGTGCTACTGGTGCCACTGGAGCAGGTCTCTATCCAAAAATAGGACATTTGGGAGACATGCATGCGATCAGTAGTGTTGAAAGGTATAACAACCGAGGTGTGTGGAACCCATTTTAATGTACGTATATGTGTTTTGGGCCTTGAGGAGAAATATCTTCCCAATTGGAATGGAATGGGTGGATTACCTTCTTCAACAAGTCCAGCAAAGTTCCTGTGGTCAGAAGTTAGGTGGGGCTATTATGATTTTTGTGAGAAATCGATCACATCCATACATTTTTCTAATTCATGATAGAACATGAGCCAAAATTTGAGGTAGAAACAAAACTGAAATGGGTTGCATGACAAGGAAAAAGTGAGCAGGAAATGCCTACCGCTGAAACCTCTTCGAGTTCACCTTGATGTTTATATGCCATTCAAACCATTCCTATTAGTATGAACTGAAAATACAAGATATTAGCTTGATCCAAAACTTATGTTGCTCTGTAAATTTTTTAACCGTTGATATTCAATCCTCACATTGTATCCTGTCATGGGCATGTTCGAGTTTTGGATCTCCTCATTTTGAGCTCATTTTTTTTAACCTGAGCTAGCGAAACAAATGGACCGGCAAAACAAATATATGGGTAGCTTTCTCGTAAACATGATGGTGGGCCAAATAGCTTCTGACAGTACAACTCTCTCGGAGAGTGGATTAGGTGAGACCCCCAGTTCACCCAAGACTATGCGGGGGCCACCTTAACGTATGTATTTGTATCCACACCGTCCATCTGTTTTTCCATGTCATTTTAGGATATTATCCCAAAAATGAAGCAGATCCAGTAATCAGGTGGATCATACAATGGGAAACAGTGTTTATTGAACATCCTACCATTGAAAACTTCTTAAGGAGTTCATTAATGTTTACACTGTTTATTTGCCATACAATCTGTTGATAAGATCACATGAGCCTGGATGAAGGTAAAAAAGAAAATATCATCTAGATCCAAAACTTTTGTGGCCCATTAATGACCAATCACCACTATTGTTTCCTATGGTATGGTCCACCTGATAAGTGGATCTGCTTCATTTTTGGGATAATACCCTAAAATGATCTGAAAAAATGGATGCACGTCGTGGATACAGAATATATACGTCAAGGTGGGCCCCACGTAACGGCTGCACCGTCTTGAGTGAGTCCAGGTTCTCACCTAATTCGCTCACCTCTCGAACAGGGTGTCGCAGGCAATCCACATCTACCTACCATAGGTTTATGTGTAGGCGCACAATAGTTTTTCTATTCTATCTAAGCCGTTCATCAGGTGAGAATTCCCTTGATCCAGATATTATCCAAATTAGACTGATCCAAAATTCCAAATGGCCACATTACATGAACTTAGATGTGTTTGCCAGAAATATTCCTGTATTTTTTTGCCACATGAGTTTCAAATCAGGCTGATATTTGGGATGTACGGTGAACATGAGGGGCTGCATCTGATGGACGGAGAGGATGTCAATCAAACAGCATGATAGCCCCATAAATCTCCGGTGCTGTACTAGCTTCTAAGTTCCCGTGTTAGATATTCAGATTTGGTGCTTATGGTGAGCAGCTAAAATCTACACCATCCTTTTCTTATTTCTCGGGGAGCGGTCAAAATCTCAACCGCTCTTTGTTAAGCATGATTAAATACCTTTTCATTCAATAAATAGCAAGCTTTAGACCTTGAATGGAGAACTTGCAGATCAAAGGTGGAATCCGTTATTTTATGCTCTGGAGAGTTATTGCTGATACGTGGTTCACAGAAATTGTGCACGTGCCATATAATAGCTGGATTTAAACCGCACAGATAGTAACCCTAAACTCAGACTGGTTCAACAATTCTAATCTATGATTCGTAGACACATGTTTGCTGAATTAGGACCTTTGGCTAATTTTTCATTTCAGCCATCGAATAAATGTGGAGAAATCGGACAGCTAGATTATCAAATCAGTGTAAACTTTTGACTTATAATCTTTGTAGAATGTGAATTCCAATGTGGACGGTTCAATTATCTTCCACGTGTACAATATATTGGCGCTTGACTATCATCTATCACACTCTGCCGGAGTATGGGAGTCTCTTCTCTATGCGAAACCATTCGTTGACCAGTTTGACTGTTACCGTCCTCACATCCAAGTAACCAACGCGGATTTGATCTTTTAACAAAAAATAGCCTTGTTGGTCGCGAAACTGCGAACCTGCCACGCTCTGGAACTGCTGGACTTTGGTACTCGGTACCCTCCATGAAAAGAAAATTGAGAAACCCTTTGATGCTCTGGCAGGCAGTTCGAAATTACTGAGAAATTTCATACGTGGAATATAATTAATTCAAATTAATCATCCTAATTACGGGCAACAGTCTAAATGTATAATGAACAAAAATATTAATATTATCTGATCATCCATCTACTAGATTACTATAGATTTATTGGACATTTAAAAATGTAAAATATTCAATGGTCTTAATTCAAACAACAAGTGTCCTTTAGCTAGAGGTTTTATTTTTTTAATATGCGTACTGAGTACCATGAATGTATGTTTCTTATCCGCGCCGTTCATTCTTTTCTTTCCTTTTTATTTTTCGGAACATTTTAGGGCATGAACACAAATTAAACCATATCCAAAGCTCAAGTAGCCCACACCACCGGAAACAATGGGATAATGACATCCACCGTTAAAACCTTTCTAGGGCCCACAGTGATGTTTATTTGTCATCAAACCTGTTTATAAGGTTACAATGATATGGATGAAAGGAAAATGGGAAAACACAAATATCAGCTTCATTCAAAACTTTTATGTTCCTCAAAATGTTTTCAATAGTAGACTTCAACCAGGAAATATTGGCCTTTTGGTCGGTATTCAAAAATCCGCTTAATTTTTTAAGTTATTTACAGTAATGCGCTTATAGTTTCAAAAGATGGTGAGAAAACTACTTTGTTGACGTTGATTAAATGTTGCATATGGAAATTCATTGTTAAGGCATATAAATGACCATTTTTTTCCTCAAGGGCACTTGTTTTCATGAGAATAACCCGACGTTTTGGGACAGGCATGTGATGTTAAGTGTGGGGCCCATTGTCATCCTACTAGATCATCAGAACTGTCAATCTCTTTTGTCCGATCATTTTAGGCCATGAGCTGAAACAACATAGTAGATCAGAATCATAGGTGTTGCTCTATGCATGTGGCCCATCGAGACAGATTGTCCTATCAAGGGCTCTATGGGACCCACCGCGAGATATGTCTTTTATCCATGTTGTCCATTCATTTTGACAAATCATTATAGGTGATGATGAGCGCCCAATAATGAGCCAGATGGAATTCTCTAAATGGACCACACCACACCACACCACAGGGTTCAATGCATACCACTTAAGAAATTGAGAGCCACAAAAGTTTTCAATCAAGATAAAATTTATCTTTTCCCTTCATCTAGGTGTATGTGACTTTATTAAGAGGTATGGAAGGTAAGCATAACAGTGGACCGCATGAAGGTGTTAATGGTAAGGGTCATTATCGCCACTGCTTCCCATGGTGAGGTACTCGACCCTTGATCTAGCTCCATTTTAAGCTCATGCCCTAAAATGATATTTCAAAATGGATAGACGGCTTGAATAATTACAGAAATTACAAGTCAAATTAAGATCATGCCCACATATCAAAGAAATTATAAATGGATGGACGTCTCAATCCCACACACACACACACACACACACACACACACACATATATATATATATATATAAAATAACTTCATTGATTACACAAATAATTACATCATTGATTAAAAAAAAAAATGAAAACTTATTGAAAAAAAAAAATTCTTCTTATAAATTAATTACAATCCCGAAGACAACAACTTCAGTTTTGTAACGTCTCAGAAAAATCCGTACAAAAACCCGAGTACCACCTCAGGCAGAAATCACTAAGGATCGAATCCTTTAGAAATTAGATGAAAATTAATTAAGTACTAAACTAAATAATCAGTGGAATTAGCTTGAACCACTATCTATACGAACTGCAAGAACCAAAACCATTAGAATCCCTAACTCAAAATTACCCAAGAACCTAAGAGCAATCTCAAAACCCAGTTGCTCTCGAGAGCGCATTGAAACTCCATATCGGACCTGGACCACGCATCGAAAGTCCGACTACCGCGAAACTATACGGTTATGACCGCCTTACTAGGCTTGACAATCATTGCGGAAATCGACCCCGAATAGTACCCGGAAACGCACAACTAGAGCCCTGAGTAAAGTGTGTGAGAAACGCATATATCTTTAGAAAATAAACTCAAACTTAAGTGAATTGGGCCGCTCGCTTGTAGGTGAAATTAAAGACTTCAGACCGTTGGTTTCTGACCAAACTTTACCCTTTGATCAGGAAAATTTCCCTGCACATGTCAATATACTTGTGGTCTTAATCGAGTGACGATGACCGTTCAACTAAAATAGGTTCTCCACGGTCGATCCACAAATCCGATCGGACCAAAAGCATAACCCAGCTTAGATCCATGGTCAGGGAACTTACTCGATGATGCAGGTGAGTAATAGGCCTCCAGATGAGTCTCGTTTATCGGAAACAGACACCCTTTGGCTATAACCTAAGTATACCATAGCCCTGAGGCTATTGACATCAGTTCTTGGCCTATTTAAGGACCTTAAACCACCCCTCTCTCATTCCATACGAATTTCTCTAACCTTAAGAGAGAGAAGAGAGAAAAGATCAGAGAAAAGAGTGAGGAAAGGAGTGAGAGTTCGAGAGATCGAGGCGGTGTTTCTCTCTTACGACTACACGCACTAGATCGCCTCTACATCTAGCTACACGAATCTTTTCAACTGTGATTTGGGTAAGGAATCCTAACCCTAATTTGGTTTTAGGAATCCAAATAGAGGTATCGGTGAAATAGCTAACCTATTTCAATGTTTAGGTAGTCGTTATGCTGTAGACGGAAACTAGTGTATGAACCGAGTTCGTAACGAGCAAACCAACGAAAGGTGCGGACTATAAACGTTTAGGTTATGATTTTTAGGGCTTTCAATGTTAGCAATGATTAATGACTGACTTGATTGCTGTCACATGCACCTATATACGATATTTTTCATATACCACACATATATGAACTATGTTAAAATTAAAATGCATTCTATGTGTTTGTTGAAATGTTTGAATGAAAGTGAAATCCTGATTTGTGTTTATTGTAAGTTCTAATCTTAGATACATGTATGTTATATACTTTATAACTGATGATGCGGAATGAATTGTTATAATTCAGGTCGTAATAAGTCTAGCCTATGTATTTGGAAACGTGTAGTCTAAGTGTTTGTTAAAATGTCTGAATGAGATTTTGATGATGGATTGTACTTATTAATTGTATTAAGACAGGATTCTTAATTTCCTTAGTCATACGAATAGTTTTCTTCATGTATTGTAAATTGTCACTATATGATTTATGGATGAAATGCATATGTAGGTCAACTTGTCTAATGTGTTTGATAAAATGCTCAAATGAGATTTACGTTTGTATTATTTGTTAAATGTTGTTATGAGTAACATATGTGATTTCCTATTGCATTTGAGTATGTTTGGGACTACCACCTAGTCCAGGCAATTGGTAATGGCTCCTGATTGAGTGGCCGAGCTAGTTTCGCCACATTAAATACGTTCGAGGAATCCGATCCGTACGGTGATTGTCGACAGTGGCTAGGCCACGCGGAGTGCTTAAGCGCTCCATGTCAATCAATTCAACATGCGCTCGTATCAATCGCACTTGTCAAATAACCCGATTAGCCTATTATGTGTTTACCATGTATGGACACTACTGCTTGAATTTAAGGTACCGCTTACCAATGTAAAACCCGTCTCAACCATGGTATCACGATCCGCTAAGACTCATGAGCCAGGCATGGTGGTGTATGGGACACCGTGGTCGAGTTGTCTGCCTATGTTTGAGTGACGAGCATCCCCGTAGTGACCAGTGAGCAACCCAAACTCGTGAGACGAATATGGTGGTGTATGGGACACTGTATTTGAGCTATTGGCCTACATTCAGGTGACGAGCCTCCCGTAGTGACCTCGAGTATAAATTAGGTCTACGCTGAGGTGACGAGCCTCTCCGTAGTAACCTCGAGTGTAAACTCATGAACTTACCTATCCACTGTTGTTCATTAGGGGTGATGCCCTACAACTTGCATGTGATTAACTAGGATTGACGACCCTAGATGGATTATTGTTTGGGTGAATGATATAAAGGGAGGTACCTTAGCTTCCCAAATCTGCTGTATGAATAAGCCTAATAAATTACTTGGCTAACACGACCATGCACCGCATTGCATGTGCTTTGGCGATGAAGCACACGTTTAAGGAGTTTGTCATGCGCGATCGTGAGATGATGTCGCTGAGGGAGTGTAGGCGAGGGCATGCATCATTACAGCATATCATTCTTGCATTAACAAGAGTACTTAAGATATGATTGTTGTATTACTTTATCATTACTGCTTGATTGAATTGATAACATGTTAACCTTTGCCTTATAGCTCCACTGAGTTGATCACTCACTCTCACTCTAGGACGGTGTTTTAAAACACCAACTAGACTCTGTTTTAGATACAGATTATGGCGAGGCTTATGCGACGGAGCCAGACTTCTTTGATGAGGAAGAGGAGTTCTCCTACGTTCAGCTCTCAGGTGGGTCTGTGTAGACCTAGAGTTACGTCACCGGGATTACAGGGATACTGGATTAGTGAACATATACATTTTGAAACAAACATATGTATATATTCAGCCCGATAGCACGTTCATACTCTGGAGCTTGTGAAACATATATATATTATATAAATCTATCTCAATCTTCTGTTTGCCTAATTATCTTAATTTTGGAGTATGATATGTTGTTTTAGTGTAATCTCACTCATGTTTAATGCACTAACATAGACAACATTTAATCATCATTATCTATGTTGCATAAGTGATGCGTTGGAACTCAGGAGTTAAGCTTTGCTCGACCCCCGATTTTCGGGGCGTTACAAGTTTACAAAAGGAAAAAAAAAAAAAGTTTCGACTCGTATCTTTGATTTGCTTTGGGCTCTTATATAAATGAACATAAAAGTGTTATATTAGGGAGTACAGATAGAAGTAATTGTAGTAGAATATCAATGAAACGTAATATGGATGAAGATTGTACAAACCAAAAGCAAAATCATCAGATCCAATCGAACAGTCCCGGCTAGTTTAGAAGGTTAACTGAATGAAAGATTTCAAAATAGAAGCAAAGTCAACATATACATTTAAACAATCATTATAACCTAGGAAGAGTACCTAAATGAAAGAATCCAAAATGAAAGCTCCATTCAAACAGTCACTACAACCTATACCTAAACGAAATTATCCAAAACAAAAGAAAAATCAAAACGAATCCAATTCAAGTCTCTGTAACCTAAAAGGGGTACTTAAATGAAATAATCCAAAACAAAAGCAAAGTCAACAGAACCATTCAAACAGTCACTATAACCTGAAAAGTGTACATTGGAATGAAAGAATCCAAAATAAAAGCAAAATCAACATATTCATTCAAACAATCCCTATAACCTGAAAAGTGTAAACTTGAATGAAAAAATCTAAAATAAAAGAAAAATCAATAAATTCATTCAAATAGTCCCTGTAACCAGCTGAAAAGTGTATACATGAATGAAAGAATTCAAAATAAAAGCAAAATCAACAAATTCATTCAAATAGTTCATGAAACCTGAAAAGTGTATAACTGAATAAAAAAAAAATCTAAAATAAAAGTAAAATCAACAGATTCATTCAAACAATCCCTGTAACCTGAAAAGTGTACACCTGAATTAAAGAATCCAAAATAAACGCAAAATTAACAGATTCATTCAAACAATCCTTGTAACCTGAAAAGTGTACACATGAATGAAAGAATCCAACATAAAAGCAAAATAAACAGATTCATTCAAATAGTCCTGTAACTTGAAAAGTGTACACATGAATGAAAGAATCCAAAATAAAAGCAAAGTCAACAGATTCATTCAAACAATCCCTGTAACCTAAAAAGGCCAACTAAATGGAAGAATCCAAAACATAAGCAAAATCAATAGATTTATTCAAATAGTCTCTGTAACCTAAAAATGATACTTGAATGGAAGAATCCAAAAAACAAAAGTAAAATCGACAAATCCATTTGAACAGTCATTATAACTTGAAAAGGAAACTTGAATGGAAGAAACGAAAACAGAAACAAAATTGACATATCCATTCAGATAGTCCATGCAACTTGAAAAGGCCAACTGAATGGAAGAATACAAAACAAAAGCAAAATCAACAGATTCATTCAAGCAATCATTGTGATATGAAAACCAAGCAACTAAATGAAATAATCCAAAACAAAAGCAAATTCGACAGATCCATTCAAACTATCCATGTAACCTGCAAACCCATCAAATAAATGAAATAATCCAAAACAGAAGCAAAATCGACAAATCCATTCAAATTGTCCTTGCAACCTAAAAATCCATTAATTGAATGAAATAAGCCAAAACAAAAGCAAAATCGACAGATATATTCAGACTGTCCATGCAACTTGAACTATTAGGAATTGATGTTTGGATACACCGAAAATATAAAAAAATAAATCGAAAAAATATTTCACTAGGATAAATCACGTATAAAATACGTTGTCCTTAAAGCGTGATTCGCCCCCTTATCAAATGTTAATGAGTTACAGGCGAATTGCTTCCAAGATAAGACAAGCCTTATCAGGATCCAGCGTGCAGTAATCACAATAGGTCCACTGTAGAACAGTTTTAAAGGAGCAGATCTCTTCTGGTAGACTTAGACGGTAGAGATGAACAAAGTATTCTATAATGGAGATTTGGAGTGTATCTGATTTGATGGGAGAGATGGTGTGTTGAGATGATGAAATCGGACTGGAATGGTCCAGTTTATATAGGCATCAGGTAGTGGACCGTTGCTAGACGGCTATCAATGGTTTAGAATGTTTGGATTACGTTTCTGACCGTTGATCATTAACTCCAGCCGTTTTTAGTCATCGGATCAAAGGATCTGACCGTTGGATCATCATGGTCCGTCCATTTTCGGACCATTTGGCTTTTAAGGTAGAGAGTCGTTTTAAAAAACTGCTGAACATTTCGGATTTATGATCCAACTGTTCTCAGTCTTTTATAAAACTCAGACCATTTTAGACCCCACTGCACACAGGCACAGACCAGACCTATCGCACCGTCTCGCGTACGAAGTTCAAAGTGCACAATCTAGCACCACTACAACACACTGCCTCACTGCCCACGCCCTCGCCCGTGCCTGTGCTCGAGTGCGCGCATGCGTGCATGTATTTCAGTGCTACGCACTGGAACACTCAACCCGAGTATCACCTCCTCCAAAAACTCCAAGTAAGAATGCTCTTCACAACATCTCATATAAACCACATAACCCTTCTTTGCATTTCCGATGTGGGACAAAGCACACACCGCACTTTTTAATTCAAAATTTCAAAAAGCGTTTGGCGGGAAATTCCCAAAATTTTGAAAATTTCGAATTTAAAAATAATTAAAAAAAAACCACTGATTTTCAACATGAACACCCAAATATTTTATAATATTCATAGTTAGGTACAAGAGAAATTTAATAATTTCCTACTTTTCAGACTTTGCTACAAGGTAAACCATCAAAACATTAATCAACAGTTATTGGAAGCTATTCTACAAAAAAATTAAGTTTAATAGTTTATTACAAATAAATCATCAAAACATCAATCTACGGTTATTGGAAACTATTCAGTCTTTGCTACAAGATAAACCATATAGTCATTGTAACATAATTTGATAAAAGAGAAATCATCAAAACCGTCCAACCTCAATATCCATCAAACCATCCAATCACAATAACAACCAGTGTAGTCATTGTTTGCTACAAGAGAAAACATCAAAGTGTATAACTTTGCTAGAAGATAAACCATACGGTCATTATAACATAGTTTGATAAAAGAAAATTCATCAAAACTATCCAACCTCAATATCCATCAAACCATCCAACCACAGTAACAGTCATTGTAGTTATTATTTGCTACAAGAACATCCAAGTGTGTACACATGCCTAATTTCAAATGGGGATCAACAAAATAAATGTACGTATTAAAATGCATTAGAGATTAGGGTTTAATAATGCCAAATTCAAATTAGGGTTTACTAATGCCCAAATTTCATTGGAGATTAGGGTAAAAATGTCAAATTCTAATTAGGTGAATTAACAAATTCGAATGAAAAATAGGGTAATGAAATGGCCAAATTCTAATTCAAGTTCAGTAATATAAAACTCCAAAATCAATTTAGGGTTTAATAATGCCCAAATACCGATTGAGAATTAGGATAATGTAATGCCCAAATTGTAATTGAAGTTCACTTATATAAATTCTAAAATTGAATTAGGGTTTAATAAAGCCTAAATTCGATTGTTGATTAGGGTAAATAAATGCCCAAATCTAATTAGGTTTTTCTTATACAAATCCCCAAATACAATAGGATATTAGGGCAATAGATACGTGTGTAGGGCTCCTGTTCATTTCACCTCAACATGTCCCTCATACTCCAAATAGAAGATACTTTACCATGCATTTCCTGAGCCATCATGTCCCACGAACCCGACACATTTACAATATTTAACAAAGAAAAAGACACGAGCCTTGCCTACACAAGAAAATATAAAAAATAAATAAAATAATAATAATAATAATAATCTGAAAGAAACAGATGCTACCATGTTACATGGGCCCTGCACTCACAACAAGCATATATAAATATACACGATAGTGAAGACACAGATGTTGTCATTGCTCATAGCGGGTAGTATTATATTACCGTAGCACTGAGAGTAAGAGATTCGAATAGGCTTTCCTACTATCAATCGAGTAGAGAAGAAGAGGTAAGTTAGCGCAACAGGTGTGGTGTGCGGTTGGCAAATGGTGTGAGATCAATGTTATGGCGGCAACGTCAGTAGAGGCCAGATTAAATCAGTGGTGGGCGGCGGTAAGTGCTAAGCACGGGAAATCAGTGAAATGCATGATTACTCCATATTATATGGGAAATTTGAAGAGCTCGTAATGCAGTAATTTTTGAAGGTAAGCCCATATCCAGATCTAGAATAACTACTAGGATCGGGTGGTGGGTGGCTCGGATCGATGGCTCTTTAGATGAGGTATGGTCGGGTGGACAGACTAGGGTGGGTGGCTTCAATCCAAATAGAAGAGATTCTGGTCGAGCCTTTGTGATTCGATGGGAGAGGCCAGCAGCAGGTTGGGTTAAAATTAATGTGGATGGTTCGGCCAAAGGTAACCCGGGGAGAGCAGGTGGGGGTGGTATTTGTAGAGGTGAGAAGGGGGAGTTCATCTTTGCTTTTGCCGCCGGTTATGGTGTCGGTTCTAACACCGTTGCAGAACTTAGGGCGGTACATGATGGGCTTCTTTTTAGCCTTCAAAGGGGTATCACGAGAATCAAAATAGAATCTGATTCAAGGTTGGTGGTAGACATGATAAAGGAGGTTGTAAAGCCTGGGTGGAAATGGAAGGCTTGGATTTCAAGGATAAATCAACTAAAGAGGAAAGGTTTAATTCAGTTTGAGCATGTCCTAAGGGAAGGGAACGAAGGCGCAGATTTCATGGCGAGGCTTGGTAGTGCGTCTTAGGCGAACTCGTGGTTTAGTAACCACTCTGAGCTTCTAAAATAGGTTAGAGGAATTATTTTTCTAGATAAAGTCGGATTGGGATCAATAAGGATCATGTTATGAGAGAGATTTTCGGTAATTGAATAGGCCTCTCAGTTGAATAAATCTTTGTAACGTTACTGAATGTTACCATAACTACTGTTTGTTTATTTCCTCTTTTTTAACTTTTTTTGTTAAATCATTTCTTGTATAAAAAGTTGTCTGGAAGGAATGGAAAGGCAAGACATTTGTTATCGACTCTTTATAGAGCTGTTTAGAGGAACGGTTCCCCTCGAAGAGAACCATTATCTCATTTCTTATTTTAGTTCATGCAGCAATAGGTCGATGAAGGAGATCTAGGCCTATCAATTTGGTATCAGAGCCTGATCAAATGGCTGATTCACGAGCTTCTCAAGCCCTAGAAAACATCAGTGTTCAACAGACGCTCTCAGATATCATGCAACAGCTCACTCTTCTTGATGGCCTCTATGAGGAGATTGTCAGTTCGCTTAAAAAGGGGAAGGAAACAACCATTGGTGGATTTGGTAGCACTAATGGATCATCTCATTCAGGGTCCACAGGGTCCATCCAATTCAGAACAGTGAATCTTAATTTTCTGACATTCAGTGGAGGTGACCCATCTGGATGGATTTATCGAGAGGAACAATTCTTCGCCTATCATCACACGCCAATAGAGGAGCGATTAACTATTGCCTCATTCCATTTACAAGATGACGCCTTGCAATGGTATCAATGTATGAGAAATCACAAATTTACATGTCCTGGCGGGAGTTATCAGCATTAAATGATCGTTTCGGGCCGACCAAATATGAAGATCACTCTAGAACACTCGCCAAGTTATGTCAAACCTCTTCGCTACGGGAATACCAAACTGAATTTGAAAGGCTGGCCAATCGAATGGACGGTCTGATTGAGGCTTTTCTCATCAGTTGCTTCGTATGTGGCCTGCGGGACGACATTCGTTTGGATGTCCAAATGTTTCGTCCTGCTACCTTAACGCAGGCCATTGCCTTGGCTCGACTTTAGGAGGAAAAAGTAGCCACGAGACAATGTTTGGGCCGACCAGATTCTAGTAGGACCCCTTCCGTGACTGCCAAAGAAGGAGAGTCCAACGTATTATTACCACCCATCAAACGGCTTACTCCTACTGAGGCAAAAGTACGTCGAGATCGGGGGCTTTGTTACAATTGTGATGAAAATTTTCACCCCGGGCATCGATGCAAAACCCAAAGGCTTTTTCTGATCGATGGGTCATGGGAACCAATGCCTGAGATGACACCAAAGATGCAGATGATGTAAAAATCGACCATGAATCAAATACTCCACCCAAAATTTCACTTCAAGCGATAGGCGGCTCACCCACTCCTCAAACCATGCGTGTTCGCAACTACTTATACCAGAACCCGGTCACTGTGTTGATTGCTTCAGGGAGCACCCATAATTTTGTCGAGCCTACTACCCTCAAGAAGGCTGGAATTTCTGCTTCGGCTGCTGATGCATTTGATGTGATGGTTGCCAATGGTGATCGGTTAATGAGCCAAGGTAAGTGTACGAGTCTATCATTACCGTTGCAAGACTTCATTACCTCCACCGATTGTTATATACTTCCTTTAGGTGGGTGCGATGTGGTCCTAGGGGCACATTGGTTACAAACTCTTGGACCAATTTTGTGGGATTTCTCTCACATATGGATGCGGTTTACTGTTGATAAACAAGAATATACTATTAAGGGTTTGATGCAAACTGCACTCCAATTGGTGGATGGTTCCACATTCAATAAAAAAAAGCTAAGAAAGTGGGGTGGGGAATGGTGCTACGTCTTTGTAACATGGAAAGTTTATGTGATCCTACCCTCTCGGCACCCGAGCTAAAGTATATACTTTATTCCTATCAAGATGTCTTCAAAGAACCTCAGGGGCTGTCACCTCTTAGGTCCCATGACCATCGAATACCATTGGAAAATAGGGCACAACTTATCAGTGTGAGACCTTACCGCTACCCGCATTATCAAAAAAATGAAATCGAGCGAATGGTGCAAGACATGTTAGCAACCGGAATAATTCAGCCCAGTTCTAGCCCTTACTCTTCACCAATACTCTTGGTACGCAAGGCAGATGGTAGCTGGCGATTATGTATTGATTATCGCTCCCTTAATCAAGTGACCATCAAGGATAAATATCCCATACCGGTCATTGATGAGCTGATTGATGAACTTTATAGCTCTTATTATTTTTCTAAGTTGGATTTGAGGTCAGGGTACCATCAAATCCAAGTGACAGAGGGAGATGTCCCCGAAACAGCGTTCAGAACCCACGAAGGTCATTACGAATTTATGGTGATGTCATCCGGCCTCACTAATGCGCCATTGATATTCTAAAGTCTCATGAACGATATTTTTCGTCCTTACCTGCGAAAGTTTATACTAGTGTTCTTTGATGATATTCTCATCTATAGTAAGACATGGCAATAACACTTGAAGCATTTGGCCATTGTATTGGGCCTTCTGCGGTCTCATCAATTATATGCAAAGAGGTCCAAATGCAAGTTTGGTCAACGGGAAGCTGAATATTTTGGGGCATGTCATATATGATGCTGGAGTAGCCGTGGAGCCAGAAAAAATTCAAGCCATGTTAGACTGGCACAGGCCCAACTCGCTCAAAGCCTTACGAAGCTTCTTGGGATTGACAGGTTTTTACCGTAAGTTTATCAGAGATGATGACAAAATCGTTAGTCCACTCACAACCCTTCTCAAAAAAGATTCCTTTCATTGGAATGATCAAGCTAATCAGGCTTTCGTAAACCTCAAGAAGGCCATGACAAATCCTCTTGTGCTGGCTTTACCTGATTTCTCAAAGCCCTTTACAGTGAAGTGTGATGCATCAGGTGGTGGAATTAGTGTAGTCTTAATGCAAGATGGTCGTCCAATTGCTTTCATTAGCCAAGCCTTGCAAGCGAAAAGTCTAGCACTATCCACATACGAAAAGGAAATGTTAGCCTTGGTCCATGCAGTCCAGAAATAGAGGCCATACTTACTTGGCCGACGGTTCATTGTCCGTACTAGCCACAAAAGTTTAAAATTTCTCTTAGAGCAGCGGATCGCCACGCTAGCGCAACAAAAATGGCTTGTCAAACTCATGAGTTATGATTACAAGGTAGAGTACAAAAAGGGTGTGAAAAATGTTGCGGCCAATGTTTTATCTAAAAGGCATGAAGTAGGGGAGATCCTAGCTTTATTCACACCTATCTCTGATTAGTTAAATGCAATTAAGGAAGATTACCATAGTGATCCAGTAACTCATGACCTCGTTCAGCTTCGAAACACAGGCCAGTTAGATATTAAAATATATGATATGCTTAATGGGCTCCTATTTTACAAAGGACGACTATTTGTCGGTTCTGCTCAATCAAGAACCAAATTAATGACTGAGCTGCATGCTTCACCCGTTGCCGGTCATATGGGGTTTCACAAGACATGGCAACGAATCAAGAAACAATTTTATTGGTCAGGTATGAGAAGAGTAGTAAAAGAGTTCATCATGGAATGTGACACGTGCCAGCGAAATAAATATGAGAATACCTCCCCAGCAGGTCTCCTCCAACCCTTGCCAATTCCCAAGCGTATTTGGACAGATATTGCTATGGATTTCATTGAGGGCCTTCCTCTTTCGCAGGGCAATCTGTGATCCTTGTGGTAATAGATCGTCTGTCTAAATACGGCCGCTTTATAGCTCTTGGTCATCCTTATACAGCTAAGTCAGTTACACAAGTTTTTATGGACAATGTATTTAAGCTCCATGAGATGCCGCAGTCGTTAGTCAGTGATCGTGACCCAGTTTTCACTAGTGCATTTTGGCGGGAGTTGTTTCGTTTGCAAGGAAGTCAGCTTCACATGAGCTCAGCATACCACCCCTAGACCGATGGTCAATCGGAAGTTCTAATCCAATGCTTGGAGGGGTACTTACATTGTTTATGTAGTCACAAACCCAAGGAACGAGTTCGCTGGCTCCCTTGGATTGAATAGTTGTATAATACATCGATCCATTCGGCAACCAAGATGACTCCTTTTGAGGCCATCTATGGGGTCCTTCCTCCTTCACTCTTGAGCTATGTACTAGAAACTACAAAAGTGCAAGCTGTGGATACTGAGTTACAGCAACGGGATATCATTCTTCAGCTTCTCAAAGATAACCTCATTAAGGCTCAGGATCGTATGAAGAAATTTACCGATACTCGTCGAACTGATCGTGAGTTCAAGGAGGGAGACTTAGTTTGTCTTATGCTATTGCTCTATTGTCAAAGTACAGTCGCTTAATGTCCTTCTATGAAGCTATCGTTAAGGTATTATGACCCTTATCAAGTTCTGCAGCAAATTGGTCTAGTTGCTTACAAACTCGACCTACCTGAATGGTCTAAAGTTCACCCAGTATTTCATGTAGCTCAGCTTAAACAAAGAATAGGACCGGTTGTTCCTTTACAGGTGACCCCACCTACCTTGTTGCTTGAAGACTTCTTAACCAAGGAACCAGAATATGTTTTAAATCATCGTATGGTGAAAAGGAATAACAAAGCTGTTACTGAACTATTGATCTAATAGCGAAATTGTCCACCTGAAGAAGCGACGTGGAAAACATTCACTTCTGTTAAGGAACGATTCCCCACTTTTAACCTTGAGGACAAGGTTACCTTTAAGGGGGAAGGATTGTTATGAGAGGAATTTTCGGCAATTGAATAGGTCTTAGTTGAATAAATCTTTGTAACGTTACTGAACGTTATCATAACTACTATTTGTTTATTTCCTCTTTTTTAGCTCTTTTTGTTAAAGCATTTCTTGTATAAAAAGTTGTCTGGAAGGAATGGAAAGGCAAGACATTTGTTATCAACTCTTTACTGTTTTGAGGAATGGTTCCCCTCGAAGAGAACCATTATCTCATATATTCTTTTAGTTCATGCAGCCATAGGCCGACGAAGGATATTCAGGCCTATCAGATCATGTGAGTCCTTTTTGGTGCAATTGTGCAGTTTTTCCTGTTTCTTATGATAGGCCTCCTATTTTATGTAAAGGGTGGCCAGAATGTACATGGCTTCTTTTTGGAATGAAAAAACCTTTTTTGTTTGAAAAGAAAAAAAAAAGAAAAAAAAAAGAAAAGAGTAGAGGAGAGGAGGATGGGGTTTCCTACTAAGAAGAGCTGCTAAGAAGAATTGCTGCCTCTGGCATTCCAGAAGAGGTTCGAATAGGGTTTCCTACTAAGAAGAACTGCTACCAATTAAACCCTCCAGGAAGGGTTTCTGATCGATCGACAGGGGAGACGAGGTTCCAATCAAAGAAGGGAAACGATGTTCCGATCGAAGAAGGGAGACCATGTTCCATGTTCTGTGTTCCGATCGAAGAAGAGAGGCGAGTTGGGATATCTGGAAAGTCGAGGAGATGAAAACTCTAGTGAAATTTGAGATGGAAAGGCGAGGAGAAGAAAATTTTGGTGAAAAATGATTATTGGTTGTAATAGATTTACTGAAGAGCCTATACGCCATTCAGAAAATACGGTTATAAAACTGAATCATTTCATATAGCATTCAAATGGAGACACCGACAACGGCCACTAATATCGATAACGGACAAAAAAGAAAGGTAGATTACTTTAAATAACTTAAAAATAGACAGGTTTTAGTAAATACACCAAAAGTTAGACAGATTATATTAAATGGCTCTTAGGAAATTCCTACGGTGTAGTCCACTTGAGCTTTGGTTATGCTTAAATTTTGAGCTGACGTCCTAAAAGGATATTAAAAAATGGATGGAAGTCGCACATACATCACAGTGGACTCAACGAAGTCTATTCCATACGCTTATCATACTGAGTTACTATCTACACAATCTGCTTCTGTAATTTTATTGATAATGGCGAGTTTTCATTAATGCTCAGACAAGCAAAAACAACCTAGGAGCTTATTAACAATATTAAAATGTTGCAAGGAGATGGCATGAGAGGTTTGGATGGTTTAACCAATCTAATTTTTATGAGAGTATATCCCACCATTTAGTGAGTTTAACGTGAATTAATATATGCCACATGTACCATTTCTACATCCCTGCATATCAAGCGTCATGTGGGGCCAGAATATTAAATAACTCTCCTGGAAAATACGGCCTGTAGTAGATAAAGGAGGATATTCGCGCAGCATTTTGTAGGTTGTGACAACTCATCCACGGGGCACCAATCTGGACCATCCAAATTGTTGGCCCTATAGTTAATGAAACCAATCAAAATGATATGCAAGCAATCATAACCGTCCAACTGGAGGGCAGTGAATGGATGGTAAAAAAAAAAAAAGACATGATCAGAGGTGTAAATTGGACAAACAAGATCAGACAGTTAAGATGACCCATTCAATGTGATTTTGGTACCGAATACTACACCTATGATTTTGAAAATTCTCAGAAAATAGAAAAAACGAATTTGAGAATACGATTGATTAACTTTTCATTTTTTATTGAGCTGGTGTGTACATCTTACCATAGCTTAATGAGCTGTAGACTCCCCTCAAGAATAGCAAACAACCAATGTAATTTTAGTAGTCTCTTCACGGGCACGGTGTTTTCTTGACAAATCACATGTATAAAGATCCAAGGAAAAGAAAACAGAAGCGAGAGAGAGAGAGAGAGAGAGAGAGAGAGAGAGAGAGAGAGGCACAAGAAGAAGAAGAAGCGTGAGGGAGAGAGGAAGAGGGCCCGTTGAAGAAGATTGAATGGCAGTCCTGTTCCGATCAACGGTAACCTTCCTCCCTCTCTTTTTTGGTGCTGCAATGGCCCAGTTCTTCTTTCGAAATCCGATCGTGGAAAGTCCAACAAGGAAACCAGATTTCGACACCAGTTATGAGGGATGGTGGGAACTTGTTAGCTTAAACTCGGGCGTATCGGCCATGCACATGGTCTTGTTGCCTCACAACAAGGTTATCATGTTCGATGCCACCGTCTTCGGCCCTTCCAATATTCAGTTGCCTCCCGGGAATTGTCGGTTCGATCCCACCAACAAGGAGACCCAAGAAGATTGCTGGGCTCACGCTGTTGAATATGACATTGTAACCGGAGCTCTCCGCCCTCTCAAGGTCGACTGCTACGCTCTTTTCTTCTTTATAATACATACACACATACCTGCATGCATGCACCTGTGTAGATGGATAGGGAGCTATCTAGATAGATGGATGTGTTGGAGATTGACACACACATATAACATGTATATAAATATACATAGGTAGAGCCACACACATACACATATGCATGTATGTACGTCTATTTATATATATATATATATAATATATATATATATATATATTTATAATATATATATATATATATATATATATAAACATTCTTATATTTATGTATTTTTCATTCATTCATGCATGCATGCTTTGGCATCAACGTGCATGTGAGGATTTTCTCTATCCCAAATTGGGAGTTACTAACAGTCGTCTCACCAACAACAGATCCTTACTGACACGTGGTGCTCATCGGGAGCGCTCTCGGCTGATGGAACCCTCGTGCAGACGGGTGGCTGGAACGAAGGTGGCAAAGCGGTGCGGCACCTATCCCCATGTGGCACGTGTGACTGGGAAGAGTACCCAACAGCACTATCTGTGCAAAGATGGTATTTCATCTTCCATGTTTTTCATTAATTAAGTATAGTGTTTGTTTGGACGTAAGGTGTAAGCACGATCAGGTGGGCCAACGTAAAGAACTGGATATAAGGGTCGAAGATCAATAGTTAATCTATCATGGATTGATCACCAGTGTCCAAATTAGAGATCAACGGTCAGAACGGTGATGGATGATTAATAATGGTTGGATCTAGTGGTTATGGATGATCAACATCCGTACTACCAACCATTGAAGATCAATGGCCTCATCCAGCAATTATAGAAAATCAATGGTTGATTAAATTGATAATGGATGATCATGGCTGGAACTTGCCATAATGGAAGATCAACGGTCAAATATAGTGACACTGAAAGATCAAGGGTGGGATCTAGTGATAATGGGTGATTGACGATCAGACCTAGCAGATGGAAGATCAATGGTGAAATAGTGATAATGGGAGCTTAATGGATGTTCAATGGCGAATGTAATGGTAATGGATGATCAACGGTCAGAACTCATCCTATATATCAATGGTCACCAATAAGATCTGACGCTAATGGACGACCAAACAATGGTTACATCTAACTATATATAACACTCGGATCTAATCTAACAATGATGGACGCCAACAGTCAAAACTAGCAAGCATTTTACACTGGACAATGCTAATGGCAGGGCCACGGCTCTGATTTGTGCAGATTTTCTTGTGGATTTTTGTTATTACAATTGGCCAATTATGCTGTCTTATATTATATATATATATATAATATATTATATATATATATATATATATATATAAGAGAGGGCCTATTAATTCTTATGGCCTACTCCTAGTAAGGATTTGTTTGGATACCATCACGTAAGTTTTTTAAGGTAATAAAAAGTTACCTTTTAAAATTAATTCCACCTAATACCTTGAAATTAATATATTATATATATATATATATATTATATATATAATGTGGTCTTGTATGACTGATGGCCCTCATTGAAGGTGGGGTTTACAATATTATAGATGGTGCATGTCAAAGGTGGCTCAAATGATGGGCAGTGGACATTAAAAGTGGGTCCCACGTGATGGACAATTAACATTGATAGTGGGTCTACTGATGGATGACCCATATCAAGGTCAACCTCTTTCCATGAGATAGGGAATCTACTAATGTTGTGATGAATGGCTTGGATATTGCACAAATGTGCCATGCTAGCACATGTAACCAAGCCCAAGTAGGCCCAGCCTCCAAAATCCAGGCCCAATATCCGTTTGCAGCCTTTCGTTCAAATTGTAGATGGTCATAGATAACTCTTTTCTCTTCTCCAAGGCATCATATGTTGTTACATATTCAAGCAGTCCTATGTTGGATCCAACAGGTATGCCACTCAGCAGATCCTCCCCGACGGCAGCTTCATCGTTGTTGGAGGCCGCAGGCAGTTCAGCTACGAATACGTCCCAAGAGCCGGCGAATCTAATCCCACCAACTTCAGGCTCCCATTCCTCCAGGAGACCACCGACAAAGTCGAAAACAATCTCTACCCCTTTGTCCACCTCTCGACTGATGGAAACCTCTTCATCTTTGCTAACAACCGTTCCATCCTCCTCGACCCCACTTCCAACACCGTTGTTCGTGAATTCCCTATCCTACGTGGTGGGTCGCGCAACTACCCGTCCTCGGGTATGTCTGTCCTCCTGCCGATAAGGCTTCATGGGGACCAGGCAGGGAAGGTCGTCTCTGCTGAAGTCCTGGTGTGTGGTGGGTCCCCATCATGGTCAGCCAAGCTGGCAGCTGAAGGGAAATTTGTGCCGGCGCTACGAACATGCGGTAGGATAAGGATAACTAAGGCCGACGCTGTGTGGAGGACGGAACTAATGCCGAGTTCAAGGGTGATGGGAGACATGCTACTGTTACCTAACACCGATGTACTGATGATCAACGGTGCGATTAACGGTTCAGCTGGATGGGGTTTTGCAAGCGAGCCTAATCTCGAACCGTTGCTCTACAAGACCATGAAACCACGGGCCGAGCGATTTGTGAGGTTCAAACCAGCCACGATACCACGTATGTACCACTCGACTAGCGCGGTGTTGCCCGATGGGTGCATCTTGGTAGCGGGAAGCAACACGAATAACGGCTACATTTTCACAGGTGTGCCATACCCTACTGAAATGAAGGTGGAGAAGTTCTGGCCACCTTACTTGGATCCCTTGCTGGCGATACATCGGCCGTTGATTATGTATGAATTTTCCATGGAAACGATAAAATACGGGCAGATGTTCCCGATACAGATTATGTTGGTTGAACCGGACTTGAATAGGTCGGACTTGAAGGTGACAATGTATGCACCGCCATTCACGACACATGGGTACTCCATGAACCAGAGGCTGGTGGTGCTGAGGATGAGGGAGGTAGTAGTGGTGGGGCCGGCCTTGTATAAGATCGTGGCGATGGCGCCACCGATGGGTGCGATCGCTCCGCCGGGGTATTATCTTGTGTTTGTTGTTCATCGTGGGGTGCCTAGTAAGGGTGTATGGATCCGGATTGAGTAGAAGTAGAGATTTCTTTGAATTTGAATGTTGGATTTTTTATTTTATTTTATTTTTTTTTAAATCCCCTTCTATTGATTTATTTTTCAATGGAAAGTCTTTAATCTAAGCAATTTTTATTTTTATTTTTTTTAATTGTGGTTGAGGTGGAAATGATGGAAATATGATCGAAGTTTCATGCTTGAATTTTGATCTTTGTAGAGGCCCACTTTGATGGATGGCACTGGTGGGCCCATTGCTTGGCAAACGAATGATGGGCTAGTTTGTAGGTTCTGGCAGAGTCCAGGCCCATGTTCGGGTCCATACCTAGAAATTTTGAATGATCATCAGACGAACACAAACCATCCAAATTGATTGGCCCAACCTGCATAGGCCATGTACTACAAATTGAACTGATTAGATATTCCAAACTATGTGAACGTTTTCTATCTCACAGAATGCTGTCCACGTGGCACAATAATGGGGCGGCAATTGATTGATTTTGGGCTGGGTTGGGGTCAGCCCAATCCGGACTCAGTTACTAAACGGGTCATGCACAGTCTAACCAAACCAATGGATGACTGCATACATTAAAAATAAAAAATAAAAATCATCTTCCGATGTGACCGGGTTAGGTTACCTGGTCCAACCCACTAATAACCTGTATTGGTATTGAGGGTCAAATATTGCATATCAGACCTCGATTATTGCCAGATTTTACATAAACAGTAATGCTTAATGGAGTATTTTAATTGTGTTTTGTTGCAAGATGCAATCAGGAGCGTTGACTGAAAACTGATAGTAAAAGCGTGGATTTGACACTCCGATGTCATAAAAGTAAGGGATGGATTCCAGGAGATCAAGATCGATGGATTTACATACTAGGGAGCCGAGGAAATCAAGCCGTTCATGTTAAAGAGGCCCGAAACTGGTGCAGAATACAAGATCACAGGATTCTCACCATCCGATTGGCTCGAAACTTCATAGATGGCTTGAGGACCATAAATGAACCGTACACGTCAATTTTCAGCCATTGGATCCCTCTGAAAGTGGCCCAACGCATAGATCAGCCCCTTTAAACCTTAAGCGGGGCTCACCTGATCTCTGGATACGCTTCAATGTTGGACTCAACACCTTAAATGAGGTAAAAAAAAATGGATGGATGGCACGGATTCCTCGCAAGCATCATAGTGGGACCCTCCATAAATAGTGCGTGTACATAGAGTACACGCACTGGCTGTGCACCGAAAGTCAGCCCGGTCAAAACAAGCGGCTTACCCGTCTCTTGCGAAAAAAGTCCAGCGGACGTAAAACGTCCGTCCGATTTTGTTGTTGTGGCCCACTCATCATGTACTTTGATCTGGACTGTCCTTAATTATTCCCACAAGCCCTATTACCAGGCCTAGTTGACAAAACTCCAAACCACGAACAGCTAAGGGCTGGGCTTTCAGCCATTCCAACGCAGGCGAAGCACGGCGCAAGAAAAATCCAGTGGGCGCGCGTAAGCAACAATCCAAACAGGCCCCTCTCCGACTAAATTTTTATCCTGCCATCCAGTGGACGGCGTGGATTTTTTAGAAAAAGAGTCGAATGGGACCCACCGATTTCACAGCGTAAGAGCGAAAGCTCTGTTTCGTGGTCCGGGAATCGGAGAGATTGCGGGCAGCTTTGGGCCACCTCCGTGGATCTGACGATTGATCTGAACCGTCCATCATGCAGAGGGCTGCGAGCTAGTCAAAACTACGTTGACCCTGTGCATTCATGCTCACACACGTACTGGGTTCAGCGGTCACAAATGGACAGCCTACACCGATTTCAGCAGGAGTTTCGCACCTAGGTCGTGCCAACAGACAATTAAAACCACCCTTCTATGGTCGAATTTCTGAGGGCCAGACAATGGATGGAGTGGATTTCATAAAAGGCAACTGAAGTGGGCCCGCCAACACTTCAGCACAAGAAAAGCTCGCCTTGCTGCGTAAACATTGAACTCTCCTCCGTTCGCACCTGTTCACGACTCCAGCACGGACTCTCCCTTCCCTACGTCCCTTGCTGTTGTTAAAAAGAGAGAGAGAGAGAGAGAGAGAGATATAAGAGAGAGAGAGAGAGAGAGAGAATGGAGAGGAGCTGATTCTGGCTTGGGCGTGACGTGTGAAGCAGAGAGAGAAATAACAGTAGTTTTTTTTATTTTATTTTTCCTTATTTTTTTTAAGATGTATAGCCTATCCATGCTAGGCTAAACCTCTAGCTAGGGCTAAGAGGTGAAGCTTGTAGTGAGATGGGGGATTATTTCATTACCCTTGATTGTTTTAATTCATGAACTGAATTTGATTTTTTTTCATTAAGGGAATACTTTTAGTTTTCAATGGTTTGTTGTGGACTGAAATTACCATAGATCTGCGGTGGCTTTGAGTATTTCTTCCCTCTTTATGTTTATGACGTCAGGAAGCCTGTTGTTCACCATCGTCTCCTGGGCATGGTCGGATGACTGTCCTACTTCCTAACCTTCATACATTGATTGATTGGTAATTAGTTTAATTCTATTGTTTACTTTGTCTCCTGGGCATGGTTTGGTGATGGAATCCATTCTAATTCACGTACCTTTCATCTTTTCAAAACTACATCAAAGGAAGTTCAATTGATTTTCATGAATCAAGTGTAGTTCTCCCTGATCTCTACAAGTGGATCCTCTGAATCCCTAGTTTCCCACTTCAAAATTCTCTTAAATTTTAGTTTAATTATTTCACCATTATTCCTCAAATCATAATTGGTTTACACTTCATCTTAGCCTAGTTCTAGATCTGGTTATTTTCAGAAAGCGTACAAGTATCAGTCCCTTGGGATTCGACCTCGGTCTTACCGAGTTTATTACTACATCACAACCCTGCACTTGGGGAGTGAACAAGTTTTTGGCGCCGTTGCCGGGGACTGACGGCTACGATTTTCTGAAATTAATTGGATTTAGAATTAGTTTAAGATTAGGATTTTACTAATTTTAATTTTATTTTCTATTTAATTCATAGAACTAACATATTTCCTATTCTGTAGGTTATTAAGATAGAACTTCTAATTTGGTAAACTCTTTCTGATTTTCTAGATTTTCTAACTCTTTAGATTTGGTTTGCTTTAGAAACTTCTTTTATTTAGAAACTAACTTATTTTGTTTTGTTTTGCCAG
>JAJHSJ010000002.1:105296862-105353404 GCA_021015155.1 Magnolia officinalis
GGTGATCAATCACCACTGTTTCCTATATATGGTTCACCATGCATATTTGGATCCACTTCTTTTTTGGGCGTTCAATCACCACTGTTTTCCATATATGGTTCACCATATTTGGATCCACTTCATTTTTGGGCTCACGCCCATAAAATGAGCTGAAAAAACAGATGAATGGCGTGGATACACGAAACATACATCAAGGTGGGCCAGGGTGAGGGCCTCACCCACTAACCTGCTACTTCTACCTCATGTAACCTGCGCCTGGCAAATATATATCCTTTAACGCTACAGTAACTATTACTTTTAATAATGGTATCCATGAAGCTCGTTAAAGAAGAAATTCAAAGGAGAGAGACACTTGTCACTTTCTATAGCCTAGGAACAACTACTTCACGTACATCATGAAATCCACGTCGTCCGTCTGATATATCACCCTCTGTTTTTGTAATGGTCCAAGAAATGAGGATGATTAAACATTGAGTTAGGCCATCGCATTAAATGATACCCAAAACCCTTTAAATTCAATTGGTAGGGCCACCTGCTGAGTTTTGGAATTATTATTATTATTATTATTTTTAAAATGCTTCTTTCATGCCTGAATCAAATGAATGGTTTGGATTATAAACACATGGGCGGCTCCAATAATAAAATAAAAATCAATGGTGAGAGCCCCATGCCAACCTTTTCCATTGGTGGGTCTACCTAACTTTTGAATTATCATGATTTTAGGGCTTAAATGAGTGAATCTCTAAAAGTATCATCCATTGGACTCTAGGTGGGCTAGGCACGCAGTGCCAGCAACCTAGCACGGCTGAAATTGAAAAGTACATTAACAAGTGGACAACCAAATCAATAATAATAATTAAAAAAAGAAGAAGAGGTATAGAGACAATGCATTAATTTGGACAGGTGGATTAGACGGGATTGAATGGTATTAGGGTGGACGGCATGGATTTCAAGGCAATGATGGTGTTGTCAGTGGATCGTCTTAAGATCCATGGGATTGTTATATCTCAGGATTGTTATATCGAGTCTGTTTGGCATGCCCGGACAATCCCGGGATTAAACCTTCCCATCCCTTCCAATCCCTCAAACCAAAGAAAAATTTGAAAGGATTAGGGTGGATTGGATGGGATTTAAAGGTAATGATGGTGTTGTCAGTGGATTGTCTTAAGATCCATGGGATTACTATATCCCGGGATCAAATCACCCAGTCTATTTGGCACGCCTGGCCAATCCTAGGATTTAACTTCCAATCTCTTCCAATACCATCCAATCCCTTCCTATCCGGCCGGCCAAACGGGCCCTAATGGAAGGGCTGGACCTGTCTCACACGAGACATGCGTGGGAATCGGGAAACGGCCAAAAAGTATTTTAATTTTGGTCGTGATTCAGAAGCCCGTGATGTGGGGGAGCAGAACATGTGATCCACGTTGGCGGCACGCTTTCCAAACATTCCAGATATCACATGGTGAGCGCGGATTCGGTGGATCCCCGGATCCACTGAGGTGGGTGGATCCCTGGCTGTGGGGCCCATCTTGATGTCTGTGACTTACATCCACGCCGTCCATCCTTTTATAAAACTCATTTTAGGCAGTGATTCCGAAAAATGAAACAAATCTAAATCTTAGGTGGAACACACAAGATGAAAAGATTGTGATTGAATACCCACCATTAAAAGCATCTTAGGGGCCACTGGATATAAGGTCAAAATGACCTGGATGAAGGGACCGGACAGATATCAGCATGATCCAGAACTTTCGTGAACCACAAAAAGTTTTTAAGGGTCAATCACCACTATTTCCTATGATTTAGTTCACCTGAGATTTGGATCTTCTTCATTTTTGAGATTAATGAAGATACATTATGCGGCCCCACGGTCAGGATTCAACCCACCTAGATGGATCAACTTAAGCCATGCTTTGAAATGGTAGACCCTGAACATGGTTCTTCATTAACCAAAATTAGTTACGAGTCAAACTTGAATGGAAAAACTGCATGGTCAAGGAAAAAGTAAAGGTCCAGTGGTCCAACTACATGGTGACTGTGGGGGATGCATGGAAGTAATCCTGAAATATAATTAAATAATAAGAGATTAGTCAAATCAAGTACAAATGGAACGTAAGATTTTATGTGAAAAAAAAAACTTCATCGGAAAATAATATAGTATAAAGCGACAACAGATAAACTATGAAATCAATATTTATAAAAAATGAAAGAGTTTACTAATCAAGAATAGACCCTGGATATCAAAAAAAAAAAAAAAAAAAAAAAAAAAAAAAAAAAAACCTAGCTTTGAACTCCATTTGCTCCCTAAAAGCCCTAGACATGTTTTTCATACCCTAATCCTATACTACAAATTCTTTAATAAAGTAAAAACTGAAATAGGAAACAAAATCCCAATTTTGTAAAACTGCCTAGTGAGGGCGAAGAATTTTATTTAACACCATTGAGATGGACCACGCAGCTACAAATAGCCCATAAAACAGACATGGTACGCATGCACCTAATCAAAACCACATAAAATTGTGGGCCCCACTCATGGACAAGAAATCACACTGATAGGGCACTCCAAGGTCCAAATTCAAAAGGTAAAGTCTATTAACTGGACGGTTAGGAGTATCCGATCCATGCCATGTGTGGTACATCCCCTATTCACAAGATGGCTAACAATTTGAATGGTTCAGATTGTAAGCTTGTCACCACATGTACATATAAATGTGACAACTAGCCAAATAACAGTTGAGATCCTTAAGAGCCAAAACAAAAATTCTAGACATTTACAAGTATGGATGGCAATTGGCCCAACGGCTCAGTCTTGTAGGGCCAGGGCTTAGGCCCTTAAACTTGGCCCAAGGTCTGTGAGACTGGGCTTGAAATCTAGGCCTGGTTTTCGGGCAGGCCTGAGCCAGGGCCAATGATAAATGGCCTAGCCTGGCCTATTAGCGTAGTCCAATTATCAACCAAGTCGCTGTTATATAAAAGAATGGATGATTTAATAATATATGTGAGTTGTCCCATTCAACATAAATGTATATATAGTTTAAAAATAGTTTTGAACTTGACCTTGTTCCTATGAATAAAATCATTTATATGAAGGGACAAATTGCAAATAGAGGATTACTAGAAAAAATTTCTTATTTTTAAACTTACTTCAAACCATTTCATGCTACTGATCATTTTCTTATGGGGCTAGCATGGGAAGGTAGTATAAGGGCCGAGGCCCTTCTAGCCCGACTGGAGTTAGATGGGTTTATGAGACTAGGGCCCTAGCGCCACCACTATTCAGGAGGCCTTAAAAAAAGTGGGTCTTATTGCGCTGATCATGTTTCAGTGAAAGAACCTGGTTTGAACTAGTTGACCTCGTGCTCATGTACAATGAAGCTCATATGAATGGGCCAGATCCAAACTCAATGGATTCCCATTGCGTATTGTAGAACACAACACTCACGTCCGTATTCATATAATTTTAGGACACGAGCCAAAAAATGAGACAGATCCAAAACTCAAGTGGACCACACCACACCATAGGAAGTTGTGGCGATTGAATGCTTACAATATAAAACTTCTTGGAAGGCCATTAGTTTAGCATCAAGCTGATATTTGTGTTTTTCCTTTGTACATATCTGTGTGACCTTGTTAACAGGTTGGGTGGCAAATAAATATCATGTTGGGCCCTTGTAAGGTTTCAACTATGGGCGCCTTTATCTATGCACTGCTTCTTATGCTGTGATCGGCTTGAGCTTTGGATCTACCTATTTTTGGACTCATGCCCTAAAATGATCCGGCAAAAAAAAAAAAAAGAGGGCAGTGTGGAAAATGATGGGTTTTTTTGACCCATCTTTGACCGGTCGTGAGCCCTGCTCAACTGGTCGAAGGCTGGTGGTCGACCGGTTGAAGGCTGGTGGTCGACCAGTTGAAGGTTCGAGTCGTGACTTCGACTCAAAGTCCAGTGAGTATTTTTGCTGTTTTTTACTGTAGCTACGGCTGGTCGAAGGGATGTCTTGACTAGTCGAATGGGTCCTACGACTAGTCGAAGACTAGGTTTGACTAGTTGAAGGTTACGCAGTTTGTTCTGCGATTTTGCGCGAAACTGCGGATTTGAGTCCTTTCGCAACAGGGATGCGGAAAGGAGTTTTCTAAACTATAAAAAGGGTTACCTAAGGTTTTTCTATTGAAAGCAAGAGAGTTTCCTAAAGCTTTACAAGGGATTTGCTAAAGGGTTTAGGGCTATCAAAGGTGAGAGAGAAGGAGAAAGAGAGAGAGGAAGCTTATAGAAGGGAGGTTCTGCTCGCGGAGGTTTTCTACTTTGCAATTTATATCTCAGCGCTTCTATGTCCTTCTAATCGGTTGGATCTCTCCGTTTTCTCTATTTCTCTTATTGTTTATCCACTCCTGCGTGAGTGAAAAAGGTTGTAACGTTTTACTTCATAGTGGATTGTTGATCTGGACGAGGTCCCGTGGTTTTTACCTCTTTGAGGGTTTTCCACGTAAAAATCTCTTGTGTGGTGTGTGATTGATGCTTTGATTAATTTACTTCATTGCTTTATTATCCATAATTCTGGTTTGTTTCGGGAGGCTATATCCTAAGGTTTGTGCAAGGCATCCCAACAAAGTGGTATCAGAGCTAAGTTCATTGAACGGGTAGGATCAGTTTTGAATTATGGAAGGTGGCTCAAGGATGATCAGCCTCAATGGTTCTAACTAGACCATATGGAAGGCTAAGATGGAGGACTTGCTTTATTGCAAGAACCTATATTCTCCAATCTTAGGCATATCAGCAAAATCCAAGGATATGACTGATAATGATTGGAAGAAGACGGACCGAAAGGCGGTGGGGTTTATTAGACAATGGTTGGATGATTCTGTGTTCCACCATGTGTCTACGGAGACCTCAGCCGCAAGCCTATGACTGAAATTACAAGGGCTGTATGAGAGGAAGACAGCCGGTAATAAAATTTTTCTGATAAGGCAACTTGTGAATCTCAAGTTCAAGGATGGTGGTTCTGTGGCTGAGCACATGAATGAGGTCAGTAGTATAGTGAACCAACTCACCTCTATGAAAATGGTCCTGGATGATGAATTGTAGGCTTTACTATTGCTTAGTTCATTGCCTGACAGTTGCGAGACATTGGTGGTGTCTCTAAGTAACTCCGCGCCAGACAGAAAGATATCCATGGAATAGGTAACCAGTCGTCTCTTCAATGAGGAGACAAGGAGGAAGTCTCAGGAGTCTACTCAGTAAGAGGCTCTTGTGACACAGAAACGGGGGAGAGGAAAGCATAGGAAAGGCGGGAAGGCCCGAGATAAATCAAGAGGCAAGTCGAGTAACAGAAAAGATGTTGATTGCTGGAACTGTGGCAAGAAGGGCCACTATAAACATGAATGTCGTGGTAAAAAGAACGAAAAGAAAGGAAAATGGAAGGAAGATGAATCAGATTCCACTGCGGTCGTTTCAGATGGCGACATGGTAGTTATTCTTTCAGTAGATCACGATGTATGTCTCACGGCTACGAGTCAGGACACCGACTGGGTGATAGACTCGGGAGCTTCTTTTCATGCGACTCCACGCAAGGACTTCTTCACAAGCTACAAGTAGGTGACTATGGAACCGTGAAGATGGAAAATTCTGGCCTATCAAAAATCGTGGGAGTCGGTGATATTTGTGTGAAGACCGATGTGGGATGCACATTGGTTCTCAGGGATGTGAGGCAAATCTCAAACCTTCGCCTCAACTTGATGTCGACGGGAAGGCTGGATGATGATGGCTATGAAAGCCAGTTTGCTAGTGGGCGCTGGAAGCTCATCAAGGGTTCGTTGATCGTGGCCAGGGGAAAGAAGTGTTGCACCCTTTATAAGGCAAGTGTCAGTATGTGCAAGGGTGGATTGAACACAGCGGAAGATTCAGCTATTGACGTGTGGCACAGGCGTCTAGGCCACATGAGTGAAAAAGGGCTTCAGCTACAAGCGAGGAAGCGGCTCCTTCTAGACGTGACAGGTATACCTCTCAAAACTTGTCTTGATTGTTTATCAGGGAAACAACATAGAGTTTCATTTATTAAAACTGCTTCTAATGTTAATAAAGTGCATGCATTAGATTTGGTTTATTCTGATGTTTGTGGTCCTATGAGGACAAAAACCTTGGGTGGGGCATTGTATTTTGTCACTTTTATACATCTAGGAGGGTTTGGGTTTATGCTTTGAAATCTAAGGACGATGTCTTTGGTGTGTTTAAATTGTTTCATGCTATGGTCGAGAGAGAGACAGGTAGATCATTGAAGTGCATCCGCACTGACAATGGTGGTGAATACATTGGCAACTTTCATGAGTACTGCAAGTCCCTAGGTATACGACATGAACAAATGGTTCCCAAGACCCCTCAACATAATGGTGTAGCTGAGCGAATGAATCGCACCATTGTTGAGAGAATCAGATGCATGTTATCCCATGCGAAATTGCCCAAGACGTTCTGGGGAGAAGTAATGCACACGGCGGTGTATTTGATAAACAGGTCTCTATCAGTCCCATTAAATGGAGAAGTACCTGAGATGGTGTGGACTGGACATGATCCATCGTACAGTCATCTCAGGGTGTTTGGATGCAGGGCATCCGTTCACGTACTAAAGGACAAGAGGTTCAAGCTCGATAGGAAGATCAGGCAGTGTATGTTCTTAGGGTACGGTGATGAAAAGTTCGGTTACAGATTGTGAGATCCGACCGAGAGGAAGCTCGTCAGGAGCAGAGATGTGGTTTTCTTTGAAGATTAGTGTATAGAAGACATTGGTAAGCCAGAGAAGAATCAGCCTAGTTCAGGTGAGGTAGAGGACATGGATCCGATTACTCCTCCAGTGGTGCCTGATGATGGGGGAGTACAACAAGGTGTAGAGGACGAGGAAGTCCTTCAGAAGATGGACCAGGGGAGCAGCCCCCACTTGATCCACCTGTTGAGCCACAAGTGATGAGGAGGTCATCTAGGGACAGACAGTCGTCCAAGAGGTACTCGCCGCATGAGTACATTATGCTGACTGATGGGGGAGAGCCAGAAGATTATTCTGAGGCCCTAGCCGACGAGCATAAGGGGAGTGGTTGAAAGCTATGTAAGAGGAGATGAAATCCTTGCATAAGAACCACACCTATGATATGGTGAAATTGTCTAAGGGCAAGAAGGCACTGAGCAACAAGTGGGTGTTTAGAAAGAAGATTGAGCAGCAGAATTCACAGACGAGGTTCAAGGACAGACTTGTGGTGAAAGGGTTTAGTCAGAGGAAAGGCATAGACTTCGAAGAGATATTCTCACCAGTGGTGAAGATGACCTCCATACGGGTGTTGCTTAGGTTGGCGGCTAGCATGGATCTGGAGATAGAGCAGTTAGATGTTAAAACTGTCTTTCTCTATGTTGACCTGGAAGAAGAGATCTACATGCATTAACCAGAGGGGTTCGAAGTCAAGGGCAAGGAGCATATGATGTGTAGGCTGAGGAAGAGCTTGCATGGGCTGAAACAAGCTCCACGGCAATGGTACAAGAAGTTCGACTCGTTTATGTTGAAGCATGGATATGACAGAATAAAGTCAGACCACTGTGTGTTCACACGCAAGTTCTCAGATGGTGATTTCTTAGTTCTGCTATTATATGTTGATGACATGCTCATCATAGGAAAAGACATCGAGAAGATTAATAGGCTGAAATAGGAGTTGGGCAAGTCTTTTGCGATAAAAGACTTGGGCCCGGCTAGACAAATTCTAGGAATGGAGATAACCCGTGACAGAAGCAGCAGAAAGCTTTGGCTGTCACAAAAGCGATATATTGAGAAAGTCCTAGAGCGGTTTAATATGAATGCAGCGAAGTCGGTCAGTACTCCACTAGATGGACAGTTCAGATTGAGCGACAGACAGTGTCCCAAGATGAAGGCAGAAGTGGAAGAGATGTAGAAGATACCCTACACGTTAGCAGTAGGAAGTTTGATCTATGCTATGGTGTGTACACACCCAAACATAACATATGCGGTTGGTGTTGTTAGCCGGTATCTTGCCAATCCTGGCAAAGAGCATTGGGCAGCGATGAAGTGGATACTGCGGTATCTAAGAGGCTCATTTAGGTTGAGCCTATGCTATGGTGACGGTAAACCTGTGTTAGAGGGCTACACAGATGTAGATATGACAGGTGATATAGCCTCCAGGAAGTTTACATCGGGGTTCATGTTCACGTTTGCAGGGGGAGTGGTCTCCTGGCAGAGCAAGCTACAGAAGGTCGTAGCATTGTCGACGATAGAGGCCGAGTACATTGCAGTCACAGAGGCATGTAAAGAGATGTTTCGGATGAAGAGGTTCCCACAGGAACTTAGCTTGAAGCAGAAGGAGCACGTGGTTTATTGCGATAGCTAGAGTATTATACACTTGAGCAAGAATCCAAGTCAGCATTCCAAGTCAAAGCACATAGAGATTCGGTATCACTAGATAGGGATACTTTAGAATAGAAGGTGTTACAGCTTGAGAAGGTCCACATGGACGATAATGGGTCAGACATGATAACCAAGGCTTTGCTCAAGGGTAAGTTTAAGGTTTGTAGAAACCTGGCTGGCTTGAAGAAGGTAGATCCCTCCTGGGTCAAAAAGAGGGAGATTTGATGAGTTTTTTTGACCCATCTTCGACTGGTCGTTAGCCCTTCTCGACCGGTCGAAGGCTGGTGGTTGACCAGTCGAAGGTCGAGTCGTGACTTCGACTCAAAGTCCAGCAAGTATTTTTGCTGTTTTTTACTGTATCTACGACTGGTCGAAGGGATGTCTCGACTAGTCGAAGGGGTCCTATGACTAGTCGAAGACTAGGTTTGACTAGTTGAAGGTTACGCAGTTTGTTCCGCGATTTTGCAGGAAACTGCGGATTTGAGTCCTTTCGCAACAGGGATGCGGAAAGGAGTTTCCTAAAGTATAAAAGGGGTTGACTAGGGTTTTTCTAGTGAAAGTAAGAGGGTTTTCTAAAGCTTTACAAGGGATTTTCTAAAGGGTTTAGGGCTATCAAAGGTGAGAGAGAGGGAGAAAGAGAGAGAGGAAGCTTATAGAAGGGAGGTTCTGCTCGTGGAGGTTTTCTACTTTGCAATTTATATCTCAGCGCTTCTATGTCCTCGTAATCGGTTAGATCTCTCCGTTTTCTCTATTTCTTTTATTGTTTATCCACTCTTGCGTGAGTGAAGAAGGTTGTAACGTTCTACTTCATAGTGGATTGTTGATCTGGACGAGGTCCCGTGGTTTTTACCTCTTTGAGGGTTTTCCACGTAAAAATCTCTTGTGTGGTGTGTGATTGATGCTTTGATTTATTTCATTGCTTTATTATCCATAATTCTGGTTTATTTCGGGAGGCTAGATCCTAAGGTTTGTGCAAGGCATCCCAACAGAAAAAACACATACGTCAGGGTCCAAACTGAATTCCAATCAGGTGTCGCGATGTCACAGTCAACAACTATATGCTAGTTGCAGTGATTTAACCAAATTATTATACAAATCGGTAGACATCTATCCACACGCGTTTATATCGACTGTCGGCATATGTGAATTGTCGTCCTTATGATCACCTTATTCTGCAAGAGTTCCAGCCTTCTTCACCACCTGTCGGTCCAACCTATTCAAAGATGTGCTAGAGTCGGTGCCACTTGCAAAAGAATAATGTTGCCTTGCAACACTTTGTGTGTAAAGCAGCGATGCACTTCTATGTGTTTAGCACGAACATTAAAGATTAGATTTTTTGCTAACCAAAATGATTTTTTTTTCCCTTCATTTTTTGAACAATATAGACCAATAGAGTAATAACTATGATTTTGTAGACACTCCACCTAGGCTAACATCTTAAGAAAACTAGGACAATTAGGGAACCATGATCATATCCTAAACCAAACCCTAATCCTAGCTTAAACCCTAACCCAAACCTTAGCCTAAACCCTAGACTCAGCCTAACCCAAACACAAACCTTTGCCTAAACCCTAAACCTAGCCTAACCCTAGCTTAAACCCTAATCTGAACCCTAAACCATCACTCAAGCCAAAGCGTACATGCGAATTAGTACAAACCCTAAAAACACACCCGACCATTTGAGCTAGACTTCCGGACGAGCCGGAGCACCAAAAAAAGCCCACCGACCAAAGCCCGGACCAAACCTAGCTCGAGCGGTAGTCGAACTACTGCGGGCGGTAGTCGGACTACCGCCAACGGTAATCCGACTGCCACCCTAGAACAGACATGTGTCTCCTCCGAGCAACAACTGTCTCTCTGTAACGTCCCGGAAAGATCTGAACAAAGACCCGAGTACCACCTCAGGCAGAAATCACTCAGGACCAAATCCTTTAGAAATTAGACGAAATAAATAAAGTGCTAAACTAGATTAGTTGCGAAATTAGCACTAATTATTTTAAATATGAACTGCATGACCCAAAACTTGTAGAACCCTTAACGCTACATTACCCTATAACTTAGGATCAATCTCAAAACCCAGTTGCTCTTGGGAGCACCTTGAAACTTTGTATCGGACATGGACCGTACGTCGAAAGTTCGATTACTGCGAAACCAAACGGTTAGGACCGCCTTACTGGGCTTGACGACCATCTCGGAAATCAAGTCCTAATAATACCCAGAAACGCACAACTTGAGCCTGGAGCGAAGTGTGTAAGAAACGCGAATATCTTTAGAAATTGAACTCAGATTTAAGTGATTTGGGCAGTTCGCTTGCAGGCCAAATCTAAGCTTTCAGATCGTAAGAATATGACCCAATTACACCCTTGGATCAGGAAAAATTTTCAACATATGTTAGTGTACTTGTGGCCCTGATCGAGTGCCGGTGACCATTGAACTGAAACTGGTCCGCCACGGTCGATCTACAAATCCAATCGAACCGAAAACTTAACTCGACTTAGATCCAATATCAGGAAGGTTAAGTCCAACCGCACGCAGAAAGGGGGCCTCCAGAAGTGCTCCGTTGGATCGAAACAACCCTTATTTGGCTATAACCTATGTATACCATGGCCTTGAGGCCATTCCCATCAGTTCTGGGCCTATATAAGGGCCTTAAACCCTCTCTCTCTCTCTCATTTCATACGAATTTGGAAAACCTAGGAGAGAGAAGAGAGCAAAGAGAGAAAGTGAGAGAGAGTGGGAGAGAGTTCCTAGGATTCAATTCCATCGCTCTATGTGCTTAGCTACTGCTTCTGTATTGCTATTCCGGCGATTTCGACTCCGTATTTGGGTAAGAAATCCTAACCCTAACCTGTTTTAGAGATTTAAATAAAACATATGGTGGAATAACTAACCTATTCCCTGTTATAGGTTGTTGTGGTGCCGTAGACAAAGATTTTGTGTTTAAACCGAGTTCGTTACGAGTCTACCAGCGAAAGGTGCGGACTATAAACGTTTAGGTAATGGTTTTCAAGGCTTTCAATGCCGATTAATGATTTATAACTGATGTGGGTGCCATTTCACATGCTAAATGCGATGCCCGTTTCACTTTACAGATATATATAAACTATGTTGAATATAGCGTATTCCATGTGTTTGTTGATATGACCGAATGAGTACGGAATTTGGATTCGTGCTTGCCATGATTATTCGTCGTGAATATATGGCCGTTATGCGTGTGACAACTCCTTGGTGAAAGGATTTGTCCTAATTTCTATTATCGCTAACATACGTTATGTATGTTATAATGTGTAGTCTAAGTGTTTGTAAAAATGTCTGAATGAAAGTAAAGAACTAGGATTGACGTTTGCCATGACTTGTAACCTAGGATACATATTTATTGTATGTAAGGCGACTCCTTTGTGAATGGATTTGCCATAATATACGTTATAACCAACATATGTCATGTATGTTGAAGTGCGTAGTTTAAGTGTTCGATAAAATGTCTGAATGAGTAATTAAATTATAAAATGCCTTTATTAAAGGTGTTGAGACGAGATCCTCAATTATCTTAGCTATGTGCGTAAATCCTTTCTCATAACTTAGACCCAACTACATGATTTAAGTATGAAATGCATATGTGTGATGTCATGTTTATTTTGTTTTTCATAAAATGCTCAAATGATTGTAGTGATTGAATTGTATGTTCAATACTGTCATAACTAGAACATGTGATTATCTGTTACATTTGGAGTATGAATGGGACTATACGATAGTCCAGGCAATTGGTAACAATTCCTGGTTAAGTGGCTGAACTAGTCTCGCTACATTGGACACGTTCGATGAATTTGAGGCGTACGATGATCGCCGACAGTGGTACCTTATCGGCTAATTCAGCGTACGCTCTTACCAGTCGAACTTGTCTAATAAACTGATTGGTCTATTATGTGTTTACCATGTATGGATACTACTACTTGAACCTAAGGTACCCCTTACCAATGTAAGGACCCGTTTCAACCATGGTACCACCATCCGTTAAGACTCATGAGCCGGACATGGTGGTATGGGACACCGTGGTCGAGCTGTAGGCCTACGCTGGGGCGACGAGCCTCCCCGTAGTGACCAGTGAGCAACCCAGACTCGTGAGCTGAATACGGTGGTATGAGACACTGTATTCGAGCTGTCGCCCTCCATTGGCACGGCCTGGTTGTGGTCCCCAATCAGGTCGGTGATGAGCCTTCGAAAATAGACTTCTAGTTGGTAGGGCGTTGGTAGAGTGACCTCGAGTATGAATGTAACGCCCTAAAAATCGGGGGTCGTGTATATACTCAACTCCCGAGTTCCCGGGATCACTTATGACCGGTTTTCAGTTAAAGTGCATTTATGGTTAATTGCACAAATCTAGAATTTCCTGGAATATGAAGAATTACTAGCACATGTCTACTGAAATGGAAGAGACCAAAAGCATATACATATATATACATGTCCAAAAGAATAAAGGGGGCGCACATAGCATCACCCAACAAAATGACAAAAGAATGGTGAGTCCAAAATAAATAGAGCCGAGCCCACACTCAGCGATCCGATCCCGCCTCTCCAGCCGGCAGGAAACCATTCATCATTTGGAAGTAGGATAGCTCGTCCTCCTCCCAGCCCTGAGTCACCTGCATCTAAGATTGAGTGTGGTTAGTATTTTAAAACACTATCCTAGAGTGGGAGTGAGTGATCAACTCAGTGTGAACTATTAATCTTAAGCTATAACAGACATCAATTATAATATGAATTTAATGAAAAACAGTAAATCAGTAACACCTACAACTCTTATTAAATGGGCATGCAACGCGATGATATGATGCATGCCCTCGCCACAACGCTCCCTCGAGCGACTCTATCTAACGATCGCTAATACTCCCTCAGAACGACCTCAACTGCCGAGTCACCACCCTAACTAATGCGATGCAATGCGATCGTGTTAGCCGAGTTATTAGTTTAGTTCATTCATCCAACAAATTGGAGAATCTGATACACCCTACGTATTAATGCCCTAAGCTGGTTGCGAGGCCAAGGCCTCATCAACGCGTGAGGTCGAGTCCCCGCGGTCCGTGATTCCGTCGGGTTTCTCATCTCCGACTCCAAGCACATGAGGAGTGCCGAAAGGAAGGGATGGTTCGCGGTCACTACGGGGAGGCGCGGTACCGTAGCGTAGGCCGACAGCTCGGACACAGTGTCCCATTCCACCATGCCTGGCTCACGAGACTATAGACCCATTGCAGTCTAGGTATCAATGGGCCACAAAGGTTATAAGGTGTTCCAGGTTCCATACATATGTGAGCGAACAGGGTTAACAAACAGGGTTGGTCAGACAGTAAGCTAGACCACACGAATCAGGCGAGCGTGAGATGAATGACCTCGGGCACAAGGGACCCATGTAGTCGAACTACAGCCACCTGAACACTCTCGCCCAATCCATGGGTCTAGCCCTAGCGTAGTCCTACCGATGGGGATACTATCTCTCGTCAGGTTCCTGATCAACCCAAGAGGGTGAAAGGGATCTACAACATGCCCACTACTCATGTTATCAACTAGCACATCAATATCATATTCTCGTGCATTTCATCTATACAAAACGAATACTTCTACCAAGCAAGCAAAATTATTATCACGAAAATAAGGTGCATGTGAGTGTGTGGGTCGTGTGAGGAAGTTAAACACTTCCTCCATCTTAAGAAATCATGAGTACAAGTGTAAATAATCATACACATAATGAAGCACCACATATGAGGGAAAAGAATCAAACAAACATGAGCATATTATCATCCATACACAATAGCATGCGAAAGGCATGATCTACATAAAATTTGAGAGCTAAGCATGCACATCCAAACAAATCCAACAAACATATAATCCCTAGGGTTTCTCTAGAATTTCAAATATAACATCCAAGCATTCAAAATCATTAAACCCACACTAAAATTGGTGCTAGGCTACCTAAGAACAATAGTCCGCACCTTCGGATTTGTTGAAGACTTGGGAATGACCTAGGAGATGTGAATCTTGGTGAAGAACGGCCGGAATCCTAGGAGCAACCACCGCATGTTAGATTCCTATGCAAATCCCCCTTCATCACAAGGTTTTAAGGAAATTTGGTAATGGATCTTACCTAGATGCTCAACGGGACAAAAGAGCTGCCGTGGATGACGGATCCTACTTGGAGAAGATGTAAGAGGTTGTGGGATTGATTTCCTTGGGCCCCACCTTGATTTTGGGTCCACCAACCTACCTTCACCCTCTCCTTACTCTCCTTGGTCATTGGAGATGGTGGAAGTTATGAGGGAGAGAGATTTGATTGTTGGAGAATGGGGAAGTTATGAGGAAGAGAGATTTGGTGTTGGAAATTGGAGGAAGCTATGAGGGAGAGAGAGCTTGTTGTTGGAGAATGGAGAAGGGTTATAAGAAAGAGGGCCTTAGGGCTTTATTATCTAGACTTGGCCCCTTTGGCCCCAAGCTTCCATAATCTCCAAAATATACCTATGGGACTCCTATTGGTGTTGGGGTGACCCCAACACCTCTCCGGCCACCAAATTCGGCGTGTAGGTGCCTTATGGCCCGACTAGGGTCCATGCAAAAATTGAGGACGAACGGATGAACGGATATATGATCTGAGAAGGCATTTCCGACCCTTAAATGGCCTTGTGGGGGCCATTCTGGTGATTGGAGCAGTTCTAGTGGCTCTCTAACCATGAAACTTGTAGGATAGGTGCTCCATGGCCTGATGAAGGGCCACACAAAATTTGAAAACAATCGGATATGGAGTTCGTTCATACGGGTCCGGTTTGCGATCAACGGTCACCGTTCCACTATAAGGTCCTAGATTTAGTGGACGGGTGTAGAAAAATATATTAAACCGTCACCGTAAATTTGGAAGAAATCCGACGGCTGGAACACCTGGTATCTCGGCTTCAATTGCAAGTGTCAGATTCTAATTCTGGCATTGGTGGGGTGCATTCGGTTAGTGCCAGATCTCAGTTCTGGGTGTCCACTGGGTCCGCAGTCCGCGATGGACTACAAGCCCAGTAAGATCTATGATTTTCTAAAATTTTAAATTCTTCTGACCCTCCTCGATCGCTAGGCAGCCCACACGGGCTGTTGTTAAGTGTAAACATGTCATCTTGCTTGGTGGGCCACACTAAGTCCTATCGTGACTTATCTGGTCTATTCTAATGGGCTAATACTAGGTTAATTAACTTGTGGTGCCCCACCACGAGTGGTTTAAACGAACGGTCTTGCGGCAAATCCTACGTGGACGCCCTATGACACGGTACTGGTTGGATGAGACGTTACAATGAAATAGGCCTACCCCGGTGCAGCCTGGTTGTAGTCCCCAGTCGGGTCGGTGACGAGCCTTCGAAAATAGACTGCCAGTTGGTAGGGCATTGGTGGTAGTAACCTGAACTTACCTATCGTATGTGATTAACTAGGATTGACGACCCTAGATGGATCATTGTTTGAGTTAATGATATAAAGAGCGCTACCTTAGCTTCCCAATCCTTCTGTATGAAAAAGATCTAATAAGAACTTGAAAATTACGCTCATGCACCGCATTGCATGTGCCGTTTGGCGCTGGGTAGAGCACTGAGGAAGCGACTGATATGCGCGACCGTGAGATGAAGATCGCAGTGGGAGTGCAGGTGAGGGAATGCATCATTTATACATACCATTTTTGCATTAATCAGAGTACTTAGGGATGTGTGATTATATTGCTTGACTGAATTGATAACATGTTAACCTTTTCTTTATAGTTCCACTGAGTTGATCACTCACTCCCACGTTACGGGACGGTGTTGTACACACCAACCAGACCATGTCTTAGTTACAGGTGGTGGCGATGCCTACGAGGCAGAGCCGGATTTCGAGGATGGCGAGGAAGCATTCTCTTACATGCAGTTTTCAGGCGGCTTCATGTGAGCGGTGTTCTGATCGACGGGATTACAGGGATGTTGATTAGACGCCATTACACTTGTTATTTTGTACTTTTGGAGCACCCATGTATATTCTTTTTGTTCATTTTTGGAGTATACATGTATATATTTAACCGGGTAACATGTTTACACTCTGGAGACTTACAACAATTTATATATTTTAATGTCTAATACAGTCTTCTGCTTGCTTAGTTAACTGTCTCTGGAGTATGATATGCTGTTTTGGTATAATGCCACTCATGTTTAATGCACTAATATGGACAACATTCAATCATCATCATCTATGTTACATAAGTGATACGCTGGAACTCGGGAGTGGAGCTTATGCTTGACCCCCAATTTTCAGGGCGTTACACTCTCGTCCTAAAGTCAACTTTCATATGGATTTACCCCCAGCTCACCTTATTTACCATTTTACCTACCTCAAAGAGCTAATGAGAGCATGCTACATGACATTTATCTCTCCTCAACAAATTTCAAGATGCCATGTTAGCTTTTACCTCTCATAAACCCAACAATTACCACAATGCTATCAGAAAAGGCTATAAATAGCCATCTCCTCTTCACATTTTACACACCAAGAAGAAGGAACAACTTCTCCATTCTAAAATCAAAGTGAGAGAGAGGGAGAAAGAGAGAGGAAGAGAGTGAAGGTGAGAAGGAGCTCCCAATCCTCCAAGATCAAATTTTTTCAGTTATCCCTTAGCCTCCTCCCAACCATCTCAACCCCACAAGTCTAGCCCAAATTGATCATGGTGCAGTCCATGTCTTAGCCTATTCGAGATCAAGTCAAAGGTCTTTTCATTTTGTTTACATATAAGGATTCATCATAACATCTCTTCCCTTCTCAACCCCCTTATTTCTCTAGATCTCTAGTGAACGTATTCTTTGTGACTTGCCGTACATTGGATCCTGTCACATCAGAAATTTCTAGTGATCTAGTCCATTTTTTTTACCTTTATGCATAAGCATCATCACTTCCGCCTTTTAGACACATCATTGGACGTATGCTTTGTGGCTTGCGGAAATTTTGGATCTTGTTATATCAGATATCTACGTGTGCCTAGTCCTACTTCGACCACATTATTCATCCCTTGAGATTTCCTTACCACACCAAGTAGAGACTGTACATTTGTATGGGCAGAAAGGATGCTTAACACCTTCCCTCTTTGTAACCGAGGTCCCTTACTCATAATCCTGGATTGCAGATCAGGAGTCAATCTAAGGTTCTTCGAATTTCTCCAACCTTACATATTCCGTAGGTTCTAGTCAACTGCGGGATTTTGAGATTAAGTGGCTAGTGGCGACTCCAAACTGAAAATCAAGGTTACATACCCCCTACAACAACAAACACAAGAAAAAGAACAAAAGCCAAGATCGCAGGCGTCGATCTCCCAGCGTTCATAGACTCATTGTCACTCCCGTCCTACAATAGCTTTACTTGGTACTCAGCTTCGGTCGTCGAGTCGAGTCGAGTCGATGGAGACATCATTGGTCGTCTCTGATACACCAAGAAACAACATCTGATCCAAAGACTAAATACGTTACCAATAGTCACTTTGCAAGTTGTTGGATTATAATTACCTTCATTGCCCACATAAAAAAATTTCAACTCTCTCAGGCACCTACCTTATCATAGAAAATCCTGGAATGCATTGTGCCTTAGATGTATATTGAAATTTACCACATTACTTCTAAATGAGGCTTCCTCAAGGACTTTTTATGGACTTGCTCACAAGACCTAAGATTCCTGTAAATGAGCACATCACTTCTCAATTTCCCATTCACCTCTGAAGGTGCGTGGGTTGGCTTGCGATTCTTCATCCCAAAATTATATAGTAAGTCTATTGCATACTTGCTCTATTGCTTAAAAAAAAACACTCCCTTATCACATTAGCTTACTTCCAAACTCAAGATGCATCAAATTGTTGAGGTGTGGAGCCAACACAACAATGCGCCCATTGTAAAATGGGGGTCTTTCATCGCGCTGCTCGATCGGTCGAGGGGACTGCTCGACTCAAAGTCCAAAGAGTCATGTTTTTTGGCCTCGACCAGTCGAGGGGGTCCCTCGACCAGTTGAGGACCTAGCTAGACTAGTCGAGGGTTATGCAGATTCTGTGCGGATTTGGTGCGGACTGCATAATTTTGAGGCGGTTTCGCAGAGTTGTGGAACGGAAGTTTCCTAAACTATAAATAGGAGTCCTAAGGTTATTCTAGGGTATGAAGAAAAAGGCTTTCTAAAGCAAGGCTAAGGGTTTTCTATACGTCCAAGGTGAGTATATTGCTTATAATCTCGTTTTCTTCATAGTGGAAGTTTACACCCGTGGTTTTTTACCCTTGTTGGGGTTTTTCCACGTATATTTTGTCTTGTGGTTTGTTAGTATGCTTGGATTTTACTTCTAGATTATATTTCTTCTTGTTTATCATTTGTGGATGAAACCGGAGATTGGATCTCGGTTCACTTGCATTGTTGGTGTGCTGCGCAACAACTAATATCAAAGCTATTGGTTTAGTTCAAGTGGGAGCGATGACGGAAGAAGGGAAGACTAGAATTGAGAAGTTTGATGGTTCAAACTTTGCCTTCTGGAAGATGCAGATGGATGATTATCTGTATCAGAAGTACCTCTATATTCCTCTAGGAGAAAAATAGAAGAAACCAGAGAAGATGATAGATGATGAATAATCTTTATTGGATCGGAAGGCTTTAGGAACGATCCGACTCTCTTTGTCTAAGAGCGTCGCCTTCAATATATCCAAGGTGAAGACCACAAAAGAATTAATGCAAGCTCTAGCTACGATGTATGAGAAACCCTCAGCGTCCGACAAGGTTCATCTTATGAAACGGCTATTCAACATGAAGATGTCAGATGGTGGGAGCGTGACTGAACATCTAAACGAGTTCAATATAGTCACGAGCCAATTGGAATCCGTTGGCATCACTTTTAAGGACTAGGTTAGGGCGTTATTGATCTTGTTCAGTTTGCCAGACAGTTGGGATGGTTTGGTGATTGCCGTGATCAATTCTTCAGGATTGACAAAGCTGAAATTCGATGATGTGGCTGGTCTAATTCTCAGCAAAGAATATAAAAAAAAGGCATCGGGAGTTTCAGGGGATTCGAGGAATGCTCTAAACGTTGAAGGAAGAAGAAAATCGCTGAATAAAGGAGGCAATAAACACGGACGTTCTAAGTCGAGGAAGAATCCAAGGAACCGAAAGACAAGGACGAGTACTGGCATTGCGGGAAGAAGGGGCACATGAAACGTGATTGCAGGGCGCTCATGAAACAAGAAAGAAGCTCTTAAGGTGGGAAGGATTCAGTGAATCTATCTGAGGAAAGTGACACAGAGGCATTGATCTTGTCTCTTGATACGAGAAATGTGTCTTGAGTCATAGACTCGGGTGCTTCGTTTCATGCCACTTTGTGTAAGGAATTTCTTCGTGATTATGTGACAAGGGACTTTGGGAGAGTCTACCTGGGTGATTATGAGCCGTGTAGTATTGTTGGAAAGGGAGACGTTCATATAAGTCAGAAATACGGAACAATTTTGAAATTGAAGGATGTTAGACATGTACCGAGTTTGAGACGGAACTTGATCTCAATGGGGCAGTTGGCCAATACCGGATATGTGACAACATTCACTAGTGATTTCTGAAAAATCACGAAAGGTGCCTTGATATCTCGAGGCAAGAAGGAAGGTACTTTGTACGTGACTTCCATATTGTATAGTTCACTCGCAATCACATTAACTAGAGTGAATGGACAGTTATGACATCAGAGGTTGGAACATATGAGTGAGAAATGGATGAAAGTGCTATTGTCAGAAGGAAAGCTACTAGGGCTAAAGTCTATTGACTTGGAATTTTGTGAGAACTGCGTGTATGACAAACAGAAGAGGGTAAGCTTCAAGAAAACAGGACGCGCTCCAAAGACGGATCTGTTGGAGCTTGTACACACTGATGTGTGGGGACCGGCATAGGTATCATCTCTTGGTGACTCACGTTATTTTGTTTCTTTTATTGATGATGTTAGTAGAAAACTGTGGGTCTATTTCTTAAAGTACAAATTAGATATATTTAATGTATTTAAGAAGTGGAAAGTAATGGTAGAAAACGAGACAGGTAAAACTATAAAATGTCTCAAATCAGATAATGGAGGAAAGTACTGTGATAAGAGGTTTGAGGAGTATTGTGCAGCAAATGGAATCAAACATCAGAAAATAATTCCACGAACACCGCGGCAGAACGATGTGGCTGAACGCATTAACTAGACTATCCTTGAGCGCGCCAGGAGCATGAGGTTAAATGTAGGGTTGCCTAATTCGTTTTAGGCAGATGTTGTGAATACTACAACATATCTCATCAATAGAAGTCCCTCAACACCATTGGATGATGGGCTACCAGAAGAAACGTGGACTAAGAAAGAAGTGAACCTTGCACATCTCAAAGTGTTCGGCTGCACTTCATATGTTCACATTGATACAGAGCACAAAAATAAGCTGGATGTGAGTCCAAGAAGTGCACATTTATCGGCTACGGGCAGCATGATTTTAGCTACTAATTTTGGGATACAAAGAATGGAAAATCATCAGAAGCAAAGACATAGTCTTCAATGAAAAAGTGATGCATAAGGACAGTGTGCAACAAAACAGAGATAAGATCGATGAGAAAGAATTCGTAGAGTTGGAAGAGTTGACGGACACGGGTGTTACAGTGCCATAAGATGAGCATGCACAGGAGTATAATGAGGTAGAGCCACAGACATCAGTTGTGAGAAGGTCTATTCGGGAGAGGAGACCCAAGGTCCGATACTTACCCTCCTTACATTATCTACTGCTGACAGATAATGGTGAATCAGAATGTTTTGAAGAGACATTACAGTTAGATACACGGGTTAAGTAGGAGCAGGCCATGGATGATGAGATGGACTCTCTTGAGTCCAATCGTACGTGGGAGCTATTCACTCTACCTAAGGTAAGAAAGCTCTTCATAACAAGTGGGTTTACAGACTGAAGGAGGAGCATGATGGTTCGAAACGGTATAAGACCAGATTGGTTGTGAAAGGGTTCCAACAAAAGGCAGGTATTAACTTCATTGAAATATTTTCATCACCAGTGGTGAAAATATTTACGATTCGCATGGTCTTGAGTATAGTGGCTACAACGGACTTACATCTAGAGCAGCTAGATGTTAAGACAACCTTTCTTCATGGGGACCTTGAAGAAGAGATATATATGCATCAACCGACAAGATACGTGGTACTAGGAAAGGAGAACATGGTGTATAGACTGAAGAAGAGTCTATATGGCCTGAAGTAGGCCCGGGCAGTGGTATAAGAAGTTCAACAGTTTTATGTCGAGAAATGGTTTTAGGAGATGTCATGCAGACCACTGTTGCTATTTGAAGAAGTTTGATACGTCGTACATCATCCTTCTTCTGTACGTTGATGATATGCTTGTGGCCGGATCAAGCATGACGGACATCTCAGATCTCAAAAGATAACTGTCTAGAGAATTTTCCATGAAGGATTTAGGAGTTACAAAAAAAATTCTAGGCATGAGAATAAAGCGTGACAGAGAAAATAAGAAATTAGTTTTGTCACAGGCAGAGTACATAACCAAGGTACTTGATCGATTCAGTATGGAAGGTATTAAGCCGGTTAACACTCCATTAGCCAACCACTTCAAGCTTTCTAAGAAGCAAGGTGCGAAGACGCATGAGGAACAAGACTACATGACTAAAGTCCCATACGCATCAGCTATTAGGAGCCTCATGTATGCTATGGTGAGCACGAGGCCAAATATTTTTCAAGCAGTGGGAGTTGTTAGAAGGTTCATAAACAACCCCGGGAAGGAACATTGGGAAGCTGTGAAGTGGATCCTTAGATACCTGGTAGGTACTGTGGATGTAGGGCTGTGTTATGGAGGATCGAAAATCAAGCTACAAGGCTACATAGATTCAGATTTGGCAGAAGATATCGACAGCAGAAGAAGCACTATAGGGTGTGTCTTTACTTTGGGTAGTACTGCTGCAGTCAGTTGAGTCTCTCAGTTATAAAAGATAGTATCCATCAGTACAGCGGAAACAAAATATGTTGCAGCTACAGAAGCGTGTAAGGAGATGGTGTGGATGCAAGGTTTCATGGAAGAGTTGGGAAAGAAGCAAGCAGATTGCAAGTTGGACAGTGACAGTTAGAGTGCAACACACTTGGCTAAGAATTCAGCCTTTCATTCAAGAACCAAACATATTGACATCAGATATTACTTCATACGTTTATTACTAGAAGATGGATCGATAGCTCTGGAGAAGATTCATACAAGTGAGAACCCTGCGGATATGCTGACCAAGGTGCTCACACGGGAGAAGCTGAAGATTTGTTCAACTTTGTTTGGTCTTCAGGCTTGAAGACAGGGAGGTGCTGCACTCTGGATGTATAAGACGAAAAATTATGGTGATGTGTCTCCAAGTGAGAGATTGTTGAGGTGTGGAGCCAGCACACCAATGCACCAGTTGTAAAACGGAGGTCTTTCACCACGCTGCTCGACCAGTCGAGTTGCGCTCGATTCAAAGTCCAGAGAGTCATGTTTTTTGGGCTCGACCAGTCGAGGACCTGGCTCGACTAGCCGAGGGTTACGCAGATTCTGCGCGGATTTGGTGCGGATTGCGTAATTTTGAGGCGGTTTCGCAGAGGTGCGGAATGAAAGTTTCCTAAACTACAAATAGGGGTCCTATGGTATGAAAAAAAGACTTTCTAAAGTAAGGCTAAGGGTTTTCTATATGTCCAAGGTGAGTATATTGCTTGTAATCTCGTTTTCTTCGTAGTGGAAGTTTGCGCCTGTGGTTTTTTTACCCTTGTTGGGGTTTTTCCACGTATATTCTGTCTTGTGGTTTGTTGGTATGCTTGGATTCTACTTATAGATTATATTTCTTCCTGTTTATCGTTTGTGGGTGAGACCGGAGATTGGATCTCGGTTCACTTGCGTTGTCGGCGTGCTGCGCAACACAAAATTCCCCAGCTCCATCTCAAATATCATTGCGGGATTATTTTCATTGATTAGTCTAACTTTCTCTTTGTCGTCCACAATAATAATAAAGCTTTCAGCGTAAATAAGCAGCAATGTGGTTTTTCCAATCTTCCATGTTACAAATAAGCAACAATCTACGAGTGCTACCATGTATCACTGAAAACAAGAATCTAGACAATTATTTTGAACTAAGCTCATGGTGACTGTTTCAGATCATATGATACTTTCTGCAAGTTTGAAATATTTGCAACTTGCAAACTTTTCCTGATCTTCAAATAACCATGAGGATACTTTACATGGATTTTCTTTTCCCTTTAAAAATAAAAATAAAAATAAAATCTTCCTATACAGGAATTTGTTTTTCACATCCATCTACGAAAGTTTGCAATGCTCATTGTGAGAGCTATTATCACATGCCCCTCAGTTTTCAACGTAGAAATTAACATTTTCAACATAGGAATTAACATCTCATCATAATCAATCCAGCACTATTGTCCGAAACCACCGGCGGAAGCATGTCCTGTAATAATCAATGAATCTAGCCATCTGTTTACCTTAAAAACCACTCATAGGTAATTGGTTGTTGGACACGATCGATGTCAGTTGAGTCACATTTTTCTTCCAAGGCAGTGATCGCTTTCGCATATGCTACTGAACCACTGTTGCTGCTTTTGAAAAGAAGGCAGTTCTTTTATATATATCTGGGGTTTTTGAGTCCACGTCCGTATGGGTCTAAACATTCAACTTGTGATCATACCTCTCTAGATTATGTGCCACACCATGTAGGCCTAAACATTCAACTTGTGATCATACCTCTCCAGATTATGTGCCACACCATGTAGGCCTAAACATTCAACTGATTTTCTTAATTACTCTTAGATGGACTAACTTCTAAAAACGACTAAAATATGATGACCGTGATGACTAGAGAATAACATGGGTTGTTGGTAAGGATAAAGTATTAGGCAGCAGATCGGCTGATTTCAGTGAGATTTTTTGGGCAATTGGTATACTTTCTATCAAATGTTCTCAACCAGCTATAATACCCACTAGCTTTGTCAATCAAATCTTATAATAGATCACCCACGCATGTTAAAATAATTTTAAAAAAAAAAAAAAAAAAAAAAAAACTAACTGGACATATTATCACCTTCTTTATATTAACTATAGATAGTTCCCACAAAAAAAAAATTATAGATAGTAAGGGCCACTAGACTTTGGTGCAACATGGGCTGACAATGCCTGTCAGGACATGGATTGGGCCCTGGTATAACCTCCGGATACTTTATTGGTGTTGAGGAATGGACCTGGGCGTAAATTTCCTAAAAGGCCTAACAGCGGAGCCACTCAACGTTTGAAGTGAGTCTAGATTGCTTGCTTATGCTTCAGGCCTGAGTTCTAGTTTGTAAGGTTTTTTCACTTTGGATCTTGGATCCTTGATCTTGGATCCTTGTGGGCCCTGGTATAACCTCCGGATACCATGTAAAATAACCACACTTTCTCTAAGAGATTGAGCTGTCAAATGATCATGACGACTGTAACAAAAAGCAAACACAAATATAGCATAAGATTCAAAAATAACAAAAAAAGGCATCACCATAAGGTAGCTATCTTACAAAGGAGAAGGAACCAATGTTCTACACCTTTATCTCACATCCCACGAACAAAACAAGTACAAAACTCAGATCCTAACTCCACAACTCGACAATATCAGTGCCATCGTCACATGGTGTCCTCAACACATCACGTGAACGCACCCCATCAAAGGGCTTCTCTCTGTTATTATTACCACTAGTTAATATATTGTTATCATTACACAATAGACCTGGTGCACATTATATAATAATATTATTTATTATTATTATATAACTAGTATATGATATCTTACTCAGAGAGATTAGGATGACCAAAATGCCATCACTAAGCACATGTATTTTCCTCAAGGGTTCTGAAGCATAAGGCCCGATCTCAGAGCTGTGCTTGTAATGCAATCCTTTAGCTTTTCCTCTGTCATCCGCCCTTGTTTCCTTACCTGAAATCAACAGAAGGAATTCAAAACCACTTTTACGACTACCACTAATATCTCCATGCATGTGTGAAGGGTATAAATGTCTTTTTCTTCTTCTTATTATTATTCACATTGGCATGGCATCATCATCTCTGCTACAAGTTTCACTTTTCTAGTGATGGGATTTCATGAATTTTTGGAACCCAAAATAGCAATTTGCTTGGCTATTCGCAAACAATCTAGGGTTCCAATGGAACCCAAAACCAAAACCATGACGTAAAGATGTAATCTTTTAATTGTCATCACACAAATCAGTTGTTAAAGCGTTTTAGGTTTGCATTTCAAGTATGAGAAATGATATAGTGGGCTAAGTGTATGGAAACATTTCAATGCACCTAGTTGGATTTGGATTAATTTCCCATCCGTATCTGGACCGTCCATTATGTCCAGCCCACTCTTCTTCTTGATGGGGTTTTTTTCCATGCTCAACCAGTTGTGAGCTTTGCTCAATTGGTCGAGGGCTGGTGCACGACCGGTCGAGCAGGGCTCGACTCAAAGTCCAGCAAGTTGAGGTTTTGGATTTTCAAGGTACTCGACCGGTCGAAGGTGCCGCTCGACCGGTCGAGGGATGCACTCGACTAGTTGAGGTTACATAGATTCATTCCACGATTTTGTCCGAATTGTGGATTTTTCAGTCCTTTCGCAACAAAGATGTGGAAGGGAGTTTCCTAAAATTATAAATAGGAAGTCCCTAGGATTTTCTAGGGTATGGAAAAAATGACAAGAGGGTTTCCTAAAGCTTTACAAGGGATTTGCTAAAGGGTTTAGGGCTATCAAAGGTGTGAGAGAAAGAGAAAAAGAGAGAGAGGAAGCTTGTAAAAGGGAGGTTATGCTCGTGGAGGTTATCTATTATGCAATTTATATATCAGTACTTCTACGTCCTCGTAATCAGTAAGATCTCTCCGTTTTTTCTTTTACTCTCTTTGTTTATCCACTCTTGCGTGAGTGAAGAAAGTTGTAACGTTCTACTTCATAGTGGATTGTTGATCTGGACGAGGTCCCGTGGTTTTTACCTCTTTAAAGGTTTTCCACGTAAAATTCTCTTGTGCGGTGTGTGATTTATGCTTTGATTTGTTTCATTGCTTTATTATCTATAATTCTGGTTTGCTTCGGGAGGCTAAATCCTAAGGTTTTGTGCAAGGCCCCCAACAAAGTGGTATCAGAGCTAAGTTCATTGGTACAGGTAGGATCGATTTTTTTTTTTTTTTTTTTTTTTTGAATTATGGAAGGTGGCTCATCAAGGATGATCAGCCTCAATGGTTCTAACTGGACCATATGGAAGGCTAAGATGGAAGACTTACTTTATTGCAAGGACTTATATTTTCCAATTTTAAGCATATCAGCAAAATCCAAGGATATGTCTGATGATGATTGGAAGAAGATGGACCGAAAGGTGGTAGAGTTTATTAGACAATGGTTGGATGATTCTGTGTTCCACCATGTGTCTACAGAGACCTCAGCCGCCATCCTATGACTGAAATTAGAAGGGCTGTATGAGAGGAAGACAGCCGGTAATAAAATTTTTCTGATAAGGTGGTTTGTGAATCTCAAGTTTAAGAATAGTGGTTCTGTGGCCGAGCACATGAATGAGGTCAGCAATTTATTGAACCAGCTCTACGTTATGAAGATGGTCGTGGATGATGAATTGCAAGCTTTACTATTGCTTAGTTCATTACCTGACAGTTGAGAGACATTAGTGGTGTCTCTAAGTAACTTCGTGCCAGACAGAAAGATATCCATGGAACAAGTTACTAGCTGTCTCTTTAATCAGAAGACAAAGAGGAAGTCTCAGGGGTCTACTCAGCAAGAGGCCCTTATGACATAGGAACGAGGGAGATGAAAGAACAGGAAGGGCGGGAAGGCCCGAGATAAATCAAGAAGCAAATCGAGTAACAGAAAGGATGTTGATTGCTAGAATTGTGGCAAGAAGGGTCATTATAAGCATGAATGTCTTGGTAAGAAGAACGACAATAAAGGAAAAAGTAAGGAGAAAGGAAATGAATCAGATTCCACTGCGGCCGCTTAAGATGATGACGTTGTAGTTATTCTTTCGGCAGATCATGATGTATGTCTCACGGCTACGAGTCAGGACACCGATTGGGTGATAGACTCGGGAGCTTCTTTTCAGGCGACTCCATGCAGGGACTTCTTCACAAGCTACAAGTCAAGTGACTATGGGACCGTGAAGATGAGAAATTCTGGCGTATCGAAGATCGTAGGGGTCGGTGATATTTGTGTGAAGAGCGATGTGGGCTGCACATTGGTTATCAGGGATGTGAGACATATCTCAGGCCTTCGTCTCAACTTGATGTTGACGGGAAGGTTGGATGATGATGGCTATGAAAGCCGGTTTGCTGGTGGGCGCTGGAAGCTCATCAAGGGTTCGTTGATCGCAGCAAGAGAAAAGAAGTGTTGCACCCTTTACAAGGCAAGTGTCAGTGTGTGCAAGGGTGAGTTGAACGCAACCGAAGATTTAGCTATTGACATGTGGCACAGGCGTCTAGGCCACATGAGTGAAAATGGGCTTCAGCTACTAGCGAGGAAGCAGCTCCTTCCAGACGTGACAGGTACACCTCTCAAAACCTGTATTGATTGTTTATTAGGGAAACAACATAGAGTTTCATTTATTAAAACTGCTTCTCATGTTAATAAAGTGCATGTATTAGATTTGGTTTATTTTGATGTTTGTGGTCCTATGAGAACAAAAACTTTGGGTGAGACATTGTATTTTGTCACTTTTATATATGATGCATCTAGGAGGGTTTGGGTTTATGCTTTAAAATCCAAGGACGAGGTTTTTGGTGTGTTTAAATTGTTTCATGCTACAATCGAGAGAGAGACAAGTAGATCATTGAAGTGCATTCGCACTGACAATGGTGGTGATACATTGGCGACTTTCATGAGTATTGTAAGTCCCTGTGTATACAGCATGAACAGATGGTTCCTAAGACCCCCAACATAATGGTGTAACTGAGCAAATGAATCGCACCATTGTAGAGAAAATCAGATGCATGTTATCCCATGCGAAGTTGCCCAAGACATTCTGGGGAGAAGCAATGCACATAATAGTGTATTTGATAAACAAGTCTCCATTAGCCCTGTTGAATGGAGAAGTACCTGAGAAGTGTGGACTGGATAGGATCCATCATACAGTCATCTCAGGGTGTTTGGATGCAGGACATCCGTTCACGTACCAAAGGACGAGAGGTCCAAGCTCGATATAAAGATCAGGTAGTGTGTGTTCTTAGGGTACGGTGATAAAAAGTTCGGTTACCGATTATGGGATCCGATCGAGAAGAAACTCGTCAGGAGCAGAGATGTGGTTTTCTTTGAAGATCAGTGTATAGAAGACATTGGTAAGCCAGAGAAGAACCAGCTTAGTTCAGGTGAGCTAGAGGACATGGATCCGGTTATTCCTCCCGTGGTGCCTGATGACGGGGAGTACAACAAGGTGCAGAGGACGAGAGAGTTCCTTCAGAAGATGGACCAGGGGAGCGGCCCACACTTAATCCACCTGCTGAGCCACAGGTGAGGAGGTTATTTAGGGACAGACAGCCATCTAAGAGGTACTCGCCGCATGAGTATATTATGCCGACTGATGGGGGATAGCCAGAAGACTATTCTGAGGCCTTAGCTGATGAACATAAGGGAGAGTGGTTGAAAGTTATGCAAGAGGAGATGAAATCCTTGCATAAGAACCACACCTATGATATGGTGAAATTGCCTAAGGATAAGAAAGTTTTGAGCAACAAGTGGGTGTTCAGAAAGAAGGTTGAGCAGAAGAATTCACAGACGAGGTTCAAGGCCAGACTTGTGGTACTGAAAGATTTTGGTCAGAGGAAAGGTATAGAGTTCGAAGAGATATTCTCACCAGTGGTGAAGATGACATTCATACGGGAGTTGCTTGGGTTGACGGCTAACATGGATCTGGAGATAGAGTAGTTAGATGTTAAAATTGTCTTTCTCCATGGTGACCTGGAAGAAGAGATATACATGCACCAACCAGAGGGGTTCAAAGTCAAGGGCAAAGAGCATATGGTATGTAGGTTGAGGAAGAACTTATATGGGCTAAAACAAGCTCCACGACAATGGTACAAGAAGTTCGATTCGTTCTTGTTACAGCATGGGTATGACAGAACGAAGTCGGACCACTGTGTGTTCACTCGCAAGTTCTCAGATGGTGATTTCTTAGTTCTGTTGTTATACGTTGATGACATGCTCATCATGGGAAGATCGACAGGCTAAAACAGGAGTTAGGCAAGTCGTTTGCGATGAAAGACTTGGCTCCGGCTAAACAAATCCTAAGAATGGAGATAACTCGTGACCGAAGCAGTAAGAAGCTTTGGCTGTCACAAGAGCAGTATATTGAGAAAGTCTTAGATCGGTTCAATATGAATACAGCAAAGCCGGTCAGTACTCCACTGGATGGTCACTTTAGATTGAACGACAGGCAGTGTCCCAAGACGATGACAGAGGTGGAAGAGATGCAGAAGATACCCTACACGTCAGCTGTAAGAAGTTTGATATATGTTATGGTGTGTACACGCCTAGACATAGCATATGCGGTTGGTGTTGTCAGCAGGTATCTTGCCTATCCTGGCAAAGAGCATTGGGCAGCAGTGAAATGGATACTGCGGTATCTAAGAGGCTCATCCAGGTTGAGCCTATGCTATGGTGACGGTAAATCTGTGTTAGAGGGCTACACAGATGTAGATATGGTAGGCAACATAGACTCCAGGAAGTCTACATCGGCGTTTATGTTCACGTTTGCAGGGGGAGCAGTTTCTTGGAAGAGCAAGCTACAGAAGGTCGTAGCATTGTCGGCGACAGAGGCCGAGTAGAATGCAGTCACAGAGGCATGTAAAGAGATGCTTTAGACGAAGAGGTTCTTACAGGAACTTAACCTGAAGCAGGAGGAGCATGTGGTCTATTGCGATAGTTAGAGTGCTATACACTTGAGCAAGAATCTAAGTCAACATTCCAAGTCGAAGCACATAGCGATTCGGTATCACTGGATCAAGGATACTTTGGAATAAAAGGTGTTACAGCTTGAGAAGGTCTACACTGATGATAATGGGTCAGACGTGATGACCAAGGCTTTGCTCAAGGGCAAGCTTGAGGTTTGTAGAAACCAGGCTGGCTTGAAGAAGGTAAATTCCTCCTGGGTCAAAAAGGAGGAGATTTGATGGAATTTTTTTTCCTGTGCTCGACCAGTCGTGAGCAAAGCTCACGACCGGTCGAGGGCTGGTGCACGACCAGTCGAGCAGAGCTCGACCCAAAGTCCAACGAGTTGAGGTTTTGGATTTCCGAGGTACTCGATTGGTCGTGGGATGTGTTCGACAGGTCGAAGGTGCCGCTCGATCAGTCGAGGGATCCACTCGACCAGTTGATGTTATGCAGATTCGTTCTGCGATTTTGTGCGGATTGCGAATTTTTTAGTCTTTTCACAACAAGGATGCAGAAGGGAGTTTCCTAAAACTATAAATAGGAAGTCCCTAGGGTTTTCTAGGGTATGAAAAAATGACAAGAGGGTTTCCTAAAGCTTTACAAGGGATTTGCTAAAGGGTTTATGGCTATCAAAGGTGTGAAAGAAAGAGAAAAAGAGAGAGATGAAGCTTGTAGAAGGGATGTTATACTCGTGGAGGTTATCTACTGCGCAATTTATATCTCAGTACTAATACGTCCTCGTAATCGGTGAGATCTATCCGTTTTTCCTTTTATTCTCTCATTGTTTATCCACTCCTGTGTGAGTGAAGAAAGTTGTAACGTTGTACTTCATAGTAGATTGTTGATCTGGACGAGGTCCCGTGGTTTTTACCTCTTTAAGGGTTTTTCACGTAAAAATCTCTTGTGTGGTGTGTGATTTATGCTTTGATTTATTTCATTGCTTTATTATTCATAATTCTGGTTTGTTTCGGGAGGCTATATCTTAAGGTTTTGTGTAAGGCCCCCAACACTTCTGCTACCTTAGGAAAAATCATAATTATCAGATGATCTAAACCATCCATTCTCTGACCTGCAGAAATTGATCATTCTTAATTATCGCATTTTAACGCATTCACTCAGGAATGTTTAGAAATAGGGAATGTTTAGAACAATTCTATTTCTGTGGTTTTCAAACAGTTGTGGAAGAAGAGTGAACTGGACCTTATGGACCATCCCAATAGATGATGTGGATTCTAGCAAGTCTAAATGCAAATAGGTGCATGGAAACGTTAATTTCATCTCTTATTGGCAATTTGTACACTACCCATAATACTTTCTAAAATGTGATTTTGGGGCTGGAGACGAGTAACCGTGCCCAACGAAAGTGAGCATTCTCATGGATGTATGGCCCACGTGGGTCAAAAACCATTCCTATCAGACAATCCTATCCATCACTTAGATGCACTTCTACTGACTGAAATGTTAACCGTTAACCGTTAACTGTTGTTGTTTTCTACCTTATTCGACTTAAAGGCTAGTCAAAGGTGGCTTGGATGATTCGATCAACATGCTTTTCGAATCACATGTGAACGGTCCCACTGACAATTTCACTTACGGCAGAATGAGCTGTGGCCCACTACTGATAATGCATCGTTTTCGAAGAAAGCTGCTTCAAATCTGACTTGCGTGCAAAACAAAATCTCGTTAAAATAGCGTGTGGAGGAAATAGAGAACTGATCACCTACAGGCAAGTTACCAAAACTAGTTGTACCGGATCAGCATGCCACTTGTGTAAGACATCACTACCATTACAGCGGTAGACCCCACCATGAGGATCATCTGGATCGAAATCAAGCCCGTCCACTAATGAGGTGGTCAACCAATGAGAACCAACGGTTTGAATCGAGATACAGGCTTGGCCCATCTAGCAAGCAGATCAACCTGATTTTTGAGAAAGGCGACCTTCATGGTTAGCCTATGGTTTTCACGGTACTGATTTCTTAAAAAGGTTGCATGTTGGCGGGAAAGATGGAACGGTACTACAACTTGCAGTGAAGTTGCCTGTGCGTGATCATTTCCTGCTGAAGTAGGAGAAATGATTGTTGAAATCTGTTTCGGAAGCTCCTCGGAAGGGGATTGTAAGTTTGTAACCCTCAAGATCAACTGTTTTACGCAGTACGTAGAAGACACTAGCCTGTGGGGCCTACCATATTGTATATGTGAAATCCACTCCTTCTATCAGGTTATATCCTCGATGAAATTTTCTAAGGAAAAAAATCAGGTAGATCCACAACTTATTTGGGCCACACAACTTTGAACAATGAGGATAGGATGACAACCATAGGTTTGTGTGTGGGGCCCCATGGTGTGTATCTTTCATCAAACTTGTTAATCTAGTGCAAATCATCAGGATGAAGAGAAAATACAAAAAATAGCCTGATACAAGACTCAGGCGTGCCACAACAATGGAAATTAGCTTACATTGTTCGAATTTGTGTGGCTCATATGAGACTTAATTGGGATAATTTTCTGTATATACCGTCCAAACAATAGTTCTCATCCGATGGAGGGAGTGGATTTTACATATAAAACATGGTGGATCCCACAGAGTTTGGGTCTTTTAGTTGCAGTCCAGATCCTCTGTTATATCGTCAACAGAGATTTCTTGATGCCCTAATCCTCATTGGTCCACGTCACCACTTATTAAAACACTTATTAAAACAGTATAAAAAAAAAAAAAAAGCTTCGGACGCCAAACCATTAGGGTAAGAGGAAATCCCTGTTGACGGATCCCGACTCGTTGCTGTTGGAGACGATTCCGGTCTCACGAAGGACGGCCAAGCATTAAAGTTCGTCGTACCAGAATTAGTAAGGTCATCCCCATCTTTTGACTGAGGTGCTGTGATAGAGATGGGGTGACGCGCCTTAGGTCTGACGAAGCCGCCTCAAACGACCCGAACCCATTAAACAACGGTCGCCAGTCCCAACCCTCCACTACCCATTTCCATTGACCGTTGACTATTGACCTTGACTCTATTATTTGATACTGGGCGAAAACTGCTCCACCCAATCAAGAAATCTTACCTTCCTCATGTGAGGCAATGTGGCACGTGCATGAGTTCAGGGTCATGAGTCCTGCTGCACATTCTCTGTGTGCTGGCCGTAATTGCCCGTCTTGCTCACCACTAGCATGCGTCGCCCAAATAGGGCCCGTGCACAGAGATCCTCACGCTGACTTTCTGTCCAATCGGGACAGTTGTGTACCGGACAGTGTATGAAAGTAATGTAGACCAACTCTTCTATTCGTTGATGTGTAGCTGGAAATGGATATTTATATTATAAATAAAATTTTCAACGGTTCATATTCAATAGTGTCAAAAGATGAACCGTTCTGATTGCACGACCATCTTTGCATGTGAGCCCAATGATGCGATGCATGGTGGTGAGCATGGGAAGCAACTTTGGATAACAGGAACTCGCCTCAGTTATTGATACTTTAAGTTAAACGGACAGAGAAGCTCCGTTAGTGTATTAGATTGGACATGGAAATCATAGGCCTACCAGATGGTCCTGTTTTTTTTGTACTGTCCATTTTAACTGTCCAGACACGAATGGACTGATAATAGCGTATAAGCTCCAATAGGTCATTTATTGATGACAGCCAGGTTAAAAAATCAGCCCATTCAACTCATTTGGCCATCCAAAACTACCGGAGGTGCATTCCTGTGTTTCTCAAATGTATGGCCCACCTGATGATTGAATTAGCTTGATATTTTAACTAGATGTTCTTCAGTTTAGGGCTAACCTTCCAGACGGGTTGGATGTCACGCACAATTGAATGGTTGGTGCTTGTTTGCTAGATGGATTGGTAAGTTATTGTCCCATTAAAAGAATTTGAGCTTCTTTTAATGGGATGTAGAGCTCGAAGTGCAATAGCTTCAGAGGCACTCTAAAATGAGTTGATCTTATTTTGATTAATAATAATCAATATATAAGGATTGAAAATAATATTAATAACCAAGAATCATTATCTCTATTATATAATTATAATTAATCAAAATGAGATCATGAACTCATTTTAAGTGGCACCCAAACCAGCCCTTTTGTTGGTCTCACCGAACTCCTGCTGTAAGATTCAATACCGGGTGGCAACGCTGTGCATGATTTTTTGACTCAGTGAGTCGTCCCATCTCATTCAAGTTCAAGTTGAGTGATGGCTCATCACCTCACTCAAGACTGAATTTGTGGGGTGACTCATGGTACAGACCCAACCCAGTCATGATTGAAACAGAGTCTACTTGCCTGAGTCGTAACCATGACAGTGTGTGTTTTGAGAAAATAACTAGTGACATAAGCTTACCCTAATGAAAACCGTGGTCAGGACATGCAGTGGCTTAATTTGTTCAAGTGCAGTGTAAGAGATCTCGAAACCAAGGGATTCGATCACGCGTAGAACTTCTCCCCCAACACCAGCTCCACCCTTGCTGTTTATCTTTACCACAAACCTCCGTTCTTCAATTTTCTCAGCATCTATCTGCTTCAATTTCATAAGAGATCATGAGAGACTTGCTATAACCCTTATATTTCTACAGAATCAAATTAAAACCGTTTAGGGTGCGTTTGGTTGCAACATGAAATTTCATGATTAATCAACCTGACTTGGGCTAAAATATCATGAAATTGTTGCAACCAAACACACTCTTAACAACTATTTCTAAGTTGATTTTAGATATTGAGATATGTCCAGAAAATCTAATGCTTTTACTGAAATTAAGAACTTGGCCAGGCATTTCAGATCAGCGATCTCCACTGTGTAGGTGGCATGTGTAAAAGATCAAGTCTTATTGATAATCAGATAGGCTACATGTGTGCGTATACCTTGGACAATTAATCAATTTTTTTGTAGCCGTTCATTTATTTTACACTTGTGTAGCCCACTTAAATATCTTATTGTCCTGATTTTTGAGACGTGACGGCAACATAGTGAGGACGTTTTATCAGCCTCACCCATTCAGACACGATTGCCTCGTTTGGACGCATGGGGCCCAGTTGAGTTGAATAGTTTGCGAGAACGAAACGCTTGGGTAGAAGCCTTCTTGGAAAGTTGCCAAGGCGGTCGTTGGACAATGTACACGGATGTCGTTTTGCGTCTGTCGCGACACATCCCCTCCAGTGTGTGTTGCTGTCTTCTGGGGCCCACAGCTTGTTTGGTCTGATTATCTGGGCCGTACATGTCGTGCTGCACAGCGGACGCGGTTTGGCCAGTGACGCTGCCACCAGCTGGCTAGTGGTTGGTGCTATGTGGACCCAACCATGATGTATGTGTTTTATCCATGCCGTCCATCCATTTTGAAAGATAATTTTAGTGATTGATCCAAAAAATGAGGTAGATCTAAATCCCAGATGGACCACACCATGGGAAAACAGTAGTGATTGAATGTCCACCATTAAAAACTTCCTAGGGCCCACTGTAGTAGTTATTTGACATCTAACTTGTTGATTTGGTCATACAGACTTGGATGAAGGGAAAAAATATATATCAGCTTGATCCAAAACTTTTGTGGCCCCAAGAAGTTTTTAATGGTGGGTGTTCAATCAACACTGTGCGGTCCACTTGAGATTTGGATCAACCTCATTTTTGGGCTCATACCATAAAATGATATGGAAGAGTGGGTGGACAGCATGGATGAAAGACATACATCATGGTGGGTCCCACATAGCACCGACCACTAGCTGTCAGTAGCCAATCCGTTTCCCTGTACAGCTACCGTTAGAAACTTATTCTTAAGAGATGATCGTGACCATCACTTTATGGAGGTGAATTTATGGCATATTTATTTTATTTTATTTTATTTTTGAATAAAGATGAATTTATGACAAAGAAAAGAAAATTATCATGTTACTCTCAAAAGTTAGGTTCACCCATTAAGCTTGCCATGGGAAAATAGCTGAGAGGAAAGAATATGAACAGTTCCGTTTATCAAACCATCTCAGCACGTGGTTTCAATGAGAGTGACCCACGCATTACCTGAGTCACTATTAAGGAAAAACAAACTCCACTAGACATTGCCCTAATGACAGTTTTGTAATCCTAGGTCCGCTACGTTTTTCAATTACAATGGTGAAATGGCTAATGATTAAATACCCTTGTAATTATGTGGTGAGGTCACTTATATTCTACTGCAACATTTTTTATTATTATTTGTTATACCTAAAAGTCACTTACTAAAAAAATAATTTTATAATGTGAAAATATGATGATTACATTTTGCCATTGTCTTTGACCAGACAAAATGTATGTTTAAACCAACCCCGTGAAATGAAAATGATGGCTCATTTTCTTTGAATGTAGGCCACCCTATCACAACTACCATATGGGCCTGTTTCACCTTATGGAACATGTATGATTGATGCGTGAGATTCATTAGGTACCATCAAGAAAGTAAAACCCATCAATCTAGTCACAGTTGCATGTATGATTGGATTTATTTAACTGTCTCAAATAAGTGTGATATGCCTAGTGATCGAAGCAACATTTTTTTTCTAGTCCTGGGAAGGTTCACAGTATATGTCACCTAATGAATGGCTCAGATCTCTGCAGAAGCAGATTGCCTGGTGTGCCAAGCTGGATCGTGTGTTTACATGGCAAAGTTCTATGGCCCTACAAAGATATATGTGTTATATCCATTCAGTCTATCTATTTTGCTATATCATTTTAGACTATGTTAAAAAAAATAAGACAGACCTAAAGCTCAAGTAGACCACCCCATAAACATAATGGGATTAATTAAGTGCCTACTATTAAAAACTTTTTAAGGATGAAAAAGTTCCTGATCCAACTGACATTTGTTTTTAAAACCTTGTAAATATATTAGATGGCAAATAAATATTACCGTAGGCCCTAAGAAGGTTTCAACAGTGTTTTGTATACTGTGGTTCACTAAAGCTTTGGATCTACATTATTTATTGCATCATACATCTTGCAAAATCGATGAATGGTTTGGATATAACACAACTCAGAGCCTAAAAGAACATATGTGACGTCAACACATATGCATGCATACCACCTATGTGGGAAACAAGCGCGCATGGGCAAGCTATGATGTGGAGGGCCGTACTATTCCACCAAAATCCAATGACGGTGGAACGAGGTCCTTCTCGGATCTCGTTCCGTGCTTCCTCCTACCAGATTCCAATGGTCCTGATGACTGGGGTCTGAAAACTTAGAAAGGATGTTTCCCACGCGCAACGCTTTCGTTACCCACGAACTCGCACGCGGCGCAGTAGTTGGCGTAAAGCAAAGTAGGTGGAAAACCGAATATTCGGTATCCTGGCGAAAGCAGGCATCTGATCCAAACGGACGCGACTTGCCTGTAGCACGGGGTAACACCGCTCTGCTGTAGCCCTTGTGGGCCACCATGCTGTTTATGTTATATCCACTCCGTCCATCCGTTTCTTCATCTGACTTTAGGACATAAGCCCAAACGTTAAGAAGATCTACACTGAAGTTGGCTATACGAGTGAGGATTGAATGTCCATCGGTGAAACCTTAATGAGGAAAACAAAAGTATTTTAGATGAGGTTTATAAGTTCTAGAGCTGGGCATGGGATGACTCGACTTGACTAACTTGACTCATCCGACTCATTTGGACCCGACTCAATCCAAGCCGAATGGGTGAGTCGGTCTAAATCGATAGGCTTCGTCCGAACCGAACTCAAACTGAGTTGAGTTCAAATTACCCACTAATGACGTAACTCTATCCGAAACTTGATCTGGTCATACTTGACTCGATCCGAAATCGGCTCGACTCAAATTCAGGTATATATATAATAAAAAATTTTAATTTTAAAATATTTTAACCTTATACGCTGCACACTATTCCACCCCAATCCGATCCAAACCCTCTCTTCCTCCCTCATTCTTTTAAGCCCGACAACAACCCACTACCATCACTACCCTTCTCCTCTCTCTCTCTCCTCTCTACTCCCTCCCACTTTCCTCTTCCAAGCATGATAGCCGCCCACCATGCCACCATCATCACCACCCTTCCCCTCCCCCTCCTCTCTCTCTCTCTCCTCTCCACTCCACTCCACTCCCTTGCACATCCCTTGAAACAAATCGGTGACAACTCGAATCGACTCGGTACTTTTTACCGGGTCGGACTCGGTCCGTATTAGCCCACATCAGACCTGGATTCGGATCAGTTCAGGCATGTTGGACTCGATACCGAGTCAAGTTGAGTTCGAGTCGGGCCTATTTCAAAACCGGATCGAGTTGGATCTGCCCTAACCCGGTCGAACTCGACTCGATGGCCAGCTCTAGCTATAACTGTGCTTTTCACTTCATCCACGTGGCATGTAAACATCAGAAGGCACCTCAAGAAGGTTTCAACGGTGGATTTCTCCCTGCCATCTTTCCTATGGTACGGAGCCCTGAATCTTCTGTATTTGGGTTTATGACTAGAATGAATTTAATATGTGAATGATTAGAGTGGATCTAATACACGCGGAGTGTGTGAGGCCCACGAGCTTTGGGTTACAGCGTAGCCGTGTAACCCGTGTACCCCGACAAGTCGCATCCTCGAGAACCAAAAAGTCGCTGCCCTCTTTGGAACGTTGACTAAACAGATTACCACGTACTCTCTCACTCTCTCAGATTGCCACGTTCCTCTCCCTCTGTGTATCTATCTCTCGAATGTCCACCCGTCCCGCGCGAGAAAGTGGATTGCGTACTGAGTAAACTCCGTGGGGTCCACCGTTATTTATTTATTTTATCCACTCCGTTCATACATGTTAACAGATAATTTTAGAGCTTGAGTTAAAAAAGGAAGCATATACAAAGCTCAAGTGGACCACACCACAGGAAACAGTGTGACTGAACCTCTACCATTGAAAAATTCTTTTTGGCTACAGAAGTTTTGGATCAGGATGATGTTTGTGGTTTCTCTTCATCCATGTCTTTGTGATCTTATGAACAGGTTGGATGACAAATAAACATTACAGTGGGCCCTAGGAAGGTTTCAACGGTGGAAATCATTATTCCGTACTGTTTACTATGGAATGGTCTACTTGAGCGTTGAATTTACTTCAATTTTGGATCAACCCCTAAAATTAGTAGTAAAAATGGATGGACGGTGTGGATAAAATACATACATTCACAGTGGGCTCAACTGAGTTTACTCAGAACGATAAAAGCGTACTGAGTAACTCAGTACGCAATCCGATTTCCTCGCGCGAGGATAAATGCGGTGCAGACAGGATGGCGCTACACGTGCCATCGACCATACTCGTTTTGTTCATGCCGGGCCCACCGATGCCGCATAAAGAGACGGACAATTGATCACAACCGTTAACTTGGGCAGACAGGGGAACTGCAAAGGTTGGTTGATCTGTGACTGTAGAGCCCACCATGATGTATGTGTTTTATGTCCACCATGATGATGGTAGGTTGTGTACAATTTCATGGCCAAGATGGACTAGAAAAGGCTTCATCGAAGGTGGAATTGATCGTGACCGTCAGAATGTAAAAAAAGGCATATCTCACAACCCACAGTGAGTTATCCAACATGCCATTTATCATTTTGGGTAGAAGGAGCTAGTTTAGCCATCCAACCTCAGTACATTGGGCTGAGCACATTGAATTTGTGAGATTTATCATCAAATTTTCATTTTATTTTTGTTTTTACTATTTAATAAGTTTTAGTTTGATTAGAACTCTTCGTAGGTTGGGCTTTAGGAGTTGCGTACTATATGAAAAGTGGTTAGATAATTAGGAGAATAGCATGGTTGAGCCAAGTACGATACTTAATTACTATTTTTGCTGAAAACCATGATATCTAGTAGGAATCACCACCGTCTATAAATAGTAAATTTACCGTATATAGTAAGTCACGGTTTCTAAAAGTTTTAGTTTCCTAAGTTTCATGTCATTATTTAAGAAGGTTGAAAGCTCATTTTAATAATCAATCAATTTATTAAGAATTTCTAGAAATTATTTACTTAAAAAAATAAAAATAAAAATTTCCTTGTGAATTTGAGATATCAAGTGCAGATAAATTCTGTGGATTCGGAATAATTATCCCCTGACGATGGTGATTGACCTGAACACGTCCTCCCCCACATCACCTGTCCATCCGTTTTTCCAGCTCCAAGTAGATCCAAATCTCAGATAGGCCCTATTGATTGAATGCCCACCCGTTTTATCAGCTGGAAGTATATCCAAATCTCAGATAGGATATACTGATTGAACGTGTATTGTAATGTTTATTTACCATCTAACTTTCTGATAAGCATACAGGGACCTAGACGAAGTAAAGACACAAATGAACTTGATTCAAAACTTTTGCGCCCCCACTAAGTTTTTAATGGTGGGATTCAATAACCACTGTTTCTTGTGAGATTTGGATCTGCTTCATTTTTGGGCCACAGATGGATCTGCTTCATTTTTGGGCCATATATGCGTTAAAATGAGCTGAAAAAGTAAATGAATAGTGTGAAAAAGGTAAATAGATGGCGTGGATATAAAACACATACATCATAGTGAGCCCCACAATCATGGATCCACCTAATTCGGTGGCTCTGGAACACCAAAATGCATGTCCATTTCTATTGATTGGCATCGCTGAATGTGCACCATTGAAAGGAAAATATTTTGTGGCTCACAACCAATGTGACAGGTTAATGATCAGCATCACTTTTTCAGGTGATTTTTGGATTATAGGCCATTCAAATTGGAGTAGTTCAGGATGTGTGGCTCTAAATTGTCCATCTATCTTTGCAAGTGGGAGCCAATGCCGGCACATGCTGCTGATCTTGTGTGGCAGAATCTTCCGTGCAGAAATATGAGTTCGTTTAGCATACGTCGTGACTCAAGATTCCAACATCTCTCAAGAAGACGCAGATTGTGTGGTGACCCTGTCACCCGTGGTCCCAACAGTATTTGATAGGGCCATGCGTATGTCACAGTTAGGCCCGGTCAAGTGATCCTTACTCTTGCTCGGGTGGTAGACTCTCAGGAGTTTCAACACCCGGTCAAGGGTTCTAGTATGAAATTCCACTAGCGTGAGTGTGTGGGGGTGTGTGTGCGTGTGTAAAAAAAAAAAAAAAGAAAAAAAAAAAGTACTTGACCTAATAATTTTCAAACATGCTTTTTGGACTCTTACAACAGTACATTGCCTAATCAAATCCCCCGCATTCGGTCACCACACATGTAAGAACTCTATAAGGTGGGCCTTCTTGATCAACGGTCAAGATTATCCTAAATTTTGGATAATGTAATCGGGAAAACCAATGGACCCCACCGCATTGTGATACATCAGAAACTTGCGTAAGGGGTGCAATGCTACAGCTATGTTACGCACGTAGTATTTCAGATAAACTAGCATTTCTATATGTGTAGCCTTGAGGAGAAAGTTTTGATGGGTTTCTAACTCTTCAACCCCTAACCTATATTAGCTGTGTTGGTCCCGATCCTACACCATGACAGAAGTAGAAGTCCCATCAAATCTTCTCTAAGTAGGTGTAAAGGAAAGGAAGATCATGGCATCCGAATTCGACCACCTGGATATTTTCTGGCAATTCCACATTAAGAAAAATCTAACACACAATCCTTAGAGCCCTATTACAGTGGATGAGGATTGCGTATTGCTCTAGTGTTTTATCTATCTTTGATGTGTTGAGATTTGATTGGATAACAAGCTGCTGTTAAGATAACACCTGTAAAAAATATATTTGAAAGTTGGTCCTAGTTTTCCAATTAAATTCTATCATATTAGTCTAATAAAGGACACTACCTTGTTCACATCTGACACGGCTCTCTTAGTAAGGTGATCCCATGAATAGAACCGCCTCTATCCTTAATTCTCTCTATGTTTTTTGAACCAAAAATAATGCTGGTGTATGATTTTGATGACTTTAGAACATCGAACGGAAGATATTCAATGCTCTAGTTCAACTTCGGATACCAAAGATAAGTATCATCATTGAATTATGAGTGAGAAAAAAAAAACGAAGCTTATTTTCGAATTGGATAGTACAGAGATGATGGACGGTTGAGATATGGAGCCATCTCAGCATGGGCAACACATCCTGGAGTGACCATCATCATCAGCTAACCCTTATCCCAGCTAATTTCCATCAGATACGTGAGTATACTTTCCTAGCGATCCTTGGGACTCATGTTGATGTTATGGCATGAGTTTGAAGGGGTTCCAAACGATGGAGATTACCAATGCAATGGGGATCAACTAACAGTGTGGATCACTGACCAAAGGCCCCAGTGATATAAAATGAAAATTCGAGTATTCTTCGGATATCTTAACTTTCTTTATTTATACGTGAAAGGAACTAAGTATGCATTATTTACCTCGAGAATCTGGGATTTGGACTTTGAAATGGAGGGTCGTGGTGCTAACGTACGCGTGGGTTGCAGTGTCTGCTCGGGCGTGTCGTCTACAAATGATTCCAAGTTGTTCTTGGACGATGAACTCTCTTTAAGCTCCCTTTGTAGCCGCGTAGTTTCTTCATGGATGCTTCTAAGATACGCCAGGGCGTCCACCAACACCGATCTTTTATCCATCTGAAACCACCGTACATTCCATTCTCAGCCCCATATCTCTCTCTCTCTCTCTCTCTCTCTCTCTCTCTCTCTCTCTCTCTAATAAACGAATTGAAATGAAATAAAATGAATAGATTATAGATATTAGTACAGTATATTAGTCACACCAAAGGACTTATATAGCAATATGGCAGACTATTGTGTATGATACTCATGCACCATCCCATCGTAAACATGACCACAATCCACACCCATCAAATCGTGGTCCCCATGAAGCATTGTACGTTGACGAATGGCCAAAAAATTATATGAAGTGATCTATTCTAACATTTTGATTTATGGAGCGTTTGGTTGCCTCAGATATCATGAAATTGTGCAACCAAACACACTGTTTGCCACTCAATTTGAACTGTTGATAATTTCTATTAATGCCAATCTGAAGGCCGCCAGTCCAATGGCTAGGATCATCCGACAAACCTATTAATAATGGGGTGCCATGATTTGGATAGGTGGGATTTACATATAAAACTGTATGACGATCTGCCAATGAATGCATGTCTACAGCGCATACAGTAAAAATACTGCATAATGCTGCTTAATTATCTTATTTCAATTTCAATTTTCTAGTATTATTACCTTGGTGATGTTGGGTACAAGAGCGCGAAGTGCAAGTAATTGCTGGCTGAGTCTCTTCCTCCTGTTCCTCTCCGACACGAGATTCTTGCAATTCAATGTGCCCAGCTTTGCATTGTCATCCATCTCTTCCTCGTCTTCATCATCTTCTTGATTTTGTGGAACTTCCACACTAGTCTTTGATATTTGTGGACATTCATCCACCGTGGCAGCATTTGTCTCCTTTGTTGCAGTTGTAGATACCGACGCATGTAGCTGATCGGCAAAGCTCTCATTGCTTTCAGCTGGTGCAATTAAGAAAGGATTATCATTGAAGAACTGATCACTCTCGTCTTCTTCAACTACAGCTGCCTGATCAGTGCTGGCTCCCAAAATTGCAGAGAACTCGGGGAGTATCGGGTAGTACATGTCATTATCCAGCTGGGGCTCGGAAACAAAGTCGCAGAGGTCGAGGAGTAAGGATTCACTGTTATCGTCAGTTCGGGGGAGTAGAGAGAAGGGATCAGATTCGAAATCAGATGAAGCCAGCTGAAAAAGATGGTCACTGAGCATCTGAACGTCATGTGATTCGTTGGGGAAGGAAGGGGTATAAATGTCATCCATGTCTAGCCATGTAGAGATGATGTCCGGAATCTGGGTCTTGGAATTCATGGGTGCTTCGCTCATTTCGAGGGAAGAGAAGGGACCCAGTTCAGTTTCCATTGCACTGGTGATTTGATTGAAAGACATGATTGGGAAGCTCTCTTTCTCTCTCTCTCTCTCTCTATCTCTCTCGATTGGAGGAGTGTCCACTAACGATCTTCGTTCCTATGATTTTAAAAAGCAAGGAAAGTTTTACTTAAGGAACGGTGGAGAGAGAGAAAGAGAGAAAGAGAGGGTGGCTGAAAAGCTATGTTATCTCTACGAATAGAAAAGAGACTCTCTCTCTCTCTCTCTGTCTGTCTGCCTGCCACTACCTATGTAAGGAAGAGGAATAGAAAGAGGGAATGAAGAAATAGGCGAAGGGATGAACACATTAAAAGGAAAATTGATGGAGAAGTGTCCAAAGCAGTTGGTGAGAATTGATTTACAATATTTCGGTCAGTAAATAGGCAGCTTTGTTTGGAAAAAAGCCATCCAATTATTTGAAAGCTTGCCATTCCCTGTCACACGTGAGGTTTGCTAATTCCACACGCGTGTGGGAGCCATACATACGTGGTACGTATGTGAGATCTAAGCTTTCCATCAGGTGACCTACGCGGTTTAGATCTTCTAGCATAAAAATCAGACCACTTTTCTCATCATATCAAATCAAATCCAATGAATGGTTAGAAAAATGAAAATATATAACCGTAGAATTTCTTTGTATGCTGTGGTCACCTGAAACGTAAAACTGACCTATTCAGCCAGAATATTCCAACCTTGAAAGCCTATATTTAAAGCACTTGTGCTCGCGTGTAAATGTGTAGGGCTCTACACGCGTGTGAATGAGCAGCGTCTTCCACATGGTGCCGCCTTTGAAGCTTGCCTCTCTCTCTCTCTCTCATTTTCTCTATCATTTCCCCCGCACTTTATCGCTAGTCTTCCGGTGGGGACATCTTTCTTAAATTCCATAGAAACACTCCTTTCTCTAAACGGTGGTGACTAATTCTCTCTACATATGGTATGCATGTATGCTAATCCACACTATCGAGTACGTGGGTCCTGCTGTGAATGCAGCACACCTTTAAAATTCTATGGATTGAATTATCATAACCGTACATTTGATCCACATCAAAATAGTCAATACAGATAAGTTGGCCAACGGTCCAAATTCAAGGGAAATAATCAGATTCAAATAAATTTATGGGTTATGCTCTATCTACAATTGGCCCATGATTTGAACGTTCGGGATTGGCTACATATTAGCCACGTATACAGTTCATGGTTCACCACCATTTAGAAAACGGGGTTATACGAGATTTTCTTACACAAGTGGTTCTCTCTCCTGCGCAATTATCTAATGCTCGGCGGAGCTTGGTGCGTTATTCTACATTTTTCATTCTGATGGCCACCATTTTGACGGCCTTGATTGCACAATCAGCTTGATGCTTAGGCTTGGGCGGCCTACAATGTGAATAGTCACTATTAAATTCACATACGTGCATGCCACGTGTTCTTCCGATATATACACGAGTGTGGACCACCAAGCACTACCAGACTATCATATAATTCCTCTAAGTGGTGGCTAATGAAGAAAATTCTAATGAAATCGTGACTATCATATAATTCCTCTAAGTGGTGGGTAACGAAGAAAATTCAAATGAAATCGTGCGATTCTTTCTTAAAGTTCGCTGACGGTAAAACGTCTTTTCATGAATTCGAATTTCTAATTTTCTCTCAGGCTGCATATAGTTTCAAAAGATTAAAAGTACTAAGTAATGACCAAAATATTAATATACCACCAGGTGGTTCCATCTACCTTCTACAAAAACTAAAAGCTAAATAATATAATAATAATAATAATAAAAACACCAAAACATAATAAGATTGTGTATTTCATTGAGATGATACGGTGGGCCTCTCAATAGGACACGTGGCAGGTTGATGTGCAAATCATCTCTCCCCCATGTGCAGGGCCTAGCATGCATGAATGTTTTATGTATAAAAAATCGCTGCCCTAAACAATCTTATCCATCTTATCTGAAGCCATTTAAGTGATAGTGGAAGCTAAAATCAATTAACGGTCGAATAAGATTATCTCATGAGTTTTATTCTCAAAATAAAATCCATTCAATCTGGTGCTCACATGTAGGTGGACCCAAGTGGCAACCCTGCCACGTGTCCTGTGTATAGATTGTTTACTATATTACAGTACCTCTGCTCATTCCACTTCATTAATGTAATGGAGATTAACACCATGCCTTTGTGGCTTATTGTAGTGTTAATATTAGATTAATTAAAGGCTTAATTTAATATAGATAATTATACCAAAAAAAAAAAAAAAAAAAAAACACTACTTAGTATAGAATTTACATCCGGTACGTTTTCGACTTTTTCCAAAAGGTTTCCAATAAGCTTGCCACACTATTGTAAGTAATTATCATTAGACTACCTTTGTCTAGATTTGGTAACAACTCAAGTCTGCTGTGAAGGAAAGGAGTGGCAGCTCGGGTGGGCCTACCATGATGTTTAATGTGAAATTCACCCTGATCACTAGGTGAGTCAACCCCGGTTAGGTTCAGGGCCTAAAACTCAGTTCCATATATTAGTGATTTAGGTGATCACACAATTGGAAGTAGTGTACAGAATAACGCTCACCCTCCAAATTGTTTCTGTTATTTTTGCCCACCTCAACTAAGAATGAGCCTAACTTTTGGATTAAGGGCCTAAATTCTGGTGTGACATCTAATGGTTGGAACGGATTTTATATAATCATCACGGTGGGCATTGTAAAAATGAAGGGTGAACATCTCTCTTTTGACTGTTTCCTTTGATGTGGGCCACCCGAATCATAGGTCACTCTAATTTTTTGGCTATGGGACTAACATAAATTACACATCTAACGGTTAAAGTGAATCTCACATATACCTTACAGGGCCCATCAAAGTCAAAGGTGAGCGTGCCATAAATTTTGGCTTTCTTAATTTAGCGGCAGAAGTCTATGTTCAATGATTCAGAGAGGGACACACCTGCCCTTAATTTTGGACGGAGATCATCGTGATGTGCATGTTAAATCGACTCCAACCATTTGATTTGATGTGTAATCCCATCCTAGTGGGCCACACAAAAGGAAACATTAGGAAAGATGTCCACCCTTGATTTTTACAGGGCCTACCATAGTGATTATATGAAATCCACTCCAGCCATTGGATTCCACACTAAAATCTAGGCCAACAGTCCAAAAACCACCCATCCGTGATTTAGGTGGATCACACCAAGGTAAACAATTTGGAAGGTAAAGGAAACAATTGGGATGGTTAGCGTTGCGCTGATTAAAAACCTTTTTGGCAAGGGCATATGAAAAATTCTATATTAAGTAAATACTTTTTTGTTAAATTTATAAACTTAATTAATGAGGTAGGTTAAAAAAAAGCTTATTTAATTAGGTGAAGGGATATTAATACCAAATTAATGAGATAGTAATATATAAAAATCCCTATATTATACAAAAATTTGTCATGTGGAACTTTCATGACTCCGATGATATTCAGAAAGTGTCTATAGTGCATGCCATGATCCATTTTATTTCTACTCTTAAAAGTCGATTGGATTTATAACTTTAAAGTCATTACCACATGTTGAGACTCTCTATTCATGATTTCTATGTTTAATTAAAGTCATTTTTGAAAGTTAAGGGAAATCAAAGGTAGACCCCGACCAATGTGAGGTTCAAATCAATCAATGGCCTCTCTAATATAATAAATATGTCATGAGTCAGGCAATCCAACAAAAGTAAGTTTTGAGAAGAAGGGGCAATCAAAGGTAGGTTGTACATGATGGACAATGATCCAACCTCCTCTAACATGATAAATGTGGATTGTGCATTTGCTAGCCTTTGAACGGATGGTTAGGATCCATCAAAGTTTCTTTTTGGGAGGAGTCAACAATCAAATATAAGCCCCACATTTTTTTTAATAGTCCCATTAGTAATCATATTAATTCTTATTTAATAAATATCGACCATTCATTTCCTATTTATCAATCAGATGGTTAGGATTTGTTGTTGATGTCTTTAGAAAAATCTAAAAAATTCATGTTTTATTGTTGGAACTTTTTGGTTTTTTATTCGATGTCATCAAAGGTATTTGATGCTATCGGCATATCGCCGATGCCATTAAAGTCCTATCAAATGTGATATCGAGCACCGAGTGCAGAATTGTGTAGGTGAGGGATTTTTTTCCTATTCCAATTGTGATACTATACAGGGTTATATATCGTGTCTAATTGAGATTTGGAGAGGAGTACTAGAAGAGTCCTTGACTTTCTAAATTTGTTCCTAAGGGTTTTAAGGGCATAGCTTGGGCTTGTGGATTAGATTCGAGGCTTGTTCAGATCAATAATCTCTCTCTCTCTCTCTCTTGTAGTTTCTGCTTTTGTAGTGTATTACTCGTCACTTTGTGCTGTGTTTTTTTCCTGAAAGGGTATTCCATGTAAAATATGGTTTGTTTATGTTTGGACTTGGTTGTGCGATTGATAATAGTTTGCTTGATTTATCTCCATGTGCTTCCGCGGTTCCCCAATGGGATCATCAAATTTGAGTGATTTATGGGAGGTAGGAGCAATCAAATGCAACCTAGTTCATAGAAGGTCTAGTCCTGATCTACTATAAGAAATATGTACGTACCATCCATTTTTATAACTATTGATTGGTTGGTTACCACCATTGATCAAAGCAACTTTAAAGAGTTGTGTAATAAAATATAAGCCAATATTATAGATATTCTACTTAAATAGCTAGGCCTTCTTTTTATAATCAATGTGAACTATTCATTTTCTTTGTTTAAAAAAAAAATCCATGTTGTTGATTAAATAGTTAAGATCATGTGACTAAAGTTCTTTTATTATTATTATTATTTTATAGAGAGGTGAGCCATCAAAGGTGGAGACATAATGCATAACTACACTCAATGCCTGAACAATTCCCAATATGATCAAATGGGGAGCAAAATGGATTCCATTTTTGAAAACAACTACATGCACACACTCTATTTGTACTCCATATTGTGCACACACAAACCTGAACAGAAAGTATGGTTTTGGTTGAATTTCCAATCCCTACACAATGAACGGTTTGGATTATCCCTATAGATGATCATGGTGGGCCACTTCTAATAAGAATGGACGTTACCCATTTAAATTTCGCCCACGCTCGAGATGCTAACATTGGACACTATATGTGCTCGCACATCCTCACTAGCATGTGAAATCTTTTAGTTTTGATCAAGTTTTCCCAACCAACAAGATGGACAGATCAGATTGTCTCAATGATCCATGATGGTGAGCCAACAAGCATCACAAAGGACATTGTTCGCTTAAAATGCCCAATGGTAGAAAAATGAGAGGGAAATCTCTCTTTTTAGATATTTATAGGGCTAACACCCGTTTGATCGAGGCTGGTAGTCCGGTGCACCGCGGGCGTACATTAGTGGTGCACATGCATTGCCCAAAAGTGGGGTCAATTGAGACGTGTGATCAAATTCACACCATCCACTGACATTGACTAGTTCCATTTTGACCCCAGATTAGAGATGAGGTCAATCCAAAACTAAGGCGGGCCACACAACTTTATTTTTTTTAATTCACTAATCTCATTCGATCAGGCTGTCGAATTGCTACCTAGACCCATCATCAATGCTCTAAAAGTCTCTTTCCTAGTCTAGATGAAAATTATTAGTAGAGTGAGTGATCGGATGCTTGATTGTAGTGGTCAAGTGATTGGTTTCTAAATTAAGTAGTGTGAATATGATGAATAGTAGATCTGATGAGTTAGATCTCAAAACTGGTAATGTATGGCTCCATTGGTCTAGTTAGGCATTGTTTAACGTTTCGCCGCGATCATGACCCTAGAAATGTGTGTTTCGTGATGATGTGATGGTCCATCTTGAAAATCAACGGTCGAAAAGCTCGATTCGTAAATAAAGATTACTCCTAATGGTTAGATTTTGACTAGAGTGGTGAACAGTTCAATAAGATAGGAATTCATGGTAACACCCGAGTACTACAAAGTATGGGGTGTTATAGATACTAATTTCTTTTTCATATTCAGGACATGCCTGATATCGCCTAGAGTTTGTATAACTTCATTGAACATCCTTACCTTGATGATCCTTATTCTGATGGCCTTACATGCTATGTCATTTCTCATTAAAACACTCTCACAATTATAAGTCTTGTAGGTATCGAACCAAGTCATATTCGGGTACATATGATATGAACATCCCGATTCGAGTATCCATGCATCTGAAAGATGACTCATACCTGAGGAGACCGAGAGGAGGTCTCGTTCTAAGCTCTCTTATGCTATGCTAGCTAATTCGCTCGTGTTTTTTTTATTTTTACTTTCTAAGTCATCCTTCTATTTTTTACCGTCTCTCTTAAAGTGCCCATTCACACCATAGTAGAAGTATCTATCATTGTATTTGATTTCGATTTAGACTTCTTCTGCCTATCATATTGAAATCGCTCCACGGACTTCCCACGTCCCTGACCTCGTTTCGCAACTAACCCCTTCATTTGAGAATCCTCATTGCTTGATTTCTTCCTCATCTCGTTAGACATGATAGCCACTGTGACTTCCTCCATCTTTAGAGTACTCTTTCTATATAAATGAGTAGTAACAAAGTGGTCATATGATGTGGGAAGTGATGTTAGAAGTAGCAACGCTTTATCTACGTCCTTGATCGTCTCTTTGAGCCTTAACAATTCGCTACATATCTTCATAAATAAATTCAAATGCTCCAGAAGATTGGATCCTTCCTTCATTCGTAGCCTGTAAAATTATTTCTTTCACATACAACTTGTTAGTGAGGGACTTCGCCATGTATAGTTCTTTTAGTTTCTTCCACATGTCCAAGGCTGATTCTTCATCCAGAACGTTGTAAATGACTTTATCCGATAGACACAGACAGATGACACTCATAACCTTCTCCTCGAGTTCGCTCTTGTAATCTTTCGACATCTTCTTCAATTTAGCCTCCAACAATGCCTTGCTCAACCTTTATGATACTAGAATATCCTTAACATTTCACTACCACAAACTGAAATTACTCTTCTCGTATATCAAACTTCAACCCTAAGATCTTTGCAAAATTCCCGAACGTCCTTAACCTAACACTCTAATACCACTTTGTTAAAATTCTGAGTCCACAACAGCCCCAGATCAGCCCTAGATATTAGAAATTTTGATTTAATACCACTGTCAATCTTGCACTTTGCGAAAGCACACTCAAGGAAGATAAAATAATCAAATTAAAATCAACCAATCAAGCACTTTTAGTTAATCAAATAGTATCTAAATGTGATAATTCTAAATTTATTTGATAGTTCATCAAATTATCTTTCCAAAGAGTATAAGATCACCTATATTAGACATGTAACGAGAAAGTTATGATAATTTTTCTGGAATCAGTGACCTACAACGATTATCTATAGTCTAAAGTTAATGATGAACTTTGGACCCACTGTTAGGGCATTAAATAATGTCTAAATGAGATGATTCCATATTAATTTGAAAATTCATCAAATTCTCTCTCCAACAAGCATAAAATCACTTAAATCAGATAGGTAATGAGGGAGTTATGGCCGTTTTCGTGATTATCTGCAGTCTACAGTGAATATCAGTGGTCCTCTGTGTATAACAATGGTCCATTATTAATATCAGCGGTCCACTGTGAATATCAATGATCTGCTATTGATATCAACAGTCCATGGTGAATATCAACAGTCCATTATAAATATCGGTCATCTAATGTGAATATCGGTGATCCACACTGAATTTTGACGATCCATAATAAATATCAGTGATCCACCGTACAACATTAATCCATTATAACATATTTCAATCTCAACATTCTTCCGTTACAAAAATTTATCCATCGCAATAGTCATCTATTACAACATTCTTCCATTACAAAATTCATACATTACAACATTCTTCCATTATAAAATTCATTCATTACAATATTTTTCCATTACAAAAATTCATCGATTACAACATTCTTCCACGCCCTCCTCCCTTTCACAAACTCTCTCCATTTATACCTAACAAAAATAAAAACAAAAAACAACTATAAAGGAAATCACCACACCCTCATATCTTTCACTAACTCCTACCATTCATACCTAACTGAAAAATAACTATAAAGGAAACCAAGGAAGGAAGAATGAAGAAGGAAGGGAACAAAAAAAAAATACCATCCTCCCTTTCACACACTCCTCCCCTCCTATATATATATATATATATATATATATATATATATATATATATATAAACCAAGGAAAAAATAAACGACTAAATGGCCCTCGTGCAGCAAGGGTCACACGTTTTGAACTCATCCACATCTTATGTGGGGGCTCATTCGGTTGTCGTGAAGCAAATTCGACCCGTCCATATATAAGGGTTTTAATTTGATGTCATAGGCCCAAGTTTGAGGTTAAAACTCATCTCATATGGGCTCAGAGCTTCTAATAAAAAAGTAGAAGAACCTTTCTGTGAGTTCACGACTGTCTTCTTAAAATGAACAGATCAGATCAGCCAAGGAGTGGACTGAATCTCTTTTTTTGTGGGGCCCACATGTTGAGGGTCAAATATTGCATATTAAACCCCAGTTGTTACTTGATTTTATATACATGATAATGCTTAATGCTCTATTTTAATCGTGTTTGTGTTACAAGGTGAATTTAGGAGCTTGGACTGAAAAAGGTATTAAAAGCATGTATTTAACGCTAAAAAATTACCAATGCAAGGGACGGATCTTAGGGGACCGAGATTAAAGAATTCACATGCCAAAGATCTGAGAAAATCAAGTGATTAACGATAAAAGGGCCTGAAAGTCATCTTGAATGTAAGATCACAAGGTTCCCACCATCCGTTTGGCTCGAAACTTTATATCTGGCCTGAGGATCATAAAGTAACCGTACGTTCACGTAAAATTTCAGCCATTGGATCTTTGTGGAAGTGGCCAAACGGACAGATCAACCACTAAATCACAGATTTGGGGCCCACCTGATCTCTGGATATGCCTCAATTTTGAACTCAACTCCTTAAATTAAGTGGAGAAACGAATGAGCGGTGTAGATTCTCTAGGAAACACCAAAAATGGGCCCCACAAGAGGGTGCATGTGCATGAGGGGCGTTACACTCCTGTGCACCAACCGGGCAAGCATGGTCAAACCGTGTTTGACCTGAAATTTCTTGTTGAGGAGATCCCTGTTTCGCACCTGCTACGTTTTTGAACTAGCGTTGACTGATAAGGTGGACCATTTGACCCGCATCATGACTCGGTCGGGAAATCCGGACCGTCCATCAGATTGGGATGGGAAAAACGAGCAGGTCTATAAAGTTTCTTTTAAAACGCAGCAACGAATGGAAACTGATGATAGACGATGCAATGACGGAGCATTGTAGAGTCCATTCCACGTAAGAAATATTCGAGAAAACTCATGGATTGGATTTAGACCGTTTAAATAGAAGAAAGAGGGCTTCTGATTCCCTTCGCAATACCAAAGACAAAAGTAGCAGATCCGAGCGGATCTGGATCCGCAAAACTTGCGCGCGAAAGGCTTCACCGCATGGGAAGGAGATTGAATGGATGGCCAAATTTGTGATCTAGTGGAGCCATTGACGCCAGTAAGCTAATCTAAGAAGCCCAGGCCACCATCTGATCAATCTTGCATCATTCTGAAGGAAGAGATGGGGGTGTCCATGGCCCATGCGAAAGAAATTATGGAATCTTTCTTACACAGATCCCTTCTTGTGTAAATAGGGTCGGTTGTAATTGCAAAAACTACGTAAGTTTCACACAAGTCCGTTGCGTCAAACACGCTGAAACATGTTCGCAATGCTGTGCGATCGGACCACTGATTTAGTGGGCCAGGGGTTAGCTAACGATGATCAGGGACGTCCAGAGGATTGATCCAATGCAGCTAAGGGACGGTACTAATTTGTTTCTAAAACAGGGGATTAACGAGCTGATTCAACATTAAATGATGGAACCAAGAGCAAGCCGATCAGGGACCAAAAAGATGACCCATCAGGAGATCATCCTACGACCAATACTGTGAATGGTGTAGATGGAGGATGATCTCCAAGAAATTCAGACTGAAACCATCCCAGCGGTGTAGTTGAGCATGATATTACGCAGTTAATAGCGTGTAACCAATCCGCTAGAAGATTCGACGCAGGTTATAAAAACAGGCCGTAGGGAAGAACGTGGGGGGCGGTAGAGAACGGGAGCAGGCAGAGAGAGAGACGGTAGAGAACGGGAGCAGGCAGAGAGAGAGAGAGAGAGAGAGAGAGAGGAGAGAGAGAGAGAGAGAGAGAGAGAGAGTGGAGCGTGGCTATCTTTAGAGAGTTTTTTTTTCTCTTTCCTTAATTGATTTTCTTTATGTTTTTATTAAGATTTCTAGTTTAATCATGGTCATGATTAGCTAAACCTCTTAGCTAGGGCTAAGAGGTGTAACTTGTAGCGAGATGGGTTGTTTTCTATTCTTTGATTCTTGTTGGTTGAACTCCCTTTGATTTAGTTTGACTATAAGATATACTTTCAGTTTTTAATGGTTTATTGTGACTTAAATTACAGTAGATCTGTAATATCTTTGAGTATGTTCTTTTCATTATGAGATTGTGAATTTAGGAGGTCTTGTTATTCACCATCGTCTCCTGGGCATGGTTGGATGATGAAATTCTTCCTAACGTTCATAACTCTCTCAGAATGGATGTGGATTAGTTAGATTCTGTTGTTTGCTTTGTCTAATGGGCATGGCCTTATGATGGAATCAAGTCCAATTTTCATACATTTTCTCTATTGATAACTAGATCAAAGGACGTTCATAATTGTTTTAATGAATTATGTTCCATTTGGATGAAGATAGGACTCTAAGTCCTATTGTGTTCTTGAATTAAGCATAGATCTCCCTGATATCTACAAGTGGATCCTTAGCACCCTATTTTTCCACTTTTGAATTTTACAAGTTTTAGTTTAATATTTCACCATTATTTTCTTAAAATTTTCTGATTTAGATTACATCTTCTTCTAATTCTACTTTTAGTTGCTTTCAGATTACGTACAAGGTTCAGTCCCTGTGGATTTGACCTCGGTTTTATCAAGATTATTACTACATCACAACCCTATACTTGGGGTGTGAACACCACATTCCCTTTTCAACAAAAAACTTTTCCTTTCAAGTTAAGGGCCCACCGTACAAGGAGCAACTATGACATAGGGTCATTTTCTTCCTTAGAAAAATAAAAAAGTGCCCTTGAAGCTTTTTTTTTTTTTTTTAATGTGAGTTTGAACATGAGAGGCTAAAGATATGACCACGTCATAAGCTATTGTGACCAAAAACCCCTCACCGTAGAGGTACAAGAAGTTTTTGTAGTCGAGGTTGTGCGCCCTACTAAAATGCCTATACACTCTGTCCATCAGTTTTGCAAGACCACAATAGTATAGGGATCTAAAATCCATACGGAGGCACAAGAAGTCATTGTAGTCAGAAGTTGCGTGGCCCACTGAAATGCCCGTGACAAATACACTCCGTCCATCAATTTTGCAAGACCACGATAGGACAGATAGGACAGGGATCTAATACCATACGGCTCAATCTGATTTGCGCACTGTGGGAACGGAAACGTCCACCATTTTCAGGTTGCTGCTACTTTCCCTTTGGTTTCAGTCATAATAAGATTCAAATAGATAGTTGAGTAGTGATCAGGTCCATTGGTTTGATTTAGGGTTTGTCGGGCTGAAAAATGAACCTAATGTGATTGAGATTATAGCCCACCTTGTGATGATCTTTCTTTTTAGATTTGATGAGCCTAACTGGACTAAAAGCTTGAAATAATTTAAATTGTCAAATATGTCCTCTTGGGTCAAAGATATAGATCATCATCTAAATAAGCAATAATCTTTCTCCATTGTTTGATCTAGATGATCCAACTAACAGTCCTGCGTTAATAATAATGTGTAATGCATTAAAAACACCAGAATGATCCAATAGCGGGCAATCAAAAGATCAACAATGGAGATTAACTTAGTCCTAATGCTCATTACACCAGATTGTTAGACTTTTGGAAATGCAAAGGAAAAAATAATAATAATCCAGATTAATTAATAAGCCTTTTAATTAGTTAAAAACACGTATTCTAGATTTAATTAGCAATGCCTTTTTAATTGCTTCTGTTGAATGCTGTTGTAAGCCTCATACGATTTAAACTATCTTTTCTCAACTACAACTCTTTTGCTTAAAAATTAGGTCTATTGTTATTAGTTATAGATTAGTCAGTTTATTTTCTTTGATTAAATATTTG
>JAJHSJ010000002.1:105353504-105425629 GCA_021015155.1 Magnolia officinalis
AGGCCCATTGTGATGTATTCAAAGGCCCGTGGGATATGGCCCATTGCAATGTACATAAGGCCCTTTTGATGTGGCCCACTTGATTTACAAAAGGCCCATATGATGCGGCCCATTTGATGAATATAAGGCCCATGGGTCGAGGCCCAAATAGGATGTCCTTAGGGCCATTGCAATGAGGGATTCCTCCATAGTGTGTGTAATAATGTTTGATGACAGGTTATGCCTTGGGAGAAATGTTGGTTTGACGTCCACGTTGTAAGAATAATGTTGGTTAAATGTCCGCATTATAACTCTCCCTAGGGCCCATTAGTAGGCCCACATTTGTTGATAGTTCACCACTTTATAACATGCTTAGTATAGCTCCATGATTCATACCCATACGCATCATTTGTATGCTTGATATGAGGAATATTTGATCATAGCATAAGCCATTGGGTTGAGACATTTACGGGACTCCTTATGAGACGGAGTGCCCCACATGATCGCGTGGTACGCGTGAGATTGCTGCATGATTGTACGATGTGAATCATACATCTCACATATATGTGACTTGATCACTGCACGCCCTAGCGACATCAGGGCCGTGGCTCCATAGGCACATCGTGGATGGCCGTATCGGATACCGGAAATACTTTGTTCTAGCACTGTAGGCACTTAGGATGTCCTTGGGTGAGAGTCCCAGAACCTTTGGTACCAGGAGATGCTTCAACGTCTAGACGAGTGGATACACGAGCGCCCGAGTGCCGAAATACCAATAGGCCGCGTTCTCCCACTGTGTCGTGGTTGGTTGGAAAGGGGTGTGTGGCTTTATCCGCCTGAGTGAGGGGGCTATAAGCTAGGTTAAGTTTGACCAGCTCGTAAATGTGTCCGCTATCGACGAGCCGGGTAGGTATTGGCAGACTACTGGTCAGGCAGATAGTGTGGTCTCTTCCACTTGCTTGACTGTGCAGCTAGGGAGGAGGCAATCAGTGTGAGGTGTATTAGACCCCGGTGATATCTAGAGAGGAACTGTACTGATATGTGTACATGATGAGGACTGACATGCTTGTATTGCATCTCGTATATGCCATTCGGCTACGTAGGCCTTGCATTGCGTCGGTATGGCCGATTACATTCATGTTTTGCATCGCATGGCCTTAGTATGGCCGATATCATTCATGCCTTACATTACATAGATCTGGTTGTATTCATGAACTTACCGCATATTTCCGCATTACTCTGATATTGTACACTTGGCATGTGCCTTGTACACACACTTACACCACCCTCTAAGTTTTTGTAAGCTTATGCACGACCGTTGCGTGCAGGTTGGGGTAGCGTGGACAGCAGCAGCGCTGAGGCAGGAGGAGGAGTGTAGATCAGATCATTTTTGAGCCTTTGACTATACTGTATTCCCTTTCCGCATTGTACTTAAAAGTTTTTGTTATAGTGGATATGTGGTGTTGTTGTTTTGTGACTTGGTTATGCTTGTGGTTATGCCATTAAAAAAAAAATCATATTGAAATCCTCCTTGTAGGATCCCAGGATCGAAAATCTGGCGTATAGGCGCTGGTGGAAGCCGAGAATGGGTACTACGAAGGCTGTCGGCGCCGATTCGGCGATCGGAAATTTTGTGAGCCGGTTTTCGAGTCTGGGACGTGACACTTGTTTTATAATTGACTATTCAAAATTTTTAAATTTACTTTTGTTTGATACTTGATACACTTAATATATTTATTATATTTATGTTAAATTGTTAATGTTAATATTTACATAATTTTTTAAAAAAAATAATAAATTATATTTATTTATTTATTTTGCAGATACTCGTGAAGAATGTTGGAATACCATGTATATCCTAAAATCATAATTTATTTATTTATCTAATTATGTACGGATATAAGCTAATTATTTTATTCTGAATTCTAATTTCATAATTTACAAAATAATTATGTGGACCTTATATTTATATTATTTTTTTAAATCAGACTTTAAATTAGTATGAATTGAAAGTTTAATTTAACATCGGGTTAAGATTTTGATTTAAATAAAATATCATCTAAATTAAATATATAAATCCCTAAATGCTTAATATTTAGACTTAGAACGATTTAATTTGACAAGAGGGATTCTAAAACTTTTAAATTAGAATACAAACTTAGTAAAATTATTTTATCTATTATATATATATATATATATATATATATATATATATATATATATATATATATATTTCTTAAATTCAGAAATAAATTTAATTAGTATTTAATCTAAATCAACTAATTTAGATTAATTACCCTAACTCAGATTTATGGTATAAATTTTAACACTTGATTCAGAAATAAAAGATATTATGACATAATCTACAAGTTAATTAGATTCAGTAATTACTAAAATTCAGAAAGCAGATATCATGTAGAAATGAATTTGAAAATATTTATTAAAGACATTATAAATAAATTTCAGAAAATATATAAAATCAGAAAATTCATAAGTGGAGGAGAATCACCCACATAATAATCAACTACAATAATATTCCTATTAAAAATTTGGGAATAAATTTCTTAATAAATACCTAAAAATGATAAACTTCAGGTAATATCACCTACCTTAAAAGTCTGATGATCTGCCTCCACTCAAATCTCTCTTTTTTGATCTACAGAGCTCTCTCTATCTCCCTCTCTCTAATTTGATTGATTCCTTCGTTTTCTTTATCTCCTTTTTTCTTTAATATAAAAGAGTGTGTAATGGAATGGAGGAGTGAGGTTATGGGACGGCTTCATTTAGTGGGAGGTTCGGCGGCCATTACCGTACAAAAAGAAAGGAAAGTGAAGAAAGTGGTTTAGTCGTGCGGAAGATTTAACTTTTTGTTTTTATTTTATTTTTATTTTTTTTAAGATATGGTGGGTCCCACTACGATAATATAAATCTACTCCGTCCATTATCTCGATCAGGCCAAGAGAAGGCATAAGGCCAAAAATGAGGCTGATCCAAAACTTAGGCGGGCCACATGTAAGCGGACGGTGGGGTTAGTTCCCACAAAAATATGGGTTGTTGCATTGGAAGGGATTGGAAGTTAAATCTTGGGATTGGCCGGGTGTGCCAAACAGACTGAGTGATCTGATCCCGGGATATAGCAATCCCATGGATCTTAAGACAATCCATTGACAACACCATCATTACCTTTAAATCTCATCCAATCAACCTTAATCCGTTCAAATTTGCCTGGGACGTGTTTGGTTCGAGGGATTGGAAGGGATGAGAAGGTTTAATCCCAGGATTGGTCGGGCATGCCAAATAGGCTCAATATAGCAATCCTATGGATCTTAAGACAATCCATTGACAACACCATCATTACCTTGAAATCCATGCCATCCAGCCTAATACCATTCAATACCTTCCAAACCACCCGGCCAAACGGGCCCTTAGTCTAGGGTTGAAATCTCTCTTAAGTATGATGTCAATATGACATGTATACTATTCATAAGGTCATTCCTACTGGGATGAACTTAAAACGCAAAAAGTTATATATCCTCATACTTTTATGGCCCCATGAATGTTTCAACTATGAACGTTCAATCATCTGTTGTGGAGCCCACTTGAGATCGGTATCATTTTTGGACGATGTCCTTTCATGATACGAAGAAAAAATAATAATAATAATAATAATAGTAATAAAAAGAAGAAGAAGAAGATGGACTAGAAGGATTTCTCACAAATATAACGGTGGCCAAGAAGTTAAAGGAAAAGGCTTTTTCTTTATTTTTTTTTTCTGGAAATCCTTTGACAAGAGTGCATTAGGTATGACCCCGGCCACCACCATCTTGATGTACTTATTCTATGTCCATGCCGTTCATCCATTTTTTGAAATAATTTTATGGCACGAACCGAAAACCGAAGAAGATCCAAGTCTCAGGTGTACGATGCTATAGGAAATTGGTGATGAATGTCGTACCGTTAGAAACTTTCTAGGCCGACTGTAATGTTTCCGTAATGTTTATTTTCCATCCAATGTGCTGATAAGGTTACATAAACTTGGATTAAGGTTTTCTAAATAAAAAAAAAAAGACAAATATCATCTTAATCCAAAACTTTTGTGACCCATAATGGTCCATCATCACCCTTTTCCTATAATATGGTCCACCTAAGAATTGGATCTACTTCATTTTTAGGATAATGCATTAAAAATGATCAGGTAAAATGGATTAAATGCGTGGATACAGAATAAATACATCAACTTGGTCCCACTGTTATGGCCGCATCTAATCCGCTCTTAGTTTGACCACACAGCTGAACGCATGTTGACGCAGATAGGCCCGGGCTACTCATTTACATGCCACACATGTGCCAACATGGCATGATAGGTCTGAGATCCAGTCCATCCATCAGATAAGGCACCATTAGATGGATGCCCTAGCCCAAGATCGAGGTTGATCAGCCCGCCAAAAGGGCTACAAATTGCAAAACAAATGTACATCCTCTCAAAAAAAAAAAATAATAATAATAAAATAAAATAAAAAAATGGTATGGAGTTTTGTCTGACCTATCCATAGGACACCGAATTCACTCACCATTCTTAAAATATGGGAAAATTGATCTTTCTACTCTTATTATTATGCTTAATTGGAAGCATGCTCTGTAGATACGGCAAGTAATGGGTCCTTTCTCTTTTGTTTTTCCTCTTTTTTTTTTTTTTAATGTTAGCTTGTTAGTACACCCACCATCAGTTCACACTTCACTGTTAGCCACTCCACTGGGGAATCGATACCAAGACCTCACTGTTGCTCCGGCGGTAGACTCTTGGGAGTTTCAACACCTGTTCAGGGGTTCGAGTATACATAGGTGGTGAAATCCACTGTGGCGTGAGTGTGTGTAAAAAAAAAAAAAAAAAAAAAAAAAATACGGTGAGTAATTTTCGAGTAAAAAATTCCTGTACAAGGTCCTAAGAGATGTATCTGTCCCCCTGTGGCTGTGTAATGTCCACAGTGATGTCCGTGACAAATCTATTCCGTCCATCTGTTTTGAAAGACCACAAATAGACAGGAAAAATTCAAAACTCAGATGGGCTACACCAACGAGATGGTGGAAACGAAATTAAACGTCCGTCGACCGTTCATGATACGAAACTTCTGTCAACCCAATCATTCAATCCACACTGTTTTGTCTGGTATGGCCCATATGAGTTTTGGATTTTTCTGATTTTTAGTTTCTTGAATTTATCTGATTTTTAGTTTCATGTGCTGTGTTGATGCAAAACAGATGGATGAAGCGGATTTTTCACGAGTAACAATCTGTGTGTCCTCGATCATTTTCAGGTTTCTATAACTACTAAGATTTTTTATTATTTTATTATTATTTTTTTTGGTATGTGGGTTATAAGATGGTTTACTGATCCAAGATTATTTTTTTGGTATTTGGGTTATAGATGGTTTACTGATACATCACAACGAGACGAGGAGAAAATGCCGTTACAGTCGAATCCTATGCAATGAGAGAGCAGTTTTGCCATTTTTTAATTACAATTCTTAAACGGTACAAAACTCAAATGCCATGCGACAATTAAGAGATATTTAAGATCGATCAACTAGAAAGTACTAGAGCATTTCTCTAACATCTTTTCCCAAAAGTGTAATCCTTGCTTCTGTACCTATTCTTGCAAAACCCAACAAACCCAATATAAATAAGTAAAAAGGGAAAATAATAATTTTAAAAAAAAAAAAAAAAAAATGTATATAAGAACAAACAATGAGAAGCATGTACCAAGAGCTGTTCCATATCAACCTTCTACAACCATTTCTCTAAGAAGCACTTTCCAACGATTATTGCCATCGATTTCTGAATTGGCCACGTCAGAAAACATGAGCTCAAGCAATGATCACAGCTCTTCAAACAATGATGAAGAGAACGATGGTGGTCATGGTGGTTGGGCACGCACGAAGAGAGCCCAACAGCTGCAAGATCTACACTCTCTTGTTCCAAACCAGATAGAGGTTGAACTTTTTCTTCTTCTTTATTATTATTATTATTATTATTATTATTATTATAGAAATTACAAAAATAAAAATCTCGTATACAATGGCAGACCGACGAGAGATCAATCCTCGAAGGTGCTCGAGATTATCTTCAAAGAATTCACGAGGAGACGGAGCAGATCGAGCGGGAATTGCCGGAGAAGTATGCGAGCTCGTCGGAAAGCCAAGGACCTCAAATATTGGGAGTACAATAATATATTTCTTTCTTCCATTCTTCTTCAGTTTTCTAAATTTCATAATCTTTGCATTTTCTTTTGAGTCACGCATGCATGCTCGGGCATGGTTCTCGCACGTGCATGTGGGGTTGAAATGGAGTGGTTGAGGTTGTTTATCACGTGTGGTAGGTGGAAACGGAGGAGCTGACGGAGGGGAGATTTATAATAAAGATGAGTTGGAGGAAAGGGTCGAGAGGAGTGGGTCACGTGCAACGCGTGATTGAAGGTTTGGACGTGAAGATCACTTCGGCCTTCGTCTACGAAGATATCCCTGATGAAATGTTGACCACGGCCTACGTCGAAGTAATTTCTTCCCTTCAATCAGACCGTCCATCCAGTGCATCGTGTAGCCATTTTGAATTATCATAACTAAATCTACTAATCATATCGCTAGGATCTTCCTTTATATGTGCTTGTTGGAAAATGGATCCTCCATGATATTTCCGACTATATATGGACGGTCTTGATCCCTACATCACATTGCTACGTATTCTGTGCAGAGATATCATTCCATACTGGGGTTCTATTAAAATGGCCGTTGGTCTGGGTCCAGGGCTACAATTTAAGCCATTTTAATAGAACCGAGATGATGGACTCATCTCAGGCTATGTCCAAGAGTCCATCAACCTGTTTATATCATTCGTGGTGGGCACACTTAATTAATGGACAGCCCATATCTTGCACAAAATTGGGTAGGCAGGCTGTGGGCCCCACCGTGATTTATTTATTTTATCCATTCCGTCTATCCATTTTACCAGATAATTTTAGGGCTTAAGAACAAAAAGAAGCGTTACAAAAGCTCAATTGGACTACACCACGGTAAATAGTGTGAATTGAACGTATGCCGTTGAAAATTTCTTGGGGGCTACAGAAGTTTTGTCTCAAGCTGATATTTGTGTTTTCCCTTCATCCATGTCTTTGTGATCTTATGAATAGGTTGGATGACTACAAACATCATATGTGCCCTAAAAAGGTTTTAACTGTGGAAATCATTACTGTGGTCTGGCCCACTTGAGATTTGGATATGCTTCAATTTTAGGTTCAGCCTCTAAAATGATCTGGAAAAATGGATGAACGGCATGGATAAACCATATGCATTCACGGTGGATCTAACAAAGCTTAATCAGGACCATAGAAGCATATTGAGTTGGTACGCAATCTTGGCTCGCGCTCATTAGGGGTGTCAATGGGCCGGGTTCGGGGAAAAATCAGAATCCTAATTAGGGCTGGCCCGACTGCCCGGCCCGTTGACAGCCCTAGAATCCTTTCAGCCTGTCAGGCCCAGTCAGGGCTGGGGCCTATGTTTTACTTTTCAGGCCAGGTTCGGATGGACATTAGCCTGCCCCTAGACCGGCCCGTTGAAAGCCTTACTCTTCGCTACTATCTTGTCTTTGATTGGCCTGATTTAGAAACACCCCACCTAATGATTGGTCAAGATCTCGCACACGTTTTCCATGTTTGCGAGCATGCCGTAATCTCTCCTTGCAAGGATCCCCTCGCACTTCTCTCACTTTTTCTTTTTTTTTTTTCTCTTTTTCATGGTACCCTAGAGGCGGCCACTGTGACGTTGTGCGTGCACATGGCTGTTAGGGGGTTGGGTCAGGTTAGTGCTCAACCCTAGCCCAACCCAAAGTTCCTATACCTCAACCCCAACCCAACTCAGCTGGGAATTCTCAACCCTAGCTCAACCCAAAGTTCCAATACCTCAACCCCGACCCAACCCAACCCAACCTTGAGGCTGGGTATTTTCAACCCAAGCCCAACCCAAGCAGGTTAGTCTATCATATTTCAATACAATCTTATTTTTTGTACCTATGATTTTATTAATTATATGTATACTTATTTATGAAGAAAAAAAAAAGTTTATTTTTTTTCTAAACAAACAAGCTAAAATATAGGACAACTCCTTTAAAAGTCGTGTCGTGTCGTGTAGCACGCCATCTATTTGGGAGAGAGAAATCTATCCTATCTTAATAGCTTGAGTCATGGCAAATGACATGGACCAATGAAATCCGATGGCACTTAAATTTCTTATGCCTTCAACACAAACAATCTACACTCAATTATAATTTATAACTTATATATATATATATATATATATATATATATATATATATATATCGGGTTCGGGTTGGGTCAGGCAACCCGAGACCTCAACCTGAGCCTGACCCAAGTTTTATCTGGTTGGTGTTTATATAGCCCAAGCTTGAGACCAGACCTGATACATCCTGCCCAAGCCCTACCCAATGACGGGTCAGTCATGGGTCGGTCGGGTTGAACCCACCCGACTTTCAGCCCTACGTTTTGGTGCGTTGCACAGATAGAGAGTATCAAAACATCGCACTCCCATCATTCAAATGACTAGGCCTCTTTAGATCCTTTTACGTCGATCTGATTCAGGCAATGTTCAGGAAACTCCAAATTTATTCATCACATCCCCTGTATCTTCATCATTCTGATCAGCCAAGTTCCTCAACTGCTCATAGGTGATGATTATGCCGCTTGGAGTCATGACATTGTTGCCCTTAGTGTAAATAATAATAATAATAATAATAATAATAATAAATAAATAAATAGATAAATTTATAAATTGTGCTTTGTTGATGGTCATACCCACAACCATCTAGTGATTTGTCTACTTTTGCCTTGTGTATCCGTTGCAACCATACGGTCCTATCTTGGAATCTCAATGCCCTAACTAAAAAGTTATCAAACAATGTAGTCTACATGGACAATACTTATGATGTTTGGTCTACTTGATCAATTTTCTCAAAGCAATGTTCCACCCATATTTCAACTCGAGCACTTCATCAGTTCTCACACACTAGGCCATATCGACCATTCCCACATATTTTTCTAAGTTGAAATCATATTGGAATCAACTATGCTTCTCTTCTTCTTCTTCTTTTTTTTTTTTTTGTGCACTTACTTCTCATCACTAATAACAATATTTCATGCAATTTCTTATGGGGCTTAATGAAATTTATTCAACAATTCAAGGACAACTCTTACTTATGAATCATCTTTCTACAATCAGTAAAGTGTACTCTTTGCTATTACAAGAATAAAAACAGCAAAAAGTTTCTATTGCCCACAAACCTTCCGATGATGCCACAACTTTGCTCGCTGTGAACATGAGTCGATCCAATGTGAGTCATTCTCACGATCCAAGGAGAAACCTTTCTAAAGACAACCATGACTGGTGTCACCATCGACCCACTTGTATCACAAATGAAAATTTTTATGCACTTCATGGTTATCCACTTGGTCATCACCTCCACAACTCTTAACTCCTTCCAAATCAGGCGCACTAGTACTACTCCATGGCAATACAAGTCCTGTCGGCCCTGCTACATTTGCTCCCAATTTCACTCCAGATCAGTATTGCTAGTTCTACCGATATATTGAGTTTTAAGCATTTGAGCAATTATAAGATTTTTTTTTTTTTTTTTTTTCATTAGCACAAAGTTTAAAATGGCAATTTACCAACTATGGTTCATACAAGTGAAGCCCATATTTCATTTACCCAGACGATTGGGTGATGCAACCTTCCATGTATTGACTATGACTAAAAGATCTCCAGTGTATAGAGATCCTAGCTATGAATCTAGGGCCTTCTTTCATACCAGTTGAATAACCCTCGTATTTTTCGTAGTGTCTACTTGCAAAACAACTATTGAAACGTTAGGATTATCATATCGAGGAGCTTTTTAGGGCATGGTCCCTAAACAGTTGCTGTGACTGGATCACTGAACCATGGGTTCCACTTTTATAAACTGAAACTCAATAAGAGTATATTGCGGATATCCTCCGGTCAATGATCATCCTATTCCTCATCTTGAGTAATGCTAATTCCATATAATATCTTTCTTTTAGATGGAAGCTGGGTTTTCACTCGAGGCCTCATCGTTGAAACCAATATCCAAGGACTCAAACCCAACCCACCTCATGTGGGCAATTAACTTTTTCAAAATCTCTATAAGGAGAATGAAAATTGAATAGGCTTTCCCTTGACAATCTTCACTTCATTGGAGTCCTAAAGAATTCGCGGATGGTTTTGGAAGCTGAGTTCAATGAGAAGTAAGAGATGTGGTTGTCTCTTGGTAAAGCTAAGGAGTCAGGCCTGAACAGATTCTCTTCAGCATTTTTTATATTTTTTTCAGTCTTGTTGGGATGTAGTGAAAAGGATGTTCTTGAAACATTAAAAGAATTTGCGCTGAAGGGCGAATGAGCGCAAAAGCATGAACCCGACCTCTATCATGCTTATTCCAAAAAAAAAAAAAAAAAACAGGGGCATTAGAGGTTAAAGATTTTTGTCCTACAAGCCTCATCGGGAGTATATATGAAATTCTAACAAAATCTTCCAAGCATGGCAATTAAGTCAGGCACTTCCTTCTTTCATCTCTCAGAATCAAGGTGTTTTTTGTTAGTGGCCGATAAATAATAGATGGGATCCTTGTTACAAATGGGTGCATCCATTCTAGAGAATCTTCTAGCATTTTTGGCGTCCTTTGGATAATTAACATGGAGAAGTCCTATAACCATGTTGGATGAGAGTTTATGATGTATACTTGATAACTGGAGGTCGTGGATAAAGGAATGCATCACTACTTTGTCATACTTGATTCTACTTAATGGCGTGCCAACAGGTTACTGTTGAAGCCCCAGAGGTCTTCGCCAAGGAGATCCCATTTCCCCCTCTTTATGGTTGTGGGTAAGGGCTTAAGAAAAAAGGGACATGGTGAAAGGCTTTAGTGTTGGAACTCCCAATTCCACATTTTCCATTTGCGATTTGCAAATGACACCTTACATCTCACAATGGATCCTCATAATTGACTATCTAGAGCTAGCTATTGATGTAGCATAGGGGTGGGGGCCAACGATCACCTTCGGGCCTCTGTCCCATTCAATTCTCTCCCTCGCCAATCTTCCCAAAGATTACATTTTTCTTCTCAAAATTCCACATTTGGTTGCTTGAGAAGAAAATGAGGAAAAACACAAATATCATTTGATAAGTTGGGGGACAGTCCAAAGAAGTGAAAAAGAAGAGGGCTTGGTTGTGGGAAATATTAAGGAAAGAAATTGAAGTCTTCTTCAATGGTCGTGGAGATTCAGGAATGAGCAAGAAGCATTATGAAGAAGGGCTGTTGCAAGCAAATGCGGCCAGGATAATCGGTCTGTCCCAAAGTCAGTAATAGGAAGAAAGGTTACTGGCAAATGGAAGAATGTTGTCACGAAAACAGAAACGAAAGCAGAAAAAGAATATATAGCTATATATATATATATATATATATATATATATATATTAGGGAAAGAACATGTTTCAAAGAAAAAATGGGCAACGAAATCTAGTTTTGGAAAGATGCAAGGGTAAGGGACGAAGCTCGTTTAAAATTTATATATATATATATATATATATATATATATATATATATATATATATATAATTATATATATATATATATATATATATATAGCATCATCATCAGGAGCCATTGAGACAGATTGTTACCAAGTCATGAGTGAGAATATTTAATGGAACATCACATTCAAGAGAGGCCTCAACGATGAAAAGTGGCAGAGATGATACCTCAGGTTTGCAATGCTTGTTGAATACTGTTTTCTTCATGCATTGCAAGGAAGACTCGCGCATTTTGAATTGGATGTCTCGTGGATCCTTCACCTCATTATCTCCCTTCCCATTTGCTCTCAGGCTTGGTCCCTGTTCTTTGTTCCTTGCAAACAGTGAAGCCTTTAAGGCCAACTGGTTCAAGCATTATCTAGATATGTGGAATCTTGATGTAGAGCGGGTCGCGGTACAATTACATGGCAAAGATGGATCAGAAAAGGCCCGGTCGGCGACAGAAGTGATCTGGACCATTAGACCTCAAATCAGGGGTTTCTCGCAATTCCGAGCGTCGCAACCCAGCGTAGCTGGGTTGGTTGGCTAAAGTAGCTCGTTCTACCCCAAAATCATATATTTTTCGTCCGCTAACTCATCCCGGATTGCGAGATACGCCCGATTTAAGGTCTGATGGTCCAGATCACTTCTGTCGCCGACCAGGCCTTTTCTGATCCATCTTTGCCATGTAATTGTCCGCGACCCGCTCTACATCAAATCTAAGGGGGGGAATATAAAAAGAGGAAAGAAATAACAGAATTATCAACTGATGCTTTCCATGAGGACTAACAGAAAAACATGGATTTCAATTTTAAGTTCTTGTTTGGATTGCAAATTGCAGTCTTATATTCCTCTCATAGTATTCACTATGAACAAAAGTATAATGGTTGTTGGATGGAATCCAGTTTTTATTCTTGGCTATTCGATCAACACAAATCTTCACGTTAAAGGAAAACCATTTTCCTTTTCCATTGAACATGGTTATGGAACTGTCCTCCTCTTCAACATCCTCCAAACTAGTTATTATAGAAGGTAACTCAAGAAAACTTATTTATGATAACCTGATAAACACAACAGGATTTTGGAGAATTCTCTAGATTTCTGTATATTAGCTTTAACCTCAACAGGGTTTATATTTACAATGTGTATACAAGGAATGTGCATAGAAGTAAAGATAAATCAATGGATATACGTGGAAGGGATATTCATGGAAGAAAATCAATTGTGGATAATGATTGTCACCCCCCTCAAACTGATGTAGGTGATCAACCAGTAACAGTTTGCCAACAAGGAAATCATGTCTAGCGATTGGCAAAGTCTTCGTAAGAATGTTAGCACTATGGTCCTGAGACGTTACATGAGGGAGCGAAATAATGTTTTACTGAAACTTTTCGTCAATAAAGTGACAATCAACTTCAATGTGCTTTGTCCTTTCATGAAAAACAAGATGATAACCGGATAAACACAAAATGATTTTGGAAAATTCTCCAACTTTATGTATATTAGTTTTACCCTTAACAGAGTTTTTATAAACTTACAATGTATAGACAAGGAATGTGTATACAAGAAAAGATAAATCAATGGAAGGGATATACATTAAAGAAAATCAATTTTGGATAATGGTTATCGATTACATAGGCCCATAAGTTTCCTCCAATCCTTAGGTATTATCCTATGAACATTGATGAAATCTGTCTTTTGGCCTCCAGGCTTAAAATTGTATAGTATTTCTGAGTCGTTCTCCATCAACTATAGGGTACATGCATTCCATGTGTGCAATGATTACGGAAATCGTGGGACAAATATGTAAGATATCCTAGCCATTCATCAGGCCTATCATGAACATACCCTATACCAAAAGCCACATGTTTACATCGAACATAGACCATGGGTCTTTTTTTCTCTTACTGTCTATTTCTCTCAAACTCATCCAGGTGCATTGGCCTCTTACTCAGGAATCACCTCTTAAACCTCTCCACAACTCACCCGAGCAGTTTTCACCATTAGATCAGACCATTTTATCTTAATCTCTAGAGATATTAAAGTTAGCAAGATCATCATAAGTATTCGATAATTCAACGCCAAATATGGAAGGATTAGTGCAATTATATTTTCTTTAAATTGTTCATTTGCAAGACTAATTCATTATCTTTTTCCTTTAAATGGGCTTCTGAAGGTAAAGAAAGAGATGGGAATGACTGAAGAGGAGCTCCAACATCTTGTCATCAGTGCAGCCAGGAGGTCAGGTTTGTTCCCATAAATCCTTGAAAGTGGGGCTATATTTGTGATGATAGTGAGGACAGTGATGGATTAAGAAGCAACGGCAACGGCACGCGGATGGACCACATCATGCCATCATGTGCAGTACACATTCTTTATGTAGTAACCAGTAACCCGAGCCACATTAGAATCCAAACGTTGGATTGTGGCCGCTTTCAGATGATTTTATTTTTTATCATGTTATGTTTGTGAATCAATATTGTTAGATTGTTCATGGGTTTTATGTTTGAGCCCATGGTTTCAACATCGAGGTTTGGTTCATCCCTCCCACAATGTAGAGGTATCAGAGCATAGATGCATGAATGTTCATGTTGAAATGTACCTTTAGCTTTGATTATTAATTCAATCACAACCATATTTCACCAACATCTAAGGGGATTCACTCCATGCTAGTCAATATCACGGCAGTTTGTAAGATTGGTCATGTTTGATCAATGCCATTATGCATTACTTGATACATGTGTTTAACGAAACTGAGACCTATTTACATGATACATGCTAGGGATAAACTCAAAGAATATCGGCATGATGATAAACCCTACAAAAACTTCATATTTTTAGATCAAAGGACAAATCAGAAAAAGTTTGATTCCACTCAAAGAACAAACTAAGGATCCGAACACATCGAAGATGGCAGCTCTTAAGATTGTGCAGCTACCACCTAGGTGCAGAGACCCACTTTGGTAACATTAGGAGTATTTGCCGGCTTACATTCAAAGTGATTTTGCTTTTTAACCAGCTTCCCATTGCAGCATGAATCCAACAATGAGATCTGGGACTGTTAACAGGCCAGGCTAGCCCTTGGACTTTTGTGCTGGGCTTGGGTTGGATTATCAGGCTTGGGCTTAAAATTCAGGCTTGTTTTTCAATTGGGTCAGGTTCGGACGGTGTACACTAGCCCGTCAGCCCAGCTCAAATCTAGCTCAGTCAGGCCCATTAGGATTTGCAAAGTGCAAAAGGTAATTTTGTAATGTATAGAATATAAAAATCCTTATTTACTCTGTCACTCAGCTCATATTTATTTTGTAGCCTGTGATCCAACTAACAATGACTCGGGCTCGGTCTCTGGCCGGGCTCGAACTGGATCATTTTGTCTAGTCATGGCTCAAGCTAGGCTCGGACCTATGTTGAACAATGCAGGCTAGGCTTGGACTGCGCTTGCTCGGCCCTAACCCGGCCGGTTGACATACAGTGAGATCCCACCATCACCTACTTCCATAGCTCTTTCACGACACTCGTATGTTAGTTTTGCACCATTTACAAATTAATAGTGACTCTCGAAACTTACACATGGCATAATTGTAAAGCAATCCAAACCACCCAAATGGCTGACCCAACTTTGGATGGAGCGTAACTGAAAAGTACACCAAGGAGATAATATTAACCATATGATTTTCCCTTTGAATTGGACCACCCCACTATTTTACTTTTCACCATCCATTTGATAATCATAATTGGATGGCTAGGATTGCTTGATTGATGTGATTTTAAAGAAATGCTCCATCTAGATGGACTACAATTTCGATGGTTCAGATAGCTGTACATCAATGCCACATGTGATGAGGATAAGACACCACCGTTTTTCAAATGGTGCCAAACACTAGAGTCTTGCCTATCAAGATTTGAATTGACCATGATGAATAATAAAAATAAAATAGAATAATAAAATGAAATCACTACTGATGAATGAAACCCCAACTTTCTAAGCTAATTAGATCCATTATACCTTTTGGGGATTGATTGATGCATTTGAGTTTGTATTGTACCCTTTCAATTCCGGAAATTGGAAAATGAGTGTGTGCAAATCAATAAGATGGGTGTGATGTCGATTTATAATGAAACTGTATTGTGGCCCTTGAAAAAAGCCGTCCACAAACCTTACTTTTGACGTCACCAGACACTGCAATTATAGTGAGAGGGGCCAAAACGAGTGGAGAAGACCTTTGCTGACTTCATTTGCATCCGAGTTACAAAACCCTATCAGCCTGTGATTTCTAAATGCTTGCCATGGTTGCTGTATCACTAGCAACTGGTCTACCCTATTTTTAAAATCGATAACTGATCGCCTATAAGGTAACCTTACCACAACTTGTCGTACCATGCCATCTTACCTTGTCAACGTCCCCACTTGTGCAGGAAATCGGTACCATGAAAACATGGACCCCATCATGTGATGACCCTTCTTAGAAATCAGGCTGACGATCCACTGGCTAGATTGGCCACACTTGTATGTTGAGTTAGGTTGCTGGTTGTCCATTATTTCCAACGTTGCGGCCTACGTGATGAACTGACTGGTCTGATTTTTTCGTGCCAGTGATCTTTATGGAGGGACTTGCTGCTTTCATGGAGCGGATGTCCTGAAAGCAGGTGCCTGTACGAGTGGGATGTTAGAGGAATGATACCGCAAGTTCCGATACCTTGCCTGGTGATTAGTTGTCGTACGTTTACATATCAAGAAGCAGATTCAAGATTTATGTTAAAACTGAAAAGCATTTTACTTGATCTAAAAGGGTAAAGAATGTGATAATGAGGGAAAAGGAAGTGATAATAACAGAAATGACGTGAATATGCATCCAGTAGCCATTAATTAGAGGATTGGACGGATAGCTCAACTGGTAGACTGAGTGGAGATACCTCGTTTCAACACTTGAGGTCATGGTATCTATCCCTAGTGGGGGTAGCTAACAGTGCAGTGTGTACTAACAGTGGGTATATACTAAAAAAAAAAAAAAAAGTCTTTCGAAACTAATAATTGTTTATGATGTTTTATCTTATAGGGAGATGAATTGCGAGAAAGAGAAAATCAAATGCAAAATCAACTATGTAATAAAAACTAAACTAATAATTTAATTTTGAAATTTTTGAATGGATGTAATTCAACTGAATTAAAATAACACCCAAGCTTTAAAGTTCCACACATAGATTAATGTTCCAAAATTATGATGACTTGGATAACACAACTAAGATTTGAGCACTATGGTCAACCTAATCGGAAAATAAAACAATTTAAATATTTTAATAAATGATATAAAAGATTAGAAAATAATAGATTTGCACCATTGATATATATTCTCAAGCGTCAGTAATTTTAAGAATTCAATATCAATAAGATGATGAAAATCAAATAAATATAACAGATTGAGAACCTCTCCTATTTAAAAAATTTGATTGATTCAGGGTAAGCCTATCCATCAATGTAGATCTCATATGATGTAAACATATGGATCTCACAGGAGGATCGAAAACAAAACCTAAATAATAGATAACATGCATATATCATTCTTCTCATCATTAAAATAATCAATTATCATAACTTAAAGAATTATTAAACCCATGTGCTTCCCTTCTAGCTTGGGCTAGAAAGAACTTAAAAAAACATAACTAGAATAGAAAAAGAAAGCAACAAGAAAAAAATAAATGCAAATAGAAAAGATCTAAAAGGAAAAAAAATAACTTATAAAATTGAAAACCCTTTAAAAACTCTACATATTGCTCTTGAATGCTTCTAATGATGCTTAAGAATGCCCTAGGAAGCCCTATTTATAAGTAGGGAACTCCAATTTTCGCACAAAGTTGAAAAATTCTAGAAATCGCTTCTAATATACGTAGTTTCTCAAAATAGACTTCTCGCTGCACAGTTTGTTTAAAATAATTTTCTGCTATGCAGTTTTCCAAAATAGACCTCAGAGCTCTAGAATACACTTTTTCAGAACGATTTCAGGATTCTTCACTTCAAATCTTCGATTTTCTTCATTCTTCACTTGGTTTTCTTGGATCTTTGGCATGTGAATTCTTCAATCTTGGTCTCCTAAGATCCATCCCTTGCCTTGGTGATTTTTTAGCATCAAATTCATGCTTTTAACACCCTTTTTCAATCCAAGCACTTAAATTCACATTGCAACACATACATGAGTAAAATAGAATATTAAGTGGATTCATGTTCATAAAACCAATATATAAATGGAAAAAATTATGTAATATTTGATTCCCAACAGATATCATTAAAAAAAATCGCGTGGGCTCTCATAATTCTCCACTTTATCACTTTCTAAAGAAAAAGTATACAATTGGGCATTATATATGGTAATTTCAACACTCAAAAAGCACTTAGGTAACATTTCTTTTCATGAAGGCATTATTTAGTAAAATCTTAATTTGTGATGAATTTTGTGGTAAAATCCCCTCCAATATAAATGGTCTCATCGAGCAGTGAGGCGAGACCATTAGTGTGAGCAATCAGGGAATTCAAGTAGCTCCCACCATAATGTGTTTCTAAAATTAATGCAGGAATGAACGTGATGAGGTCGATCACCGTCTTCCTCAAGGGGATAACTACTCCGAATTCACAGAACTTCCCTGGACTCCTCATAGAGACTTCTCGAATCCAGGAGGAAAAAAGCAAGGAAAATAGAAAATAAATCCTATAAAATTCGTAATTTGATTAATGAATGAAATAAACGAGTTCACAACACTTTATATAGGGATATTAAGCTATGGATGAAGTTTTGGAATCAAAATACAACTAAAACTCCTAGAAATCGTAACTTACTATTTATAGATGATCGTAATGTCTACTAGTGTGCATGGTTTTTGGCCAAAAATAGTAAGTATCCTATTTGTCTGAATCATGAGGTTCTCCTAATTATTCTAAGCACTTTTCATGTTGGGCGCAACTCCTAAATCCCAACGAATGAAGAGTTATACTCAAACTAAAACTTACTATAAATAATAAAAACGAAAATAAAATGGGAATTCGACCGTCAATCTGATAGTATTTCAAAAATTCGGCTTGTGCAACCTGGCAGGATGGCTAAAGTAGCTCGTCCTACCTCAAAATCATATATGGTATGCCGAATAACTCATTCCGTATTGCAAGATACGCCCGATTTAAGGTCATGACGGTCTAGATCACTTATGCTTGCAATCAGGCCTTTTCTGATCCATCTTGGCCATGAAACTGTCTGCGACCCGCTCTACATCAAAAATTCACTCCAACCATTAGGTGTGTGACTTGCGTCGGGTCCGGAGATTTTAAATAAAAAAATAAAAATAAAATAAAATAAACTAGAGAATTTGTGATTCAAGTGGGCTATACTAAGGGAAACAATTAGGAGGGGGGGCATCTATCCTTGATTTTTTATAGAGCTTAATATGATATGTATGTGAAAACTACTTTAACATTCTTTTAAAAAAAAAAAAAAAAAAAAATCTGACCCATGTAAGCCACACCAAAGGAAACAATTGAGAAAGAGACATCCTCCCTTGATTATTATTATTTTTTTTATTTTTTTTATTTTTAGGGCCCTTCATGACGAGTATGTGAGATCCACTCCAACCATTACATGCCACACCAACATTTAGGCCTAGGGCCCAAAATTACGCCCATCTATGATTCAGGTAAGTCACACCAAGGGAAATAGTTTAGAGGGTGAAACGTGGCCATGTATATAGCTTCCAATTATGTGGTCTAATAAAATAATAGATGGGTCTAATTTTGAGCCCTAGGCCTAAATTTTAGCATGGCATCTGTTAGTGGAGTGGATATTCACATGGTGGGGCCTACCCAAGCTACCACCCTTCTGCTGGATGGTCCCCTTGGGTGTTGTATATCCGTACTAGTTGGCATATAGAGTCCACTGTGGTGTTTGTATGACAATTGGTCGTTCAACGACATGATCCCACCATGATGATAGGATACCCAAAAATCAAGTCGATTTGACCATTATATGCGCCCTAGGTGAAAGTGGAGTTTTTTTGGATGGTTGTTCACCATTTTCTATTGCGTGCCCACCGGATAGTTAGATCCTTGGAGTGTCCCATTTTCATGGTGGGACAACCTTATTGACGGGTGAAATGTCATAGAAACACAACGGTGGGCCTGATGTAGATCGGGTCGCGGATAGTTACATGGCCAAGATGGGTTAAAAAAGGCCCGGTCGACGACAAAAGTGATCCGGATCATCGGACCTTAGAATCGGCAAGTCATGCAAGGGCTGCAGGCTTCCATCGACTGCATGACAGATCTCTTGGCGAAAATCCTAAGGCAACTCTGTGTTCCTGGTGCTAATCCTCCACCGCCAATTGCTGAAACTCGTAATCGCCCGAATCACGAGATAATATTGGCAGTGCATCCAAGGGTCATTTCTAAGGAAGGGGGATCCAGCGATGAGGAGATCGATGACATAATCTTTCAACACCCCAGACAAGGCGGTGATCGAGTAGATCAAACAAATTGAGAATTCAAGATACAGGTTGATATTCCTAGCTTTAATGGCCAACTACACATTGAGAATTTTCTTGATTGGCTTTTTAAAGTTGAGCGATTCTTCGACTATATGCACATCCCTGAAGCAAAAAAGGTCAAGCTTATGACCTACAAGTTTAAGGGAGAAACTTTAGCTTGGTGAGAACAACTACAACTCGCACGAACCAAGCAGATGAAATCACCAATCCGCATATGACAGCGGATGAAGCAACTACTACGTGTTTGATTCCTCCCTAGCGACTACGATCAGGTATTATTCTAACAATACCAGGATAGTCAGTCGGTAGGAGAATACGCAGAAGAATTTTACCACCTGGTGGCGCATAATGATTTGGTCGATACTAAATCGTAGCAAGTTGCCCGATTCAACGGTGAATTGCGTATGACGATCCAGGATCGGGTCCAGATACAGTTCGTCTGGACGATGAATGATGCAATCAAGTTGGCTACCCGGGCAGAAGCATAACTTGAACGTCCTAACATACGGACTTATCCTATCGCAAGGGTCGCTGCGGCAGGTCCGCCCCAGGGAGCTCCACAACCCAAGGGGAATGAGCTCGTAGGAGCACGGACTCAACCTCATACGTCTGAGAGCCGAGATCAGAGAAGCGGGCAAGATAAACCCCTAAGGGGCGTATCAACTGTCGCTGGTCTAAGTAGAATCCCGAACCCCTATGCTCAGCCAGGGCCCGACAACTGATATCGTTGTGGCCAACTGGGCCACTATCAAATACTTGTCCCCAACAAAAAGTACCGAACCTCGCCATTAATGATGGTAGTGCTAATAACGCCTATGAAGATCCAGATGTTAAAGAACAGGAGCACACCACCGAGGATGAGGCAGATGAGTTAGGTTGGGTTCACCAAGATCGCGGCGAGTCGCTCGTCGTGAGGCGGCTATTATATGGGCCAAGAAAAGAAGTGCATCCACAATGGCATAACATCTTCTAAACTAGGTGTACGGTGAATCGAAAGGTTTGTGATGTGATTTTTGACAGCGGGATCATCGAGAACATCGTCTCTAAGGTCATGGTGGAAAAATTGTAATTGAAAACGGAGCGTCATCCCTCCCCATATACAATCGGTTGGATAAGAAAGGTCAACGAAACAAAAGTAACTGAACGGTGCACCATATCCTTTTCAATTGGCAAACATCATAAGGATGAAGTAGCATGCGATATGGTTGACATGGAGCATGTCACATACTACTCGGTCGACCTGGCAATCTAACCATAACGCCACTCATAAAGGGCGAGATAACATATATATCTTCGTCAAGGACGGCCGGAAGACCATATTGGCCCCTATGGATCTAGAGGGACCACCTGAAACTTCTGAAGTAGATGACCGTTTTTTTTTAACCATATGGGACTTCATGGAAGAATTCAAAGAAACATGACAGGCTTATGCATTAATTGTAAAAGGGGAAGAAATCGAGTCTACAATCATCCCTGAAAGACTAAGGCCCTTTGTTACATGAATTCAAAGAAATTTGGCCCAATAACCTTCCCGATGGGTTACCCCTCATGCGGGATATCCAACACCATATCGACTTTGTCTGTGGGTTCGGTTTACCCAATCGTCCTCACTATCGGATGAGTCCGAATAAGTGCGAGATTCTACAGGGGCAAGTGGAGGAACTGATCCATAAGGGTCTTATTCAAGAAAGCATGAGCTCATGTGTTGTACCACCTTTATTAATTCCAAAGAAAGATGGGAGTTGGGGCATGTGTGTCAATAGTCAAGCCATCAACAAAATCACCATCAAATACAGGTTTCCTATACCACGGTTGGACGATATACTGGACATGCTGGAGGGTGCAAAAATATTCTCTAAATTGGACCTAAGGAGCGGTTACTATCAGATTCGAATACGACCGGGTGATGAGTGAAAAACGGCCTTTAAGACAAGGAATGATTGTACGAATGGATGGTCATGCCCTTCAGTCTTTCGAACGCGCTTATCACATTCATGAGATTGATGAACCAAGTTCTGAAACCTTTCATTGGGCGGTTCGTTGTGGTTTATTTCGATGATATTTTGAAATACGGTCAAGACGAAACTACCCATATGAAACACCTCAAGAAGGTCCTTCAAGTGTTCACTGAAAATAAACAGTATTTCAATTTTAAAAAGTGCAGCTTCATGACTGATAGCCTGTTGTTTCTAAGTTTTGTCGTAACATCCACGGGCATTTGGGTGAATGAGGAGAAATGAAGGCAATCAGAGAATGGTTGGTTCCCACAAATATTCACAAAGTGAGAAGTTTTTATGAACTAGCGACATTTTATCATCGGTTCGTGAAAATTTTCAATACCATTGTGTCACTAATCACAGATTGCATGAAGAAATGACAATTTCAGTGGACTGACGGCGCCGACAGAAGCTTTGTCGAAATCAAGCTCAGATTATTCATGACATCGGTTCTTGTACTTCCCAACTTCGACAAACTATTTGAAGTCGAATGTGATGCCTCATATGTTGGGTTTAGGGGAGTTTTGTCTCAAGAAGGTAGGCCGATAACCTTCTACAGTGAGAAACTTAGCGATGCACGCAAGAAATGGTCTACATATGAGATCGAGTTGTATGCAGTGGTCTAAACAATGCGATACTAGCGACTTTATTTGATTAAAAGGAAATTCATACTTTACACGGACTATCAGGCTCTTAAATTCATTAATAGTCAAGCTAACTGTGTGCATACTAGATGGATCTCGTTTTTGTAGGAATTCACGTTCGTGCTAAAACATAAATCTAGGCAACAGAACAAAGTAGACGATGCGCTGAGTCACCGTGCAACTTTGTTAGTCACTATGAGCAATGAGGTTGTCGAGTTCAAGCGCTTTAAGGACATATATGCCGACGACAATGACTTTAAGGATGCATGGGTTATATGCCAAGAAGGTCACCCCGGCAACTTACATATGCAAGACGAGTTCCTTTTCAAGAGGAATCGACTGTGCATCCCCAAAAGTTCGTTAAGGGAACAAATAATCCCAGAGCTACATGAAGGTGGCCTTAGTGGACACCTTGGGCGAGACAAGACACAAGCTCTTGTGGAAGAGCAGTATTACTAGCCGCAATTGGTACGTAATGTGAGAAAGGTAGTCTAATGTTGTTATATTTGTCAAATCTTCAAGGGGCAATCTCATAATACGGGCCTCTATACCCCGTTACTCGTGCCTGATGGCTCTTGGGAGGATTTATTTATGGACTTCGTGCTTGGTCTCCCACGAACACAACGCAGCATGGATTCGATGTTCATGGTAGTAGATCGTTTCTCCAAGATAGCACACTTAATTCCATGCAAGAAGACTCTTGATGCAACACACGTGACGAATCTATTCTTCAGAGAAGTCGTGCGGCTACATGGGGTTCCCAAGACTATTACTTCTTACCGTGACACGAAGTTCATTAGCCACTTTTGACGAACTTTGTGGACTCAATTCGATACACGACTTCAGTTCAGCATCGCCTACCACCCACAAACTGACGGGCAAACCGAGGTTGTGAATCGCACGTTGGGAAACCTCCTTTAATGTATTTTATGAGAAAAACCGAAGCAGTGAGATTTGACCTTGTCTCAAGCAGAGTTTGCATTTAACAACATGGTGAACCGCTCGACAGGAAAATCTCCATTTCAGGTTATTTATGGACGAGTACCTTGCCACACACTCGACTTGGTCCCTCTACCCAAGCTCTCAGGCATGAGCATTGCAGTAGAACATATGGCAAACAGGATCATGGACATTCGTACGGAGGTACAAACCAAGCTGCATGCCTCAAACGAAAAGTATAAGGAGCAAGCGGACAAGCATCGATGACAAAAAGTGTTCAAAGTGAGCGACTAAGTAATGGTCCATCTGTGCAAAGAAAGATTTCCGACCGAAACGTATAACAAGTTGAAGAATAAAAAGATTGGACCGGTACCAATCATCTGAAAGATCAATGACAACGCTTATGTTGTTGATCTTCAAATGACATTGCAACCTCACAGACTTTCAACGTCACGGACCTGACCGAGTATCATGAACTAGAGTAAGATGAGAACTCGAGGACGAGTTCTTTTGAAGTGGAGGAGGCTAATGTAGAGCAGGTCACGGACAGTTACATGGCCAAGATGGATCAAAAAAGGCCCGGTTGACAACAGAAGTGATCCAAACCATCGGACCTTAAATCGGGTGTATCTCACAATCTGGAATGAGTTTTCGACGTAAAATATATGATTTTGGGGTAGAACAAGCTACTTTAGCCAACCAACCTTGCTATGCCGGGGTTGCCCATGCCGGATTTGCGAAATACCGCCAAGTCAACGGTCGTTTCCCTATTTTAATTCCGTTTTTACTATAAATAATAAATTTTAGTTTGATTATAACTCTTCATCTGTTGGACTTTAAGAGTTGCGCCCAACGCCAAAAGAGCTTAGAAAAATTAGGAGAACAGCTTGGTGAGGCCAAATAGGGCACTTACTATTTTTTGCCGAAAACCTTGCGCACTAGTAGACATCACGACCGTATATAAAACTATTTATAGCAAGTCGCGAATTCTAGGAGTTTTAGTCGTAGTTTGATTCTGATTTCTTTCTCATTGCTTGGTATCCCTATTTAAAGGGTTGTGAACTCGTTTTTTCATTCATCAATCAATTTTGAATTTATTAGAATTTATTTCTATTTTTTAGCTTTCTTTCCTCATGGATTCGAGAAGTCTCTGTGAGGAGTCCAGAGAAGTTCCGTGGATTCGGAATAGTTATCCTCTTGAGGAAGACGGTGCTCGACCTCACGTCCTTCTCTAAGTCATGCTAACTAGTTGGATATGTAATTGGTGTGTGAGTATTTTGTGTGTGCATGTGCAAAATACTCCCAAACAACTAGTTGTACGTCCGACAAGTTGGAGTGTGGAACCCACTATGGAGCTTGGATGCCATCTCTACCGTCCAGCAAGGTTGTCCTATTGAGAAAATGGGAAACCCCAAAAATGAGGTCAATCCAACTATATGATTTAGATTTTACTTGCAAAAAGCCTCTTAGTAACTTAGACTTTACCTCTAAAAAGATAAATTTACTCATGCAACTAGTTTTAGGTCTAGTTTGGGAGCCTTTCAATGGATGGAGGTAAATGAAATCCATTTCACAATTACACTTATGACCTGTTTTGTTCCAAGTAACTATTTATAGATTATGAAAATATTGTAATAATTACTTTTAAAATCCATTTGCATCTAAAGAAAAATAAGGAGGTAATTTTGCCTCGAAAACCATAGCTGTATTAGACAAGATTGCCTTTGTAAAATCCATGGCCCCATTGTGATGTATGTTTTTTTCATCCACACCGTCCATCCATTTTATTAGCTCGTTTTAGGGCATGCGCCCAAAAATGAGAGAGATTGTATGCTCAAGTGGACCACACACAAGAAACAGGGGAGATAGTGACATCCAGCATTAAAAATTGAAATTGGTGCATGAACCACGGTGATGTGTATATATCATCCAACCTTGTTCATAAAGTTCAGAAAGTCATTGATGAGATGAAAACACAAATATTAGCTTGATCCAAAACTTTTATGGCCCCCATAAAGTTTACAATATTAGATGTTCGATTCCTACTGTAGTATGTGGTGTGGTCCCCATAAAACTTCGGATTTGCCTTGTTTTTAGGCTCATGCCATAAAAATGAGCTAATAAAATAAATGAATGGTGTGGATCAAACACATACATTAAAGTAGGCACTGAAACAAGTTTGTCTCATTTTTCTCCTCATCGATTTTAGTGCACTTGTCAACATCATGTGCCATGCTACATGACTTTAAAAAGGTAAATAATTATTATCCGTTTACTAGATTTACTTTGGTAAATGATTAAAATTTTCAATTACAATAGTAAATGCTTGTAAATGGGTAATAATTATTTACTCTTACAACTATGTGGTGACCTAACTTAAATTTGACTATAACGATGATTTTGTTACATTGTTTATTTCACCCAATGATTATTGCAAAAATAATACTTTTATAGTGTGAAAATGTAATAATTATAATTTACTTATCTATTTTCTTTACAAGTGCATTTGACTCTCAATTTATAAACCATAATTTCAATTTAAACTAACATATGAAAATGATAATATTAGCTTATTTACTTTACATTTCATCGAAAATTAGAAAACAAAACAAGCCCTTAATCAAGTGTAAATGAAATCCTCAGATTTGTTTAGTAGCTTATAAATGAAATGTATTAAAATTCAAATATTCCATTTATATGGAGTAAATAGGAGAAATTAGAATGCATTGAAATACTTCAACATATTCACGAGAACATAAGTGGTATGCCAAATTAGTGTGTGTATGTGAGATTTGGCGGAATAATTGTAATAAGCTAATATGAATATCCACTTTGGCAAAAAATGAAGCAACTTGCCAATGTTTTCTAAACCGTCCATTTAGGTGGCCATGTTTGGATGGTTTGGATAATTTTACTATTGTAATTTTAGTGATGTGGTCGATAATTAATTTATTTTGGAGCATAGTTGCTCATTTCTTTACGCGTGGAACTCTCCAAGAGAGCTACAAAATAGCATCTGAATTGCTCCCATTCAAACCACCCAGTGGGAGCAGTTAGAACTGCAAGACATGCGAAGGTTTTGTAGCAAAGTAAAAGGTAATTTCGTAATTTAACAATTCCTCCTGCTTTTCAAAAGCAAAGCGCGGTAATTTTCTCTCTTCCCGATCATGACTTTCTCCTCAATCGCTCTCTTCTTCTTTCCCTCTCTCCTCTCCTATTTTCATATGTACCACACGTGCCATACCCCTACCCTATTTAATAGTTCACTAGACTAGATATTGCATAACCTAACTAAGTTATTGCTTCACCAGAAGAGCAGATCAGATCTACATAGTTAGTGCTATCTTTGGGGGACCCACTACATGTACCTCCTCAGTCAAACACCTAAATCTTCATCCTACCCTTCTACATGACGTGATTGTGACATTAGATTGATCCATCGATGGGCCGAGCTGAAGTAAGCCCGAGCCCAGCCCATCATTCGTGGGTTTTGGGAATTATGTTGGGCGGAAAACCAACACCATGAACCGTTAGCATACTGTATGCATGCATCACAACTACAGTAGGGTTCTCCAACGACCATGATGCTGACAGTAACTGTAGAAAAAAAAAAACCTAGTAGACGATTGATCTAAGGGACTTGATAGAAGTGTGATCTGTCTGATCAGTGGGCCTATAATATTATTTTGTGGTCATGGACATGTTTATGGTGTATACCACTTAACGAATGGTTCAAACCTCTTGCATGCATGCCATCCAACGGTGGGAATGAGCCCAGAATGGTATATATGATGTGAGGCCCAGCATTCCATCAAACCACTAAAGGCTAAGTGGGCTTAGTATTCCACTTGTCCTATATATTGGTGGGCCGCCAGACATGATAGTCTATATTGATAGTGGGTAATCAATGGGCCCACGAAATGATGAAATCCCCACCGCTCAAAAAAATGGTGGGAGCACTTGATTTGGAAAAAGGAAGAGTTGGAGGAAGAAAAGCACATAAATTGTGAGACAAAGATAGCGCTCGAACTTTAATGAGTTGCTTTAAGTAGAATAAACATAACACCACTTTCTTTCTTTCGGTTTTCACGCTTACAAAAGAAAAGTTGCACTTTGGTTTGTCAGGATGTTTTTTTATCACATGCTTTCAACGTTAAAGATGTAACTTTAAAGACTGCATTTGTGTTCTACACAACAGCTTGACTTGGATGAAGACAGGGCTCCAAATAGTATGGTTCTTCTTCATTTATTTTTAATAATGTTTATAAAGGACTTCATATTTTCTCTTTCATTTTGGTTTTTATTTCTCTTTCATTTGGATTTTTATATAAAAAATTTTTAGTAGGATTATATGCTTATCTCATTTGTTAGTTTGTTAATCTAAGTTGAGTTCATTTTACTCAGGTCGTTATTCACGTTCATTGGCTCCACATGCTCAGATGATCAAATGATCGGAAGTGTCCATCTTTCATGCACTACTGTGGATAGGCCAAATGTAGATAGTTGAGATTAGAATTCAACATAACAAATCAAAGGGATGTATCAGCCTTAAGTGTGATTAATGGAACATAGCCCATCCATGGTAGCCCCCTGAAGATGGATGGTTCCAATAGTCCTATCATCTCTGCATATGGGCGATATAGGGCGACACATGTTGGTGAACAAAGTTGTGAACCGTCAATATTCGGTATGTGCTTCAATGCATAAGTGATTTCTAGTAAAGATTGTAATTCGTGATATGTGATTTTTAGGTGTTCAAGTGTGACATTAGGAGATGGACCGTTGTGCTTATCACCGTAAATTCTTGTTGCATCGATTGGAGAACATAGAAGAAGAGGAGCCTGCTAGTTGGCTCCCGACGTCTTCTTCATTGCCTCCTCCAGAGACTCCCACAGAACCCATGGAGTTTCTTGCCCGTTCATGGAGCCTATCTGCCTTGGAGCTATCAAGAGCTCTTGGTGACTCCTTTCCTCAATCTCATGGCACCAGTGGTACTTCCTGTTCTATGAATTTGAAGAAGAGGGACACAAGTTCGACCGCATCAATTGTAGCTGAGAAAGTTCCAGCAGGATCTGTAAGTCTTACTCTTACCTACTTCCTAATTAGATAAAATAAGAAAAAGAAAAAAACAATTATCAGCAATTTTCATTGTTCAACAAAGTAGGCTTATTTGAAATGCAGTTTTAATTGGACGATAAATTCTATCCAAGGCTAAATACTGACAAGAAACCGATTGAGAAAAAGCACCACAAGAGAACAATGAAAAGGATTTAGAATCAATAAGTGGTTGAAATTGTATAGAGGAAAGCTGATGGGGGCCAGCACGTCTCATTCCGACATGGAATAGATATGAGCAGGTCAGCCACTCGGCAAGGAGTGCACTGTCGTAGGTCAGGGTAGCGGCTTAAAGCCGGGCTCCCCTACTGGAGATATGGTTGCCTTGACCGAGGTGGGAAGCGCATGCTGCAAAGAGTGCCACTGACAGCACTTGCAAGCTCCCATCACTGGCATGTGGGCTCCCATTCGACCATATTGAAACACGGACCAACATGTCTGACATGCCTGCAAGTTAACAGGTGCACAAACCCACGGCAGCATTATCTAACATTATTGCTTCTTTCTAACAATATTGCAGGATGGACATGTAATTCAATCACCAGCAGCTGCGGAATCATACGGAGGCATCCCTCCCCTTAGTACAAAAGAGACTGAAGACATAAAGGCAGGTTAACTTGAATATATCATAGCTTTAGATGTCCAAACCAATACAGTTCCTATAACATTAAGTAGTGTGTTTTATTATATCTTTTTCATCATGGTTAAAAGGTCCTCCTTAAACATTTCATGATTGTTGTTGATTTTGATGCAGATGAATTGCCATGTACACGGGCTATTCATGATTAGAGAGAAAAACAATTCGTTGTTGGAATCCCTCACATAAAAAATATAATGCTTGCTTTTATGAAAAAGTTGCCCTCGACTCGTCCACAAAGTTGCAAGAATGCCCTTATGCAAACAATATCCCTCGGGAAATTTCTACAATTTGCGAGATTTGCAAGCTGTTGATTGATCCTTCCCAACAGTCCATTTTTCACACATGGCCCACCTGATGGACCGGCCTGATTTTTGGGATTTTTGGGCCACAGTGCAAACCATGGACAGGCTTGCTTAATGATCTCGCACACGGGAACATGAGAAGACAAGCATGGCCCACTCAAGGATGCCACATACATGCCATATAGGCACACGCACTGAGATTAGGATTTGGTATCTTGATGGTTGTGTTTGGATTATCATCACGAACTGCATTTCTCATCTCTGGTGGTATTGGTGGTTGTTATTAACAAGCCCATTGAGCATTGGAAACGTTTGCTAACCACATGAATATCTACTGACTATTAGTATCGTGCAGGAATCGCTTTTACCGCATCAAGCAATGGATCCAGAATTTCTGTTGAAGCAACGCTTGATTGGAAATGGGGTAGGCTTCCACCACATGCAACTATATATTGTGAATCTGCTTCCTTAATACCTTCCCTATCCCTTCAAAATGCAAATTCCTACAGTTCCTGCCTTTCATTTTAATAAATGACAGATTTTCTATTCCAAAGAAAAATCTAAGCACACAAACCCACATGGGGAATATCTCACCAGTGTTATACCAAGCGCAGAAACTACCTGACTTGCTCAGCATGACACGGCTTTAATTACTACAACTGCTTTCCTTAGAACACTTCTGTAGACTGCAGTCAGCTTTAGGGACTCCTTCCATAAACTTCAGTCGTTTTTAGCTCATTTATACAACTGCACTTGCTAGGGGAATACCTCAGGGCTACAAGAACCAGGGCAAACCTCAGTGAGACACCCCGGCTCCAAGACTTAGGGCTCAGGTGTCGATGGATCCTTACTACAAAGATCTGCTTTTGAAACGCCCTCCATAAAAAAGTAACCAAGATTTCAGTCTTCCTACATACATTGATGAAACAAGCTTTTTTAAACCAGAGGAGAGATAGCAAATATCATTAACAATAAAACTATGTTTTTATGACTTGGATTCAGGATCAGCTGCCTACCCAACAACATTCTATAATGACAATGTCATGCTCCTGGAGAAGAACAAAGATCCCCAAATCCTCCAAACTCCCACAAACAAAATCCCCTTATCTGTACTCCACCTGGAACTTCAGCATTAGTATGCTAAGAGGAATGCTACATGGCTATAATGGCAGATGCATTACAGTGACATGTTGATCCCTACCTGGGGGCATTCCTTAGCTAAATGGTCACTGATTGCAGCATTTTACAACCATAAAGGTTAATCTTGCAAGAATGTAGGAAAAGAGTGCAGAGCATGCTCTTTGATTGGTCTACCTAGGAGGTAGAGCCAGCTTGTGAAAACATGGAGCCCCTTTACCACACAGGTCAACTGCCTATGCAGCCAATGCATTTTTCTTCCAACATGTATGTGCAGGATTATCATTTTAAGAAATCCTTATCGCAGTTGAAGGGAACCATCGCCTAAATCTACCTAATGTGTGGCTCCTCAACCCATAATTCTAAAACTCTGCCGAGTCAAACTCACCTAAGTGAGACTTTGAGCCGAGTTTCTTGGAACTCAGTCCTAAGCCTGACTTGATTGAGACTTGAGAAGACTTGTTGAGTCAAATCAACCACTCCATTGACTTGCCATGACTCGAACCGAGTCAATCAGTGAGTCACAAGTCATTCTTAATGAAAAGAAATGAAGAAAAGGTAGGAATCAAACCTAAAACCTCTGCAAGGTGAGACATAACCAGCAAATCAACAAGGGGCTTGATGACAAAAGATACAATCTTATATTACTCATATTAATTCTAACTATATTGCATATATATTAGTATTTCTAATATTTTTAACATCAATATTGAGTCGAGTCAAGTCTTTGAGTTGACCAGACCCAGCTGAACATTGAGTCGAGTCAATTTTCAGGTTTTCAAGGTATGCTTCAACCCAGCAGAAGTTCCTCCCCACATGACAACCACCAGATTAAAATCGAAATGTTTATCTTTACCTCCCTTTCTAATTGCAGTTTTCTTTTCCCAGCTGTACAAAAGTGTCACAGGAGGTAAGACGATGGGAAGATGGATGAAAGATCAAAAAGAGAAGAAAAAGGAGGAGATTAGAACCCACAACGCCCAACTACATGCAGCCACATCAGTGGCCGGGGTTGCAGCTGCAGTTGCTGCCATTATTGCAGCCACTGCCACATTATCAGACACATCAGCAGCCCCAGAAGATGGGCCTTCCAAAACATCAGCAGCCATCGCAACAGCTGCAGCATTGGTAGCAACACATTGTGTTGAGATAGCTGAGGAAATGGGTGCAGATCGTGATCAGATCTTGACAGCCATCAACTCCGCAGTGAATGTGAAGACATCAGGAGACATCATGACCCTAACTGCTGGGGCAGCAACTGGTAATTTCTATTTAACAGAAAATACCAAGAAGCCCTTATATTTAATCAAATGGCCGATAACTGCTGTGATTGGAATGCTTCCAAAATGACCAGGAATCCCTTTTGCACTCGCAAAAGAGGAGAGCATCGGAGTAATTAGCAGGGTTGTTTTGGTCATTCTAAAGGATTCAGGACGGTGAGATTGGTTGAATAACAAACCTATGAAGGCATAAGGGGAACTTGATGGAAAGGTTAAAACTATACTATGTCCTGCAATTGATTAAAATGTCCCCCCAAAATGATAATATGTACCGAGAACACGTGGATTCGTTGAAGTTGGAATTTTCTCGAAGGCGAGGCTAAGTTCAGTTTTCAGATAGCCTGATAATTCACCTATTTTGAAGTGATAAAACAGTCATGCTATTAGTATTTTGGACCTTCATTTTGAAATTGTCCAGTGCTTATATATGTCATTTGCACAGCCTTGCGAGGTGCCGCAGCTCTACGAGCACGACTTCACAAGGGGCTACAGACAGCAGTCGTGGGTCCGAGTGAGGAATCAACTGGCGAAGAAAGACAATCTGAGATCTGCACAGCCTTGAAATTTGTCACCAAAGGGGGAGAGCTTCTCAAACGCACAAGGAAAGGTAGCAAAGCATCTAGCTGAGACTTTCACTCATAACAAAGGGGCATTTTAGTCATGTAAACTAATCAACTCAGCTGAAAACAAACTCCATATCACAAACCTCGTTTTCCTTAACCTCCATGCATTTCAAAATGCTCTCCTTAACCTCCATGCATTTCAAAATGCTCGTATACCAAAAATTAAATCATTAAAGCTGAAGTGAGCCAGGATCTGTGCTACATGATGATAGGTTTTAACCAATGACGGTTTAATTTTTTTTAATTCGATTCAACTCAACGAGCACATGGAGAATGAGTGGACTCAGGATTGAGCATAGCTTCCTAAGTAATCATTCAGTTCTTTCAAGAAGTAATATCTAATCAGGTCGCAAAACTCAAGGAATTGTATTCTACGCAACCGAGTTTTGCCAAACAGTCAACCTAGTCATAGAAACCCAATTGAGTCTGTCTCAAGTTTTGATTACTCAAACCATTACTCAACCCAAGTTTGGCTCAGAGGTATTTCTGAGTAATTAACCAAAGCTTTCAAACTACCAGCATAATGAAGATGCTCATGTTATTAATCATTGGTTGTTTTCTAACAGGCGCTCTTCATTGGAAGCAAGTTTCTCTCTGCATCAACTCCAATTGGCAGGTAAAACTACATTGTGTTAGCTTTGAGTAGTCAAAATGAATTCGCATGCATTTAAGAGAAGGGAATTCTAATCAATCAACACAATATGTTGATATTTACAGATTTAGGCTTTAAGGGTGTTTCTGTACATTTAGAGGGTGTTTGGGAACATTGAATACCTTGAAAATGAATTGGCTTTCCAAGGAATTCTACTTATTCCTTGTTAGTGAAAAAAAATGCGGTAATGGAATTGGGTTTCCCTTTCCAAGATATTACTCAACATCACAAGAATCCATGTCTTTTGGGGGGCCAAAAAAAAAAGGATGAAGAAGAAAGAGAAGAAGCAGGGAAGTGTTTAATCATTAATCAGGATTTCCTTGCAGCAGGCCTATTACTCCCTCATTTTCACTTTTCAAAGGGTTTTCCATTAAAAAAAAAAAAAAACTCTAAAACGAACCACAGATTACTGTTGGAATCCTCAGTTTTCTATTTTCCATAAAAATCCTTGTTAGTTTTCCATGTCACATCAGCCTAACAAAAGATCAACATGATCTTTGTCTAATTTCATATGCCTTTTACTTCTACTCAAATGAAATCTCAAGGAAATTTGCAGGTGGTCATTAAAATGAAAAGCAAGCACATGGTTGGGACTTTTGTGAAAAAGAAAAAGAGTAAGTGTATCAGAACACTTCATACCTTGCAGTGTCTTGCACTGCCCACCATCTGAAAGATAAACCATGCTGCATTTTCAGGTGTTGTCTTCGATGTTATTTGTGATATCCCAGCATGGGCTGGTAGAGATGGAGAAGAGGGCAGTGAGCACAGAGCCTACTTTGCAATCAAAACAGCCGACAGGTTAATTGAATTTGAATGCAGAAATGAGCACGAGAAAAAGATGTGGACCGAAGGCATTCTGCAGATGCTGCATTACCGTGCCCACACGAATAATATGTTTTCACTGTAAATAAGAGGTTCTTTACTATATGAATATATAGAGACTACAAGCCATTTGTTAATAGACGCTTCATTTTCTTGCATGTTAAGCTCTTCGGTCAATTCATGATACTAAGATAAGAGGGAAAAGTTCCTCGTCACTCTTAGTATATTATAATTACTAAAATTTCAATTTCTCTATCCAAATAAACCTAAGATTTAAGAGAAAGTGTCCATCCGTACCCTTGGGTAAATGCTAGCAACCCTATCTTGGATACGCCATAACCCGGAAACCATGCTGATTGAACATTCATAAATACCTGAACCATCTCCCGGTTTTGGACATCCAGAAGAAATTTTGGACATCTTATGGGGAAAAAAAATTCTCCCAGTTTTGGACAGACAGAAAAGGTCTAGAAAAACAGTGCAAAAGAAGTCTACTGAAATGGTTACAGAATATAGCTTCACCAAACATGAATTGAAGCAGCAATAGACTTGGGTGAAGGAGCAGGGAAGTGTCTGTTTCAAATTGTAAACAAGCATAAACAGCTAGGAAGTGGGAGCACAAGTCTAAAGTGACCCAAAACAGGAGAGGCACCTGGTTACAAGGATTGTGCAACTAAGTTACAGACATCATCACCACAGCCTCATCCCAACTATTTGGTGTCAACTTTATGAATCCTGTTTCGCCAATCACAACATTCAAAACAAGAATTCTCATGTTAATGATGTCCAATTTCTCAAAATTTTGAGTAGTGGCCTATCAGGTCGCTGATCGCACTCCAGATTGATCTATTGATTGGATGACTTTTGAGTTAAGAGGGATGGAACCATTGACACTGGATTCATCCTCAAAAGTCAAAACCCTATAAACTAAGCAACCTAAAGTTAAGAAATCTAAGTAACCGATGCCATATAGAAAATACACTATAAATTCAAGGACCATTGACCTTTCGAAAAATAAAAATAAAATAAATTCAAGGCCCATTGGACTGCAATCCAACAAGACTATTTACACCATTTGTTCCCACACTGACTTCCTACAACATTCCAAATTTGCAACCAAATTTATCATTCCCGGAGCACCCCAACTGTTCATTTGTAGATATTACTGCCCTATTCATACCGTTATTCCAGAAATGCCCACATAAAGTAGATTGCATATTCATCCCTGATGAAGCGTAGAACCACTGATTGCACATGACAACCCTATCTTAGCATTAATGCAATCTAATCTGGAATGCTTCCGTGCCACATTAGATTACAATTTCCCCATCCCTATTAAGCAATTTCTCATTTCTTCATATGTTAATGTCCCCACCCATTAGGTTACAAATTCGCATATTTAACATGCATAACCAAAATGCCTCACCAGTCACATTGCAAGTTCTCTACTTTATTGATGCCATTTGTTCTTAAAATGCTCCCACACCTGTAAATAGTTCCCGGGCTTCCAGCCCTGTTCAAGTATTTACAGCATTCATCCTCAGAATGGGCCCACCAAACCTGTTCAAGTAATCACAGCGTTTACTCCCAAAATGAACCAAATTAGATTGCAGATTTACCCTGTTTATTTATTCATAGAGTGCCCCAAGCAAATAGATCGAAGGTTTATATACCATTTATTCCTGATATGCCTCCACTCATTAGATTGCACATCTGAAATCCTATTTGTACTTAACATGATAAAGAAATCAGGATTATGGAGCACAGACAAGATTTAAATCAAATAACAGGTGAGGAAAATCTCGTGTGCCCAAATTGTTGTGGAAACAGAGGAAAGATGCTTGCTACTACTGTTACTGTGGTAAGGGAAATAACCTATCTACAAGCTGGGACCGGTGAATTCTCTTATGAGACTTTTGGTGGAAGCAATTTGCAAAAGGGCCTGGTTAAGTGAAAAACCAGTTTGAAAGCTCTGCAGATATGTCCATGAGAAGCTTGGGTATATAGTGCCTGTCTCTACTCACTCCAATTCCTTCGCAAAGTCTATGTTATCGACAAAGACCTGTGGAAGAAAAAAGAATCAGATGAAGTGAAATCAGGCCAAAATCATAATTCATGGAAGAAATGCAGCAACAATCACCCAATTCAATCTCATGATGGAAGAACAGGTTTCAAGAAAAGAATTAAAACAATACAAATTTGGAGAGGATGCATTATCTTGTAAGTTCTAACTTGCCTCTCTTCAGTCTTAATTGAACCAACAAGACTTAGACCTGATATGCTGATGCTGAGTTTGCTCTTTCGGAAATTTCATAACAAAATAGTTGAAAAAGATTTTTTTTCTTTTTTCCCACAAATTGTTGTGTTAGCCATGGACCTGATCCTTTAGATCAACTTTACACCACTGGTTTGCATCCAATGTCATAATATCACATGACTTGAAGAGGAGTAAAGTAGATCACTCAGTTTTCTCGTAGCATACTACATTAGGTTTTATTGTGCTTGTTGTATATGCAGATGACACTGTAGGCGCAGGTGATGACTTGGAGGATATTGAAAAACGGAAATTGTATCTTCACTCCCAGCTCTAGATTAAAGACCTTAGCTTTGTTATTTTCTAGATATGAAAGTGGTGAGATTTGAAGTTTGGATCAATTTGTACCCGAGGAAATATGTTGGTGTTTTGTTGAAAGAGATAGGAATGTTGGGTGCCAAACCCACAAATACACCTACATTAGGTTGTAATTTGGGCTGAAACAGCCGCTCAGAGCCTGGCTTGAAATTCAGCAATGTTGTAACATCACACGTCGTGAAGAGAAGTAGATCACTCAGTTTTCTCATAGCATACTACATTAGGTTGTATTGTGCTTGTTGTATATGTGGATGACACTGTAGGTGCAGGCGATGACTTGGAGGATATTGAAAAACTGAAATTGTATCTTCACTCCCAGCTCTAGATTAAAGACCTGAGCTTTGCTATTTTCTAGATATGAAAGTGGTGAGATTTGAAGTTTGGATCAATTTGTACCCAAGGAAATATGCTGGTGTTTTGTTGAAAGAGATAGGAATGTTGGGTGCCAAACCCACAAATACACCTATGGATCCTCATCTTAGAATTGACCTGAGGAAGGAGAGTTATTGAGAGACCCTGGTATGTACAGAAGATTTGTCGGGAACTCATCTATTTAACCATTATTAGGCCTAATATTGCCTTCTTTGTAAGTGTGGTTAACCATTTTACACAAAATCCTGGAGTTTCACATTTAGCCGCAGTAATGAGGATTCTTAGATACTTGTGCATCTGGGAAAGGTATCTTATATATAGATCTCATGGCCTCTTAAAATAGCAAGGTACTCTTATGCAAATTATGCAAGGTAAAGATTTGTGGTAATGTAGTTTACCTAGAAAAGCAAAAGGCAGAATATTATTGTCGGGTCTAGTGTTGAAGCGGAATAAGATCTATGGCACATGCAACTTGTGAACTCATCTTGTTACTCATCTTGTTACAATCACTTTTCAAAGAGTTAGGATCTGCTGGTTATACCGCGATGATCAAGCTACAATGCTATGCATATAGCTGACAATCCAGTGTTTCATGAAAGAACAAAATTTATAGAGCTCGATTACCACTTCATTTGTGATAAGGTTTCTCAGAAAGAAATTTCTACTCCATATATCCGGTCTCATGATCAGATTGCAGATCTGTTCACTAAAGCTCTTATGAAGTCTCAGTTTGAAAAGCTTTTTTTCCAAGCTGGACATGTACAATATTTATGCTCCAGCTGGAGGAGTGTTAAATGGAACGTTATGACACTCAAGTGGACCAGCTTGGTCTCACCTGTCGTCTCTCATAGTTATTGGGCTAAAATATATACTAGGGAGAGTTTAGGACCATGGGCATAGTTCATGTAACATTTAAGTGAGGGGCAGTTTTGAAATTTTCTTTTTAATAATGAAAGCCATAATACAATAAGAGAGAGGAGAGTGGTGGTCCTATGAGCATATTAAGAAGCCCTTCTGCCTCTACACTCTCCTTTCTCTTCTTTCTCTTCTTTGTTCTTCATTTTTAAGGTTTTTCACTGCCCAAATCAAATGATTCATTTAAAGGGCATTTGAACCTAAGAATTTAAGGCTTCACGACTTAGTGCGATAAATGGCTTTACTATTTATGACTAGGGTTGGCAATGGGTCGGGCCTCAACCAGGCAAAAATTTTTTTTGAACAGGCCCTACCTAGCTAGTTCAAAATCCAGGCCTCGATGAGTCCCAGGGGCGTCTGTTGCCAGGCCTATCTCAACTCAGTTGATTAAGTTGACCCCACAATTTTTTCTAACACAACTATGCCCTAGGCCAAAATACCCCCAATGGCACCTCTTGGCCAATCTTGGTCTGCCTTGATAGCAAGGCTTACTAAAAGGCTAAGCCTAGGGTGCACACAAATCTACAAAATCAACTAGTGTCTGTGTTGTTTCATATCCCGAATGCATGAGCATAAGCAACTTGAATTTCTTGGTTTTCAAGCTACATGTTCACAACTAATCGAATATATTATTGCCCAAAAAATTGCCCATATGTTCGAATAACCTGTGGCAAGGAACTAGCAGAGAGTTTCAGTGTCTTTCATCAATGTCCATAAGATCAAGTAAATGTATTATCAAGTTATGACAGACAAATCATGAACAAATCAAGTCATCAAAGAACATGTCTAGGAGGGTCTCATGGTTGACAATATAGAAAGTGCAGAACTAAACAAGCATAAGGCATAAACATAAATAATATATATAGTCATCATAATGATTTTTTTAGTGATAATTATATTGGGGCCTTTCTCTTTTAACTCTTCAAGAAAAATGTATCGGGAAGGCTCAAAAGTCACCATACCGATTTCCAACCATCAGGATCCAAGCAGGCAGTAATCTTGGTGTTAATACCAGGTAAAGGTCCAGGTTCACGAGTAATCTTCCCCCCATTGAGCTTAATCGCTTCTGCAGTTTTATAAACATCATCTGTGCCTATTGCAATCTGATTTATAAAAAATAAATAAATAAATTTAAAAAAAACAATCATTTTAACAGGACCCAATAAAATGAGTGAAGTGCTGTAAAAACAATTTAACGAGGAATGATAATAATAATCCAGCCAAATAAATGGAAATAGGTATCACGAAGTTTAGAATGTTAATGTGCTTGATGGAATTTAGTCCTAATGCGTTTCTGCTCAAAATCATTTGAAGGAAGGTTGCAAAACTAAATGAAGTCTTTACCTGCGCATAAGCATTTCCTTTGTCATATTCTTTAACTCCATAGTTGTAAGTCAACTCCAGCACAGCATTTTTATCTTCAGGGCCATAACCCATCATGGCTATTGTATACTGCAATCAACACGATTAACATCAACTACAAAAATAGCCAAGCAATATTAAGGATGACTGACATGATTAAGCATTAGAAGGAAAGGCAACCAAGAAAAATAGTCCATCCTACTCCATAGGAATAAATTCAAGAAAATAATATGGAAAAAGTAAAGAAAAATAGTTGACAAAGAAAAAGATAATAGAGCTTGTTGATCAAGAAGTCTCCATGGAGGAAAACCCAAAAGAAGATGGATTTTGGGGATAAACAAATCTCCTTCACATTCATTGATTTAGTTGGCTTTTACTACTAGTTTGTAGAATTTGCAAATGTCTTGAGACCAACGACCCAGATTTCTCCCTTGAGGAATTGTGCTTAATAAATTTTAGATATACACCTACAAGTTCTATACATAAAGATGAGGCACAAACATATACAAGCAGGCAACATTCTAATGCAGAGATAGTGTTTATATACACAACCTCCATGATTTCACATTACATGCAAGCATAAATGGGCACTTCAAATTCAGTAGATCAAACCATAATTTCTGGAGCTGACAAACATGTAAGCAGAAAAACAAGGCAATAATTATGCACCATTACTGTTGTAGAAGGGGCCTATGCATATACGGACATACATATGAATTGACAGAGAGGCAGATAGAAATACAAAAGTAGTTAATGGAAACCATGTGCTCTATTAATAACTGGAAGATGTCAAGTTACCTTGTACTCTGGATTATCCCTTTTGCGAAGAAGCTCCATACCAAAAGCCTTCAGATTCCAAATAGGTATAGATTCCATCAGGCATGATAAATAAGTAGATGTGGTAGAAGAGCAAACCGTGAAGTGAGATTGGATGACTATTATGTACCAACTACAAAATCCGTTATTCCTAGCAGAATAATATTCACCTTCTCGTAGAACCTCATGGAACGATCTAGATCTCCTACACGAAGCATTATTTGACACAAGGGCTCTGGTGTAGGCCCCCTTTCCAAAAGCTCAAACTTATAACCATCGGGATCTTCAATAAAAGCAATTACACTCTTGCCACCTTTGACAGGACCAGGTTCTCTGGTTACTTTCCCCCCTTTAGCTTTTATAAGATCCACTGTCTTTGAAACCTATGATGATGGAGAATCAAGTAAAAACCCACCCCCTTGGAAAGATTGTTAATAATTGATTTTTTTTTTTTTTTTTTTTTTAAATCCGCAAAATTGTATTGTGATGATTCAACCATTCTATCTACAATAAAAAGATTGCAAATAAGCAAAGAAATGCAAACCAGACAGATCCAGAAATTTGTTAAGTGCATGGTTAATGGTACATTGCATGATAAATTTTCCACAAAATAAAATTTCTTCAGGAAAGCATAAAGTGGCGTACTTAAATCAATGCCATTGTGGACCAGATGTAGTCAATATTTACTCTTTCCTGTTACATCACTATCTGACTTCCATAATCGTGTCCAAGTAGAACCATGCTTGCACTAGAATTTGCATTTATGCATGAAGTTTTGACTGTCTGGCTAACCATAGGTTTTCCATAGACATAACCATGCTGTTTGGGGAAACTTCCTCACATATATTTAAAACTTCACTCATACCTTTGGCTTGGAGAAGTGTATCTTTGGTGTCACACCTTCAATTGCAACTGTGCATCATAAGCATATTGAGAAGTCCATATGCATGGATGGGTCAATAATACATTGGGCCAAAAGTTTTAAAGTCTATTTTGCCAATTTGACTAATTCCAAAGGCTTGTATTACAAAACACACGTTGCACTTTTTTAATAGTATGAAGACTCTAAACACTGGCATGCCCCAGAACTGGAGATCCTGGTTGTTTAGACACCATTTGAAGGAAGTATCAAAACAAAGACAATGATATCTTTATTGCTCAACTCATTTTCTCTCCCTTCTGTAGAGTGGATTACACAAGTTGCTTGATATAGGATCAGAATGATTATCTTTTTCCTTAAAAGATGTGCCATTTATGAGCGATGGGGATGGTTGATTTTTTTAAAAGGTAATCAAAATTTATTAAGAAGGAAAAACAGCTACAAGAATAACTATACGGGAGACAAATCCAAGGTAATGACAGAAACAACAACAACAACAAATAGGAACCATAGATGAGCTTATGTTGGAAATAAAGAATGAAAACAAGTCCTATGGAAATACTTCAATCAATTTCATAATGATGGTTATCGAAAGCCCTTTCCAAGATGAGCTTATGTTCCTATTAATGCAATTAACAAATTTAACAAAAGTATAACTCAATTCATCAACAATGTCAAAAGACCATTTTTCCATTGGTAAAGCAAACATTCATGATTTCAGAAACATGTGGGAAGCATAACAAATTTACCAAGTACCCTAGTCAATTAGCATGCCATGCATTACACTTGACTTGAAACTTGCAGACGATAACATGTGATAGTTTTCAAATACTTCTTCAAAAATACAATGCCATACCCATACAACATCTTTTATGACTGCAATTATGTAATGAAGAACCTGATGCCAAAGTATATCCTGTTCAGGTAACAGAACCTTACATCCTCAACTGCGATGCCAAAGTGACCAAAACCAGTCCCAATATCATACTTGTCTACTCCATAATCTGCCAAAGTTTATATGTAACGAAGCCGAATGAGATAGCAATATATTAAATTGCATTATCTGATTTACAAAACGATGAGGTAGAGTGAACCTTCAAGCATTCATTCAAAGCTTTAGCAACAGAACTTAAGAGGGGGAGGGGGGGAATCTTCAAAAGAAGGTTCGAGTTGTGAAATAATTGCAGGGTTTAACAAGATGGCTTACTGTAAGTGAGCTCAACTACAAAATGGGAATCTTCAGGCCCATATCCAAGAAAAGCATTTGTGTATCTCTCCTCAGGAATATCACGCTTCCTTAACAACTTCATTCCTAAGCACTCTGTATAGAATCTGCAATTACCAGATACATAAATGAGCTTCAAGCAAAACAAACATCATAAATCTAAGACCAGATCACTTTCGTAGCACGTTATATACTGAAGACATGCTTTATAGTCTTGTCCAAATCCCCAACACGATAAACGACATGAAGCAGTCTCCTTCTATCCTTTTTCACCCACTCTAGGCCATCTTCTTCACTGATGGTTGTGCTTGCCTGTGCCGTATTCCAGGTTGCACCAGCCTCTATACAGTTTCCTACTGTTCTTATCAACTTAGAAGCTTTTGCCCCAAATAACTGTGCCTGTGGAATAGCTGAATAGAAACCAAAAATATGTCAAAGCAAGACATGCAGTTACTACCTACCTTAAACGCAGTTGCTAATTAGGGCTGGCAATGGGTCAGGTCAGCCTGCAGATTAACTGGCCCAACCCACTTTTGAGGTGGGTTCGGGCCAAGCTAAACAGGTGGTCGGTTGGGATCACGCTAGAAATTTGACCCATTTAAGAAAATGGATTGGGATTGGGCTAGAAACGTGAACCATTTAAGTAAATGGGTCAGCTCCAGTTGAACCCCACCCAAGGCGACCTGCCCATCCATATAGGTAATCAATGGGTCAAAGCCAGTGTTATCATATGCAATAGATTAAGTGCATTTGAAATCCAAGTATCCAACCTTCCCAATAGATTGGCCACAAAATGAAGGCCAGCTAGTGCAAAAATCAGTCATTTCTGCTCATCAAGTGGGTCCACACCATAGAGGATTGATTTGATCCGTCACATGCACATATATAGGGTTTTGCTAATGAATCCCTCCCTCCATCCCTCTACGCGCACACACACATACTGACATACATATATGTTGGATTTTGCTAATGTCCCCACCTTTGTGGAGATATTAAAAACATCTCCTAACCTTTTGAATGCCACATGGGACAGGGACACTCAATCATCAATTAGGATGGTTCATTCAATAGTACCATTGGGAGCAAGCTCAATTGGATGACTCTAACCCTTCGAATGAGGCTGATTTGTTAGAACCGCCCGTTGTTTAAGAGTCATAGATCACATGGTCAGAATCATCAAACCAAAGTGCTCTTTGTAATCATAAGCAATACTCAGATGGATGTTTCAAAACGACAATTGAACCTATTTTGTTTCTCCATTCAATCTTGACTGTCCAATATGATGTTTAAGATCAACCAATTAGTGTGATTCTTGTCCCTAGTTGTATGAAAGAGTGGATAGTTCAAATTGATGATTAGGCATCCCATGTGTCATTTAGAAGCTCTGGGAACATCACTAACATCCCCATGAAGGTGGAGTATAAGTTATGGTCCACCCGGTGGATAATTTCCAATCTTTCATGCGTGTGTGATGTCCAATCTGTCCAATAGGTTGGCCCCATCCTAACAAGCAAATAGGGCTGATTTTTGCAGTAGATGATCCTCATGGTGGGGCCAAGCTATTGGAAGGGCTTGATGTCACATTAGACGGTCATAATTGACTGTATGAAAACTTGGATTCAAGTTGAGGTGTAGGTGACTTCCATGCAATCTTTCCTATGGCCATAATCCGGAGGGAAATCATGTTAAGAATCTAACCAAAAGCCCCATGACTGATGGAACGCATCAAGCTAGGCTCTTTAAACTGTTGGGATCGTAACAGTCCACCACAGTCCGCAGCCGACGTCTGCAGCAACCCACTCTGTGGCGGCACTCACTCTGGCCTCTTTTCCAGGGCATGGTGGCTGCACTCTAGTTATCCAGGTAGCCCTTTCCACTTGGCGGCTGCACTTTGGTTGTCCAAGTAGCCCTTTCTATGCCGTGGTGGCTTTCACTCACCCCTTCCATGACTTGAACACAATTGTTAAGAACTGAACCAATACACCAAAAGCCCCATGACTGATGGAAAGCATTAAGCTAGGCTCTTTAAACCATTGGGAACGTAACAGTCCACCACGGTCCGCAGCCGACGTCTGCAGTGACCCGCTCTATGGCGGCACTCACTCTGGCCTCTTTTTCAAGGCATGGTGGCTGCACTCTAGTTATCCAGGTAGCCCTTTCCACTTGGCGGCTGCACTCTGGTTGTCCAGGTAGTCCTTTCTACACCGTGGTGGCTTTCACTCTGGTCCAGGTTGCCCTTTACACGGGTCACCCCTTCCATGACTCGAACACAATTGTTAAGAACTGAACCAATACACCAAAAGCCCCACGACTGATGGAAAGCATCAAGCTAGGCTCTTTAAACCGTTGGGATCCTAACAGACAGTATGTAATCGTCACCCAGTAAATACCACCCATCCTTTTATATGCATACAATATCCAACCCGTCCAATAGGTTGGCCCATCACAAGAATCACCTTGTACAAAAATCAGCCACATCTGCTCAACACGTGGACCACACTTGTACTTTGTTATTCGTCAATCTTTTAGCATTGCTTTCGGATGAGTGGATGGGGCTGTGTGTGTGGATTTCTATTGTCAAATTCTCCATAAAGGAGGGGAAATCTGAGGTTTTGTAGATAGAGTTTTGGGGCAGAGATAGAGATGGAGAAAAGGAGAGATGAACTAACCGCTGCCGAGATGGAAGAGAGAGAGACATCGAGAAGGGTTTGAGGCTGTGAGAGAGACACCGAATCGAGAGGATGCTGAGAATGCGAAAGAGGAGATTGAAAGAGGGCGGAATGATGAGAGCTGTAGAGAGAAAGAAGTCATGGGACTAGGAAAAGCACTAGCCATCACACTCACTCACTCTCTCTCTCTCTCTCTCTCTGCTACTGCCGTTTTCTTATATCCTCAGAGAGAGGGGAGCTTTGATTTCTTCTCATTCGCCTGTTGCTTTCAGGTAATGGAATCCAAGAGAAGGAGAACGAGGCACCCTTTAGGGCCTGTTTGGATGCCTGTAAGTTGGGTAGTGTGAGTTTTTTTTGTTACCGTTTCCGTAAAAAAACGTAGAAAACCATACGCGTCGCATACACGTAAATCAATTCATCAGGTACAAAAATCAGAAGATTCATCATCATCGATAGAGAGGTTAGCCATAAAGTTAGCATCTGATTTTTTTATTTGAATCCCGATCGTTGACTATTCAATTTTAACAGTTTTTTATGGCTGCAAAATTGGTGGTGTAGATCAGATGATCTGTGGATTTTATTTTTATTTTTAATTGAATTATCTATCCGTAAAGGGTAATACGGTTTGGACGGTCTAGATCAACTAGACCAACGTAAAAGTATGCTACGTGCTATTATTAACAAAGTGAAGTGAGGACACTTTAAAAAAGACGTAGAGGCATATCCACACCATAGCTACTCAGTACGACGCTGTGGATGGACGCCGATTAGAGAGAACGAAAGCTGATTGCGTATGGGGTAAGTCTTAGGGGCCATCGCAATGTATGTGTCTTATCCACACTATCCATCCGTTTTATCAGCTCATTTTAGGGTACGGTACCGAATTGAAGTGTATAAAAATCTCAAGTGGACCACGATATAGGAAACAGTGTGTATTAAACTCTTACTGTTGAACTTAAGGCCCATAGAGGTTTTCGACTAAGCTGCTATTTATTTTTTTCCCTTCATTTAGGTCTGTCCAACCTTATTAACGGTTGGATGATAGATAAACATCACTTTAAGTCTTAGGATGGTTTCAATGGTGGACGTTGTTATTCCCAATGTTTCTTGTGGTATGGTCCACTTAAGCTTTGGATATGCTTCAGTTTTGGGATCACTTAGTAAAATGGTATGAAAAAAATAGATAGACGGCATTGATTGTATATATACATCATGGGTGGGCCTCACATGGTTCCCGAGTATGCTATAGCATAGTGAGGAGGGGATGCGGTGGACCGGCATGGAGCCCGCCTTGATGTAATTGCTTTATATCCGTCTTGTTCATCCATTTTTCGAGTTCATTCTATTGTATGAATCAAAAGAATAAAGCAGATCCAAATCTAAGGTGGGCCACACCGTATAAAGTAGTGGTGATTGAACATCCACAATTGAAAGCTCCTTGGGACACAATAGTTTTGGATCAAGCTGATATTTGTGGTTCCTTCTTCCATATCTTGGTAACCTTATCAACATGTGGATGGCAAATGAAAGTTACGGTGGGCCTTGGGAATTTTTAATGGTGATCCTTCAACTACCACGGTTTCCTGTGGTGGGGTCCACCTGAGATTGGGACATGCTTAATTTTTAGGCTCTTATACTAAAATGATCGTGAAAGCCGGAGGGACGGCGTGGATATAAAAAGAAATCTTTCACGGTGATGGCCCATACTCAGGATCCACCGACCACCATAGTTCTCCGGATCCACCGAAACCGCGTCGACGACAGTGCGCGTCCCACGTCGACGGCTTCACTTGCGTTAACCGAGCGCTAACTGGGACAAACATTCTTCAGATCCACACCGTCTATAAGGTGAAGCGCTATATTTTCACCACAGATAATGAAAATAATTTTAACAAGGTACTTATGTCTGTCACACCACAGGGAAAGGTGTAAAATCATTACTAAAGTGGTTTGTAACATTGATTAATCCACCTGAGCGTGGAATGGACCTGATTTTTGGGCCCACGGTAGGGCACCTGATGGACGTGAAGGATCTCCTCTCCGTGAAATCATTCCATCTACGACAGCAAAATCTACGCCATCAGGTGATAACGGGGTGGATGGGTTGCAGGAGTCGGTTGGGCAGAGCCCGAAGGGTGCGGATTGCCTGGACCATGGCGGCGGGACTGCATTAGACGCGGATTTTCCGTTACTTTTTACTGATGGTACGCTGCCCGCGTAGAAAACTGATTGCGTACTGAGTAAACTCTCACCTTGAATGTATGTGGTATATCCACACGGCCCATCCACTTTTCCATCTAATTTAAGGGTCGAGCCCTAAATTAAAGCATGTCGAAAGATCAAGTGGATCATACCACTGGAAACAATGGAGATAATGATTTCCACGGTTGAAACCTTTCTAGGATCCACCTTGACGTTTATTTGACATCCAACTTGTTTATAAGATCATATATACATGAATGAAGGGAAAACACAAATATAAGTTTGATCCAAAACTTCCTAAGGCTCCAACAACTTTTGGACAGTAAACTTTCAATTCAACTATTCCTGTGGTGTGGTCTATTTGACTATTGAATATGATTCGTTTTTGGGTTAAAACTCTCAAATTATTTAGTAAAATGGATGGATAAAGTTGATAAAATACATAAGTTATTGTAGACCATACGGAGTTTACTCAGTATAGTAGACATAGTGAGTTACTACTACCTAATCCACTTCAGCCCGCCTGATGTTTATGTGAATTTCACCTCATTGGTTTTGTGAGATTATTTCATGACATGCATCATATGGTTTTGCAAGATTATTTTATAACAGACATTAGAAAATGAGTTGAATCCAAAACTCAAGTAAGCTGAATGAGAGAAAATATGGAGGACTTCCTGTATCATGTAAGTTTTTCATGTATAGATATTGAGGTGGAGCCCAAAAATGTTTAGAAAATTCTTTTCCCCACTAAATCCTCTCAGGGACGCTGCTTGAGTTTTAGGTTCACTTTATTTTTCTATTATGTGTACTAAAAGAAGCTCGCAAATGACAGATGAAGGGAAATTTTCAAAAAATCTTAGTCCAGGAAGCTTTATTTATTTATTATTAAACACACGCATACACACTTCCACACACTCACACCGTAGCGGGATTCCACTACCTATGGATACTCAAACCCTTGACCGGGTGTTGAAACTCCCAGAAGTCTACCGCCGGTGCAAGAGCAGCGCAGAAGTTCCTTGTGAAAGTTATTGGCAGGAAATCGCATCCGATTTGACTATATCACGTGCCCCGGTGGGTCCTCCAAGAAACAGGAAGTTCCTTGCGAAATGCATTAGCAGGAAATCCGCATCCGATTTGCCCCGGTGGGGCCTCCAAGAAACCGGAGCAGATGAGGTGTTACCCGGTAAACCAGTAGTCGGTGTCCCTGTTATATATCCAGGCCGTCCATATTTTTTCAGCTCATTATAAGCCGTGATCTGGAAAATAAAGCAGATCGAAATCTGAAGCAGACCACAGAGTTGGGATAATGCCCATCTCACGTAAGCCACGAAAGTTTTGGGAAATAAATGTTGTAGGAGCACTATCACAGATTGAACCTGGAGCACTTCGCCAACCCTCTCTACCAGCTCATCTAATAGGTGGGAGACATTTTCTACCAGCGGCCAAATATCAGATGGACAGGATCAAGCGACCGTTGTTCATTCATACGACGGCCAGCCTCATGGACGGTCCTAAATGATACGTCACCCTGTAATGTGGTCAGCAGAGAATTCCCAACACACAGTATTGATTTTCGGACCCGGGATGAACAAGCCCTCATATGAAATTCATATTGATTGCGCCACCGTCCCCTTTGACTCAATTGAACTTGTTTGATGAAGATTAACTGTTATATGGGCCGTCCAATAAATATCCCTCAATTGGCTAGTTAGATATTCAAGTAGGTTACTCCCTGGATGTAATCATTTTAGATCGCAGCTAAAGCTAACATTTTGGACGGTCCAATTTGAGTTATTTGTATGAAATGCGTGCATTTTCCCAGTGTCTCCGTGTAAACCCCGAAACTCCAGCGCATCAAAGGTTCTTAATGTTCCATATCATGGAATTCGTGCTGCGAATCTCCACTTCAACCTGTTCGCGCGAATATGTCATTACTCCCATTACCGGAAGCAAACGAACGAACCCGCGCGTGTGAAGAAAGGGTACCGAAACACGTGGCACGAGACACGCATGTGAGATATCGTTGTCATTCGTGAGGTGGGCCCTTCTGTATACGTGCATTGTACCAAAACTCGGTCTGTTCAACTCGTCAGGTGGGCCACAAGTGTAAGCAGGATGTGGACCATTGTTTTCTTTTTATGATCAACCACGTCTCTCACCCCGGGTCTGGGTCAGCTGATGAGTGGACCCGCCCGATTTTCTATCACGGGCATGTTCGCCGGTTGTCCACATCTGATGGATTGCCAGGATATTGCACACGTGTGAGAAATTGTAGCGCGAGTCTCGCTAACAGGCTCATTACCTGATCTCCGACGCGAGTTTCCCGTGACCCTGTTACAAGAGCCCGCGTAACCAAAGCTCCGTGGGTCTACCGAGATGTCCCTGTGAAATCCGCTCCGTCCATCAGTTTTTTCAGCACATGTTAGACTTCGAGTTAAAAAATGAGGTATACCAAGACTCAAGCGGGCCACACAACCATGAAACATTATTAACTGTAAGGGCACCGTTGAAACTTTTTGTCCCCACATAAGTTTTGGATCAGGCTAACATTTACGTTTTCCCTAGGTCCTGTTGGGATTCACCTTATGAAGGGATTGGACGGCGTATAAACGTCATGGTGGGCCCCATGAAGGTTTCGATGATGGACATTTCCATTCCCACCTTTTACCGTGGTGTGGCCTACTTGAGTTTTTGATCGGCCTCACTTTTGGGTTCTCGGTTAAGATGAACTGGCGAAACTGATGGACGGAAAGGATGTCACGCGGACATCGCAGTGGGCCCACAGAGCTTTCGTTTAAACGGTCTCCTGTTAAAGGACCGTTCCCTGCTTTCCAACGAAAGCAAAAAAAAAAGAAAGTCGCTGTCTTCAACTGCACTCGCTCGCCCATTCGAAGCAAACAGATGAACGTTTGCAGGTCATTTACCAGGTACTGTCCAAAACCCTATCTCGTTTTCGTCCAAAAAATCGGTATCTTTCTATCATTTCTGAAATATTCTGTTAGGGTTAGGGCTTCATCACACTCTCATCAGAGAACTATGTCAAATTCCAGATAATCGGATGTCCAAACGATATCTAATCCATTAGAAATTACATTTCGAATAAACTGATATGCATTCGCTCTGTTGAACTGTCCAAAAACTATATAACAAGGAATTTTCGTCATTTATAAAAAATAAAAAAATAAAAATCAGCGACCTAATCCAACACAGCGATTTTAGGTCGCACATACAAGGTGTTTAAAATAGATACCTATTCTTCTAATGGAAGTTACCTGAAAGAAAAGTACCTAGAATATCGGGTTATCTTAGTAAAAAGATGTTTAAAATAGGTACCGGAATGTAAATTTCAAAAGAAAAAATAAAATAAAAATGCAAATATCCCTTTTCTTCATTATTACATGCATAGAGTTCCAAAAATTGGTGGGTCGACTTGAAACTCAGTCGAGTCAACTCGTCTCGATGGGATTTCAAGCCGAGTCTGATGGAGACTCACTGACTGGCATGACTTGGTCGGGTCTCAACAAGACTTGTCGAGTCGGCTTGAGAACTCGGCCAACTCGATTCGACTTGGCATGACTCGACTGAGTCACTCATCCCAGTCAGGTAGGCATTTGTTTTAAATCTACAAAGTGCTTTATGTATGAATCAAACAGGCAACCTCATCAAGAGCCATGGCATCCCTACCTCTGCGCCACAATGCACAGTTATATGCGTTTGGGTATTTTAATTATTTTATAAGTTTCCAACTATTTTAAACACGTTAAATAATAAAAAAAAACTAATTAAGATATCAAGTCTAGCGTATTAAAGATTTGGTTGAGTCTTCAAGTTGATCCGACTTGGCTAGACATCCAATTGAGTTGAGTTTTTGAGTTTTCAAATTATGATTACATGTTCTCTTGCAGTTCAATTGAGCTTAAAAATTCTATTTGCTAATTTGTGTTAACTTGATCTTATTGGAAACTTCATACGACTTTCTTAAATTGGATTATCTCTTATTCCAGCGATATCTCATTTGTAAATTATTTACTTGTATGGGGTCTTCAGATGTCTACCACAAGGGTGGGTGAACCACGTTAAAGATCACTTGACAAAATTGGCAACCATGCTTGCCCATATAACCGTTCAACAGATGGGACACCTTTTGGATTCTCTATAACACAAAAAGCTCAATGAAATGATGATTCTAACTACCCAACTTGTTGCCTACTCCTATAATTGTTAACAATTCATATTAAGTTTCTATAGATTTGGCAGCTATGTCCACCATATTGATGTCATTTTTGGAAGGTAGCTCATCCGAGAAGTACAACATCAATTGAACAGCCTCGATTGACGAGTAGATGCATGGATTTTGCAAGATATATGGATCACATTATACACTTTGGTGGGATGCTATTTTTCCTCAAGAAGGTGATAGATATCACATCTGTATAGTCCAATTGATGGGCCATGTGTTCATTGCATTACAGTTAGTGTTCGTAGTATCAGTATCATTACATGTTAGTGGTGCGGTTTTCGGCCACGTGGGATACGTGTGCTGCTTTGAGGATGTGCCAGAACTGATTGGGTCGGTATCTACTAACACGGCCTCGTTCTCCCTCTTTGGGAATTTAAGCATCTTAGAATCTATATTGTCTTGGATCACGTTCCTGAAAGCAATACAGTTTTTAGTTGAATGAGACCGTGATCCATGCCATTTAGAGTATTCCATTTTTTTTCAACTCTTCTACCAAAGGAATCATTTGCTTCAGCAGAAATTGAATGAGCTTGGTAACCAGTAAGAGATCAAATATCTCATCGGCTTTTGTAATATCAAAGAAATATCGTTTGTTTTGTTCTGCAATTTGTTTGGTTGCATTGGAACCTTGATGGAATGATTTATCATCGGTTTTTGTTAGGGCCGTACAAACAAACGGTTTATTGAGGCTCATTTCGGCCAAGGCTATCTCATAGTTTGGATCACGGTAATAGGTTCACGATGATGAATTTTTCCGTTGGTTCTCTTCACGTAGAAGCCATTCGTATTTGATTGCTCTATCTGACAGATGACCAAATCTTTGAAGTCCATCCCTTCAATTTTTTTCCGAAGTTCAATGTCTATACCTTCCAAAACTAGTTTAACAAACCGAGCTTTAGAAAGAAATACATGAAATTTATTCTTCGTTTTTTAAATTGAGTTATATATTTCTCAACCGGCTCGTCACATACTTGCCTCAGGCGTAATAAGTCGGCTAAAGAAAATTCCGGATCAGCTTGATAGAACTGAGCATGAAACATTTCTTCAATATCTTTCCAGGTTTGGACTGAATTTGCTAGCACATCAATATACCATGTAAACGCAGTATCCGTTAATGAATTTGCAAACCATTTCGACTTCACATATTTGTTGGCTGCAAATTCACCACGTTGTACAGTGAAACAACCAATATGCTCAACTATAGATTGATCTGTATCTCCATAAAATAGTGAAAACTCTGGTATCTTGATACCTCTTGGCACTTTAGCGTACTAATCGACCTAATCTAGGTACGGTTTATGGTAAACAGGCTAGTTGGTACGACGACCATGACGTTGGTCAGTTAACTCATTTATCAAGTTAACCAGCTCATCGCGGACTACTGGGGTAAAACCGTTGCTCTTTGATCCTGAGGTCCTTGGTTAACCACCTGAGGGAGTTGTATACCTTGGGAAGGTTGCGCTACTAGAAGTTGTCCCCCAAGTGCTTTGTTGTTTGGCATGAATTATCCCAGAGTGGGTAAGCCACGATTCATGTCATTTTTGTTTTGACCATTAAACTGATCATTTCTTCCATTTCTTCTAATGCCCACCTGAAGTGGTAAATTTTGGCCCATCAAACGTAGTTCTGGACGAACGTTGCGTGGAGAAATAATCGGCATTTCTAGAGGAATACTGCCAAATTGATGTGCTTTCATATTATAATGATGGTAATCAGGTAACCTATCATGAAGGAATGCCATCAATTTATTGATAGCTTCAGTTTGAGCCTCGGAGTATTCAGCTTGTACTTTTCCTGGTTTCGTTAGCTTTCTTATGCTAACGTTAACACTACTCAAAAGTCTATTTACCTCTGCGGAGTTGTTTTAGAATGACAATCCTACTTCCAGAACTATTGGAAGTGGAGGATTTGGGACCTCTGTTTCGGCCTACATTTGCAATTCTTCAGCGGCCTGATTTAGATCCTGTTCTTCGATATTCCCCCTAACTCGAGTAAGATTGCTTACTCATATTGTTATAAACTTCAATCAACAATTGCACACCTGTCCCATCGGGCGTGCCAAAAACGATGTTAGTGTGGTTTTTGACTATGCGAGATACGTGTGCTGTTTTGCAGGTGTGTCAGAACCAATTGGGTCTGATTCAAACCATGATCACCGTTGACCCCTGGGGTTGAGATAGAGCGGTGCTTGGTCAAACGACCAACAAATCAATCATTTATTCAGCCAACAATGGTCTCGTTAACCAAACAACTTGTAGAGGTTAGGGCTCTTCCTCCAATGAAGGTGTAACAATTGTATGGTCGAATGGAAAGAAATTGAGATGTGGATGCGGTGGAGGCTACTCCTAACCTAAGGGTCCACGACTGATGAGCGATGGAGAGGCTAATTCTAGACTAAGATAAACAACATTGCGCTAGATTGATTTTGCTTCCTTGCTGGATTTCATATTTGGATTTAAAGAGCTTTCTTTGTATCTGCCTCCGCTTTTTATAGCTTTCTTGACCAGGGAGCAAGAATAATTGATCATCCACGTGTCACCTTCGCGTGTAACCAGCCGGGAAAGAGCGGTTACACCTTTTTTTTTTTTTTTAACGTGATCAGTGTTATCATGTGTGATTGCATAATCACATACCATGGCTCAGATCGCTTATGCCATGGTCGCATATGTCATACAGGAAGTATGCCATGATTATCATGCCGTATTGCTCGTTATGCACCCATCCCCCCCGTTACACCGATTCAGCATATCCTTAACGGTGGGCACCATTATGCCCACCATTACTGCTACGGAACACCTTGCCAACAAACCATCCAACCATCCATACATGCATAAATCCATGATCCATCCATCCATACATGCATCCATCCATCCATCCATACATGCATACATATACACACATACAAACATGCACTTCATCAAAATATCGATACATTAGCGATATTATCAAAATATCGCTTCTATCGCTGATACATTGGTGATACAAGCAACAACTAAAATTTATGTAGTTGAAAAATTGGTGATACATTGGCGATATCGATACACTTGCAATACTCGGCGATATATTGATGACATATTGTTGATACTTTGAATTTTTGATACTACTATTCTTATCGGTATCGTCGATCTAGCGATATCGATAACATAGGCGATACTCATAACCAGTGTTCGAAATATCGGTATTGCGTTACGTATTGCATCCTGGGGATACAAATACGTATTGGTTATCACACAGGATATATCGTTTGTATCAGGTAATTTATCGCACTTTTAGGGAAATATGGGGAAACATTGGGAAAATTGTTGAATTTTTCAACGAAACTTCAAAGATTGTTAAAAAAGACCTTAATACACACTTTTAAATTATGACATCTGAAAAAAGAAGTGCACACAATAAGTTTTCTTTGTATAGGGTCCTAAGTTATGTGTTATTTAACTGAACTAATGCAATTATATTCAAATTGAATCATAACATTTAGAGTGTGTGATGATCATTTCATCAAACACTCCTAAATACTTCGAAATTAGTCTCAATCGATAGCTAGTTGAAGGGAAATTTCGAAAAAAAATATTTTAATACTTTTTTATATTAATTTTTAAATAAAAATGTTTTTTTATTTTCCGAAAATTGACAAGGACTTAATAAATCTGTAGATCAGTTCTCATACATGCTTAATTTCATGTTTGGAGTTCAACATTGCAAGCATTTTGGAAGAAATTTCAAAATTTTCCCAAATCAAATTACCTACACTCAAATTTCGAAATTAGAGTGTACGTGATGATCATTTCATCAAATACTCTTAAATACTGTGAAATTAATCTCAATTGATAGCGGGTCGAAAGAAAATTTCGAAAAAAAAAAAAGAAAACATGGAAAACATGAAGAACTAATGGATATTGAAATCAAAGCTCCAACTCCATGATTTTTCGTGCAAAGCATGAAGAACCAATGGATTTGTAACCATTCGACACTGATTTAACATAATTTCAACAAAAAAAAAAAGGATCGAAATTTGAAAATGCTCATTGGATCGAACATGTGGGATATATCGGCACTACCTGTGTGTTTCGTATCGCATAGGTGGGATACAAGATATATCGTGGGATATATCGGCCGATATCGTCAATATTTAAAACATTGCTCATAGCTTAACATTCAAATTAATCAGGCTATCCTAACCATTCAATCGAATTCGTAAAGTTTGGATGCTCAACAAGGGGCCAGCGAAAGTTCATTTATTGGGGGCTTAGGGGCATTTAGTTCAAGTGAATTTCTTAGCAGCTTTTATTTAAGAGGCAAACTATGTGCAAACTATGTGTTGGGTGGTTCAAATGGATGAAAGCGTCATCTTGGTGGTGTAGGAAAAGGCCTATTGTATATACTTATATGCTCGATTGTCAATTTGATAGGTTCTTTTTTCGTTGCAGAGTCGACCGCTTCTGGAAATTCTCAAATGTCTCATATATTCCTTCTAAATCTATAAACTACTACTTTAAGGTTTGGAGCTTTGATTTTATTGTATTTTGTTTTAATATATATTTAAAGTAGAGTCTTTTGGTATGAGAAAATTTTCATGATTTGTTTTTGCTCACACATAATTTTGGGTGAGTCTTCATACACCCTCTAATTGAATTGTGGTTATTAATTTGATCAAGTGGAAGTGCCAAATTTTAATTTACTTAGGATTCCTATTGAGGATCTAGGTCCAAATTGCAATTTTGTTACTTATAGGTTGGACTGAAAAGGAACATAACTGCAATTTAGAGGGCTACTTTTGTTTCTCCTGTTGCTTAAGATGAATATTTGCAATTCAATTACCCGTGCCTCCAACAATGCTTTTAGAATTCATTGTATTTCCTTAATTTGATACGTTTGAGCATGGCATTTCATAATTCGTTGTCATAATGAACTTAATTTTCTAAACAACTCAATTGATTTAGGAGGATCTTGGTTTCTTCTTACTTTAGTTGCAGGAGATGTAAGGATTCATACATAGAATAATTTTTTATTTGATTGATAATCATATAAAGCTGAATAAATTTTAGCCATTTGCATGAACCTCAAACAACCCTGTGGCATGCGTGCTCGTCCAAAAGCACACACCATAAGAATGAATAGATATCTATTAGTTGCATGCTCAATAAAGCGGATGGATTTCTCACATGCTACAGATTCCATCTATCTCCCATGAACCCAAAACCATATCCCCAATCTATCATGATCAATAGCTCTCCCAAAGTTTTTTTTTTTTAATTTTAATTTTTAACTCTTCTCGTGGTCTAAGGCAAGCAACCCACTCTCCCCGTTCCTATTTGTAATAGCAGTGGAGGGCCTCAGCCGTATGCTTAAAAAAGGAGAATCGGTTGGTTTCTTCAGAGGCTTTGGCATCTCTTCCTTAGGGTCGTCTGTTACCCATGTCCAATTCACCAATGATGCCCTCAGTGTTCGCAATATCGATAATATCGGTATCGCAGCCCAGCGATACGAAACCCACAATATTTCCATCGGAAGCCTAAAAAATTCTGCAAATTTAGTTATCGCACGATATATCGACCGATATCACGCAATATATCGTAGATTTCGTGCGATATCTGCGATATCCTTGATATCCGCGCGCATGTTTACCAGAAAATTAAAAAAAAAAAAAAGAAATAGAAGAAAAAAGAGGAAAAATCGAAGAGTACCTGTGACCATAGCGATCGGAGATTCGGAGGTGGGTCATTCCATCGATTGACGGAGGTAAGTTCGATTTCCCTTCTTCTTTTGCCGATTTTCTTCTATATTTTCTTCGAAATAGGATATCTCGGAGATTCTGGCGAGAAATCGGGCCGGATTGAATGCGATTGAAGAACCCTCTTCCTTCCGAAACCCTCCACTTCCGGAACACTCGCCGAAATCTTGCTTCCGGAACCCTCGCGGCCCTCTTTCATTTCGAAAGGGAGGTAGAGGGACGCGGATTAGGTTTTGACGTTTGAAGAGAAATCGGATTGGGTACTTCCGAAGATAAATCGGATCGGGTACTGAGTTACTCAGTACGCTCTTATCGTGCTGACTAAACTTTGTTGGGCCCACTGTAAATGTTTGTGGTTTATCCACACCGTCCATCCGTTTTTCCAGATCAGTTTAGTGGTTGATAAAAAATGTGAAGCTTATCCAGAGCTCAAGGGGACCATACCACAGGAAACAGTGGAAATAATGATTTCCACCGTTGAAACCTTTCTAGGCCGATATATGAGGTTTATCTGTCATCGAAACGGTTCATAAGATCACGTTAAACATGGATGAAGGGAAAAAACAAATATAATGTTGATCCAAAACTTTTATAGGCCCCAAATTCACACCGTTTCATGTGGTGTGGTCCATTTTAGCTCTATATATGCTTAGGTTTCGATCTAAGGACCTAAAATTATTTGGTAAAATGGTTGGATGGATTGGATAAAATACATAAATACCACTGGACCCCGCATAGTTTACTCACTACGCTTATCGTACTGAGTTACTCAGTACGCAATCCGCTTCTGTTTGAAGAAATGGGATTGTACTGAGTAAACTCTGTTGGGCCCACCTTGATTGTATGTGGTCTATCCACACCGTCCATCCGTTTTTAAGGATCATTTTAGTCGTTGATCCAAAAATTGAAGCATATCCAAACCTCAAGTGGACTATACCACAGGAAAGAGTGGAAGTATTGATGTCCACCGTTGATACCTTTCTAAGGCCCCTAAGTGATGTCTATTTGTCATCCAAGATATTCATAAGATCACACATACAGGGATCTTCCGCTTGCAAATGGAAATAAAAAATATCAGCTTGATCTAAAGCTTCCGTGGCCCCCAAGAACTTTACAACGGTAGAATTTCAATTCACACTGTTTTTGGTGGTGTTCCACATGCGATTTGGATATGCTTCATTTTTGGAATAGAGCCCTAAAATTATCTGGTAAAATGGATGGAAGGGGTGGATCAAATGAATATATATGATGGTGGGCCCCATAGAGTTTACTCTGTACGCTAGGGAAACGGATTGGCTACTCCCCCTGCCACCCGCCAATGGTTGGTGGTCGATGTTCTGTGGGCCCCACCATAATGTATGTGTTTAATCCATGCCGTCCATATATTTTAATAGATCATTTTATGGTATGGGACCAAGAACGAGGTAAATAACAATCTCAAGTGGACCACATTACAGGAAACTGTGTTGAATGAACTTCGACCATTAAAAACTTTTTGGGGGACATAAGGGTTTTGGATCAAGCTGAACTTTGTTTTTTCCCTTCATCAGAGTCTGTATGACCTAATCAACAGGTTGGATGTCAAATAAACAATTTAGTGGGCCTTAAGAGTATTTTAATGGTGGATATCCAATCACTATTGTTTTCCTGCAGTGTGGTCCACCTGAGATTTATATTTCTCTCATTTTTTAGATGAACCCCTAAAATGATCTTTAAAAATGGATGAAGGGAATGGATAAAACACATACATCATGGTAGGGCCCAGAGAGCACCGACCACCAGCCCCGTGAAACGGGAGTAGCCAATCTGTTCTCGTACACTGGGGAGAGAGTGATGCACACGGTTGAAACCTTCTTAAGGTTCATTGTGATGTTTTTTTTTTTTTTTTTTTTTTTTTTTTTTTTTTTTGAGATCGAACCCGTTAATAAGTTAAATAATATTTTAAATAAGGGAAAACACAGAGATATCATCTTGATGAAAAACTCTTGTGGCCCTTAGAAGTTTTAAATGATAGGCGTCACTCTTTCCACTGTTTTCTGTGGTGGGGTCCACTCGAGATCTGTATCTGACTCATTCTATGGGTCATGCCCTAAAATGATCTCTTCAAATGGATGGACGGTGTGGATACAAAAAATACATCATGGGCGCCATGTCCATTTCAACCATCTGAATGGATAGTAAATGTGTCAGCATATGTGGATCAAAAGATCCAAAGACAGTGGTGCAGATTTATTATTCAGCCCAGAAACAATGCATCCAAGGGTCCACATTTAATGGGAGCCAAAATGGGAGCCAAATCTGATGGCCAGGATGATCAATGGGAGAGGTTTTTTAGGCTATTTCCCATCCAAGCTGGAGCCCACCACATGAACGATTTGGATCACCATGTACCATCATCTACTGGGCCAAATGTATATCATGCATTCAATTTAAATATAGTTGCATTAGTTTAGTTAAACAACGCATAGGTTAAGACCCTATACAAAGGAAATTTATTATGTGCATTTTTTTTATTTTTTTTGAGATCTTATGGTTTAAAAGTGTGTATTAAGGGCTTTTTTAACAATCCCCAAAGTTTCATTAAAAAATTCAACCATTTTCCCAATGTTTCCCCATGTTTCCCAAAAAATGCAATAAATTATGCGATACAAACGATATATCCCGTGCGATAACCGATACGTATCTGTATCCCAAGGGTGCGATACCGATATTTCGAACATTGGATGCCCTTCTCTTATGTGATGCTTCCGAGGAGGCAGTTGAGAATCTTCGAAAACAGTTCGTTGCTTTGAGGCTATCTCTGGCATGGAAATTAACTTCCGCAAAAGTGAAATACCGGGGGTCAACCTTTGATCCCTCGACTCTTTCTCTTTTGGTGGATGTCTTTGGTTGCAAAGTTGGCTCTTTCCCTCTACCTATCTTGGTCTCCCTCTTTGTATTGGCAAGCCAACTAAACATCTCTGAGTTGTGGTCATCGAAAGGTTTGAACGTAAGTTGTCAATTTGGAAAAGAAGATACTTATCATTTGGAGGTGGTATCACCCTCATAAAAGCCATTGTCTCCATCTTCCCTCATATTTCCTCTCTTTATCAGTCTTAAATCAGTTATTTGTAGGATTGATAAGATTTGTAGGGACTTTTTGTGGCAAGGGGATTCTGCTGGCCATAAATTTAATATGCGCAAATGGTTTGAGGTGCGCAAACTGCAAACCTCTCTCATAGGGAAGGGTTTGCATTCGAGACCTCTCGATTGTCAATTCCACCTTGCTCAGAAAATGGTTAGGTGTTTTTATTCGGAAGAGGCTTTCAATGGAGATCTTTATTGGCCTGTAAGTATGGCACTGAAGAGGGGGCATGGTTTCCTAAATCTTCTTCCCTCTGCAGATCATCTTCGGTCTGAAAAGCTATCTGTAACTTCTCCTTTATCTTAGGTAGTGGTTAGCATATTCGCTTTTCGCTAGACCTTGGTTAGTTGATAGACCCCTCATCTACATCTTCCCTAACCTTGGGCATATTTCCTCTTATCCCTCCATTTCAATGGTTGAATGCTTTTCTGATATTGGGTCGGGGGTTTGGTGCTCCCCTTGTAGGAGAGCCTTTCCGATCTTGAATTGGAAGAGTTGTTGAGGCTGCTGGCAGTGTTCTAAATATCGGTATTGCGATACGTATCGCACCCTTGGGATATGGATACATATCGGTTTTGCATGGGATATATCAGTTGTATCGCGTAATGTATCACTATTGTTGGAAACATGGGGAAACATTGGGAAATTGGTCGAATTTTTCAATGAAACTTCAGTGACTGTTAAAAAAGATATCGATACACACTCATTAAAAAAAAAAAAAAAAAAAAAACAAAAACTAGTGCACATAATAGGTTTTCTTTGTATGGGGTCCTAATCTATGCGTTGTCTAACTGAATTGATGCAAGTATATTTAAAGTCTATTCATATAATTTACAAATGTAAGAAGACATGTGGAAACACAAGCAATACATTCAAAAGCAAAAGAAGAATCACTAGATCAGGTTACATACATGTTTGATTTTATGTTTGGACATAAATATTGCAACCGATTTGCGAGAATTGGGAAATTTTGATTTTGATTTTTTTTTTTTTTTTTTTCAATTTTCTGCAACTCCAAATCTAGAAATTGAAGCCCCTAATTCAAAACATGAAAAATCATGGATTTGTAACAATTTGACACTGATTTAACATGATTTATAGAAAGAAAAAGAATCAAAAATCGAAAATGCTCACTGGATCAAACATGTGGGATATATCCCATTACTTGTGTGTTTCGTATTGCACAGGTGGGATACAAGATATATCGTGGGATATATAACCCGAAATCGTCGATACTTAAAATATTGGTTGTTGGGGTTCTTGAGGTGCAATCATCTTGCTCCAGGATGTAGTCTTTCTTGCTTTCGTTTGGGTTATGGAATCCCCACCAAAGATTGTGGCCTTCTCCTGGATCCTGGCCAGAGGTCGCACCTTCATGATCAACAACCTTCAAAGTTATGGTTTGATATTGCCTAATATATGCCTCCTTTGCAAGGAGAATGTTGAGTCAATCGATCACCTATTTGTCCATTGTTCCTTTGCTTCTGGGTTTTGGTCAACCATGTTGGATTGCCTGAACACTTGCTGGGTCATGCCTTCCTCAGTTTGGGGCCTGCCTTTTGCCTGGCATGGTGTTCATGGATGTGCTACCTCAAGGCTTCGGCTGGCCATCGCCTCTTAGTTCTTTTGAGGCCTTGCCTGTCTTTTCCTCTGTGTGTATAGGTTTTCTTTTTTGTTTTTGCTGCCTTTTGGCTCTTAACAATATTTGCGATCTTCACAAAAAGAAAAAGAAGAAGAAGAAGAAGAAGAAGAAAGAGCTATGGGAATACAATTAGTTGATATGTACATGTTTGAACAATGTTCCCAATTGTTATGGGAATACAATTAGTTCATATGTTCATGTTTGAACAATGTTTAGTAAACTTGTATTCCTTTGATGTGAATTGATAGAAGCTCTATGAGGTTCTTCTTCCATGTGAAATTCAATGGGGTCGATTTACAATTGAGACCATGTGTTCATTTCTAGGATCCCAAGTTCCTTGATCAATCGAAAGTTTGACTCTATCTGAAGTCATTTTCAAATGATATATATGTTGCCTTCTTGTAAATTATGACGTGTTTTAATAGATAATCAGAGCTGATGCTATGCCTACTATGATGTTGGCCTTGTGTGAAGTTCCATGAAGTGCACACTATGACATGTTAAACATATATGTGAAACTTGTCCAGATCAGGTCCGTGAATTTGATGGGCCATCACCTAAAAGTCAAGGTGATGGCCAATGAGACTATGGTAACCATACGATCACTGGTTACAGATGGACTGTTAACTCAAAAGTCGAGCAAAACATGCGCTCCAGTAGTCCATCGTCAGATGGTCATCATGGAACCATGGCTTTAGATCAATGAAAGATAATTCTGTGGCCGGTAGCTCTCCCTGCAGTTGATGTTCCAAATGGCATAAAAAAGGAACAATTGAGCGATCAAGAATAGCTTGGAAAGTCCTTGTGCATGCAATAGAATCAAAGATAATATTATTTCGTGGGCCCTTGAAGGATTTGGAATTTGCTGGAACTGGTAGTGACAACCTTAAAAGTTGATGCTGGAGGCAATGAGGACATCTACTCCCCCTCCATCTAGCCTAGTTGCCCCTGCCAAGAGGCATGTGGAAGACTAGAAGCTCAATTTTGATGGTAGCTCCAAATGCAACCCTAGGCCAACAAGTATTGGGGGCATCATCAAGGACCGTCATTATAATGGTCACTTTGCCTTTGCTGAGCGGGAAAGCAGGCTCAAATGAGGCTGAGATGTGTGCCCTCCAGCAATGGATGAAGGAAATTGCTCGCATAAGTGGCCCTGACACTATCATCGAAGGTCACTTGACGAATACTATAAGCTGAGCGAAGTCCTCAGAGGCTTATCCTTGGCATCTGTCTGGGTGGATGGAAGAAACTAGACAGCTGAAGGGAGCCATTTCAGTTTCTATCAACCTTATTAATTGATAATCTAATGATGTAGCTGATGATCTTGTTAGGAAAGGTGGCAGCCTTCAAAGTCTTATTATTGGAAACACCTTTCCTCTTCTGTAATTGCATAGTTTCTTTTCTAATAAAATTTCTCTCAACCTTCAAAAAAATTCAAATGGTCAGGGTTGCCTTGTTATGTCCTGTCTCTCATTGCCAATTTCAAGCCTCGATAAAGGAGGGGTGTGCCAAGTTGGCAGCTGGCATCAAAACTTCAACCACAACTTGTACATTAAATCCTGACAAGCGGATCAGGATTTGTTAGCCGACCCCAATCAGTTGAGCTAAGGCTTAGATGATGACAATGATGCCTATGGTATATTATGCATCCATACCGTGGCTTGCTAGATAAACAGTCCCTATAATCACTCATGTTTGCTACACGTATAGGTGGGATGGTGATGTTCGACATTAGTGCGCTTCATAATACCATTTCTCTATATGTTAGCTGATAAATTTTTGCATACATGCTTAAAGATAAATATCTCTGTTTGATTTGCTAGGGGTGCTTTCTCTATCAAAACTTGAGTTACGTTAGGAAAATGGGTGGGGCAAAGAATGGGTCAAACGTCATGGACCTGTACAAGAAGCGAAGAGCAGTGACATCTGTATGGAGGCCGGTCTCCACTCAATCGAGTTCTTCTGAAGGTTGGATTTGCTTAGGAAATGGTTTCATTCTTTGGTGCTTTTTCATCTGTCTTTGCTCATTGATTGGCTCCTATACCTAATTGAAGTTTCATCCATTTTTTTTTTTTTGGCATTTGTCCAACTTACTATAATACTAAGTTTTTTTTTTTTTTTTTTTTTATATATAATTTCTCTTAACCACCATTTTCTCGACTTTACTGATCGTGGCTTTTTGCTTCCTGGAACAAATTTTGGGTTCATCATCCCATTAATGGCAGTCAAAATATGGACCATTGTGGTCGTATATTTTGAAGCTTAGGAAGAAATGAACTCTGCCTCTGATCGTTTGACCCAAGGAGGTACGCATGGCCAATACTTTCCTAAGAGTTTCTGCAAGTAAATAATAAATGGATTATCCCATATTCGTTAGATCATGAAAATGCTTAATTCGGTGATGGGTTTCATCCCTCACACTTGAGTCTGGACATTGGACGTATTGAATGACAAAATGTTTTTATTTTTTTCAAAAGAAAAAATGGATGGCTAAAATTTTCAAATTTCTTTATGTCATTTTGTTTTGTATTGGAAAACTATGCAAATGATTTAAGAAACTTCTTATGCAACATGCATTCTATTAGGAAAATGATGAAACATGAACATCAGATGGAAAATTGCCACTAGGGATGCAACTGTAATGCTATGTCTTGGGCCCCTAAACTTGGCCCAAGGCCCGCTTCATCCCTCACCCTTGACTTGAGTCTGGACATTGGACGTATTGGATGACAAAGTGTTTTAATTTTTTTCAAAAATAAAAAATGGAAGGCTAAAATTTTCAAATTTCTTTATGTCATTTTGTTTTGTTATTGGAAAACTATGCAAATGATTTAAGAAACTTCTTATGCAACATGCATTCTATTAGGAAAATGATGAAACATGAACATCAGATGAAAAATTGCCACCAGGGATGGCAACTGTAATGCCATGGCTTGGGCCCCTGGCCTGCCCGCGCTTGAAATCTAGGCTCGTTGTTTGGGTCGGGGTCAATGACAGATTGCCTGGCTAGACCCATTGGCCCAATCTAATCATCAAGTGGGTCACCATTATGCAGAACGTATAGATGGCTTAAAAACACTTGTGGGTATTCTCATTCACGTACTTGTACAGTTTAAAGCCACTCTTGGATCTGGGGTCACTTCTATTGATCAAAACCATTTATATGGTGGGACTTGTTGTGCATGGAGGGGGTTTACCCCAAAAATTCTTAGATTGGTCTATTTCAAATCTGTGATCAGTTCACTGTTTTTGTTACGGGGCCAGCCCTATAGGGCCAGGGCCTCTTTAGCCCCGTTAGGGCCATAACCGGGCCATGGTGGCCGATTGTCACCCATTGCTTTCCTGATATACTATATGGATTTGGCCTTCTCCATTGCTATCAGCACCAATCCTTCCAGTGAAATTTCTACTTGTGCGAAAGTCTGAAAAAAGAGCAAAAAATCTCATTGGCATGCTATTTTGAATGTGGTGTTTATTTTTACAGTTTGCCACAAATTATATGTGAACTACAGGACACTCAGAAAAGGATGTGAAGGCAGATGAAGCAGTTGATTGCAATATGAAGTCTGATGTTGGAATTCAAGCTGAAGCACTGCATTGTAAAGCATCTACTTGCAGTTCAGATGTGCAGAATTCCAGCAGGAACACTGAACCAACGATTGAGCAAGCTGGCCCATCAACTCTGAGCTCCAGTAAACTGCAATGCAGTGATCAGTCTGAAACTGTGGAAGAAAAAACATTTACAATGTCTGCACATGTGGTGGCAGAAAACTTGTCTCAGAGTCAGCACAATGCTATTGAGCCAAAGTCTGGAGAGACTATGACTATCTATCAGGAGCATGTTAAAGAGGATGACAGGGCTGGAAAGCATTCAATTTCTATTGAGGTATGCTCACACAATTGGCTGCTTGTTTTTTTTCTTTTGAATGGTAACGCAATTGTATTGCACCACCTCAAGAAATAAATAAGTAAATAAAATAAAAGATAAAAGATTCACTGTACGGTAGGGAAGCCCAGGAGGAACGGATGTCATGGGACGTTACCCCTTTGGAAGCTGTGCTGTACTTGGACCACTCAGATATCGTACCCTAAATCTTACTCTTTGACTCTTGAGAGACTCATTCAGAGCACCCTTGTCTTAAAAAAATCTGCAATTCCTCTCATTCCATGTTCCTCACATGACAGAATATGGAATCATCTCCTGAATAGCTGCACCTTTAACCTACCTTGCAAGCTACTCTCGGACAGATCTGTTGGATGGTTTATTCTGTTGACCTTCCTGCTGCTTGTCAAGCATCCTGTGATAGGGATGGACTAAGCACTGGTGACTGGAAACAGAAGTTGTAGCAGGACTCAGATTTATCACACGTGACTGGTAACAGAAGTTGTAACAGGAGTTTGCCCCAACCTGATGCAGGACAATTAGCCACTTGCTCTAAAAGCTCGAACTGTTAGAGCATGGCGAATTAATCCCTTTATCTCATAGCCCAGGCCCCACATCTCATGGGTTAGGACTTCGGCCGAACCCCCCTCGTGGGCCCCAAATCACATGGGTACCGCCTCACACGGGTTGCCCACCCCAAGTGTGTCCCCGCATCCCACAGGCTACCGCATTGGAGCCTGGTGTGAAATGCATATTAATCACCCCCAGTGAGGAGTCTCGAACACGAGACCTCCCCCTTGGGCCTCGCCCATCCCGAGTGTGCCCCTGCATCCCACAGGCGACCCCACTTGAGCCCGGTGTGAAAATGCCCCTACATTAATCACTCCCGGTGACGAGTCTCGAACACGAGACCTCCCGCTCTGATACCAATTTGATGCAGGACAATTAACCACTTGCTCTAAAAGCTCGAACTGTTAGAGCATGGCGAATTAATCCCTTTATCTCATAGCCCAGGCCCTACATCTCATGGGTTAGGACCTCGGCCGAACCCCCCTCGTGGGCCCCATATCACATGGGTACTGCCTCACACCGCCCACCCCGAGTGTGTCCCTGCATCCCACAGGCTACCCCACTAGAGCCCGGTGTGAAATGTGCATTAATCACCCCTGGTGAGGAGTCTCGAATATGAGACCTCCCCATGGAACCCGTCCACCCCGAGTGTACCCCTGCATCCCACGGGCGACCCCACTCGAGCCCAGTGTGAAAATGCCCCTGCATTACAACCCCAGTTGCGAGGACTCTTTGTCATGGAAGTTATCCAAATCAAGAGTCTTCTCAGTCAAGTCCCTCCACAAGTATCTTTCCTCCTCGGAGAATTCTCAATCTTGCTGTCACACTGAAGCGGTTTGGACCTATGGGTTTCCTCCTATGGTGGCTGCCTTCGGATGGCACGTGAGCAGGAATAGAATCCTTACAATCGACAATCTTAAAAAGAGAGGGATGGTTCTGTCGAACCGTGCCTCCTTTGCCTCAAGGATGAAGAATCAGTGGATCACCTCCTTATCCATTGCTCGTTCTCTTTAGATATCTGGTGGAGCATTCTCCGCCTATCGGGCATCTCGTGGGTTATGCCTGCCTCCCTTTATCACTTATTCTGGTCTTGGCATTCGTAGCCCAGAGGCATGCTTGGCAAAAGGAAGTGGTGCTCGATCCTTTGGCAGTTATTTGGGTGGAGAGAAGTAACCGAGCGTTTAGAAACCATAGTATCTCCTCAGCATTTATGTTTTCTAAGGTTCTGATTTTGTTTCGAGATTGGGCACCGTAATCTGTCGGGCTGGCCCTGTATTTTTTTTTTTTGGGGGGGGGGGGGGGGGGTCTGTGTAATCTGTTTGGTGGTTTCGGCTGCCTTTTCTTAATAAAGTTTCTTATCTTTCAAAAAAAAAAACCGAAGTTGTAGTAAATTAAGGACTCGGATTTATCTGTCTGTAACTTAAACAGAGATTTGCAACAGAACACCAAAAACAAGCTAACTGCTTATTCTGACCAAAAAATAAAATAAAATCCCCTGGCAGAAACAAAATCAGCTTAAGTGATTGTCTTAGTAGCTGAATGTTGTAACAGGAAACCTCTTGACATAAATGATGGATCCAAGCCTGAAAAAGATATTCAAACTAATAGTGCATAAATTAGAATATCAGAATTGTAGCAAAACTAATTGAGGATCAAATGAATAGGTTTTATGGCAAGGACATGTGCACGTACCAAAATTGGTGCAGTACTAAAAAATTAGAACCCAAACAAACAAAAGCACTTCTAAACTGTTGGGACCAGATATGGAAATATCCAGAGAATTTGGATTGTGAGGATCCACCCAACCCAATCATTTCCTTACTCCGATACCCATACTTGTACTCAGCTCAGGTGATGTAGGATTGAGGAGCTCAAGGTAGGGGTTTGGCTTATGACAGACTTTTTGGAATCTGGCAAGGTTCTCCTTCTAGGGATTTGGCCAGGAGAGGTCAACAATGGCACCTGGGGAAATCCTGGGAAGATGCTTATGCTACTGCAAGGAAGTGATGATATATATATTGAAGATTAATAGAAATTTATTTAAGGCCTACTAACCAAAGTGACACAAGAAAAGAATACAAGAAGAGAAAAAATGCCACCCAATAAACACCCAACCATTAATGGCTGGTACAATAGACAATCCATTCCGAGATTAACAAGAAAAGCAAACCGACAACTGCCTCTAGAGCTATGGAGAAATTCCAGAATAGCCTTCTGTTCCTTTCACCCCATAAGGCCCACCACACAATCGACAAAACCATTGACCATTTAACCCTCCCATACTTCCCGCTATAAGCTCCATGCCACACCCATAAAATATCTCGAACCGAACCCGGCATAACCCCTTGCACATCCGAATTGGATGGACTGTGGTCCCATATCCTACTAGAAAATGAGCAATATATAAAGAGATGGTCGATAGACTCCTCGCAACAACACATGCAACACATATTCGGAATAACCATGGCTCTTTTTTTTTTTTCTTTTCTTTTTTTGAGAGATAACTGAAGCTTTATTAGAACAAAAGGACAAGAGAAACAAAAGATAAAGGATAGCTAATCCGCTGAGAGAGCGGATCAACTAGTACCCAAAAAAGAAAAATTACAACTCTGGAGATGAGAAATGGAAGAACTCTAGTCCGCCAAGAAGGAAATCACCCTGAGCACAATATTCTCCATCGGGTTGGAGATACCATTGAAACATCTTGCGTTCCTTTCTTCCCACACTGCCCACCAAACTGCCAAGAGGGAAATTCTCCAGAGGATAGATCTTTGCTTACCGCACCTAAGACCATACCAAGCTTGAAGGAAACTGCGGGTTGGGCTTGGAGCAACCCAGGGAATGTTAAACTGGGAGAGAATGTGATTCCAAATCTAATTGGAGAAAGAGCAGTGGATAAAAAGATGATCCACTGTTTCTTCATCAGCCATACAGCAGAGGCAAATATTCTTGAGGACCCAACACCCCTGGGTGCCCACCCGAGAGTAGCAATCCACCACACGCAAACCCAATCCCGATGCCACACGCGCTAAGTTCAGGAAATCCTGATGTAGAGGGGAGTCCCCACACCAAACATCTTCCCAAAATCTGATTCTAGATCCGTCTCCCAGAGCAAAGGAGATACTTAAAGTCTTCCCTAATGTTCATAACCACCCTCCAAACATGGGAAAGTTCTATACCTCGAGGATATCTTAGTTTCCCACCCTCCCTCCTGCAGACCATATTTTGAGGCAATGATCTTCTGCCTAAACCCGTCTTGCTTCACACCAAACCGCCAAAGCCATTTACCCAAAAGCGCCATATACATAGAATGGAGATCCCGAAGTCTAGAGCCTACCTAGGGAATGGGTTTGCACACCTCCTCCCAGCTAATAAGGTAAGACTTGGAACCATGAACATTCCCTTTCCATGGGAAATCCCGTCTTAGCTTGTCTAATCTTGTACAAACTGCTTGTGGACATTTAAAAAGCAACATAAAGCAAAGCGGCATGTTGGAGAAAGTCGTTTTGATGAGAGTTAATCGCCCCCTGAGGAAAGATATCGGCCTTTCCACTTGGATAACTTGCCCTCTATCCTCTTTATAAGACTATAACCCTATCCCATAGGGGCTTTGCCGGCTTCCCGATACACGGGAAGACCCAAAAATGTAGAAGGAAAGGAGCCGACCTTACAACCAAAGGCCCCCGAAAGAACATACGTCTCTTCCTTAGACAAATGGATCCCCAACATTTCACTCTTAGCCACATTGATTTTCAACCCCGAGACTGCTTCAAAACAAATGACCACCTTCCGAAGGTCTTTAATCAGATTTGGATCTGCATCACAAAAAATGATAGTATCATCGGCAAACTGAACATGTGACATTCGATCCCCCGAGGCAACCACTCTAAAACTTGAAATCAAACCCGACTCTTGATTTTTGGCAAGAACACAACTAAAAGCTTCCGCTACTATGAGGAAAAGATACGGAGATAGCGGATCACCCTAATGGAAGCCCCTAGACAACTTGAAAAAGCCTTTTGGGACCCATTCACAAGAACCGAGGAGGGAGAGCTAATGCGCAACTTTATCCATCTATTCCATTTAGAACCACATCCCATTCCGCCCAACATACAATTCAGAAAATCCCAATCAATATGGTCGTAGGCCTTTTCCACATCAAGCTTACACACCACCCCCGACTTTTTATCCCTAAACTGAGAATCAATGCATTCATGCGCAGTAAGAGTACTATCCATAATTTGCCTTCCTCCTACAAAGGCCCCTCGGTTAGGGGAAATAATGTTACCCAATGCATTTCTAAGCCTTGTGGCAAGCATCTTCGCTAAGATTTTTTATAGACTGCCAATTAGGCTAATTGGTCGAAAATCTTTTAATATTTCCTCACCGTCAACTTTGAGGATGAGGGCAATAAATGAGGCACCCAGTTGATGAGAGAGAGTTTCTTGGTCCAAGTACTCCTTGACAAACTCAATCACATCCTCTTTATCTACTTTCCAAAATACCTAAAAAAAGGCAAGGGGGAAGCCATCGGGTCCTAGGGCTTTATTCCGACCCGAAGCAAAGACAACTAATTTAATTTCTTCTTCCGAAAAAGGATGCGCCAACTGCTCAGCCGCCGTAGGAGGAATACAATCAGAATGAAAGAAATCCAATCTTGGTCTCACCCACTATTCTTTATTCAGCAAATCTTGGTAAAAGGCAACAATGGTGTCATATACTTGCCCTTTCTTCTCTATTCTTGCTCCGTTTACGACCAAGGAACTAATCCGATTGATCTGAGCTCTAGCCGATGCTATCCCCTGGAAGAACTTCGAAGTTTTGTTGCCTTCTTTGAGCCACAGGGTCCTGGACCTTTTTTCCATTAATTTCTTCTTCTTTCAGAATTTTAGAATGTTCCTTCATTAGAGACACTCTTCTCTCTTTATCTTCAGTGGATAAAATTTCATTATGCTCAAGGTCCAGGGCAGGGTGTTCCGTATCCGTTACGATATGCCCATAACTGCCGATACGTAACGGTCCATAATGGCCGTTCAGCCCATAACGACCGTTACGGTACCATAATGACTGTTATGGGCCTAAAGTAAATAGGAAAAAAAAAAAAAAAACTAAAAAAGGAAAAAAAAAAATGTACATACCTTTTTTCTTTCTTTCTTTCTTTTCTTTCTTCTCTTCTTCTCTTCTTCCTCGTGCTGTTGCTGCGGCTTCTTCCCTTCTTCTTCTTCTTCTTCTTCTTCTTCTTCTTCTTCTCTCTCTCTCTCTCTCTCTCTCTCTCTCTCTCTCTCCCTCTTTTCTTTTCAGTTTCCCTTTCTCTCTCTTCTTTTCATTTTGGGTCTTGGAAAAAGGAATGGATTGACAGCCACGCACTTCAAATTTATTTTAAAAAATGCTCCGCGGTGCACGCTGCATAGTGCACTTGCACTGTTTTGTTACGTGGTCCCCACCTTGATTTATGTGTAGTATATCCATGCTGTCCACTATAATGTTTATTTTCCATCGAACCCGTTGATAGGGTCACAAATAGTAGCTTGATCCAAATATATATATATATATAT
>JAJHSJ010000002.1:105425729-105501244 GCA_021015155.1 Magnolia officinalis
ATACACATATACATGATATTTCAAATTAAATACGTTATTAATTTATAAATAATTACTAATATAAAATATAAAATAATACCATGTACTATAGTTGTATATATGTATATAAAATATACCATATTATATACTAATGCAGTTATCATTACAAAATATGTGTTATTTTATACTAATATTGAAAACTAATGGACGGGCCAGATTTCACTTAAAACCACCATGGGTCGCGAAGACCACCAGCCGGACACTAAGTTGGTGTATATGACCCACCTAAGCCTTGAACCTACCCCATTCTTTAGGCCAGACCCTAGGTCGGGCTGACAAAAATGATGAACAATGTGGATTGGGCAGGAGCCTCGTTGTGGACCCCACTGGTGATGCATGTGCACCACCTACACGTGCACCCATGGAGCACCAAGCCGCTGGCACGGTCAGACAGGCGCTGACCCGTGCCTGCCCTAAAGAGGAATGGGTTAATTTTCGTCAGGACATGAACTGAGCCTGTTCTCAATGAGTTATGGCCCACCACCTTAGGTCCCATGTTTGATCCAAACCGTCCATATTAAAGAGGGCCAAAAACCCTACAATCCAGGAACAGTTTCAGCCGTTGGATTGCACATGTGTGCACACAAATCCAGCCACAAATCAGGCCTACAAAACCCACTGTTTTCCAAAAACGGAAAACGTCTTGCTGGCTGCCAACTTGACTATCCATGTACGCCCTCAGCCTCAAATCTCAGCCGTTGGATTGAGCCTATCTCGGCCATCCATTTCTGGTTCGCACGGATGGGAAACCAATGCAAGAAAACCATTGTTTGGCCCACGGTTTTGAGAAAACCGGACAGTGGGATTCAATCCGGGCCGCACACTCTTCATCCGACGGTCTCAGATGGTTTAGGGCATCAAAACAGAGAGGTTATATTGCAACGAGATTGCTGCTCTACTCCTTGCAGCCGCGCCTCCAAAATCTCCCGTTTCTTTCAAAGCTCAAACCCACCGCAAGAACCAGTTCGAAGCTTCAAAAATAATGGTCAGGAAGCATTCTGGGATCGAGTAGAATCGATCCTGCGGAGCGAATCGATCCTGCAGAGCGGATCGAAGCCAGGTTCATCAGATTTGGATTTGTCATTGACGGCTGACCCATCTTCTCTACCTGACTGCGCTGATTCAGTCCGAGTCTAGGCCGAGTCCGGGTTCGGTTGGGCCTTCTGGAACGCTGAATCAAGGAGGGAAGAAGAAAAACAGAAAGAAGAAGAAGAAAGAAAAAAGAAAGAAAAAGAGAGAGAGAGAGAGAGAGAGAGAGAGAGAGAGGAGAGAGAGAAGGAAAGGGACTGTTACTGTCCCAACTCGACTCACCTGAGCCAAGCGCGACCCAGGCGCTGCTAGTCCAGCTTTCTGCTGGAGTTGCAGTAGGGAAAAATAAAATAAAATAAAATACAGAGAAGGAGAAAGAAAGGGAGGGAAGGAAAGTAGTTAGGAAGAAAGAGAAAGGAGGAAGAAGAGAAACGAGAGTTGTTGGGCTTGATTCAAAGTGGGGGGTTGAAAGGGGGAAACGGGTGAGTTGCTATCCACCTGTTGCTGTTGTTGGGCTTGATTCAAAGCGGAGGAGTTGCTGGATGAAGACCCAAGCGTCATCCACAGGTATAACTTCAAAACCCGTCCCTGCAAACCCCACTTCAAGCAGCTTGTTAACGAGCTGACTCAATGACTGATTACAAAACCAAATTATAAACTTAGTCAGATGTTAGGGGTGAGTGCTGTAACGCCCCTTCCCAAAAACCTGAGTGTTAACTTTAAAGGATGGTCAAATCTGAGTGTACATACATTTTTTTTTTCAACTATCAGAGTAAGCAAATGAGCGTAGTGTGGACAAATCGACGTAAAGGAAAATTTCATTATCATTCAAATATACAAGAAGCTGCCCATAATGACTTATACAAACCAATGTCTCTGAATTTAATAAGTACAAGATTTATAAGAATTTAATACATGAAGAATAGAAGAAAGCATATAAATATAAGCCGCAAGACCACGCAGCTCCTCCAGGCAAATACAGCCATACATCCCTGGCGATCGTACCCTGCTCTTCATCAAGTTTGAACATGGATATCACTAAAGCCACCTATACAGTTGTATATTTGATAGATGAGTGGCCAACTCAGTATGAATTTCCCTCAAGATTACACACCGCCGCATTAGTAAGCATAGTTGTAAAACCACAAAGCAATCAAAACAGTACATGATGCAGTCTTTTTAAATGCATGGATGCATGAATGCACATCGGCATGGGGATGTACATCCAGTCGGACTTCGGCTCGTCGCCCATGCAAATCATCGACCTGGGAAAATCATCCAGTCGGACAGGAGCCGATAGTCGGTGGTCTGGGAGCTAGCAAAACGATACCTCGAAGATCCTAAGGGCACGTGCTACAGCATCAAGATTTGCCACCCGTCATCGCCAACATGCTATAGATGCATGATTAGCCAAACCGTTATTAGTCCAGTTACAATCAGTCAATTTAGGTAAGCTCAAGGTCACTACGGGGAGCACATGGCCCAGCGTAGGCCGACAGCTCGGGCATAGTGTCTCATTACCACCATCCCCGGCTCATGAGACTACCATCTTAGGATGTTTAATGGAAACTCATCGACTAGTGGCCAATCATATTACAATATATGGGGCTTACCATCGCATGGTTGCACGATATAAAACATCAGACCCATATAGGGCAAATACCAAAATAAAGGCACACATAGGGCGATATCGAAACAAACCACAGACATATATCAAAATAAGTCACATAAGGCGAGTATCAAAACCATGCGATAAAAGACCATCCTTAAAAACCATTTGACACAACAACCTTGGATGGTAGGCCCACATCAATGGTTAATTTAAATCATCATTCGATAACCACTAAGCCGAAGGTTCATTACTATCACAACCATTCAAGTTACATCCCAAGTATGGGTGTACACATATAGGTGGGGGTTTCTCACCGTTGTACCAGTTTAAGTTCCATAAGCAATCCACAAATAATCCACAAGCATGAACAATTATACAGGATAATCATAAATCATGTAATACAGTAATCTAATTTCCACCAACTAACACATGTGATTATAAAGGGAGAAATCAATTATGAATTTAAATAACAACTATAACTTAAGCTAATAAGAAGATGGAAAGCTCAATGGGAAGAATCATCATGGATCGCCACTAATGTCGCTAGGAAGCACGTGTGCCCTTAAAATCAACCCTACCATAAATTGTAAAATTATATGGTCAGATACAGGTTTTATATGTTCTTTATGGTTAAGACCATAACCTGGAGTTCGGATAACCTAATTTTAGGGTTTCGTCTTAGGGTTTAGTTATAGGCTTAGATTTTCAGGGTTTGAACCCTAGTTGGTGTGAATTTGATTTTAATGTTACTTTAATAATTATAAAGCATTTACTAATATTAGTGTCATGGTTAATATTGGTTAACAATCATTATGATGATAATTAATATAATGATCTACTATTTGTGATAAACAATACATTAGTACTTTATAATGATACCATTTTAATTTCTTGTATATGATAACTATCATTAGAATAATAATTTACCACTGGCTATGCATCCTAATCCTAATATTGATGGAAATGGTGATAATGATAATGTTAATTTAATTATATAAAAATAATAATTGTTAATATTAGTGTTATAACCACTATTAGCTAATGTAGCAAAATAATCATCATAATGGTAATGAATGGTATGATATATTATAAATGATAATGTTTATGAATGATAGATAAATGCTAATATCTAACATTTAATGGTCGTAATTTGCTTATAATAGTTTATATTAGCATACACAACATGTTAGTGGTTTAACAAAAATTATTAATCTCAAAAACTATAGTAACACCAATTTATGATAATAAATTAGTGACTTATTTTGAAAGAGAAAACTAACTCATATTAGTTAACTTGGTTCGAGTACAACGAGTCATCGGCGAGTTAACTCGATCTCAGACTGAGTCAACTCAGTGACTCACCCTCCACATTCTCTTCTTCTTCTTCTTCTTTTGCTCTCTCCTCTACTTTGCTGGAGTTCAGCATCATCCGAACCAGGCCCAACCCAGGCCGTGTCTTGACTCAACCGAGTTTGCTCAGAAGGCAGCGAGTCAGCCTATGAGTGAAACCCAAACCGTCTCTTCCTCTCTTTTCTTCTCCTCTCCTTTTTTTTCTTCTCTCTGACTCTTCCTTTCTTCCCACATGTTGGAGGTCCAGCAGTACCCCGGACGACCGGCCTCAACCCATCAGTGAGTCGGGCAGCCCGCTCAGACTCGACCCGAGCCGCGGGTGGAGCGGCAGCCGCATCCTTTCTCTTTTCTCTCTCTTCTTTCTTTCTCTTTTCTCACTTCCTTTTCTTCTCATTTTTCCCTGTTGCAGAGTCCAGCCATCTCTGGACTGCAACACCTAGGCTGGACGTGCCCCGAAACGCACCAGCAACGGCCGACAGACCCGGATCGAGTGGTGGTGCAGCTGCCTGGTGCAGCAACTCATCATGCACCTTCATCTTCCTTTCTCCTTTCTTTCCTTCCTCCCTCTCCCTGGATCTCTCTCTCTCTCTATCTGCTGGAAACTCCCAACATGGTTTGAACCAGGCCCGAGCAAAGCCACCCGATAACCCGACAGGTGCGGTGGGTCGGCGAGGACGAAGGGTGACAACAATGGCAGATTTTCTCCTGACGCTTTTTCCTTTATTTTGACGACATGGGAGGGTTCGTATGAATGTAATGGAGCTCGAAAAATGAAGATTTCGAAGCTTTATGGAGGATTAGGCAATGGGTTTGGGAGGACGAAGAAACGGCATTTTTATCTTTCCAGCCGCAAGGAAGTGGAGATGAGCCTGAAGAGAGTCGTTCTCTCTCTTTGTAGGGTTCTTCCAACGATCCTAGACCGTCGGATCCGGAGCAAACGGTTCAGATTGCAACAGCCAGCATGCACGTCTGTCAGAGCTAAAAACCGGCTGCGGTTTTGGCTTCCTGTGGGCGAAACTCTCTCTCCCACGAGGAGAGCCATCGGACGGTTGAGATCTCTTGCAGATGAACGGACGAGATTAGTGGATTCCCACGCACGCGGATTGCTGATCTGGAAGGAAACATATTCCATTTTTGGAATTCTTTGTGTTTTCAGGCCTTGTTTTCACCAGCATTTGCGTACACATATGGTCGCGTGAATGGAGATGAAGGGTATGGTTTTGGTTAGGTCCATGTTGTGTACAAGATGGGCGGATCAGATCTCCCATCTGATCTGAGATGGTGGGCCCAACGCGTCCCAAACGGACGTGGTTCGTCGGCTGGCGTAACGAGAGAGAAAATTTCTCTGTGTTGGGAAGGTGCGGGTTAGAGGTGTCTGACCGAGCTTGCCCTACTCGGTGCACAGCGAGTGCACATCTCCACTGTGCATTTGCGCTGTGAGGTGGGGCCCATCGAAATGTATGTGAGAAGTCTACTCCGTCCATCCTTCCACCAGTTTTGGGCCCATCGAGATGTATGCGCTGTCAGGTTGATCTAATGTATAGGTAGGGCCCAAAACTCGAGTCGGGGTCATATTGGTGGGGTCCGCTATTATGGTTTAAAGAAAATCCATTCCTTCTACCAGTTTTGTAAGGTGGTGTTAGGCTAGGGGCCAAAATATGGGACACATTCATGTCCTAGGTGGGCCACACTTTAATCAACATGGTATTCACGTTTAAACATGAATTCATTTACGTGCATGATTTCACGTGAGAATGCTGAAAAAAAAAATCAGGTGGGACCCGTTTGTGATGACTTGTAACGATCCATGCCATTCATCACTTTTGTATCGCTATGTTAGGACACTCTGTCGAAAACAGAATAGTTTAGTTAATCCAATGGACCGCACGGTCTCACCAAGTAGCGAGAATTCTCACTGTTAGACCTTCAACCGTAACTCACGTCAACATTGCCATGCATGATACCATATTTACAATTGAACCTTTTAAAAAAAAAAAAAAAAAACTTCTGTCATCTGTAACTTATGAGTCTACCGTTCAAATGTGATGAAATTTGACAGGTGGTCTTTATTTTTCACGCTCTTTCCGTCCCCCAAATTTGAGCTTTGATCTCTCAAGGATGAGTAAGATTCTCCTTTAATAGCTAATATATCTTAAAATTCTAAAATAATATTTGTACTCCTCTGATTGACAGGTTACCGGGCAGTTTGGACTTAAACTCAAATATTTTCGTAATGACCGATTCATCCTGATATTCGGGTGGCCCATTTGGCAGATCCAAACATGATGGATGGTCAGATGAGCTTCTAAAAATAAAAGGACTTGATGATTAGAACTTTATCCTTGTATGTAGGTGAATGTATGGTCAGTTTAGTAAATGGATGGACATAACGTGGATTTTTGGAGTGATTAGGGGTAGGGCATATATAACGTTAGATTCGACCAACTTTCTTACACATGAAGGTTTGTTAGATTCTGATTCTAATGGTGGGCTAAGCATATTCATATGGCGTGAACAAGATGGACAGATCAGAATCTTGATCTGATCAGTGTACAAACGGATGTGGAGGTCAAGTAACTGATTTACTATGATCTAAGAGCTGAAATTCGAGGTGTGCGGTTAATTTGTGATAATTAGGCATGATGTAAAATTTTACATGAAACAGATCATGGGAATCATGTGATCTAGTGTTCACGGGTCTAGGTTAGTGGCAATTTCGTCATTACTGTCGATCTATGAGTTTGAGGAAATCTAATGGCTCCACACAGTTATAGACATGTTTCTAGGAAATTTTTACAAAAGAATATATATCTAAATCATTACGGATAGGGAGCTCTTCGTCGTGTTCTTCATGGGAAAGTACTTACGTCAAATCACGTGATGGGTGGGCTTGTCTTGAAATTCAACGGTCAGAAGGCTTGATTTATGAATGAAGATCATCCCCAACGGTTCAGTTAGTGTCAGGGAAAGGATGTAATGCTAGAATAGTTGGATTGGTATCGTACACATGTATATGTTATGTTGAATCTTATGGTAACGCTCGAGGACTTTCGATGCTCGAGCATCGAAAAGTTCGGGGTGTTACAGGTGCACTCAGGGTTCTCTCTTATTATTGGTAAAGGATAGCTCCCACCCAGGTATGGAGCTAGAAGAACCCACTATCTCCAACTGAAAGTCCTCCCGACTCAATCATGAGTTGACTCGCCTAATTTTCCAACCGAGTCAAACTAACTACCATCAACCGGTATCAAGGATCACTAAGGAGAACTTTGGAGAATTCATCAGACCAAGAAACCATGACGTTGTACCACAACAAGTAGTCCCTAAACTCTAATCTCCAATAACTTACTGTTTAAGAATCCCAACTGAGTCAACTCAATATTGACTCGCTGAAAATCAGTAATTGCGTTCAGGTATCATTTACAGCAGCTCACTTGAGGAACAACACTTTTCTCAACTAATTTCAGATCAAGTAAGTAAAGACAATCTCATACCACCCATAATTCATACATTATCTAGGAAATTTGACTCTCATTATTTAGATTTAAGAACTCATAAACTCACCTTGTAGGAAGATTCAAATCAAGAGGAACATTCATTTAAGGTGAGGACTCACCCTTTGAGCTTCCCACTTGATTTCATCAATCTAGATATAGACGATGGCATGATTCCCTTAATTAAGTCATTTACTTTACTATTAAATATGCTAACTTGTTGTATAGTTAATTCGTATGTTGGACGATAAATGTTTCTTTTAAAATTATAACATGTATGAATGGTTTGATGATAACATGCTACCCTTATTGTATATGTATTAAATTATTTATATGCTACCACTTGTGTTTGAATGATGAAATGAACGGAACTTACCTTGGACTTATGATCCTACGGCCCACATTTGTTTTACATGGCTTAGATCGCACATTTGTCTATGTGGCTTGAACCGTACGTCGCCTATGTGGCTTGGATCGTATAATTGCCCTCATGACTTTGATGGTCCATTGATGCCCTTTTGTGGTTTGTTGAGTATATTCGCATACCCTGTTGTCTCCTAGCCATCTTGCAGAGTTTAGTCGTACCGTGATTTCCGAGTGGAGTTGAAGTTCGCTTATGTGATTTTTCTAGCCATCTTACGGAGTTCACGTACGATATGATTTCCGTGTGGTCTATGGATTGTATGTTGTTTGTCTCTTCATCTACGGTGTTCATTCGTAACAAGATTTTCAGGTGGGGTTGAAGTTCGCTTATGTGATTTTTCTAGCCATCTTGCGGAGTTCACGTACGACATGATTCTCGGGTGAAGTGGGAGGTTTAAAGGGGGATTTTCTATTCACCTTGCAAATTCTACTTGTACCATGATTTTCGGGTGGAGCCGAAGTTCGTTTCTCGATTTTCTAGCCATCTTACGGAGTTTACGTAAAATGTGATTTCGGGGGCAATAGAAAATAGTATGTTTGATTGTTTGGTTATTTGGACATATTTTCTTGTATTACGACTGCCATTATATTTTGCTTGTAATGAAATTCTGTTGATTGGTGAGATTTTCTTAATATGAGTATGATTATGAAATGCCCTGTTTAGTGTATCTAATTTCATGACTTACAATCTATATTAGATTATGAATGATTAGTATGTAATCTTAGAGGGTGCTCCTCACTGCGATAGCCATTGACGCTATCAAACCGTAACAGTTGATGCAGGTATAAAGCAAGTCGATGTTGTTCACTGAGTTGCTAGAGCAGACTGGATAGCTGAGGAGCTAGGCGGGTCCCTGTGGCCCATATTGAGCTCCATCACTAGTTGATCCATTCCTGTTTTTACTTATATGAACTTTGTTATTTGAGATTGTATAAGTCCTGTATGGGCGCTGCATTTGGAATTTTGGAATGATCGGAATATTTTTATATAATGCATGGTTTATTCTAGCTTCGTTGCTGTTAACTCTAATTAATGATAAACCGTTCAAATTCACACTAATTTTATAAGCTAACACTCGGGTTTTTGGGAAACAGGTTATATACTCGGATCCTAAAAAGTCGGCGCGTTACAACGGGTCCCACCATCAGACGGCTGGGATGTACATATACATCGCGTGGGACCCACAGAACTTGCTGACATCAGTTAAAAGATGGGTCCCACCATCAAAACGGGTGGACGACATAGATGCTACAAATGCATCATGATTGGGATCCATCGTCCATGAGCTGGACGGTGGATGCAACACACCATCAACCACCGTCAGTACAGTGGACGGTGTGGGTGCAACACGCACCATGGTGGGGCCATGCATGGCACCGTCCGGACGGACGGTGCAGATGAAACTCATACATCTATGGTGGGTCCCACCACGTAGGCAGATGGACGGTGTGGGTGTACACACATGTACATAATGGTGGCCCCACATCCCACGTGGATGGAATGGATAGAACAGATACATCACTATGGGGTCTGCATCACAGACACACGGTGTGGAATATAATGCATACATCAATGGGTAGGCTCCACCTACCACCGTCCAAGTATGAACGGTGGATATAAAACACTTACATCAAGGTGGGTCCCACCCCACACGTGTCACACGTGTGGGATGGCCCCACGCGTCCAGAAATGATGGACAAAGTGTATATATAACACATGCATCAAAAGAAAGGTCCACCGTCCAAAACAGATGGATGGACGGGGGGTATAGAATATATATACCAAGGTGGGTCCCACATGGGGCCCACACATACAAATATATTAATATTATAATATATATACAGAACCATATATATATAATATAATATTATACCATTATTATAATCATAATATATATATATATATATATATATATATATATATATATATATATATATATATATATATATTTATTTATTTTCTTTAAAGCAGCAACGTCCAGAGCATGGACACTTGCTGACAGACAGTGTGGATTATCCACATACATCACGGTGGCAGCTATATATGCACCGTCCAATTACTCCAGCATCGTCCAGATCATCTGGACAGTGTGGATGGAACAAATACAACATGGTGTGGCCCACATAACTAGGTGGCATCAATACATCAAGGTGGGCCGTGAATGGACGGTTGAGTGTAAGGCACGTACACCACGGTGGGGTCTTCACATGCACCGTCCAGGTGGACGGTGCTGGATAAAAGTACATACATATGGGTGGGCTCCACCCTCACATGCAGTCACACGTGTGAGGTGGCCCATGTCCCAAAGAAATGGACAGGAGGTGTGAATATATGCATACATCATGGTGGAGATCCACAGTCCCAACCAGGGATGGTGTGGATCAAACCATATATCATGGTGGTCCTCTCGGCAGTGGACCATGTGGATCTCACACCAGAGAGGTGGGTCCCACATGTTGCTGACGTCAGCAGCAACTGCTGCTACTGCAGCAGAGTAGTTGCACGGCGTGGATGAAATCCACATCTCAGGTGGGTCTCACCGTCCAGATTTGCTGGACGGTGTGGATCTCACATCAAGGTGGGCCACGTCCCACATGAACGACCACCACATCAAGGCCCACCGTCCCATGTAGTGGACGGCATGGATAAACTCATTCAACATCTGGTGGGCCACACATAGAGAGAGAGAGAGAGAGAGAGAGAGAGAGAGAGAGAAAATGGATGGAGGAGGAGCCCCGCCACTATGGGCCCCTCAATACAATGCATACATCAAGATGGGTCCCACCATATGTGGGCCCTCAAATCATAAAATCGACGGTAAAGCATCCACCTTTGTTCTTCTTGCACTTCTTCTTCCATCAACACATCCTTGAGCTCCAAGGGACAAAATTCAACAGTTGAGATTGGTTTTGGAGGGTGGGGATGGGAGATAGGAAGTGGGTCACACAAAGCTCTCTCATGGAGCTTGCTTGGACGTGGGTTTCTTGGGAGGAAATGAGAGAGAGAGAGAGAGAGATGAGAGAGAGAGAGAGGTGTAAGAGAGAGAGAGAGAGAGAGATGGGTGAGGGATGGGTGTATTTGGGTGTAAGAGAGAGAGTTGACTTTGGGGTTGCTTGGGGATGGGGTTGTACTTGACATGTGAGGCGATGTGTACTTGATTGATGAGATTGATGTGATGTTCTCTTGGGTATTGCAATGCGCGGTGTTTTCCCTTGAACTGAATGCGGACCCACATCTCCTGGCCTGGGTATCGCCTCGGCGCGCGAGACGCGGCATCGGAACCGCGGCGATGGTGCGGTCGCACTGGTACAAGTCTCGGGTCAAGTTGACTCAGATATGTAGGACTTGGCTTAGGATCGCGCGCAAACGTTGGTTACAGGTCGCGGGTTGTAGGAATTCAACCGGGAGGATCGTAGGAGTATACGGAACAGTACGGGCTAGGATATGGGTCTTACATATCCTGCTGTCCTCGATGTGCTCCTGCTGTCGAGCAGACCAAGGCAGTAGGCCCGCTGCGGAATCCCTACTCCACTTTTTCCTTCGCTGCTGCTTGGTGTCCAGAATTTGGGCCTATTTTGCCTCTGTTTTTGGTGTGGCCGGATCGTTAGCCCCCTCGATTTCTGATTGGATGGAAAGATGGTGGCTTCCCCCTGCGTCGTCGACTCACATTCCTCTTCTACGAGGTCTTGCCCCATGCCTGATTCTATGGGCTTTGGTTGGCCAGAAACGTGGCCAGATTCGATGGCATTCTGCCCGTGGTCTCCTCGATTATTGCCAAGATCAAATGGAGAATGTGGTCTCTGATTAGCGTGTATGGTTTATCCTCTCGCCACATGGCCAGGGATTGTTCACAGTTTCCCCACCCGATCAGTGGTCCAAGACCATCACACGTTTGCAGCGTTTATGCATGGAGCCCTAGTACCTCCGATATGCTAAAGATCCATCTCCACTGTACACGTGGTGGGTCTATGTATGTAGCAGGGAATCTCCACCGTTGGCGCATTCATCATTGTTCCCATACGTTTGGTCATTCGGGTATAAGTACGGATTTTTATGGCAAACTCGTGATTGGCCGACCTCCTCATATGTGGTACTCATGCCATGCAGACTGTTCAAAATGTGGAATCCATTGTTGATCAAGCATACGTCTCAAATCACACAAATAAGGCAATCCCAACCATCCGATCCATGGACATCAATTAGATGGTTTAAAGTATAATAGTGAGTTGATCAAGTGGGTCACTAGTTCATCGATTTGGACGGTTCGAATCACCGTACAACTGTTCCAAGTGTACTATTGAAGTGTATCCATCGTTAAAGAAAGAAACCGATCATCCACACCAGGGTCCATTGCATGGACGGTTCTGATTGATCCTTACCCCTGCCACTTGTACAGTGGAGAGGGGAGCCATGATATTACCCATCAATTATTTGGTTTGTTGATGCTCCACTCCTGTAAAAAGAAGGCTCAAAAGTGAGTTGATTGTGATACATCACGAGGGACCACCGTCAATTTTATCGTACATAATTTGGGACCGCCTTCACTGTTCACCGCCCATCATGTGGAGCCCACTTTTGATGTGGACCACCTACCGCGTAGGCTTCACTTCAAAGTAGGCCCTCCATCATACATACACCACCTTGGATGTGGACCATTCAACATTAATTAGGGGCTGACCTTTGATGTGGATCATTTATTATGTGGGACCCACTTTGATGTAGGCCATATATCATGTGAGGTCCACCTTTAATGTCCATTATTCATCATGTGGAGCCCACATTTGATGTGGACCGTCCATCGTGTGGGCTCTATCTTTGAAGTGAGTCGTCCATCACGTGGGCTACTTTAGATGTGGGCTATTTATCATTAGGAGCAAACCTTTGATGTGGACCATCTATCATGTGGTCCGCATTAATATAGATCATTCATCATAGAGGGCTCAGCTTTAATTGATGTGGACCGTCTGTAGTGTGACCCCCGCCTTTGATGGGTAAGGGCCATCATAGGAGGCCTCCCTTGCTATAAACCTTAGGTAACAAGGAGAGATGAGAGATAGGTAGAAAAATAATAAATTAAAAAGCAAATGACAAAAAACAAAAGTTTCAAGGAAATAAGTAATTTCTATCACATAAGCTACTTATGTAATAACGGAAACCAAACTAACTTAAGTTTAAAGTTGCTTATTAACTTATATAAGTTATAAAAGTTCTTTATTGGGTGGTATCCAAATAAGCTCTAACATTTAATTACCTTTTTGATTTAGTGAAAATAAAAAAGAAAGAAAGAAAGAAAGAAAAAAATAAAAATAAATCCCAATTCACTTCTCTTTCCGCACTTTCCTTTTAACCACTTGGCCATATGTGGACTCCCTTTCGGGTTTCTCTGGATCTCCTTTTGCTTTCTCCGTGGATACATGTAGAGACCGATGATGATTAAAACTGCACCAATAATACTGGAAATATAAAATAAACATTGGTTGACATTTCTTTCTTGTATGTACATGAATGGCGATTTTCTTTCATTAAAGAATCCTTCCCAACGTATGTAAACAATAGTTCAAAAACCCAGAAAATTGACTGACGAATGATTTTTAACCGTTGATTTACATGAACAATGTTTGGTCAGCACTGACTTTTAGATGTACTCCACAGCTTTTACCATGGATTTCAAACCATCTGTTTGAAGGGATTTTAAACCCCCTCGATTTGAAACCCCCAATTGCTTTGTGGTGCCAAATAACCAGGGGATTTGAAACCCCCTCAAATCCCCCTAAATCCACAGTGCCAAATGACACCTTAGAGTATTGCATGTAAGCGAAATGATACCTAATTAAGGAAAGAATCTTTACTTCTGTCTCTAGGGTGTGGGCTCTTTTATGCTTTTCGCTTAAAGTATTGGGCTGCCTCTTTGGGATTAATAAAATTGCTAGAACCACCAAGGTCTATGAATCCATGACTATGGGGGGCACCTCGATGTATGTTTTTATATCATGCCATTGATCCATTTTCTCATATCATTTTAAGGCATGAGCTCAAAAATGAAACAAATGTAAATATGAGGTGGACTGCAACATAGGAAACTGATGTAGTGGGCCATGTGTCCAATAGATTAATAGTCTAGTGACACCCAGGTTACACATGCAACTCTTGGAAAGCTTTTAGACGTACTCAGGGAAAGCTTTTAGATGTACTCCGAGCTTTTACCATGGATTTCAAACCATCTGTTTGAGGGGATTTTAAATCCCCCTGATTTGAAACCCCCGGTTGCTTTATTGTACCAAACAACCAGGAAATTTGAAACCCCCTCAAATCCCCCCAAATCCATGGCGCCAAACGACACCTTAGATTTAAGAGAAATGATACCTAATTAAGGAAAGAATCTTTACTCCTGTCTCTAGGGTGTGGGCTCTTTTATGCTTTTCGCTTAAAGTATTGGGCTGCCCCTTTGGGATTAATAAAATTGCTCTTTTCTTCCCAATTATTTTTTTTTAAGGAGAGAAACCGCTGCCAGCCAATGCTGCAGCAAGCATTTCATGATGAATGCAATCTGGAGAACCACCAAGGTCTATGAATCCATGACTATGGGGGCCACCTTGATGTATGTTTTTTATATCATGCTATTGATCCGTTTTCTCATATCATTTTAGGGCATGAGCCCAAAAATGAAACAAATCTAAATATGAGGTAGACTGCAACATAGGAAACTGATGTAGAGCAGCTCGCGGACACTTTCATGGTTAAGATGGATAGAAGGCCCGATCAGAGGCGGAAGTGATTAGGACTGCCAGAACACCAATGCAAGCATATCTAGCAAACCAGAATGAGTTATTCGACGTACAATATATGATTTTGGGGTAGGAGAAGCTACTTTAGCCAACCAACCCTGATATGTTGAGTTGCCCACGCTGAATTTGCGAGATTCCATCAAATTGACAGTCGAAAGTCCATTTTAATTTCATTTTTACTATTTATAGTAAGTTTTAGTTTGATCCAAACTCTTAAACCTTTGAACTTTAGGAGTCGTGCCCAACATGAAAAGGGCTTAGAAATTTTAGGAGAATAACGTGGTTATGCCAAATTGGACACTTCCTATTTTTGACCAAAAACCACGAAGTCTAGTAGAAATCATGACCTTATAAATTGTAAGTTTACTATTTATAGTACGTCACATTTTTAGGAAGTTTGAGTTGGAGTTTGATTTTAGGTTTAATTTCACTATTTAAAGGATTGTAAATTTGTTTTTATCATCAATCAATTAATGTTTAAATTTTTTAGAATTTATTTCTATTTTCCCTTGTGAATTCGAGGAATCTCTGTGAAGAGTCCAGAGAAACTCCGTAGATTCGGAGTAATTATCTCCTAAGGAAGACGGTGCTTGACCTCATCACGTCCATCCCTGTTTCAGAAACACTGCAATTAAATATCCACTATTAAAAACTTCTTAGGGCCCATTGTAATATCTATTCACCATCTTACTTGTAAATGACGCCACACAAACCTGAATGAAGGGAAAAGATATATATCCCCAAAACTTTTATGATCCAAGAAATTTTTAATAGATGGCATTCAATCAATCACTATTGTAATTTGCTATGGCATGGTCCCCTTGAAATTTGGATCTGCTAGCTTCAACTTTACACTCATGCCCAAGAATGAAATGGCAGGATCGTTGGATTGTGTGATATAAAACGCATGCATATAATCAATCCCCTACAATTCTACGTTTTCCCAAGATGCACCAAATCCTCCATCTTGGATGATATCATCACTAGTTTCCTTTTTATACCACTAAATTTCCTTACTTTAACCCTGCACACATTTTTATTTGGTGCATGACATAGATTGGTGCCTTCCAGACTTTACCATATATAATGTCAACAGTTTTGGACATTTTTACCATCAAATAGTCTTTATAACATTTGTTAAAAGAGGTTAAATTTGTCAAAAAAAAAAAAAAAACATAGCTGCTTAGTGGGAACGATTGAGATTTTATAGCAAATTAAAGGAATGGCACATATAGCATTCACTCTATAATATTTAAGGATGATCGGATGTAAAGGCTCATATTAGTTTTGTCAATTTCACGATGATGTGAGGATCCAAATTGAAATCAAACAGTTGAATAGCTTACTCGGGCCATGAAGAGTATTTCCAGTAGTTTAGATTGATGACATATTGATGTAGAGCGGGTCGCGGACAGTTTCATGGCCAAGATGAATAAGAAAAGGCTCGGTCGACGACAGAAGTGATCCGAACTGTCAGACCTTAGATCGGGCGTATCTCACAATCCGGAATAAGTTATCAGGCGTAAAATATATGATTTTGGAGTAGAACGAGCTACTTTAGCCAACTAACCCCGCGATGCTGGGTTGTGCAACTCAGAATTGCGAAATACCCCTGGATCGACCGTCGTTTCCTGATTTAATTTCGTTTTTACTATAAATAGTAAGTTTTAGTTTGATTATAACTCTTCATCCATCGAGCTTTAGCAGTTGCGTCCAACGTGAAAAGAGCTTAGAATAATTAGGAGAACGATTTGGTGAAGCCAAATGGGACACTTACTATTTTTGGCCGAAAACCTTGCCCACTAGTAGACATCACGACCGTCTATAAATAGTAAGTTTACTATTTATAGTAAGTCGCGGATTCTGGGAGTTTTAGTTGTAGTTTGATTATGATTTCTTTCCCATTGCTTGGTACCCCTATTTAAAGGGTTGTGAACTCGTTTTTAGAAATTAATCAATTTCGAATTTATTAAAATTTATTTTTATTTTCTGCTTTCTTTCCTCGTGGATTCGAGAGGTCTCTGTGTGGAGTCCAAAGAAGCTCCGTAGATTTGGAGTAGTTATCCTCATCACATTCATCCATGCGTCACATAATAAGTAGGTTATGATGTATAGGCATAGACATCTAGAATGGTGTGCACGTGCATCCACTTGCGAGCAGGGTTGTTAGGTAGTAATCTCAATGGTTAGGTAAGCTTATACATGGATGATAGATAAGATGAACATGTTAGTTTTATGGATGGATATGTACACAAGTAGGTGTGATGATCTCGAAGTTGACTGATCATGATTAAGTAATCCAAAAGTGAAGTGGTCAGTTGGATATCTTTCCTTAGTGATTAGTATTATTTCAATGATTGTGTAGATGTGTTGTGCCTTGCAGGTGGTTACGACCTATATGAGGGTCTAAGTATGTGTACGTGTGCACGAGTTTACATGTCATTCTCCTGGAAGCAAGAAATCAAATTGGGATATTTACACGAATAAGCTCTTGTGTGTCTACACGAACACTGAAATTTTTAGGGTATTACATAAATATATAATAGATATATATAATTCATCGTATATCAGCAAATGCCATGATGACCCAAGTGGGAGAATGTTAGAATTTTTAATGGGTTACACATGGCATCAGGCACACAAGCAATGAAGTGGACGGTTTGGATTAGTCTAATGGATGTTGCTTGGGTTTTACAGAAGCCTGGCTTATACAATTTACATCTGCACCCCAGAGTACCATTCTAACTCATGTACTTGAGTGGCAACAAACAGGGGTTCCTCTCCTACTGGGGAGGCGAGGATGAAGATTCAACGATGGAGATCGATGATGGGTAGGAGTTTCCACTGCTGATTCATCCCTGTACATAAACAACCTCAATCACCCCTCCGATTACCTTATTCAAGGGACGAGATTCCCCATTATTCGTAGGCTAAGATAGGGTGGAATATCGATTACAATATCATCTCCTCCAGTAAGCCTAACTGATGTAGAGCGGGTCGCGGACAGTTTCATGGCCAAGATGGATCCGAAAAGGCCCGGTCGACGACAAAAGTGATCCGGACAGTTGGACCTTAGATCGGGCGTATCTCGCAATCCAGAATGAGTTACCTGACGTAAAATATATGATTTTAGGGTAGAACGAGCTACTTTAGCTAACCAACCCTACTATGCTGGGTTGCGACGCCCAGAATTGCAAAAAACCCCTGTATCGACGGTCGTTTCCCTGCTTTAATTTTCTTTTTACTATAAATAGTAAGTTTTAGTTTGATTATAACTCTTCATCCGTTGGGCTTTAAGAGTTATGCCCAACGTGAAAAGAGCTTAGAATAATTAGGAGAACGGTTTGGTGAAGCCAAATAGGACACTTACAATTTTTGGCCGAAAACCTTGCGCACTAGTAGACATCACGACCGTCTATAAATAGTAAGTTTACTATTTATAGTAAGTCACGGATTATAGGAGTTTTAGTTGTAGTTTGATTCTGATTTTTTTTCCATTGCTTGGTACCCCTATTTAAAGGGTTGTGAACTCGTTTTTAGTCATCAATTAATCAGTTTCAAATTTATTACAATTTATTTATATTTTCTGCTTTCTTTCCTCGTGGATTCGAGAAGTCTCTGTGAGGAGTCCAGAGAAGCTCCGTGGATTGAAGTAGTTATCCTCATCACGTTCATCCCTGCGTCACTAACAGACGGTTATCATGACAGATTTAGTTGAGTCTCTTCTACGTCCGTGATTAATACGTGATGTCCTTATGATGCCTCATAATGATAAGATTTCTCTAAATAATTTCTAAGTTAATATTGAATAGCTGAAAGATCTCCAACAGAGTCTCCATTTTGTTTCGACAGGAAATGAATGTATTTTGATCAAGGATTTCTTATTCAATAATAACAAAGAAAAAACGAAAGAGCAATCATCATCAGATATTTTATTGATTTTAGAGTTCATTTACATCATCGAATTTCCCTTGATTTCAATACAAAATGTACAAATGTAATGAAATATTATAATAGAACTCGTTCGGATATTAATTTCGATAGCATTCTGGCTTGTGGTGCACTCCTCTTAATGAAAGAGTCATTATGCAAATTCAGTGATCCTCCAAAAGTATTTTGCTTCTTCTTTGATTCAAAAGTTCTTGGATTTGAAGAATATAATCGAACTTCGAAAGGAAACGTTAAAGAATCGCCCTTCGAAAAAGTCTTGAATCACAAACTTCACTGTGCGCGCAATAGATGTGTTGTGCGCTGCACAATGGATCTATGTATCTCCATTGCGCGCGGCGCAATAAGCATCTTCTACGTGCTCCCCCTTTCTTTCTTCTCCCACGAAGTACGACCTAGGAGGAATCTTGGATTTTCTTCTGATTCTCCTGGAGCTTCAAAATAATTATGAACGAATCAAATGAATGGAGGAAGGGGAATTTATTAGAGCTAGGCACAAACCAACCCGATCCGGCAGATCTGACTAGATCCGAATCGAGCCGAAGGCCTAGATCGGTGCGGTTCATATTGGATCAGTCAAATCCGACTGTTCATCGGATCAAGTTCGGATCATGGTCGATCCGGACTGATCCGAACCGAATGGATCCGATCTGGACCGATCTGATCCGATCCGGAGTGATTCTTATGAATATTTATTACATATATTTATCTTATGAACAGGTTGGATGACAAATAAACATCACTGGGGCCTTATAAATTTTTCAATGGTGGAAATCAATACTTCTACTTTTTCCTGTGATATGGTCCACTTAAGCTTTATATATGCATCAATTTTGGGTTCAACCACTAAAATGATCTGGAAAAACGAATGGACGGCGTGGATAAACCACATGCATTCACGGTGGGCCCCAACAGAGTTTACTCAATACAATAAGAGCCCACTGACACACAATGCAATTTCGTGCACAGCACGTCAACACAAACGCGGATTTCCTGTAAAAGGCTTTCGCAGGAGGTTCCTGTGCTGGGATGCTGGGTGGGGTCCACCGTGATGCTTGTGATAAATCCACTCCATCCATCCATTTTCCAAGATCATTTTAGGGCATTAGATAGAAAATTATATAGATTCAAAACTCAAGTAGGCCATACGAGAGGAAAAACTGGGGAAAGAGTTTTCTACCATTGAAACCTTCCTGAGGTTTATAAGGTCATTGCCACTGGGGAAAGAGTTTTCTACCATTGAAACCCTACCACTTTGATTTTTATATGCCATCCAAACGGTTTATAAGGTTATTGCCATTGGGATGAAGTGAAAACACAAAAAAATTAGCATGATAAGAAACTTTCGTGGCCTTAAAAATGTTTCAACTGTGGTGACTGAATCACAACGGTTTCCTCTCGTGCGGCCCACTTGAGTTTTTCTAATGACACCCACCGTTGAAACCTTTCTAAGGGCCACCGCGATGTTTTTCTACCATCTAACCTATTAATAAGGTCACGTAGACGTGGATGAAATGAAAAAACAAATATCAGCTTGATCCGAAACTTCTCAAGCTCCCAAGAAGTTTTTAATGGTAGAAGTTAAATCCCTACCTTGTGGTCAATTTAATCCCTTTACCTGCCTCCTATTTCACGTCATACCTTAAAATGACCTGAGAAAAACGATTAACGGCGTGGATAAAATACTTACATCACGGTGGGCCCCACATATCTCTGCCCGGACGGATTACTATCCGGGCGGGGGTAGGACGCAATCCGCGTCCAGGACGGACCGATTGGAGGGGTAAAATATTCGGAAGCGGATTGGCGGGTGTACCTCACACAAGTTATATAGCTGCTGACGTCAGTAAGTTCTGTGAGTTTGATCATGAGGTTTGTGTTATATCCAAACCGTCCATCCATTTGGCAAGCTCATCGTAATGCTTAAGACGAAAATTAATATAGATCTAACTATCAAATGGACCACACTGCAAAAAGCAGTGGGGATAGATCGTCTACCATTGAAACCCTTGTTAGGGTCACAAAAGTTTTGGATCAATATGAAATTTGTTTTTCCTCTTCATTTAGGTCTTTTTAACCTTCTGAATAGATTGGATGGAAAATAAACCTTACGGTGGGCCCTATGAATTTTTTAACGGTGAAAATATTTTCACTCCGATGATATCTGTGGTGTGGTTCAGATGATCTTTGGATATAATTAATTTTTTTGAATAGTGCTTTAAAAATAATTGAAGTATAATAAATACATCACTGTGGGGCATCTAACTTTGATCTCCTTTGAACCGTTCGTACAACTCAGAGCTCGAGGAGCGTAAGTGCTCGTCCTCGCACCATACCTACAGCAGGTTTATAGCTGCTGTGTGGTACACCAGCCAATCCGGTTGCCAACGTTATGTACAGTAGAGCCACGTTGCACGCGCTGACGACATGACAACACTTAAAAAAGGTATCTTGTAACCCCACCCACGCCTCTACTTACGGTGTACAGTCAAACATGGTCCTGGCACGCATGGCGGACATCTGAACCTTGCATCAGTGGTCCACACTCTGCATATGACCTTCAGTTACGACTCATCGATAGGGTACGTTTCTTGTCTACCATCTATTGTTTTCGAACGTGTGAAACACTTGACATGATGATTCGCCTTACTCTCGTCATCTCATGCCACGATATCGAAATCGGATTGCTTACTGAGTTACTTCGTATGCTCTTATTGTATCGATGAAACTCAGTTGGGCCCACCTTGAATGTATACTATCCACGCCATCCATCCGTTTTTCCATCTAATTTAAGGGGTTGATCCTAAAATTTGAAGCATATCCAAAGATAAAATGGATCATACCAGAGAATACTGTGGGTATAATGATCTCCACCGCTGAAACCTTACTAGTACCCACAGGGATGTTTATTTGCCATCCAACCTGTTTATGATATTATAAAGACTTGGTTAAGAAATTTTCAACGGTAAACGTTCAAATCAGCTATTTCTTGTGGTGTAGTCTATTTGAACATTTTATATAATTTATTTTTGGATTCAAGCACTAAAATTATTTGAGAAAATAGATGTACAGTACGGATAAAATAAATAAATGAAGGTGGACCTTACAGAGTTTACTCAGTACACTAATCGCAGTGAGTTACTCACTACGCGATCCGCTTCCCAGGATATCTACATACTCGGGCCCACTCCAAGCCTGCCTCACGTGTCCACCACTGCCACGTGTAGATAGTCCACTCGAAGCATGATCCGCTCCCGTCCAAGACACTCCACAGTGGTACCGATTCACCTTTTACTGAAAAGAAATGAAAAGAAAAGAAAAGCATCTTCTACTCCTATCTACATCTTACAGTGGGCCCCACCACGAATGGGCCGTAACGATGTTTCGTTCACACACAACGGCGTACAAATTGACCCACGAAACCCTTTCTCCGCATCGCTCATTCATGAGCATATTCCAAACGGATATCTCCTCCACTGATTGGCCTATAAACTCTTATGATAGTTCACCACCATCTTAGAATTGGTGGAACTCCTCAACCGCAAACATTTCACTGTTGTAAGAAATCCAGACCGTCCACATTGCTGACACAATTGTGGATGGAGAACACACAAAAAGAAATAAATAAATAATCACTCAAAAGATGATAATATTACTTGGTTTTGCCATTTGAATTCAGACCACCGTTATTTTATTTTTAAACATTCATTCAATAGCCATTAATTGGACGGTTAAGATTGCTTGATGAGTTTCATTTTAGAGATATGCTCCATCCAACACGCGCGCATCCCACAAATCGGATGATTCTGGATAGCCGTACGGAATTGCCATGTGAGAATAATGAGACACCACGATTTCAAACTAATGATGATGAACTAACATACAAGTAGTCTGCCCATGCATTCATTACATGGGTGGCCCACCAACGGATCAAAAGCAAGAAAAGGACTAAAAACAAGATGAAAGCAAAACAAAAGCGCTAAAGCTGAAAAGGAGCAGAGCATGAAAACAAAGTGGGCCATTTCATACGTCGCAAGAAAAACACCATTGATCAGACAAAAGCTCTATAGCTACTTACAATCCAATACACAGCAGAGATCACATACAAAGAACATAAAAATTAAGGAAAGAAAGCTAAAATAGCTTTTACTCCTTTTATTCCAAGAAAGTGGAATTGGAACTAGAACTCGCTGGAAAGAGGAGCATGCTCAGAGGACATGAAGACATAGCCATAGATGAGACCAGCCAAGCCTCCACCAATGAGGGGGCCCACCCAGTAAATCCAATTGTCTGTGAAGTTTCCACTGGCCACCGCTGGTCCGAATGAACGGGCAGGATTCATGGACCCACCTGAGAATGGACCCGCAGCGAGAATGTTTGCACCGACGATCAAACCGATAGCAATCGGGGCGATGGTGCCTAAACTTCCCTTCTTCGGGTCGGCAGCTGTCGCATATACGGTGTAGACCAAGGCAAAGGTGATGATGATCTCCATCACAACTCCTTCAGCGGCTCCTACTCCAGCAGCTAGGGTGTGAGTGGGAATTGCCTACAAAAGGAAAATGACAATAATCAAATATTCTCTTCTGAAAACATACGTACAAACATTCATCTTTTTCTTCTTGGACGTAAATACAGATACACATGCACTACGTACTAAAATACGTTTGATTTTGAGTGATCGATAGTCGGTGGGACCACTAATCCTTGAGCCCTCCACCATGAGTTGTTATGATCACGGTCAGTATGGGCATCTTGTATGGTTGAGGGAGACGGGGACCATGACATTATATTGTCCCGAGGACTACAATAAGTACAATAAAAAATATGTTCGATTTGTTTGCTGGGGCCATCATGAATTGACTATGATCAAAGAATCACATCTATTAACCATGGCTTGTAAAATGGACGGTTATAAAAATAAGGCTAAACTAGAGATGGATTGAATCATCTGATTGGTATGATTTTTTCTTGGTTTCTCATAAAATGTATTCTGGACTCAACCAACAGTTCAGATTAATCAATTAGACTGTCCGAGTCATGTGCATAAGAGTAGTTATAGGAAACACAACAAGACATCTTAAGAAAAAGAAATTCTTACGAGGCCTCCTGTAACAGCCTTGAGGAGGAAGCAGGCAGCGATGGAGCCAACGAGCTGGGCAACCCAGTACAAGATCCCAGTAAGGATGGTGATCTGGCCACCAAGGGCCAAACCAAAGGTGACCGCTGGATTAACATGGCCACCAGAGATGTTGGCACCAACGGATACAGCGACGAAGAGTGCAAACCCATGGCAAATGGCGATGGCAACAAGTCCGGCTGGATCGAGAGCAGCGCTCGATGTCAACTTATCTGGAAATAGCCACCATTAAGTCATAATCTCTTTACCCTAATCCTACTAAAATTATTATACAATTCGAAGCTTCTTTCTAATAAAAATGGACTACAATATATATATATATATATATATATATATATATATATATATATATATATATATATATATATATATATAAGAAAAAGAAAAAATATAAATAATAGAAATCCTTGAAGAGGTACTTGTGACTTCACGCACGTCTGTATGTTTGCACGTGTACTAAGAACTAACTCAAGGTGTTTCCCATGAATTTGACTATGGCTTAAAATATTGTAAAACCAGGTGGGTCAACTCGGGAAACGACCGAGTCAACTTGACTAGGTCATGGGATTTGTCAGTGAGTCGGTCGAACCAGGCTAGCCCGGGTTTGCATGTAACTTGGCCTTGTTTTTCTGGGTCAACTTGAAACTCGGCTAACTCGGCCTGGTTTCAAGGAGTCGGACAAGTCAAAAGGGTACTTAGGTAACTATTAGGAGGAGGAGGAGGAGGAGAAGAAGAACATTATATAATAATAATTTTTTTTACTATTATTAATAACCCACCTTTTTTACTCGAGTCTCTCCGGGTCGATTCGACCCAGTCAGTGACCGAGTCACGCGCCTACTCTTAAGTTTGAAATCATGGTTTCAGTATATAATCATTTTATCTCTTTATAATATCTATACAAATACGTGTATTATATATACATATTGATATACAATCTTTTGTTTTTCAAATAATGGCTGAGAGAGAGAGAGAGAGAGAGAGAGAGAGAGAGAGAGAGAGAGAGAGAGAAGTAACTGTAGGCAATAGCTGAGCCAACTCCAGCAAAAACAAAGAGCAAGGTCGATATGAACTCTGCAAGGTAGGCTTTCAATGAGCCTATGCTGAAAGAGTCATCGAAGCGGCCAAAGGCAATTCCGGCCATTGGATTCAACCTTCTCTCAAGACCTAGAGATGGACAGACAGATAAGCAAAGGCGATAGACACAAACACGGGCCGCTTCTATCACATATATACATGTCTCTACCTTATAACATACTACAAACCATGTCGTGCATCATGTGAAGCATGAGGACTTACATGGTACCCGCCCGAGGATATTTTTCTATCCTCGGATTTATGTTGTATCAGTGGGGCCCATGGTTTAGTGATCCAGACGGTTGATCTGGCGAGCCCAAATGTCAGTGGCCTCCTCTCCAAAAATATTCTCGATGGTACAGTACGTAGCCTGGAAATGCAGAGCTAAGAAAGAAAATACAAGAACCGTCCATATTCATCTGAAAAAGAGCCGATGGCTAGTGTCTTCTAAGTTCTAAATACACCATCATTTTAGGCCAAGCTGTATCAGGGTGGGACGCATTGGATCAACGGCTTGGATCACCGATCCTTAGGCCCCAGTTCTAAAGACATATACTCGGGTCGAGTGCCTAATGATTCCTTGTGACATGGACTGTGGATGAGGAGTGAGGTGGTGAAATTATCCGATCCTAGCTGTCACTAACATGCTTTGATGGAAATGTCCGGAAGCAAATGAATGATCCCTCCCATGTGACCGACCGCTGAGAATTGTCAAAAGGAGGGGAGGGAGGTGGGACCCACTTCGTGAGTGAAATAATTGAAAAGAAAGGGACAAAAATGTTAGACCCGTGGACGTGGTTGACACCACTTTTAGAAATGATCCAGTCATCTCCAGTAATGTAGACAATCAAATCCATGGATCTAGACGGTTCATTAGGTCCACCGCACATTTGAATGTGCCTGTATGCAAATATCATTCTAATCCGACAAATGTTAACCATTAGATCAATGATCTCTAATATGAACGGTCAATGCCTTTTACACAAAATAGGTCCAACGAACTTTATCATCCATCTATTTGCTAGAGCCCATGGACTGCTTTTGATCTTAAAAAAGCACTTTTGTTAGGTAATCGTAACCATCCCATCCATGTAACGGAAAAAATGGATGGCTACGGATAAAAAAGAAGATAAAATAAACGATAGATGGGATCATTAGATCGGTGCTATTATTTGCAACTAACTTATCAAATGAGTTCAAGACTCAATGGACAGTTCAGATTGATTGCTCGACTGTCCAAGTAAACCGATGCAACTAGGAGCAGTTTGGCCCACAGAAATGTTGGAGCATTTCTCCCTGGCTGTTTGGTTTTTCGATTAAAATATAATTAAACTGTAGATTGGCATTTATTATTTGCATTGGTAATTTCTTTCTTCTACTTTCCCTTAAAGCAACCGTTGTCATCATATACTTTACCTTAAAGTGTATGCTGTTCATATTTGAAAGGTGTAGCTCCGTGATAAGAAAAAAAGCTATAATGAATGTATTAAAAATTTGTCGGCTAACTGATATGTATATGTCTAATCCATGCCATTCATCTATTTTGCTTGCTCATTTTATGGTATGACCCCAAGAGTGAGGCAAGTGTGAAGCTAAAGCTGATCACATAGATGAAACATAGGGAATTGAACTATTACTATTGAAAATTTATCATGGGCCATGAAAATTTTGGAGCATGTTAATATTTATGTTTATCCTTCATCCATGTATATGTGACGTTATGAACAGGTTGGATGACAGCCCCATAACCCTAGGAGCCCTAGGAAGGTTTTGGTTTTGAATGGTGCAAGTCATTATCTCCTTACTTCCCCGATGTTGTCCCATTAAGTTTACAATCTGCCTCAGTTTTTGGTAAATGCCCTAAAATAAGATGGTAAAACATTTGGATGGCATAGATCAGACATATATATAATTGTGGGATAGATTTTACCACAATATATTTTCATCCAATTTTATGCATGTATATGAGATTTTCGAGAGACACTTGAGAGAGATATTTCTCCCTTTTATAAATATGATGTAAAAGTAATTATAACTTATTTATTTACATGTAATTCTTAAAACCTAATATTTGATGTAAAACTAATTATAACTTATTTACATTCATTTACATGTAATTTTTAAAACCTAATATTTGATAAAATAAGTTATGTACGTGGGCTGTGTGTGTGTGGTGTTGATTGATAGGTTTTGTTTTGGCATATTTTTTATGAGGCCGCTTGTTGTACAAGTCGGTGTAGAGTACGATGATTCTAAGAGTGCTTCATGTGGGGCCTCAGGAATATGTGTATGGCATCCAACCGGTTCAGTGGGGTCGCCCCATCGTGAAAGTTTATACATCTCAAAAATCAGCCTGATCCGACTATTATGTGAACTTAGAGTTTTTTGGATGGTTGTACATTGTTGTCAATGGTGTGGCCCACCTAGTGGTTGAACATACCTTAAACTTGCGGCATCCAATCATCAAGTGAGAACTCATATAATTCACAGGTTGGATGGAGTATATACAACAACACAGTGGGCTCCATCTAAGAAAATAAAGTATGGCCATCCAAAAACCTACAAGTTAACATGGTGGCCCATATGAGAGTTGGATCAACCTGATTTTTTCGGCATCCTACTTTCACAAATAGGCTCACGTAGTACATGAGTTGGATGCCATCTGCACATCTTGGTGAACCCACGCCCAGCACCTGTAGAATAAGCTTATTCTACCAGGACTTCTAGAGGGACCGGCCTCTTTTTATATTTTGTATTTTGAGGTCAGTAGGTGAAGCTGTGGCCGGCAGGATAAGGATGGATCAGATGGAATCTGAAAGGGTCATTTTTATATTACGCTTGATTGACGCTGGGTCTTTAAAAAATAATAAGTAAAAAAATTTACTATTGTATTTTGTATTGATGAATTATAGGATTCATGGGTTGCAGGAGACTGCGGATTTATACTTGTTGGGCTATATTTTGATGATCTAAACTAACTATTAGGTGTCGTTTGACACACTGGATTAGAGGGGATTTGAGGGCATTTCAAATACCCGGTTGTTTGGCAACGTAAAGTGAATGGGTTTCAAATCCTCTCTTGGAGGGGTTTTAAATCACTTTGGATTACACCTAAAATCATTTAAATAGTTATAAGTGTAACATATGGGTCACCGTACACTATCATCCTATTGGGCACATGACTCACTAATGATGATTGGCACCGTCAAAACATTGTCTATGTAAATCAACATTGTCCAGCATCGTCCAAACATTGTCCAAGTAAATGAATGATTAAAAATCGTTTGTTAGTCACTCAGACATAATCTTGTACTTATGACCCATCTGAGACTTGGAATTTCATCTTTTTGGGCAAAGCATATACTTCAGCGGACTTATCACAACTATTGTGTAAAAAATTACATATGCCACTAATTAGAGATATTAAGGTTGATTTAATAATTAAATTCAAACCCCAATAAATATATTATGCATATGTACTTTTGGAATAAAGTTGATTCACACTCTAGGGTGCCAAACACGGGAGGATTTCAAATCCTAAGAGGGTGTTTGGCGCATGGGTTTAAATAGGATTAGGTGGGAGTGGGTTTTAAGATTCCATGAATTATTTCTGTTTGAGTATGTGTTGTGAAGCTCCTTTTTTGGAATCAGTGTCGGGTAAGGTTTTCTGCAATCCTACATTGAGTTTCATGTGGTTAGTGGTCAGTGCTATGTGGACCCCAGTATAATGTATGTGTTTTATCCACGCCGTCTATCCATTTTGAAATATAATTTTAGGGCTCGATCCCAAAAACGAGGTAGATATAAATCTCAGGTGAACCACACCATGGGAAAACAGTAGTGATTGAATTACATCATTAAAAACCTTCTAAGGCCAACTATGCGGTCCACTTGAGATTTTGATCAAACTCATTTTTGGGCTCATGCCATAAAATGACATGGAAGAATAGGTGGACAGCATGGATGAAACACATACATCATAGTGGGGCCCACAAAGCACCACCGACCTATTGTGGCAAGATGAGTAGCCAATCTGAACATAGTACCTATATAGTATATTGGGCTAAAATATACTATGCAACTACATAAGTGGGATGGCCTCCAAACCATGGGATTAGCCGACCATCTTGTCATCATTATATTTTGGTAATTCCTCTCGCTTACACCCAAATCCCGTGCTCCAAACAACCCCCGATGGTTCTGCATCCAGGGTTCCAACTCCAAGTCCACGCTCCCAAATAGGCCCTCGAGAGTATCACCGCGAAGGATAAGTGATTACTTGAAAATCTTTCATACAAAACAAAGAGATCGGGAATCTTCAAATCCGGGTTGCCGGTGGTGGAAAACATCAGATCAACCGTCTGAAATCTGTACGTTTGATGTGACTGGGACCTGAACTTCCTCGATTCTGCGGAGGAGAGATGAGTTTGTTTTACACCATTTAAAACAAGGCGGTGAGCCTTCAACCGTGGACATGGGACAGCTGTACGGCAATCCACCTGTCAAAATCATGGATCCAATGATGGATGGAGCGCACTGAGAAGATATTATTAGCCATCGGATTCCATTGGAATTTCAACCGCTCATTTATCTTACTTTCCTCCATCCATTTGATAGCCATTGGATGGCTAGGATTAATTGATCGATTTGATTTTAAGGGCCTGTTTGATTTTCTAATTACTGAGGTAATTCAAGGTAAATGGGTAATAATTATTTACCTTATATTTTCGGTTGAATTTCCAAAGTGATGTTAACTGCCACATTTTATTTATAGCACTCCTCACGCCACCCGAAGAGAAAAATATTAAATCGTGAGCCCCCATGATCTTTGTTTCTTATCCACACCGTTCATCCCTTTAGCCAACTCATTTTAGGGCATGAGCCTAAAAATAAGCCAAATCCAAAGATCTAGTGGACCACACCATAGGAAACAATGGGAATTGAACTCCTACCATTGAAAGCTTCTTGAGGACCCCCATAAGTTTTAAATCAAATTGATATTTTTATTTCCACTTTATCCATGACTGTGTGACCTTATGAACAGGTTGGATGACGAATAAACATCAATGTGAGCCCAGGGGAGAAAACAACTTTTCAACCATTGATGTCTTAATAATCATTGTTTCATATGGTCTGGTCCACTTGAGGTTTTAATTTTCTTCATTTTTGGGCTCATGCCTTAAAATAAATTTTTTAAAAGGATGGATGGTGTGGATAACTCACGTATATCATGGTGGGGCCACATATTTAAATCAGTAATAAAGGAGTTTGTATGGACCGATTTTCAAAACGTAATTCCCGGCTAATTTCAAACGGGTGGAATAAGTAATAACGATGTATTTCCGTGTATTTACAGTGGGAAATTAAAAATTAAACAGCCCCTAAATAAGCTTAATCGGGAAGCGGATTGGCTAGTGTACCACACATCAGCTGCATGGAAGCCGATTGGCTGGTGTACCACATATCAGCTGTATAGCTGTTGTAGGTACGTGTCGCTCGATTACATGTCGCTCCAAGACGAGCACTGACGCTCCTCGAGGAAGCGGATTGGCTGGTGTACCTCACACCAGCTATATAATTGCTGTAGGAATGTGTCGTGCGAAGACGCGCACTGGCTCAGTTCGAGCTCGAGCTGTACGAACGGTTGAAAGGAGATCAAAGATACATAGGCTCCATAGTTATGTATTTATTATATCTACACTGTTCATCTATTTTTAGATATTACTTTAAAACATTATCCAAAAAATGAATTATATCCAAAAATCAGATGGACCACACCACAAATAGCAGTGGAGAGAATAATTTTCACTGTTAAAAAATTCGTAGGTCCCACCATAATGTTTATTTTCCATCCAATCTGTTCATAAGGTCAAAAAGATGGATGAAGAGGAAAAACGAATTTAATATTGATCCAAAACTTCTTACCCCAAAAAGGGTCTCAATGGTATACGTTCAATCTCTCACTGCTTTTTGGAGCATGGTCCACTTGATAGTTAGATCTATCTTATTTTTCTTCTCAAGCCTTAAGACAATCTCGCCAAATAGATGGACGATTTGGTTATAATACATACCTCATGATCAAGCCCATTGAACTTGTTGACGTCAATACAGCAGCTCTGGTGTGAGGTACACCAGCCAATTCGCTTCTGCTACTCGAGCTCTGATTTGTACGAACTGTTAAAAGAGATCAAAGTTACATGGCCCAGTTATGTATTTGTTAGAAAAAATTTGATTAGATACACCGAAAATTAAAAATAAATAATTGAAAATTTAACAATTTCACTAGGCTGAATCACGTATAAAATACGCTGTCCTTAAAGCGTGATTCGTCCCCTTATCACTGTTGATGGGTTACAAACGAATTGCTTCCAGGATAAGACAAGCCTTATCTGGATCCAGCGTGCAGCAATCACGATAGGTCCACTATGGAACAGTTTTAACGCAGTAGATTTCTTCTAACAGATTTAGACGGTAGAGATGATCACAGTGTTCTAAAAAGGAGCTATGGACTGTATCTGATTTGATGGGAGAGATGGTGTGTTGAGATGATGAAATCGGACTGGAATGGTCCAGTTTATATAGGCCTTAGGTTTAGACACGTTGTTGTGTGGTATTCAATGGTCCAGAACGTTTGAAAAATGTTACCGGCCATTGTCCATTAATCCCAGACGTTTCTGGTCATTAGATCAGAAGATCTGACCGTTGGATCATCCTGGCCTGTCCGTTTTCGGACCGTTTGACTTTTAAAGCAGAGAGCCATTTTTAGAAACGGCTGGACGTTTCAGATTCTAGATCCGACCGTTCTCACTCACCTATAAAAACTCAGGCTCATTTCAAATCCACACTGCCCTAAGGCTCTGACCAGACTCATCACACTAGACCCATCGCACCGGTTCGCGTAAGGTCGCGAGGGAGCGACTCCTCTGCGACACGATGCGGACGTGCGAAGTGTGCCATCTAGCGCCACTACAGCCACACTGCCCACGCCCTCGCCCTCGTCCTCGCCCACACCTGTGCCCGAGCCCGAGCCCGAGCGCGCGCGCGACGTGCGTGCGTGCGTGTGTTTCAATGCTCCGCACTGGAACACGCAACCCATGTTTCATCTCCTCCAAAAAGCTCTAAGTAAGAATACCCTTCTCAACATCTCATATAAACCACAAAACTTTCTTTTTCATTTCCGATGTGGGACAAAGCACACACACCGCACTTTTTAATTCAAAAAATTCAAAATCGTTTTGGTGGGAAAATCCCGAAATTTTAAAAATTCGAATTTTTATTTTTTATTATTGTTAAAAACCACTAATTTTCAACAATCCCCCACTGGTTTTTTAAAATAATGAAAAAACTCTGTCAGAATAATAACAGTTATTATGCATAAGAAAGATATCTTGCGATTTGAATCTTTCCTTAGTGTAAGCATTTTAAAGTTATTTCGAAATTTCTGGTTGCCGCAGCATTGAACCAGTAATTCCTTTATGATATAACCGAAAATACCACACACATAATAGCTCATGCGTTAAGTGTTCCTTTATATTCTCGCTTAGCACTTTTAATGACCATGTGCTTATCCTGTTTCATGAACGATCCCGAGATAACTCTAACTCTCATGAGAAGCGGCACCACTTCTACGTTCACATAAGTGAAATCCTTCCAGTGTTTCCGTTAAAACACTTGTCCTGATTGATTGGACTTCATTAAGAGTTTAATACACATCCCTCTTTTATAACGGCTAGCACTATCATCCTAGATGAGGTTATTCATTTATTTAGTACTGAATCTTTTCACTTATCAGTGAATTGTTGTTATCCATTAAACCCAATATTTAGAGATTTTCTAAATTAGGGTTGGGTTTCTTTCACTGGTGAAACTTTGAGTAAAGAGTTTCAACCCTATCCCTCTAGATGTTGTCCTTACTACCTTTCTCGTTAGAGGTTTAGTAAAAGGATCAACCAAATTATTACTTGACTTTACATATGAGATCGCAATGATTCCATCTTGAATCAATTGCCTTACATAGTCATGTCTCAAACTTATATGTCTGGACTTTCCATTATAGATACCACTATAGGCTCTCGCTAGAGTGGTTTCACTATCACAATGAAGTGAAACAGTCGGTATAAGCTTCGCATAGAAAGGAATTTCTAATAGAATATCTCTTAACCACTCAGCCTCTTTGCCTGTAGCAGCTAAATCTATGAACTCAGATTCTATAGTTGAGTGCGTTATGCATGTTTGTTTCTTGGATCCCCAAGATACAGCTGCACCTCCTAGGGTGAATATCCACCCTGTAGTGGACTTATTGTCCCCTGCACTCGATATCCAACTTGCATCGGTATATCCTTCCAATATTGCTGGAAATTCTGAGTAAAATAACCCTAGTTCTTTAGTTTCTTTAAGATAACCTAGAACTCTACTTATTGCTTTTCAGTGTTTAACACTAGGATTACTCGTAAACCTGCTTAGTTTACTCACGGCGTATACTATATCCGGTCTTGTGCATTGCATTGCATACATAAGACTGCCTATAGCAGTAGCATACTCTAGTTGTGCAACTGCTCTTCTACTGTTTTCTTTTAACTTAATACTTAGATCAAACGAGATTTTTGCCTCTTTAATATTCAAGTGATTAAACTTGTTTATTATTTTCTCAATATAATAAGACTGGCATAATGCAAAACCCTCACTATGTTTTTTAACTTTGATACCTAATATGGTATCCACTTGTCCAAGATCCTTCATTTTGAAAACTGAAGAAAAAAACTTTTTGGTTTCAGTTACACCTTCCATTTTATTACTGATTATTAACATATCATCTACATACAAGCATATGATTACAATATAATCATTACATACTTTTGAATATATGCATTTATCAGCAATATTATGTTCAAACCATAAGACAGAACTTTAGAATCAAATTTATCATGCCACTGTTTTGGTGTTTGCCTTAATCTATACAAAGACTTAACTAGTCTACATACTTTTCTTTCATTTCCTAGTAGAACAAACCCTTCTAGTTGCTCTATGTAAACCTCCTCATCGAGATCACCATTCAGGAATGCTGTCTTCATGTCCATTTGATGGAGATGAAGATGATGTATGGTTGCTAGAGTGAATAAAATCCTAATTGATGTTATTCAAGCTACTGGAGAGTAAGTGTCAAAATAATCGATTCCTTCTTTCTGTCGGAAACCCTTAGCAACTAATATTGCCTTAAATGTTTGAATTATATCATCAGTGTGATATTTCTTCTTAAATACCCACTTACAACCTATTGGTTTAGAACCTGGGGGTAAATCTACCAATTCTCATGTTTGATTAGATATTATGAAATCCATTTCATCATTAATAGCTTCTTTCCAAAAAGCGAAGTCTCTTGAAGACATAGCTTCACTAAAGGTTTTAGGTTCATCTTCTATAGTTAAAACCATAGGTATTTTCCTAATCACCTTCTCTCTATCACCCTCTACTAGATGAAAAGAGAGTCGTTGAGAGTCTATTTGATCAGGATCAAGACTCTTTTCTACTCTTACTCTTTTATTCCTACGAGGTTCACTAGGAGCTTTCTCTTCTATTAGTGTTTCTTTTATAATTCGATTAGGAGATTGAATCTCAGCATTCTTTTTCTCCGTGAATAAAGAATTCTCAAAGAACTCTACATCTCTAGACTCTATGATTACATTGGTGTCTAAGTCTAAAAGTCTATAGGCCTTACTATGTTGTGCATATCCTACAAGGACGCACTTGATAGCTCTTGGTCCTAACTTAGTTCTTTTAGGTTCTAGAGTTCTGCAGTATGCAAGACACCCCCACACTCTAAGATACCCTATGTTTGGTTTTCTTTCTTTCCATATTTCATATGGAGAGGTCTTGATTTTCTTAGATGGAATTCTGTTTAAAACATGACACGCGGCTAACAGTGCTTCTCCCCATAGGTTTAATGGCAACTGTGCTTGTATTAGCATTGAGTTGACCATTTCTACTAATGTCCTATTTTTTCTCTCCGCTACACCATTTTGTTGAGGTGTATAAGGTGTTGTGCACTGATGTATTATGCCGTGTTCTTCACAATAGTTAGAAAATTCATTAGAGAAATATTCACCACCTCGGTCACTACGAAGGATTTTAATATTTTTATCTAATTGATTTTCTACTTCAGATTTATAGATCTTGAATGCATTAAATGTTTCATCTTTCGATTTTAACAGATATACATACATATATCTTGAACAATCATCTATAAACGTTATAAAGTACCTTTTACCTCCACGGGTAAGAACGCCATTTAGTTCACATATGTCAGTATGCACTAAGTCTAATATATGAGATGATCTCTCAACACTAGGGAATGGTTTCTTGATTATTTTAGATCGTATGCATACTTCACATTTATCTTTGTCATTATCATTGTATGATATTAGGCCGTTCTTAACCATCAGTTTTAAGGTACTGTAGCCAATATGGGCTAGTCTACCGTGCCATAGCGTTACAGATTCAGCGATGTAAGCAGAAGAATTCTTTTCATTCAAAGATAATTTGATCATCCCATTACAAGCGTATCCTTTACCCACAAAGTTCCCATTCTTGGACAAGATCAACTTGCCTGATTCAAACACAACCTTAATCCCAGGTTTGCTTAAGAGATCCCCTGAGACAAGATTCTTCCTTATGTCTGGGACATGCAGTACGTTGGTTAGAATTACCTTCTTTCCAAAGGTAAAGAGTAATTCCATGGTTCCTTTGTCTGTAACTTTTGATAGTCCTTCATTTCCCATTTGAACATCTTGACCATTGGTCTCGTCTTCATAGGTTTTGAAGGCAGATCGATCGTTGCATACATGGACTGTGGCACCTGTATCATACCACCAACCAGGAATTTTCTCTTGAACTAGGTTCACTTCTGTGACCATGGCTACGATTTCATCGTCTACTGCATTAGCCTCTTTCTTAGGCTTTTTTCGGTCCCTACAGACTCGAGCGAAATGCCTGGTCTTGCCGTAGACATAGCAAGCTTCCTTAGGTTTGTCATTTTTCTTCTTTTGAGTTTTCTTGAATTTCCCTGATCTTTATTAGGTTTAAGAGATCTGCTTTCTCATAGGAATTATTTTCGAATGGTCGTTCTACTGCGTTCACCTTGGATGAGGATGCACCATTAGCATCATCCTTTTTGTCTTGGTTACGGGATTCTTCTTCTATACGAAGATGCTTCTGGATTTGTTCCAGGGTGAATTCTTCGGATTTATGCAGTAGTTTCTTCCTGTAGTCTTTCCAACTCGGAGGCAACTTTGCGATTATTGCTCCGACTTAAAAGGATTCAGGAAGATCAATTTTTATGGCTTTTATTTTATTTACAATAAACTGCAATTCTTGGATTTGGGCAAGCAGCGGTAAATTGTCTACCATCGTGAAGTCAAAATACCTAGCAATTAGAAACTTTTGTGTACCTTCCTCTTCAGCCTTGTATTTGTATTCCAGTGCGCTCCAGATTTCTTTCGCTGATGTAGTCCCCGTGTACAAATCATACAATCGATCAGAGAGAGCATTGAGGATGTGGCCACGACACAGCAGTTCATCTTCTTGTCGCTTGATCCTAGCAGCCACTTGTTTTAGAGTGTCAGTTTCCTTTGCTTCAGGCAGAGGCTGGAGAGTCGGGTCCAGGATGTAAAAGATCTTCAGAGCGGTCAGCAGGAATTTCAGTTTGTCTTGCCATCTAGTGAAATTTGAACCATCGAATCGGTCCAATCGGATCAAATCTTGGTTCATCAGTTTGACTGATGCAACACTTTCGATGTCTATGGAATCAAACTTTAAGATTGTTAGAAAAAATTTGATTGGATACACCGAAAATTAAAAATAAATAATTGAAAAATTAACAATTTCACTAGGCTGAATTACGTATAAAATACGCTGTCCTTAAAGCGTGATTCGCCCCTTATCACTGCTGATGGGTTGCAGACGAATTGCTTCCAGGATAAGACAAGCCTTATTTGGATCACGATAGGTCCACTATGGAACAGTTTTAACGCAGTAGATTTCTTCTGACAGATTTAGACGGTAGAGATGATCACAGTGTTCTAAAAAGGAGCTATGGACTGTATCTGATTTGATGGGAGAGATGGTGTGTTGAGATGATGAAATCGGACTGGAATGGTCCAGTTTATATAGGCCTCAGGTTTAGACCCATTGCTGTGTGGTATTCAATGGTCCAGAACGTTTGAAAAACGTTACTGGCCATTGTCCATTAATCCTTGACATTTCTGGTCGTTAGATCAGAAGATCTGACCGTTGGTTCATCCTGGCCCATCCGTTTTCGGACCGTTTGACTTTCAAAGCAGAGAGTCGTTTTTAGAAACCACTGGATGTTTCGGATTCTAGATCCGACCGTTCTCACTCACCTATAAAAACCCAGGCTCATTTCAGATCCACGCTGCCCTAAGGCTCTGACCAGACTCATCGCACTAGACCCATCGCACTGCGATCGCAACGGTTCGCATAAGGTCGCGAGGGAGCGACTCCTCTGTGACACGATGCAGACGTGCGAAGTGCACCATTTAGCGCCACTACGGCCACACTGCCTCACTGCCCACGCCCTCGCCCATGCCCGTGCCCGTGCCCGTGCCCGATCCAGAGCGCGGGCGCGCGTGCGTGCGTGTGTTCCGGTGCTTCGCACTGGAACATCCAACCCATGTTTCATCTCCTCTAAAAAGCTCCAAGTAAGAATACCCTTCTCAACATCTCATATAAACCACAAAACTTTCTTTTTCATTTCCGATGTAGGACAAAGTGCACACACCGCACTTTTTAATTCAGAAAATTCAAAATCATTTTGGCGAGAAAATCCCGAAATTTTGAAAATTCGAATTTTTGTTTTTCATTATTGTTAAAAACCACTAATTTTCAACAGTATTTATTATATTTATACTGTTCATCTATTTTTAGAGATCATTTTAGAGCATTATACAAAAAATGAATCATGTCCAAAGATCATCGGGACCACACCACAAATAGTAGTGGAGATAATGATTTTCACTGTTAAAAAATTTGTAGGGCCCACCATAACATTTATTTTCCATCTAATCTGTTCATAAGGTCAAAAAGACCTGAATGATGAGGAAAAATAAATTTCATATTAATCTAAAACTTTTGTAACTCGAAAAGGTTTCAATGGTAGATGTTTAATCCTCCATTGCTTTTTGCAGTGTGTTCCACTTGATAGCTAGATCTATCTTATTTTTATTTATCTCGAGCCTTAAGATGAGCTCACGAATGGACGATTTGGATATAACACATACCTCATGTTTAAACCCAAAGAACTTGATGGCGTCAATAAAGCAGCGATATAGCTGGTGCAAAGTACACCAGCAAATTCGCTTCCCAGCTATATAGCTGGTGTAGGTACGTTTCGCGCGGAGATGAGCGCTACGCTCCTCGAGCTTTGGGTTGTACGAGATCAAAGTTATATGTACCCACAATTAATCCAATACCGTTCATCCACTTTTCAAGATTATTTTAAAATCTATCAAAAGATGAATCACATCCAGATATCAACCGACCACACCGATTAGCAGCGGAGATAATGATTTTTATTGTTAAAAATTTCCTAGGGCCCACTATAATGTTTATTTTCCATCTAATCTATTCGTAAAGTCACAAAGACCTAGATGAGAGGAACAACCAATTTCATATTGATCCAAAACGTCTGTGAAACCCATAGGAGCTCAATGGCAGACGTTCAATCCCACACTGCTTTTTGCAGTCTGGTTCAGTTGATCTTTAGTTCTGTCTTATTTTTCGTTTTCCTTACAACGAGCTCAAAAAATGGATGGACGGTTTGGATATAACACATATCTCATGATGTGACCACATAACTTGCTGACGTCAATACACCGGCCAATCCGCTTCCGCTCAATCTATGACAGCTGGCACAACCGTTTAACAGAGTAGGTATAACCCAGACATCACATGTGGGTGCGTTATCAACCCGAAATCGAGTATTTTGTGGGTGCAGATGTCATGCGCTGACGCCAGTCTGTTACTCTATCCCGTGCTTCTGTCTCATTTTGATTCCTTTGGCTTCAGGATTGAAAGATGAGGTGCCAAAACATAAAGAGTGGTCCATTCGATAACGTGCGGTCTTCCTGTATGGTCATCTATATCATTGACGAGGCCAACCGCTAACACCATAAGACCTATAATGATTGGAAGATCCCGACCATCTGATCAAGATTCACCGTTATCAGTTTAGATAATCTTACACACTAATCAGAATCATCAGATTGCAACCGTGGCCAAGTGCCCTGGTTATACAAATCAAGAGTCGTGATGCAGTCGGCTATTGTCCAGTTGGGGCACACCTAATGAATGGCGTTGATGGCATATACACGACACTGTGGACCCACATTCCAGCTGGAAGTTTCCATTGTTGGTGTGGTACACTTCGGTTTATGGGTGGTCCTCGATAATATAGATGTGCCGGCGGATACGAGTGAACTAGCCTGTTTTAAGTATATATCTGCATTTTCGTAGTGAGGACCACCTTATACTCCGTTCAGTTGTGCCATGTACTTGAAAGGTTGGCACCTGTGATTCCTGTAAAAATAGGTGCATGGAAGGCTAGCAAATTTCTTTTTGAGGAAAAAAGAGCACACTAGAGGACAAAACATAGTTGCCCAATTCCTAGGCAAGCTAATCAAAGTAAGTTATATGTGATTTGGATGGATTTGTGTGGTATATTTTGGAGATTCGTAGAAATATATAAAGAGAATTCTACGATAGTATAGTTGGAGTGCATCGGACGATGCTACAACATCTACTAATTGGTTGTTTGAAGAACAGTCGTGTAAAAGCAGTCACAAGATAGACGATAGTAGTAGAAGCAAAGAAGACAATATAATGTTAAACAATTATAGTAACTGTCAAAACGTTGGAAGAATTCGGAAGACCAGGATAAGTTTATAAATAGCACAGTAATTCAGTAGGAAGATTTTGTTTCAATCCAACCCAATCAAACTTAATATTATATTTCAATTATTTGTCATTTACATTCCTTAGTGTAATCATTTTCCCATTTCAGCAAGTACATTACATTTTCTAATGTAATTATTTACTTTTCGCCTGCTATTTACATTTCATAATGTAATCTATAATATTAATTAAGTAATTGGTAATAATCCTAGTTGTAATTTGGGTTTACACTCGTATGTTGGATTTAGTTCTCCATTCAGGAAGGTGCTCCGTAGCTATTCTCTACAACCAACTGTAAGAATTAATCTTTTTCTTGATCTTTTATCTGTACTAAAAAGTCTTTTCATATAGAAGGTAAAGGTGTAACCCATCATTAGATAGTACAAACCTTACAGTCTGAATATCGACTGATCCTATTCACATATTGAGCGAGTGGTTGAATAGGCAGCCGATATCATTCAATATCGGTCATTTACTGCATATTTACCTATCTCGATGCTTGGGGTCATAGGCAACTCAATTCTGTTTGAATTGAGCTATAATTAAATTCAATTATGGCAAACCCACACTTATCATGTGACCAAATTTGAAAAACAACTATAACACCTTCCAACTTTTTTCCCTCATAGCGTATCATGCATGTCATCTAACATGTGGATGCATTACATATCCCATGTTTGGCTAATTGATTTCACTAATTTGGATGGTAAGTCACTTTAGATAAACTATTTATGTCATGGTAGCTTATCTTGGTTTTTACTTATTAAATAGATAGGTATATTTGGTAAATAAAATATTTATTAGCTTCTCATCTCTTCCATGTTTTCTGGTGACTCTCTTCGGCAGCTTATAAAAGGTTAAAAATCTAAAAGAATTAGCTGAAATGATTAAATAGTTTTAAGTAAAAAAGTTACTTATAATTAATAATAAACCAAACTTACTTATCTACTGCTGCAAGTAGAAAAAGCAACTTACATGGTGGTATCCAAACGATTCTTAATTGATTTTTTAGTAAGTTAATTGATTCCTCACCAATTGTCCATGTAAAATATATTGTTATTTGTATAAATATCCCATTTGATACAAGATCAATATATTGAAGAATAAAGTTTTCTTAATTTGTCATGGTATAGAGCTTATGTTGAATCCACGTGTTTTTTTTATGGTGAGATCTTGTTGCACTGAACAGGGCATGTTGCAAACCAGTGGTTTTTTGAAAAAAGAAATTCGAATTTTCAAAATTTTGGGAATTTCCCATCAAAACATTATTTGAAAATTTCAAATTCAAAAGTGCGGTGTGTGTGCTTTGTCCCACATCGGAAATGTAAAGAAAAGTTTTGTGGTTTATATGAGAACTTGTGAAGAGTATTCTTACTTGAAGTTTTTTGAGGAGGTGATACTCAGGTTGCGTGTTCCAGTGCTACGCACTGGAACGCACGCACACACACGCGCGAGCTCGCGCTAGAGCACGGGCATGGGCATGGGTAGTGAGGCAGTGTGGCTATAGTGGCGCTAGATGGCACACTTTGCACTTCACACGTGCGCATCCTCAAGACCTTATGCGAGCCGGCGCAAGACGGTGCGACATCGATGCAATAGGTCTGATCAGAGCCTTAAGGCGGTGGATCTAAAAATCTGAAATGAGCCTGGGTTTTACAGGTGACTAAGAATGGTCGGATCTTAAATCCGAAATGTCCAGTCGTTTCTAAAAATGGAAAGCCACCTTGAAAGCCATAACGGTCCAAAAACGGATGGGTCAGGATGATCCAACGGTCAGATCTTCTGATCTGATGACCAGAAACATCTGGAATTAATTGTCAACGGCCAGAAACATTTTTCAAACGTTCTGGACCATTGAATAACTACACAGCAACGGTGTTATACCTGATGCCTATATAAACTGGACCATTCCAGTCCGATTTCATCATCTCAACACACCATCTCTCCCATCAGAAACATCCAAATCTCCTTAGTGAATACTGTGAACATTTCTCTCTATCCGATCCTGCTATAATAGATCAATTGTGTTACAACGTTCCATAGTGGACCCATTGTGGTTGCTGCACGCTGGATTCAGAACATGCTTGTCTTATCCTGGAAGCAATTCCCCTGTAACCCATCAGCAATTGATAAGGGGGCGAATCACGCTTTAAGGACAGCGTATTCTATACGTGATTCAGCCTAGTGAAATAATTTTTCTTACGTTTATTTTTTATATTTTTTCGGTGTATCCAAACATCAATTTATAACAATCTTAAAGCGTGATTCCATGGACATCGAAAGTGTTGTATCAGTCAAACTGATGAACCAGGATTTGATCCGATTGGACCAATTCAATGGTTCAAATTTCACTAGATGACAGGACAAGCTAAAATTCCTGTTGACCGATCTAAAGATTTTCTACATCTTGGACCCAACTCTTCAGCCTTTGCCTGAAGTAAATGACACTGACACTCCATAACAGGTTGCTGTTAGGGTCAAGCGACAAGAAGATGAACTACTGTGTCACAGCCACATCCTTAATGCTCTCTCTTATCGGTTGTACGATTTGTACACGGGGACCACATCAGCGAAAGAAATTTGGAGCGCGCTGGAATACAAGTACAAGGCTGAAGAGGAAAGTACACAGAAATTTCTAATTGCCAGGTATTTTGACTTCACGATGGTAGACAATCTACCACTGCTTGCCCAAATCCAAGAACTGCACTTATTGTAAACAAAATAAAAGCCATAAAAATTGATCTTCCCGAATCCTTTCAAGTCGATTTATAATCACAAAATTGCCTCTGAGCTAGAAAGACTATAGGAAGAAAATACTGCATAAATCTGAAGAATTCACCCTTGAACAAATTCAGAAGCATCTTTGTATTGAAGAAGAATCCCTTAACCGAGATAAAAAGGATGACGCTAATGATGCATCCTCATCCAAGGTGAACGCAGTAGAACGGCCATCCCGAAATAATTCCTATGGGAAAGCTGATTCCCTTAAACCTAACAAAAATCAAGAGAAATTCAAGAAAATCCAAAAGAAGAAAAATGACAAACCTAAGGGAGCTTTCTATGTCTGAGGCAAGACCGGACATTTCGCCCAAGTCTATAGAGACCGAAAAAAGCCAAAGAAAGAGGCTAATGCAGTAGACGATGATAACATAGCCATGGTCATAGAAGTTAACCTAGTTCAAGAGAAAATTTCTGGTTGGTGGTATGATACAGGTGCCACAGTCCATGTATGCAATGATCGATCTGCCTTCAAAACCTATGAAGACGAGACCAATGGTCAAGAGGTTCAAATGGGAAATTAAGGACGATCGAAAGTTGCAGGCAAAGGAACCGTGGAATTACTCTTTACCTCTGGAAAGAAGGTAATCCTGACCAATGTACTGCATGTCCCAGACATAAGGAGGAATCTTGTCCCAAGGGATCTCTTAAGTAAGTCTGGGATTAGGGATACGCTTAAGAGATCCCAGCAAGGTTGCCCTGCCATTTTTATGGTGTATGGCTGTCCCTAGAACAAGACATTTGTAAATTCAATTTATTTAGTGCAGTTTGTATTCCTCTTTAATTTGAGAAATTGATACAAAGACATTTCTAGATATAAGGTTGTCCTACCATAAACATTGGGTTTTTGGTGAAAGGTTGTCCTTAGAACAACGTTTGTATCAACCTCTCAAATTCAGTAGTTTGAGGTTGCATTTCATTTCTGCATTGCAATTTATCTAATTAGTTCATTGGCTATCATACTTTGTTTAATTCCGCTATTATAAGTTTTTATTTGGCATTGTCTTATTCACCCCCCCTCTAGGACATATAGCTTGGCCATTTCAAGTGGTATCAGAGTCTAATAGCTCGATTTTATTTCTTTATATTTGGATTTATTTCCTGAGCTAACGATCTAAGCTATATATAATAATGTCAAATTTTGATAGCCTCTCAGTCACTAGGCCTCCACCATTTGATGGCTCCAACTATGCTTATTGGAAAGCCAGAATGAGGATCTTCCTCAAATCAATGGATGAGAGTGTGTGGCAAGCCACAGTGACTGAATGGAATCCTCCTGTCATGGAAGTAACTGGAGTTGATGGTTCTAAATCTATGAGAATTTCACCATACTTTCAATGGACCACACTTCAGAAAAGTGAGAGTAGTGCTAATGCTAAAGCACTAAATGCAATTACTTGCGCACTATCACCGGATGAGTTCAAAAGAATCATATCCTGTGATACTGCAAAGCAAGCTTGGGATATTTTAGAAATGACACATGAGGGTACATCGATTGTCAAAAAATCTAAAGTCCAACTCCTCACAACTAAATTTGAAGAAATTCATATGGAGGAGAATGAAATGTTTATGGACTTCTATACTAGATTAAATGACATTGTAAACTCAATGTGGGGTCTTGGTGATAAAATCCTAGAAAGTAAAGTGTGTGCAAAAATACTACGCTCTCTTCCTGAACGGTTCAATTCTAAAGTAACCGCGATCCAGGAACTTCGTGACACGGACAATATGAAGGTGGAAGAACTTGTTGGATCTCTACAAACTTATGAATTAAATTTTAAAGCTCCTAAAGGAAAATCAATTGCTTTGAAATCTTCCAAAAATATGGTAGAAGATAAATCCGATTCTGAAGATGACTTAGCTCTTATTGCAAAAAGATTTTACAAAATTTTTAAAAGTAAGAAAAGAGTTGATTTTCAAAAATCAAATGATAAAAAGAAGTTTAGATCTAAAACTCGAAAATCTTTGAAAGACAGTCAGTGTTACAACTGTCATGAGTATGGGCATCTAGCAAACAAATGTCCTAATAAGGATAAACCCAAAAAGAAGGGTATGTTGGCTACATGGGATGAATCATCTGACTCTGAAGTTTCTTCTGAATCAGAATATTCTGAAACCGAGTCGGGCAATGAGGTAAAAGCCCTTATGAATCTAGCCAAGTTTACCTTCTCTGATCACGATGATTCTACTAGTGAAGAAAATTTGGATAATGATCATGAAAATGAAGAAGATCTTCAAGATGCTTACAATGCCTTATACAAGGAGAGTTGTAAAATTGCTGTGAAGCTTAAACTTCAGAGAGAAAAATTTTCTAAACTTAAAGATTGTTTTGACTTACTTGTTTTAGAAAAATCTCAAATATCAGATTATTTTGAAAAATCAAAAAGTGATTTAGAATTCAAAAACTCTCTAATTGTTGATTTAAAATCTGAAATTGAGAGACTAAAAAATGAAGTGTCTTCTCTTCTGAATTCAAAGGAAACTTGGAGGTATGCCCAAGGTGATTCTAAATTAGAAAAACTCCTATCCGGTTCAAAAAAATGTGGCGATAAATCCGGGTTGGGCTATGATAATACAATACCTCATAAACAGAAGAATTCTCCACCTAAATTTGTGAAAGGAGAATCCTCTAATTCAAAAGAGAAAAACACTTCACAAGGTTTTGTCAAAACAACAAAAAATTTTCAAAAACCTAGAAGCAGCTATGTCAACTTCAAAAATCAGATGAAAAATCCTTTAGCTGAAAAAATAGTTGATTTACTAAAGGAGCTTTTAAAATCTAACTCTGTAAGTCACTCTTACAAATATAAACAAAAGAAGACCAACTATGTTCCTAAACCTAAAACTGTTATGAAATGGGTTCCTAAAGTTGACTGCTTGGTTGCTCACACTGCTTTCAAAGCAACTAGCCTTTCAAAGTGGTACCTAGACAGTGGTTGCTCCAGGCATATGACTGGTGACAAAGCTCTTTTCACCGATCTACAAGATATGACTGATGGGTCAGTCACATTTGGTGATGGTAGCAATTGCAAAATTATTGGCCAAGGTACGGTTCAACTCTATAATCTTCCCTTATTTAAGAATGTTTTATATGTTGAGGGTTTAAAACACAACTTGTTAAGCATATCTCAAATATGCGATAACAATCATAGTGTGAAGTTTTTCAATCAAGGTTGTGAGATTATAGACAAAAAGGGATCTGTGATATTAACTGGTCTCAGAACTTCTGAAAACTGTTATATAGTGAGAAATGACAGCTCATCTAATCAATTGTGTTACATGGTCCATACCGATGAAACAGAATTATGGCATAAATGCCTTGGACATGTACACTACCGGAATTTATATAGATTGAGCAAAGAAGAACCGATCAGAGTAGAGATTCAATAATGATAGTTCAATGTCCAATACTCACTTAATCAAGGTTCTAAGTTCTAATTGATTTTAAATGAAATCACAAAGGGCTAGCTCTATTTGATTTTAATTCCAAGAAGAAGGAATACACGATTTCCCCTTTTCAAATACGATTGGAATTTAGAATAAAATCAAATGCAAAAAGCTAACAAAAGGAATTAGAATGAAGCGCAAATTAGCTTAAAAATAAACACGACTTATCTCAGAGTGGAGCCTATAATATACTTGCTTTGATAGATTTTTTGACATGTAAACTCTGAAATTCGTGTGCTATTTATAGCTACAGAAATTCGTCTTCGACTGGTCTAGGAGTTCCCACGACTGGTCTTAGGAGAAACAGATTTTTGAATTTCTGCGTGCAATCAGGAAAATCGATGTTCGACTGGTCGTAGACAGTCCACGACTGGTCGAAAGTCGTCCACGACCGGTCGAGACCCCTTCTCGACTGGTCGATCGACAATGAATTTAGTCACTGGAGTTTGAATCGAGGCTCCACGACTGGTCGAGGTTCGAGTCGAGGACATCCCACGACCGGTCGAGCAGACTCCAAGACTGGTCGTGAGCGAACCAGAAAATCCGATAAAATTGAACAAGTCCAAGACTGGCCTAGGAAATTCTTAGACAGGTCGAGCCAGTGCTAGGACTGGTCGAACCAGAACCAGGACTAGTCTAAGAGCATATCAAAAACATGTTTAAACACAGTTGTATAATGTATCCAAAATGACCTACCCTAAGGTCAATGACTATGGTCTATCAAACCTGAATAATGAAGTATGGACATTGAACTCTACTTCATTCAACGAATGATAAATCTTTTAGTACTTGAAGCCTCAAGTACGAGTCGTCCAAAGACTTGACACCAACATTTATCTTGAGTTTGCTTTTGAGCTTCACACCTTCAAACACTGCTTGTATCTTGAACTTGAATAACCTTTGCTTGAATAAAGAATACCGTGTCTTCTTTATATCTTCGAAATGTACCTTGAAGCCGCTTGAAGAGTCCATAAGTTGATATGGTTGTCTTAAACATAGAACACACTAAGACAAGGTTTTGACACACAAAATTTGACAACCAGAGAGGTATCATATAATAGCACTAACAGATATGTTCTTCATGGCATTGCTTAAAGGAATTAGACAATCTGTATGCCCGATTAAGGATACAAATTGTGCTTTCTCTAGATAAGTTAGATCAATCTAGATTAAAGTGAATCAACAGACAAAACAAGGGTTATGATAATTAGGGGTGGATTCGAAAGTCCTAGTGCTCTTCCTCTGATTGAATTTTCTTCCTTATTCTCAATAGTTATTTTCCATAAATTTATGTTAGTAATTTGATCCATTATTTGTTGAATTAGTTAAGAAGAATCGTGAATTTGAATTGTGACGACCAGTCCTCGTGGGATTCGACCTCGATCTTACCGAGTTTATTACTACATCACAACCCTATACTTGGGGAGTGAACATTGAGTGCGGTAGCCGAGAGTGGAGTAGACTTATCGTCGAACCACTATAAAAATGACCGAGTTTGCGATTGCTATTCTTCTATGTGTGTGTTCTATGTCAATGCTTTCATATCCATATATCTGAGATCACACCTCACACACTTACACAGTCATATCCATCATAAACTAGTTTGTACACTGCTTCTTTCATAATTTGTGATTGGATCCTCTACTGGGCTTGGAAGCCAGTAGAGTTATTTTTGAGTAATCCTAATATATGTCTGTTGTTAGGATTAGTGTGATAGGATTTTAAATAAATCATAAAAACTTTTAAAAAGTCCTATTCACCCCCCTCTAGGACATATTAGCATATTCTGACTTCAACTCAAGCGGTCTTCACCGCTATTTCAGTTTCTAAAAATGGATAGCCACATTGAAAGCCACAAGGATCCGAAAATGGACGAGCCAGGATGATCCAATGGTCAGATCTTCTGATCTGACGACCAAAAATGTCTGAGATTAATTGTCAACGGCAAGAAACATTTTTCAAACATTCTGGACCATTGAATAACCACATAGAAACGGTGCTATACTTGATGTCGATATAAACTGGACCATTCCAGTCCGATTTTATCATCTCAACACACCATCTCTCCCATCAGACACATCCAAATCTCCGTAGTGAATACTGTGAATATTTCTCTCTATCCAATTCTGCCATAACAGATCAATTGTGTTACAACGTTCCATAGTGGACCCATCGTGGTTGCTGCACGTTGGATTCAGAACCGGCTTGTCTTATCCTGGAAGCAATTCGCCTGTAACCCATCAACAATTGATAAGGGGTGAATCACGCTTTAAGGACAGCGTATTCTATACGTGATTCAGCCTAGTGAAATAAATTTCCTTACATTTATTTTTTATATTTTTTCGATGTATCTAAACATAAATTTCTAATAGGGCATACTCCAACCACCGTGTATCATCTCTCCACCAATTCTCATCCAGCCTCTAATACTCCGAAATGTATCCACCTTTCCAAATTTACACCTATTCACACCATCTCTGATTTTTATCATCACCATCATCGTCAGTAATCAAGCACCACCTCGATTTATTGCACGCTATTTAACCGACAACTCCATGGACTAGCAACGGCAACCCTCATCGCCGACTGCCATATGAGATGGCATGTTCCTTCTTCTTCACCAGATCAGTCCAGATTCGGATCCCTTTTTCATCACCGATAGCAGTCTTGCACCTGTTGCTCACATTCCGAGTCACATGTGGCAGCACGCACCACCTTCGGTCTGCAACCTTCAAACCCATCATCGGAATCTCTTCTCCAATGGCAGCAGCAACAACCCCTGAAATCCATAGCCCAAATTGTTGGGGGGCCTTGCACAAAGCCTTAGGATCTAGCCTTCCAGAACAAACCAAAATTATGGATAATAAAGCAATGAAAACAATCAATGCATCAATCACACACTACACAAGAGAATTTTACATGGAAAACCCTCAAAGAGGTAAAAACCACGAGACCTCGTCCAGATCAACAATCCACTATGAAGTAGAACGTTAGAAACTTCTTCACTCACGCAGGAGTGGATAAACAATAAGAGAAACAAAGAAAACAGAGAGATCTCACCGATTATGAGGACATAGAAGCGTTGAGATATAGATTGCATAGTAGATAACCTCCACGAGCATAATCTCCCTTCTATAAGCTTCTTCTCTCTCTTTTCTTCTCTCTCTCACCTTTGATAGCCCTATACCCTTTAGCAAATCCCTTATAAAGCTTTAGGAAACCCTCTTGTCGTCCCTAGAAAGTCCTACGAACTCTTATTTAAAGTTTTAGGAAACTCCTTTCCGCATCTCAGTTGCGAAAGGACTTGCGACACAAAATCCGCGCAAAATCGCGGAACGAATCTGCGTAACCTCGACTGGTTGAACCGAGTCCACGACCGGTCGAGAGCCACCTTCGACCGGTCGAGCACCTCCTTCCACTGGTCGAGCACTCCAGAAAAAAATAGCGCACAATCGCTGGACTTTGAGTCGTGCCACGGCTCAACTCCTACGACTGGTCTAGGCCAGCCTTTGACCGGTCCAGCAGGGCCCATGACCGGTCAACGACGGGTCAAAAAAACCCATCACAAATCTTTTCTACAACTGTGGCAGCCCCTGAAATCCATTGCCAATATTTTCCCCTGCTTCATCCACGTTGGTATTAAATACGTATTTTGGCATCTAAAATTTTGAGGTGGCCCAACTTGATGTCCATTTGAAATCCATTTCGTCCCATTATTTTGTCAACTTAGTTCAAGGGCATTAGCCCAAAAATGAGGCAGATCCAAATCTTAGATAGACCACACCACAAGAAACTGTGGTAATTGAACACCCACCGTTCTTCTTATGAGCCTAAATATTTTTGGATGAAACTAATATTTATATTGTCCATTTATCCGGATTTTTGTGGCTTAATTAACAAGTTGGATGGCAAATAAGCATTACAGTGGGCTCTAGGAAATTTTTAATGGTGGGCGTTCGATCACCACCATTTTCCTGTGATGTGGTCCTGAGATTTTTGATCTGCTTCATTTGGTACTATGCCCTAAAATGATATGGAAAACTCATGAATGGCTTGGATATACAAAATTAAGTCAAGGCGGACCCCATGGTCAGAGCAACACCCACTTACACTACAACAAACAATACTTTTAGCGACGAAAATTTTCGTCGCTAAAAGCCAGATTTTCGCAGCTAAATACTTTTAGTGACGAAAATTTTCGTTGCCAAATTCGTCACTAAAAGACCGAAGTACAAGGCATTTATCAGCGAAAAATTCAAATCGTCGCTAAATGCAAGCTTTTTAGTGACGAACATTTTCGTTGCTAAAAGATGTCTTTATTTTTAGTAGCAAAAATTTTCGCTGCTAGAAATCTTTTACAGTACAAGACTTTTAGTAGCGAAAATTTTCGCTGCTAAAAACAAAGGCTTTTTGTCGAAGGTAAAAATTTTTAGCGGCGAATAGTTTCACTGCTAAAAGTCTTGTATAGTATTTTTTAGCAACAAATAATTTCGCCGCTAAAGGTTTATATAGTTGGGGATTAGATGGATGTGAATGTGAATATGATGAAATGTGTATATCAGGATGAATATGATGAAATATATTGTTAACAGGTGTATATCAGGAATTTTGTACGGATTTTGAGATGGAATATTTTTTTTTATAAAAGAAACTTTTGGCGACGAATATTTTCGTTGCTAAAAGATATGTCTTTATTTTTAGCAGCGAAAATTTTTGCTGCTAAAAGTCTTTTACAGTACAAGACTTTTAGCAGCGAAAATTTTCACTGCTAAAAACAAAGGCTTTTCTTAAAGTTGAAAATTTTTAGCGGCGAACAGTTTCGCTGCTAAAAATCTTGTATAGGATTTTTTAGCGATGAACATTTTCGCCGCTAAACGTTTATGTAGTTTGGGTTTAGATAAATGTGAATGTGAATATAAATATGATGAAATGTGTATATCAGGATGAATATGATAGAATACCAAAAGTTAAATACATTTTTACATCTAAACCCATTCTACACCTCATCCACATCATTGAAAATATAAATGAAATAAACCGCTTGTGCATAGAAACACTCTCACAAGACGAAAAGAAAACAATAGGCCATTCCAATTTTTATTTTTTCTGATGTACAACATGCATGCCTAGCACACCTGATAAGTGGGCCAGCCAGATTTGTAGCCACGGGATATTTGTCAAATGTACCACATCCAACACACAGGTGCCATGTTGGCAAAGGTGTGATGTGCTGACGATGGGTATCTGGAAAATCTAGAGATAGATTGAATTTTAAAATACTGCAGCAACATACATTGCTGTACATTGTATATAAATCACATTGCAATCTGATCTTATCCAAGAAAGTCAAAGCAAGTCCGTACAAGTATCAAATTGTGCTCCTTATGGTTTGTTATTTTACTGATCATTAGTTCTGTTGCCGGGCAGAAACAACACCATCCATGATCCTTACCTTTGTCTCATCAAGATTTGATGGTGATTAGAAGTTGGCCCACTTAATGATGTAGAGCGGGTCACGGAAAGTTTCATGGCCAAGATGGATCAGAAAAGGCCTGATTGGAAGCGGAGGTACTCCGAACTGTCAAACTTAAAACTGACATATATACCAAATTGGATTGAGCTACCGGATGTACCATATATGATTTTGGAGTAGGATGAGCTTGTTTAGCCACCCAACCCCGCTATGCTGAGTTGTACATGCCGAATTTGTGAAATACCGTCAGATCGACCATCAAATCTTTATTCTAATTTCATTTTTACTATCTATAGGAAGTTTTAATTTGATTATAACTCTTCATCATGGGTGTTAAGAGTTGCACCCAACCCAACTCTTAGAATAATTAGGAGAACATCATGGTTTGGCCAATTAGGACGCTTACTATTTTTGGCCGAAAACCATGTGCACTAGTAGGAATCACGACCGTATAAATAGTAAACTAGTAAGTTTACTATTTATAGTAAGTTGTGTATTCTAGGAGTTTTAGTTGTAGTTTAATTCCGAAATTTCTTTCATGGCTTAGTATCCATATTTAAAAGGTTATATACTCATTTATTTGAGATATCAGTTAAATTATGAATTTTATAGAATTTATTTTCTGTTTTCCTTGCTTTTTCTACTAGATTTGAGAAGTATATGCGGGGAGATTAAGTGATGTAGGGATGAATGCTATCCTTATTTAAAAGGTTATATACTCGTTTATTTGAGATATCAGTTAAATTATGAATTTTATAGAATTTATTCTCTATTTTCCTTGCTTTTTCTACTAGATTTGAGAAGTATACGGGACCAGTCTAGTCGAATAGTTGTCATTGAGGAAGACAGTGATCGAATTCACCGTGTTCTATCCCTGCGTCACTTATCTCCCCACCTCATGCGAAATCAAAATGGGCTGATTGGCATCAGCACATCATACATCAGGCGTTTGGCAGATGATCATAAACTTTCTAGCTTCAAGGAAACTGGCTTTTGAAACAACGGTTGGGTTGATTTATATGCATGACCCGGGCATGGATGATCTGTTGCCAAATGGTGACAAACGCACACGTAGTCCTTGCTCCTTTGGACTGATCAGACGCATCCAATATATGCAAGGTTGCAACCGGCCTGGGCCATGTCTAAGCCTATTTGCAGACCATGATTCAAATGGCTTTGGCAGCTCCACCACGGCTACTTTTGGATATTGGCCGTTTAACATGGTGGATCGTCGGATCAGTGGTCCTGATCATCTTGCATGCGTGCCATGTGTGTATCGGATCCTGTTACAACTCCGCCAGCGCATTTGATCGGGTGTAGCAGTTTTCTCCGATTTCTTGCCCGCGCGGATTCAGCAAGTTACAGACTCGGTTAGGTCGTGACCATGGGCCACACATTAATATGTTTTGGGAAATTAACCTTACTAGCCTGATGCATGGTCAAATTCCTTAAAAAGATTAAACCTTTCAAATATTCCAAGGGTGGCTTTCTGACAAGCTTCTGAAAATTATTGCCCTTTGTCCTTGATTCAGTAGTTGTATAGTTTTTCAACGAATAAGAAGTTATGTCGTATTCAATAACATGTATGGGACCCTTTTTTTAGGCATGTCAAGGCCAAGCTCATGGGGCCCACACTGATGTATGTGTATAATCCATGCCACCCATCTTTTTTGCGATGTCATTTTAGGACTGGGGCCCAAATATCAACCTGATCCAGTGCTCGTGTGGCCCACATAATAGAAAATAATGGTGATTGTTGAAACTTCTTAGGCTCACTATGATGTTTGTTAGAAGTGGACACCGCCAAAGTTAGAACTTTTTGGGCCCACGGCAAGTAGCCCGACAAGGTGTATGGATCGATCAAATCACCCCATTGTGGACCCGTAACATCCCGAAAAATCGGGGGTCGAGCGTAACTCAACACCCGAGTTCCAGAACATCTCTTATGCAACATAGATAATAATGATTAAATGTTGTCTGCATTAGTGTATTGAACATGAGTGAGATTAAGCCAAAACAGCATATCATACTCCAGAGACAGTTAAATTGCAAGCGGAAGACTGTGATAGATATATAAAATATATAAAAACTGTGGTGAGTCTCCAGAGTGTGATAACATTACCAGGTTAATAAATTTCAAGTACATTTCTAAAATATACCAAATGTGTAAGTGTAATGTCTTCTATCCCAAGTACCATAGCCCCGTCAATATAATAACAGGTCTTCATAAACTTGTCAGAGAGCTACAAGTAGGAGAACTCCTCCTCCACATCATTGTAGTCCGGCTCTGCTTCATAAGCATCGCCATCACCTGAAACTCAACAAATCTGGTTGGTGTGTACAACACCATCCCGTAACGTGGGAGTGAGTGATCAACTCAGTGGAACAGTAAAGCATAGGTTAACATGTTATCAATTCAGTCAAGCAGTAATGATAAAGCAGTAAAATCAAACACTCCTAACTACTCTTATTAATGCAAGTATGAATGCAGTCATGATGTATGCCCTCACCACACCCTCCCTCGTGCGACACCATCTTACGTTCGAAGCATGCTTTCATCCCTTAGTGCTTCACATCTTCCAGTCACATGCAATGCATGATGAGCATGATTACCGAGTATTTATTAGTCCATTTCAAACAGCAGTATTGGGAAACTAAGGTACTTCCCTTGTATCATTCCCAAACATGATCCATTCTAGGGTCGTCAGTCCTAGTTAATCTCAGACGATGGTGTGTTTTCTAGGTCACTACAGAGGTTGCCAGGGCTGTTACGCACAAAGCTTACACCACTCCCCCATCACCTCTTTAACGATTCATCACTATACAGAAACAGGCCTAGTTCATACTCTATATACTGCGGCAAAACTTGTCGCCTCACCACAATTCAGAGTATGCTCGAGGTCACTACAAAGGGCTGCCAGGGCTGTTGCTCGCATTCGTTGCACTACTCCCCCATCACCTTATCAATGTAGGCCGACAACACGAATATAGTGTCCCATACCACCATAATCGGCTCACGAGTCTGGTTGCTCACTGGTCACTACGGGGAGGCACGTGGCCCCAGCGTAGGCCGACTGCTCGACCACGGTGTCCCATACCACCATGCCCAGCTCATGAGTCTTAGCGGATCGAGGTACCATGGTTAAAAGAGATTTCACTGGTAAGTTTGGTACCCTAGGTTCAAGCAGTAGCGTCCAAACATGGTGAACATATATAAGATAGATCGGGTTACTTGACGAGCTCGGCTAGCTCGAGCGCACAACAAGTTGAACGATATGAAGCGCATAAGCACTTCGGGTGGCCAACCACTATTGCCAACCGAAGTACGACTCGGGTTCGTCGAACACATCTCACATGGCAAATGGATCATAGCCATGAATCCAATTCTGGTACCGATTGTCTGGACTATAATCATAGCCCCAAATACAATCAATTGCAGATAGATAAAGCAGTAATGAATCAAGATTCAAATCATACAATCAAAGTCTGGTATTATCCGTTTAGGGCTGCCAGGGCTGTTGCACGCACTCGTTGCTCCACTCCCCCATCACCCATGACGGATCATACAACATAAATATGAATTTAAATATATGCATTACATAGATAAATCATAAAAGTAGTTGAGCATGTTATGAAGCACAACACAAGCATGAGTTTGTATATATTCAATTCCTAATCACACAATTATCCAAGGAAAACATACACATAGTTAAAAGAAGTTGAGAATCATATCTCAACACCCTTATACATTACAATTTGCTAACTACTACTCATTCAGACATTTCAACAAACACTTTAAAAAGCATACATCAACATACATGACATATGTTGATCACATAGGCATTAGGCCAAATCCTTTTACTAGGGATTTACCCCAATCATAACACGCATACACCCACGACGGATAGTCATGGAGAGTAGGAATCCAAGTTGCATATTCATTTGAACATTTTCACAAATACTTGGGCTACACATTTCAACATATACAGCGTATAGTGGCCGTGGCGTGATTCATGGCAAATCCTTTCGTCAAAGGGATCTTGCCAATACAACAATCATATATCCATGACAATTAGTCATGGCAGGCTCGAATGAGAATTCGATACTCATTCAGTCATTTTCACAAACACTTAGAATACACTATTACAACATACATGGTGTATGTTAGCAAAACATGTATTAGGGCTATCCTTTCGCCAAGCAGGTATTTTATCCATGTATAATATATTCATATAGCAAATAATCATGTCAAACACATTTCCAAAATTTGTACGTATACGGTACTTTCTACAAATACCTAGAGTATGTAGAATTCCATATTTTTCATCTTTAATCGAAACGGAAAAAAACAGCACTTTGTACATGTGCAATTGCATGCAGATCATGAATCTATCATTATCTAACATTGAAAGCGTTGAAAACCATAACCTATACACCTAAAGTCCGCACCTTTTGTCGTAGAATCGTAACGGAGTTGATGGAATTGATAAGCTTCTGTATACGGTAGTTTGGCTACCTATAGATCGACATAGGTTAGCTATTTCATAACCTACAACCTATACAACCCCAAAACAGATTTGGGTTAGAGTTTCTTACCTAGGAACGTCACTGAAATCACCGAGAAAGTGATAAGAATGAGGTGGTTAAGCACCTAGGGCAGCAAGGAAGAAAGGCAGGAAGGATCTTTCACAACTCTCCCACTTTCTCTCTCTTTTCTCTCTTCTCTCTCTAGGATTTTTCTCAAATTCGTATAGCTACAATGAGAGAGGGTTTAAGGTCCTTATATAGCCTAAAAACTCACCGAAATAGACTCCAGGTCAAAGTATACTTAGGTTATAACCAAAGTGAGCTGGTTTCAGCTCAATGGAGGACTTCTGGCGGGCCTCCTTGAGCCAAAGGTCGGACTTAAGCTCACAAACTATGGATCTAGGTTCTGTTAAGTTTTTGTTCCAGTAGGGTTCACAGATCACGCGTGGTGGACCAGTTTCAGTTCAACAGTCAGCGGATCTCGGAGATTGCGAGTACATGTAAATATGTATGAAATTTCTCCTGATCCGAGGGTGTAATTTGGTTTGATTCTGACGGTCTGGTTGCTTAAAACTGATCCGCAAGCGAGAGGTGCCAGATTACTATTTGAGATATTTTATTTTGAATTAATTTCACATTTCTCACACTCTTCACTCCGAGCTCAAGCGAATAGCGCTGGGACACTATCTGGATTTGATTTCCGAGATGGTTGTCAAGCCCACAAGGCAGTCCTAATTCCTTAACTTCGTGTTAATCGGACTTCCAACGTGCGGTCCAGATCTGATACGGAGTTTCAACCTGCTCCCGAGAGCAGTCGGGTAATGAGATTGATCCTAGATTTTAGGGTACCCTAACGTCAATGATTCTACAAGTTTTGGATCTTGCAGATCGTATTTAAAGTCACTGGTGCTAATTTCACAGGTACTCTAGTTTAGCACTGGCTAATTCTTGCCTATTTTCTAAAGGATTTAGTCCTGAGCAATTTTTGTCTGAGGTGGTACTTGGGCCTTTGTAGTTTGTATATAAAGTGATCCAAGTTATACTACTTAGCTAGTTTAAGATAGTGTCTAGGGTGAAAGTACTTAGAAAAATTGAAAGAACAAAGTGATGAAGGGTGAGATTTGTGAAGGAAATGGGTTCAAAAGCAGTTTTAGACTTTGGGATTGAGTTCTGACAGGTTAATACAGTGTTAGGATTGACCCATTGCCTAAGGACGTCTAATTTCAGGTTGGAAAAAATCCAGGCTGTTACAGGACCTTAGGATATGGTACCAATGGCTAGGTAGTAAAGGAAGTGAATACGTTCAAAACCATGATCCATACAACATGACAACCATGACCCATATAACATGGCAACTACGACCCATGCAAACCACGACCCATATGAGCCCACATTGATGTATGTGTATAATCCATGCCACCTATCCTTTTTATCGTGTCCTTTTAGGGGTAAGGCCCAAATATTAGCCTGATCTAGGACTCGTGTGGGCCACAAAATAGAAAATCATTGTGACTGTTGAAACTTTTCAGGCTCACTGTGATGTTTGTTAGAAGTGGGCACTGCCCAAGTAAGGACTTTTTGAGCCCACGACAAGTTGGCCGACAAGGTGGATGGATTGGATCACCTCATTGTGGGCCTTAAGCTATGGTACTAATGGTTTTGTAGAAAAGGAAGTGAACACGTTTAAAACTATGATCCATACAAGATGATAACCATGACCCATAGCAACTACGACCCATGCAAACCACGACCCAAATGGGCCAACATTGATGTATGTGTTTAATACATGCCGCCCATCCTTTTTGTTGTATCTTTTAGGGTAAGGCCCAAATATCGGCCTAATCCATCGCTCGTGTTGGCCACAAAATAGAAAATAATGGCGACAGCAGAAACTTTCCAGGCTCACTGTGATGTTTATTAGAAGTGGACACTGCCCAAGACAGGACTTTTTTTGGACCGCGACAAGCTGGCCGACAAGCTGTATGGATCGGATCACCCCATTGTGGGCCTTAGGATATGGTACTAATGGTTAAGTAGTACAGGAAATTAACACGTTGAAAACCACGATCCATGCAACATGACAACCACGACCCATATAACATGGCAACTACGACCCATGCGAACCATGACCCATATGGGCCCACATTGATGTATGTGTATAATCTATGCCGCCCATCCTTTTTGCCGTGTCATTTTACGGGTAAGGTCCAAATATCAGCCTGATCCAGCGCTTGTGTGGGCCACAAAATAGAAAATAATGGTGACTGTTGAAACTTTCCATGTGGGCCTGGATTATATCTTAAGGCCCACAATGGAGTGATCCGTTTTATCCACCTTGTTGGCCAGCTCGTCTTAGTCCCAAAAAGTCCTAACTTGGACAGTGTCCACTTCTAACAAACATCACATTGATAACCACGACCCACGCAAACCACGATCCATACAACATGACAACCACGACCCATGTAACATAGCAACAACGACCCATGAAAAGCATGATCTATACAACATGACAACCACCCCATATAACATGACAATCACGATCCATATAACATGGCAACCACGACCCATGTAAACCACGACCTATATGAGCCCACATTGATGTATGTGTATAATCCATGCCGCTCATCCTTTTTGCTAGTCATTCTAGGGGTAAGGCCCAAATATCAGCCTGATCCAGCACTCGTGTAGGCCACAATAAAAAATAATAGTGACCGTCGAAACTTTCTAGGCTCACTGTGATGTTTGTTAGAAGTGCACACTGCCCAAGTCAGGACTTTTTGAGCCCATGGCAAGCTGCCCGACAAGGTGGATAAATCGGATCACCTCATTGTGGGCCTTAGGATATGGTACTAATGGCCAAGTAGTAAAGGAAGTGAACACGTTGAATCACGACCATACAACATGACAACCACGACCCATATAACATGGTAACTACGACCCATGTAAACCACGACCCAAATGGGCCCACGTTGATGTATGTGTATAATCCATGCCGCCCATCCTTTTTGTCGTATCATTTTAGGGGTTGGGCCCAAATATCAGCCTAATCTAGCGCTCATGTGGGCCACAAAATAGAAAATAATGGTGACGGTTGAAACTTTCCAGGCTCACTGTGATGTTTGTTAGAAGTGGACAATGCCCAAGACAGGAATTTTTTGGACGACGACAAGCTGGTCGACAAGGTGGATGGATCAGATCACCCCATCGTGGGCCTTAAACTATGATACCAATGGCTAGGTAGTAAAGGAAGTGTACACGTTCAAAACCATGATCCATACAATATGACAACCACGACCCATATAACATGGCAACTACGACCCATGCAAACCACTACCCATATGGGCCCACATTGATGTATGTATATAGTCCATGCCACCCATCCTTTTTACTATGTCATTTTAGGGGTAAGGCCTAAATATCAACTTGATCCAATGCTCGTGTGGGTCACAAAATAGAAAATAGTGGTGACCGTTGAAACTTTTCATACTGTGATGTTTGTTAGAAGTGGACACTGCCCAAGTTAGGACATTTTGGGGCCACGATGAGCCGGCTGACGAGGTGGATGGAACGGATCACCCCATTTTAGGCCTTAAGCTATGGTACCAATGGTTTGGTAGAAAAGGAAGTGAAAACGTTAAAAACCACGAACCATACAACATGACAACCACAACCCATATAACATAGCAACTACGACCCATACAAACCACGATCCATACAACCTGACAACCACGACCCATATAACATTATTTCTATGACCCATGAAAACCACGATCCATACAACATGACAACTACGACCCATATAACATGACAACTACGACTCATGCAAACCATGATTCATACAACATGCAAACCACGATCCATGTAACAGACAACCACGACCCATATAAAATGGTAACTACAACCCAAATGGGCCCACATTGATGTATGTGTATAATCCATGCCGCCCATCCTTTTTGGCGTATCATTTTGTACGGATCGTGGTTTGCACGGGTCATGGTTGTCATGTTATATGGATCATGGTTTGCATGGGTCGTGGTTGTCATGTTATATGGATCGTGGTTTGCATGTTTTATGGATCGTGGTTTGCATGGGTCGTAGTTGTCATGTTATATGGGTCGTGGTAGTCATGTCGTATGGATCGTTGTTTGCATGTTGTATGGATCATGGTTTGCATGGGTCGTAGGTGTCATGTTATATGTGTCGTGGTTGTCATGTTGTATGAATCATGGTTTTCAACAGGTTCACTTCGTTTTCTACCAAACCATTGGTACCATAACTTAAGGCCTATAATGGGGTAATCCGATCCATCCACCTTGTCGGTCAGCTCACCGTGGACCCAAAAAAGTCCTAACTTGGACAGTGTCCCCTTTTAACAAACATCATAGTGAGCCTGAAAAGTTTCAACAGTCACCATTATTTTCTATTTTGTGGCCCACACGAGCGCTGGATCAGGCTGATGTTTGGGCCTTACTTGTAAAATGACATGGCAAAAAGGATGGGTGGCATGGATTATACACATACATCAATGTGAGCCCATATGGGTCTTGGTTTGCATGGGTCGTAGTTGCTATGTTATATGGGTCGTGGTTATCATGTTGTATGGACCATGGTTCAATGTGTTCACTTCCTTTACTACCTAGTTATTGGTACTATATCCTAAGGCCCACAATGGGGTGATTCGATCCATCTACCTTGTCGACCAGCTTGTTGTGGGCCCAAAAAGTCCTATCTTGGGCAGTGTCCACTTCTAACGAACATTACAATAAGCTTAGAAAGTTTCAACAGTCACCATTATTTTCTATTTTATGGCCCACACGAGCACTAGATCAGGCTGATATTTGGGCCCTAACCCTAAAATAACAAGACAAAAAGGACGGGCGGCATGGATTATACACATACATCAATGTGGGCCCATTTGGGTCGTGGTTTGCATGGGTCGCGGTTGCCATGTTATATAGGTAATGGTTGTCATGTGGATCGTGGTTGTGGTTTTCAACGTGTTCACTACCTTTTTTACCAAACCATTAGTACCATAACTTAAGGCCTACAATGGGATGATCTGATCCATCCACCTTGTCAGCCAGCTTATTGTGGGCCCAAAAAGTCCTGTCTTGGGCAATGTCCGCTTCTAACAAACATCACAGTGAGCTTGGAAAGTTTCAACAGTTACCATTATTTTCTATTTTGTGGCCCACACAAGTGCTGGATCAAGTTGATGTTTGGGTCCTACCCATAAAATGACAAGGCAAAAAGGATGGGTGACATGGATTCTACACATACATTAATGTGGGCCCATTTGGGTCGTGGTTTGCATGGGTCGTAGTTGCCATGTTATATGAGTCGTAGTTGTCATGTTGTATGGATCATAGTTTTCAACGTGTTCAGTTCCTTTTTACCAAACCATTGGTACCATAACTCAAGGCCCACAATGGGGTGATTCGATCCATCCGCCTTGTCAGTCAGCTTATCGTGGCCCCAAAAAGTCCTTACTTGGGCAGTGTCTACTTTTAACAAACATCACAGTGAGCTTGAAAAGTTTCAACAGTCACAATTATTTTCTATTTTGTGACCCATACGAGCCCTGGATCAGGCTGATATTTGGGCCTTACCCCTAAAATAACACGGCAAAAAGGATGGGCGGCATGGATTATACACATACATCAATGTGGGCCCATATAGGTCGTAGTTGGCATGTTCAATGGATCGTGGTTTTCATGTGTTCACTTCCTTTACTATCTTGTCACTGGTACCATAGGTTAAGGCCCACGATAGGGTGATCCATTCCATCTACCTTGTCGGTCAGCTCACCATAGACCCAAAAAGTCCTGACTTGGGCTCTATCCACTTCTAACAAACATCACGGTGAGCTTGGAAAGTTTCAACAGTTACCATTATTTTCTGTTATGTAGCCCACACGAGCACTAGATCAGGCTGATACTTGGGCCCTAGCCCTAAAATGACACAGCAAAAAGGATGGGCGGCATGGATTATACACAAACATCAATGTAGGCCCATATGGGTCGTGATTTGCATGGATCGTGGTTGTCATGTTAAATAGATCGCGGTTTTCACTTGTTCACTTCCGTTACTATCTTGTCACCATTACCATAGCTTAAGGTCCACGATGAGATTATTTAATCCATCCACCTTGTTAGCCAGCTCGCCGTGTACCCAAAAAGTCCTGACTTAGGCATTATCCACTTCTAACAAACATCACAGTGAGACTGGAACGTTTCAACAATCACCATTATTTTTTGTTATGTGGCCCACATGAGCACCAGATCAAGCTTATACTTGAGCCCTATCCCTAAAATGACAAGTAAAAAAGGATGGGCAGCATGGATTATACACATACATCAGTGTGGGCCCATATGGGTCATGGTTTGCATGGGTCATAGTATGGATGGTGGTTGTCATGTTAAATGGATCTTGGTTTTTACGAGTTCACTTCCTTTACTATCTTGCCACTGGTACCATAGGTTAAGGCCCGTGATGGGGTGATTCGATCCATCCACCTTGTTAGTCAGCTCACCGTGGGTCTAAAAAGTTCTGACTTGGGCAGTGTCCACTTCTAACAAACATCACAATGAGCCTGAAAAGTTTCAACAGTCATCATTATTTTCTGTTACGTGGCCCACACGAGCATTGGATCAGGCTGATACTTGGGCCCTAGCCCTAAAATGACAAGGCAAAAAGGATGGGTGGCATGGATTATACACATACATCAATGTAGGCCCATATGGGTCGTGGTTTGCATGGATCGTAGTTATCATGTTAAATGGATCGTGGTTGTCATGTTAAATGGATCATGGTTTTCACGTGTTCACTTCCTTTAGTATCTTGCCACTGTTACCATAGCTTAAGGCCCATGATGGGGTGATCTGATCCATCCACCTTGTCGATCAGCTCCTCACGGGCCCAAAAAGTCCTGACTTGGGCGGTGTCCACTTCTAACAAACATCACAGTGAGCCTGGAAAGTTTCAACAATCACTATTATTTTCTGTTATGTGGCCCACACGAGCACTGGATCAGGCTGGAAAGTTTCAACAATCACTATTATTTTCCGTTATGTGGCCCACACAAGCACTGGATCAGGTTGGTACTTGGGCCTTAGCCCTAAAATGACAAGGCAAAAAGAATGGGCGGCATGGATTATACACATACGTCAATATGGGCCCATATGGGTCGTGGTTTGCATGCGTCGTAGTTGTGGTTGTCATGTTAAATGGATCATGGTTTTCACGTGTTTACTTCCTTTACTATCTGACCACTAGTACCATAGCTTAAAGCTCACGATGGGGTGATCTGATTCATCTACCTTGTCAGCCAGCTCACCGCGGGTCCAAAAAGTCCTAACTTGGGCAGTGTCCACTTCTAACAAATATCAAAATGAGCCTGGAAAGTTTCAACAATCACCATTATATTCTACTATGTGGCTCACATGAGCACTGAATCAAGCTGATACTTGGGCCCTAGCCCTAAAATGACAAGGCAATGGTTTAAAGTTGTCTGATTTGTTACAATGCTTTGCTTGGTTTTTATCTTTATCTTTTTTCTTTTTCTTAAGATCCAAAATCAAGGGAAAATTCATAAAGAATAGGATAAATAATGCCTTCTTTAATACGCACAGTAAAATTGTTTCTCTTAGTGAAACACAGAATTTAACACCAGATATAATTGCCAATATTATAAAATAATGATAAAATGGTGAAAACGAATGTATGCCTGTCAATGCTATGTTTGGCATCGCCAAGAGAATTTATTGCAATAAATTTGCTAACATCATGTTCTCATATTTTGAACATTGTTATAAGCCACGTAATAAGCAATATTTTTTAACACTTGGGTGGACCACAATGTCACTTACAATTGGCCCAGACCTAGCCATACGAAAGAAAGGAAAACCGCATGTAGGTGCTTACCGGGGTCACTTTCTCTAAGGGATCATTTGGCACCAAGTAAATGGTGGTAAATGCATAAAGTAGGTGTTTTAGGAGAGTGATACGGAGCTGGTAAAAGGATTCCATTTACCACCATTTCAGTTGTTTTAGAATCATGGCAAGAGTTATATTTTCAAATTACCATGGATGATGTCACCATCAAAATCAATGTTATGCTTGCTTCAAGAACCGGTGGACCTCACTGTCATGTTTATGTGAAATCTACCTGATCGATAAGTGTGTCCCATTAATTTAACTATAGAGATTAAAAATTAGTTCCATGCGTGTGATTCAAGTGGGCCATACCAAGAAAAAAGTTGGGAGAGAGACACCTACTCTTGATTTTTTTTTTCAAGCCCTACTATGATGAGTATATGAAATCTACTCTAACCATTAGATACAAAGCTAAATATAAATGTATAAACCAAAAACGAAGCCCATCACCACATGAAAGGAAATAATTTGGAGTGTAGGAGTTATTATTTTCCTTCGTATAGCTAGCTTGAATCACATAGTGATTTGATATTTAGGCTCTTTGGCTCAAATTAAACGATAGACTTGGTGATCGGGGTAGATTTTACATAAACATCATGATGACTATTTCTTACAATATAATTTTTAAGTACTATATGGATCACCTCAAGAGTTCTACCGTTCAAAAATGACTTTGTTAGCTTTAAGAATTGGTGTGCTCTACGCTTAAGTAAAATCCACTCACAATTATTTGGTGTGCCACTCCAATTTAGCCGTAGGGTTCAAAAATCGACCTGGTTCATGATCCAAGTAGCCATATGAAGAGAAACAGATGAAAAAAGTATCCCTTGTATATCGTTTCCAATTATGTGGTCTACTTGAATCACGGACCAAGTTGAGTTCCTGCAGCTAAAATAGAGTGATACACTTTGTGAAATGGGTGGATTTCATATAAATCTTACTATGGCCCACTATTAAGAATACAGTGAAATCCATGTTATGCATGAAGAAACATGCCAAACACATAAATTTTGAATTCTCCTAAAATCCATATGCATAACGGCAAACGCCACTTAAGATTCCAAATCACATGAATTATATGGCAATTGGGATTTGAATTTCAATTCACATTCACATAAATCAAATGGTAATCGGGATTTGAATTCCAAAATAACTACTAATGTGCAGGAAAAATACCCATCCGTCAAGGTACATCATTCCTTGTTTTACCATGATTTTAAAAATTGGACTGATTCATCATTCAGGTAGGCAAATCATTCCATAATAAATCCAAATTCGTATAGTACGGTTCACCTGAGTTTCAAATACCGTTTCTCTTGATGACTCACATCAGATTAATGGATTGAATTGCATGTAAACACCACAGCAGGCCCAACACAAAATTAATGATGGGCATCCATGCCAACTTTTTCACAGGGTGGGGCCTACTTCTAGATGGTCATGATTTTAGGGTCTCAAGGTGAACATGATACAATGAACCTGATGGATGGTGTGGATCTCATAAAAGTTACACCAACATAACCAATGATCGTTCTGGCCTCACCAAGGTGGGCGACTGTCATTATCTGATGGGATGTTATTGGCCATTTAATCATAGATGGGTCTTCTTGTTATTATCCTTCGATTTCATGGCCCACCCATGATGGTAAATGTACAGCTTAGACTAAGGAATACCAACTGTTAGATATCCCTCAGGGACACTGAATTATAAAGAGATTCAAAAAAAAAAAAAAAAAAAAAAAAAAAAGTGAAAGGTCCCAAAATCAGTAGTACGAATTTCACCACGTATGTATTCGAAACTCTTGACCGGGAGTCTACCACCCGAGCCAGAGAAAAGACCCGTTCGATAGTACTTCATGTTACTAAAGTAAATGGGCCGCTGTAGTTTTAAAACCCTTCATTGATACTTTTAAATTCGGCCGTTGCCGTTACCAACTGATTTAGATCTCTCAGGCGTACTATGACCATCCATACACTGGCTTACAGCTGCTGTACGCATCGCATAAATGTAAATCAATACAAACAGTCCAAACCATGTGCTCTCTGCAGATTGATGGAAAACGTCGCTTTCTATCAGTGGAAATTCGTATGATGAACTTGGACCGTTTGATCACTTCTAGATTTAACTTAACATATATGCCCAATAACTAGACAGTTACGAACATCCATTTGGTGAGAATTTTGGGTCATGACTGATCTAAATGGGCCTCACGATTTAGATGGTTTGATTAAGGTATATGTATAATATCTAAAGCGGTTGTGTGAATGCGCGTGAGATCATGGAAGTCTACGATCATGTTCCCTACTGGGGGTGGCTAACATGGAGTGTGTGTACTGACATGGGTGTGTACTAACAATCTAACCCGGAAAAAAAAAAAAAAAAAAAAAAAAGTCTACGATCATGTGGTCTCTACCAAGCTACCGTGCAACTCATAGTTATGGGACTGCGTGATTCGCAGCGCTATTACAATGTGGGGTCCTTGAATCTCCACAACTTACTACACGATATTACGTACCTAACTACCACCCCGATTGAACGTATTAAAAACCTATATATACATTCGATTAAGGGTGTGGCAATGGGCACAGCCCTGTAAAGCTTGGGAATTGGTCCCTCGAACTTTAGGCTCGGCTTGAAATCTATGCTAACTGTAACGGTTAGTTTGGGTGGTGGCCAAGGATGAATAGCCTGACTTTACCTGTTGTCAAGGTCTAATCATGGAATGGGTCACCATTATACAGAAGAATTGATAGTATAGGGGCATTTTTTATTATTATTATTATTTTTGGAACTTTTCGTGTTCACCATACGTGTATATAGTTTTAATTAATACACTGAGGGTTAAGTTTCAATAATCCAAGCAGTTGTCTGATAGAAGTGGTTGCTAACAAAGGATACCTGTTTGCTAGGTTTAATTTAGGACATACGCAATCGAAAGCTTGTATTCAGATTTCGTGTGCGATTATAATGTGCAGGGCTACAAAAGTTATACTTGACTCAATATTTGACCGTTGGTGACCCTCGTATGGAAAAAAGTGCATAGAACTAAATTTGCAAATCCAGCTATTAAGCCACCCACCGGTTATGATCAATGATTAGGTGATTTATAAAAGGGTAAAGGTTAATCCTCTTGGTAGATTCGTTTTGCCTTAAGACTTTAAGACTTTTCTTTGACCAGTAATTACGATTTAATTCAAAAAAGAAAAAATAAAAGATGGATAGATAAATATATATATATATATATATATATATATATATATATATATATATATATATATATATATATATTTAAAAAAAAAAAAAAAAAGGTTAAACGATATCAATTTTTATTAATATTAGAATATGTCGCTCATTACAATTAATAGTGTCAAAATAAACTATAGAAACAAACAAAGGAGATAAATATCTGATCCATCTATAATAACAAGTGATCAAGATGAATGGTCAACAGGATACAACCGAAGATATATATGTGATCATCTAAGTAAGAATTCAGTTGATCAGAATCTAACAACTCAAGGTTGCAGACATTTAATCTACTCCTACAGTACTGTAGCGATAGTGTTGGACAGTAATGATTTATATTAAGACTAGGCCATGCTATACAAAGATAAATATAAATAATATAGATTTGTGTTTGGCGTGGGGCCTCAAGTTCTTCTTTGTGTGCTTCTTTTATAGGTTGTCGAGGTGTCAAAACTCTCACCGAGTTTCCTTGTTGATCTTGAATTTTGCACTTTTGACGTCATGTATTTTAAATAGAAAGGTTTCTATGCACATCTAGGATCGTTGACTCTTGAATTTTCGCGTAGATAGTATCTTGGACGATGATGCATCTAAAAATAGATCAAGGGAACCTCTATTGCTGATCACATACTTCAAATTGATCATGATCATGCATTTAAATGACCCAATGAAACCACCTCCTGCATAACCTTAAAATATTGTTCCCTTCTAATTGTGGTCCTTGAGGGGTCGGATCAACCATCAAGTTTCTTCATTCTCTTAATTTTAATTGATATACATATAAGGGCCCGATTTATTTGGTATTCATCCTCTCGTGATTTGGGTCTAAATTTGCCTCAATATCGGTCTAACCTTTGCATATTAGAAATCTTTGTAATCGTCGCAACCCTCCAATCGTCTTTAAGAAAATCTTACATTTTAGAACTATGAGAGACGGCCTCACCGAGTGTATGATAACCACATCCATGATAGGATTCCTTCACGTGTGGTTCTTTATAAACGTGTCGGGCACCCTACCTCATTAATTGACTCATTGTGGACATGTGGCATCTGTTGGTTCGATCTCTTAAGAGCATGCATAAGAGTTTGTGTCAATGTATTAATAATGGAATAGTACATATCGCTGAAGGAAAGTCAATGATCAAATATATTTTTGAGTGCGAATATGATTTCTGTAAGTATCAAACCCGTAATATTAATACATGATGACCTTTCATTAGTCCACATTAGAATGCCAAAAATAGGTGATACCTAAAAACATCTTAGATTGAATTATTGCAAACCTTTGATCATTTAAATGATTTATTTGTATAGGCCTAGGATTGGCCCAAAACTTAGGGGGATTAGTCTGTGTTTTCTATAAGAACCGTGCAAGCATACCTCATGCTTGTCACGCTCCAATAGCCAAGTTGGTAGAAATTTCATGAGTTCCACTGTTGAAATTTAGTGGTTTTTTGAAAAAATATAAAAGAAAATTCAAAATTTTCAAAATTTCGGGATTTTGCCGCCAAAACGCTTTTTCCGAAAATTTCAAATCTAAAAGTGCGGTGTGTGCTTTATCCCACATCGGATGGAATGGTTGAAATAATTTTGTGGTTTATATGAGATGTTGAGAAGAGTATTCTTACTTGGAGCTTTTTGGAGGAGATGAAATAAGGGTTGCGTGTTCCAGTGCGAAGCACTGGAACACACGCACGCGCGCGCGCGCCGCGTCGGGCTCGGGCTCGGGAACGGGCACGGGCACGGGCGTGGGCGTGGGCGTGGGCGTGGGGCAGTGAGGCAGTGTGGCTGTAGTGGCGCTAGATGGCGCACTTTGCACTTCGCACGTCCGCATCGTGCGCAGAGGAGTCGCTCCCTCGCGACTTACGCGAACCGGCGCGACTCGGTGCGACCTCGGTGCGATCGCGGTGCGATGGGTCTAGTGCGATGGGTCTGGTCAGAGCCTTAGGGCGGTGTGGATCTGAAAATCCGAAAGGAGCCTGGGTTTTATAGGTGACTGAGAACGGTCGGATCTAGAATCCGAAACGTCCAGCCGTTTCTAAAAACGGCTCTCTGCCTTGAAGCCAAACGGTCCGAAAACGGACGGGCCAGGATGATCCAACGGTCAGATCTTTTGATCTAACGACCAGAAACGTCTGGGATTAATGGACAACGGCCAGAAACGTTTTTCAAACGTTCTGGACCATTGAATACCACACAGCAACGGGTCTAAACCAGAGGCCTATATAAACTGGACCATTCCAGTCCGATTTAATCATCTCAACACACCATCTCTCTCATCAAATCAGAAACAGTCCTTAGCTCCATTGTTAGAATATTGTGATCATCTCTACCGTCTAAATCTGCCAGAAGAAATCTATTGCGTTTAAAACTGTTCCTCAGTGGACCTATCGTGATTGCTGCACGCTGGATCCAGATAAGGCTTGTCTTATCCTGGAAGCAATTCGTCTGTAACCCACCAGCAGTGATAAGGAGACGAATCACGCTTTAAGGACAGCGTATTTTATACGTGATTCAGCCTAGTGAAATTGTTCTTTTTCAATTATTATTTTATATTTTCGGTGTATCAATCAAATTTTTCTAACAATCTTAAAGCGTGATTATGGACACCGAAAGTGTTGCATCAATCAAACTGATGAACCAAGATCTGATCCGATTGGACCGATTCGATGGTTCAAATTTCACTAGATGGCAGGACAAACTGAAATTCCTGTGACCGCTCTGAAGATATTCTACATCCTGGATCCGAATCTCCAGCCTCTGCCTGAAGCAAAGGACACTGACACTCCAGAACAAGTGGCTGCTAGGATCAAGCGACAAGAAGATGAACTGCTGTGTCGTGGTCACATCCTAAACGCTCTCTCTGATCGGTTGTACGATTTGTACACGGGGACCACGTCAGCGAAAGAGATTTGGAGCGCGCTGGAATACAAATACAAGGCTGAAGAGGAAGGTACACAGAAATTTCTAATTGCCAGGTATTTCGACTTCACGATGGTAGACAATCTACCGCTGCTTGCCCAAATCCAAGAATTGCAGCTTATAGTAAATAAAATAAAAGCTATAAAAATAGATCTTCCTGAATCCTTTCAAGTTGGAGCTATAATCGCAAAATTACCTCCAAGCTGGAAAGACTACAGGAAGAAACTACTGCATAAATCCGAAGAGTTCACCCTAGAACAAATCCAGAAGCATCTTCGTATTGAAGAAGAATCTCGTAACCGAGACAAAAAGGATGACGCTAATGGTGCATTCTCATCCAAGGTGAACGCAGTAGAAAGGACATCCCAAAATAATTCAAATGAGAAAGCTGACTCCCTTAAACCTAACAAGATCAAGGGAAATTCAAGAAAACCCAAAAGAAGAAAAACGGCAAACCTAAGGGAGCTTGCTATGTCTGCGGCAAGACCGGACATTTCGCCCGAGTCTGTAGGGACCGAAAAAAACCTAAGAAAGAGGCTAATGCAGTAGACGATGAAATCGTAGCCATGGTCACAGAAGTGAACCTAGTTCAAGAGAAAATTCCTGGTTGGTGGTATGATACAGGTGCCACAGTCCATGTATGCAATGATCGATCTGCCTTCAAAACCTATGAAGACGAGACCAATGGTCAAGAGGTTCAAATGGGAAATGAAGGACGATCGAAAGTTGTAGGCAAAGGAACGTGGAATTATTCTTTACCTCTGGAAAGAAGGTAATTCTGACCAACGTACTGCATGTCCCAGACATAAGGAGGAATCTTGTCTCAGGGGATCTTTTAAGTAAACCTGGGATTAGGGTTGTGTTTGAATCAGGCAAGCTGATCTTGTCTAAGAATGGAAACTTTGTGGGTAAGGGTATGCTTGTAATGGGATGATCAAATTATCTCTGAATGAAAATAATTCTTCTGCTTACATGATTGAATCTGTAAAACTATGGCATGGTAGACTAGCTCATATTGGCTACAGTACCCTAAAGCTCATGGCTAAGAACGGTCTAATATCATGCAATGATAGTGACAAAGATAAATGTGAAGTATGCATACGGTCTAAAATAATCAAGAAACTTTCCCTAGCGTTGAAAGATCATCTCAAATTTAGACCTAGTGCATACTGACATATGTGAACTAAATGGCGTTCTTACCCGTGGAGGGAAAAGGTACTTTATAACATTTATAGATGATTGTTCAAGATATGTATATGTGTATCTGTTGAAATCAAAAGATGAAGCATATAATGCATTCAAGATCTATAAATCCGAAGTAGAAAATCAATTAGATAAAAATATTAAAATCCTTCGTAGTGATCGAGGTGGAGAATATTTCTCTAATGAATTTTCTAACTATTGTGAAGAACACGGCATAATACATCAGTGTACAGCACCTTATACACCACAACAAAATGGTGTAGCAGAAAGGAAAAATAGGACTTTAGTAGAAATGGTCAACTCAATGCTAATACAAGCACAGTTGTCATTAAACCTATGGGGAGAAGCATTGTTAGCCGCTTGTCATGTTTTAAACCGAATTCCATCTAAGAAAACCAAGACCTCTCCATACGAAATATGGAAAGGAAGAAAACCAAATATTGGGTATCTTAGAGTGTGGGGGTGTCTTGCATACTGCAGAACTCCAGAACCTAAAAGAACTAAGTTAGGACCAAGAGCTATCAAGTGCGTCCTTGTAGGATATGCACAACATAGTAAAGCCTATAGACTTCTAGACTTAGACACCAATGTAATCATAGAGTCTAGAGATGTAGAGTTCTTTGAGAATTCTGTATTCACGGAGAAAAAGAATGCTGAGATTCAATCTCCAAATGAAATTATAAAAGAAACACAAATAGAAGAGAAAGCTCCTAGTGAACCTCGTAGGAGTCAAAGAGCAAGAGTAGAAAAGAGTCTTGATCCTGATCAAATAGACTCTCAACGACTCTCTTTTCATCTAGTAGAGGGTGATAGAGAGAAGGTGATTAGAAAAATATATATTTTAACCATAGAAGATGAACCTAAAACCTTTAGAGAAGCTATGACTTCTAGAGACTCCGCTTTTTGGAAAGAAGCTATTAATGATGAAATGGATTCAATAATATCTAACCAAACATGGAATTGGTAGATCTACCTCCAGGTTCTAAACCAATAGGTTGTAAGTGGGTATTTAAGAAAAAATATCACACAGATGGAACAATTCAAACCTTTAAGGCAAGATTAGTTGCTAAGGGTTTCCGACAGAAAGAAGGAATCGATTATTTTGACACTTATTCACCAGTAGCTCGAATAACATCGATTAGGATCTTATTTGCTCTTGCATCTATACATCATCTTCATATCCATCAAATGGACGTGAAGACAGCATTCCTGAATGGTGATCTCGATGAGGAGGTTTACATGGAGCAACCAGAAGGGTTTGTTCTACCAGGAAATGAAAGAAAAGTATGTAGACTAGTTAAGTCTTTGTATGGATTAAAGCAAGCACCAAAACAGTGGCATGATAAATTTGATTCTAAAGTTCTGTCTTATGGTTTTGAACATAATATTGCTGATAAATGCATATATTCAAAAGTATGTAATGATTATATTGTAATCATATGCTTGTATGTAGATGATATGTTAATAATCAGTAATAAAATGGAAGGTGTAACTGAAACCAAAAAGTTTCTCTCTTCAGTTTTCAAAATGAAGGATCTTGGACAAGTGGATACCATATTAGGTATCAAAGTTAAAAAACATAGTGGGGGTTTTGCATTATGCCAGTCTCATTATATTGAGAAAATTATAAACAAGTTTAACCACTTGAAAATTAAAGAGGCAAAGACCCCGTTCGATCCAAGTATCAAGTTAAAAGAAAACAGTGGAAGAGCAGTTGCACAACTAGAGTATGCTAGTGCTATAGGCAGTCTTATGTATGCAATGCAATGCACAAGACCGGATATAGCATATGCTGTTAGTAAACTAAGTAGGTTTACGAGTAATCCAAGTGTTGAACACTGGAAAGCAATAAATAGAGTTCTAGGTTATCTTAAAGAAACCAAAGAACTAGGGCTATTTTATTCAGAATTTCCAGCAGTATTAGAAGGATATACCGATGCAAGTTGGATATCGAGTGCAGGGGACAACAAGTCCACTACAGGGTGGATATTCACCCTAGGAGGTGCAGCTGTATCTTGGGGATCCAAGAAACAAACTTGCATAACGCACTCAACTATGGAATCTGAATTCATAGCTTTAGCTGCTACAGGCAAAGAGGCTGAGTGGTTAAGGGATCTTCTATTAGAAATCCCATTCTATGCGAAGCCTATACCGGCTGTTTCACTTCATTGTGATAGTGAAGCCACTCTAGCGAGAGCCTATAGCGGTACCTATAATGGAAAGTCCAGACACATAAGTTTGAGACATGACTATGTAAGGCAATTGATTCAAGATGGAATCATTGCGATCTCATATGTAAAGTCAAGTAATAACTTGGCTGATCCTTTTACTAAACCTCTAACGAGAGAGGTAGTAAGGACAACATCTAGAGGGATGGGGTTGAAACTCTTTACTCAAAGTTTCACCAGTGAAAGAAACCCAACCCTAAATTAGAAAATCTCTAATTTTGGGTGTTTAATGGGTAACAACAATTCACTGATAAGTGAAAAGTTTCAGCACTAAATAAATCAACAACCTCATCCAAGATGAAAGTGCTGGCCGTTATAAAAGAGGGATGAGTATTAAACTCTTAATGAAGTCCAGTCAAACAGGACAAGTGTTTTAACGGAAACACTGGAAGGATTTCACCTATGTGAACGTAGAAGTGGTGCCGCTTCTCATGAGACTTAGAGTTATCTCGGGATCGTTCATGAAACAGGATAAGCACATGGCCATTAAAAGTGCTAAGCGAGATTATAAAGGAACACTTAACGCAGGAGGAGCTATTATGTGTGTGGTATTTTCGGTTATATCATATAGGAATAACTGGTTCAATGCTGCGGCAACCAGGAATTTCGAAATAACTTTAAAGTACTTACACTAAGGAAAGATTAAAATCGCAAGATATCTTTCTTTATGCATAATAACTGTTATTATTCTGGCAGAGTTTTATTGTTTAAAAAAACAGGGGGGGATTGTTGAAATTTAGTGGTTTTTTGAAAAAATAAAGAAAATTCAAAATTTCAAAATTTTCGGGATTTTGCCGCCAAAACGCTTTTTCCGAAAATTTCAAATCTAAAAGTGCGGTGTGTGCTTTATCCCACATCGGAAATGGTTGTTGAAATAATTTTGTGGTTTATATGAGATGTTGAGAAGGGTATTCTTACTTGGAGCTTTTTGGAGGAGATGAAATAAGGGTTGCGTGTTCCAGTGCGAAGCACTGGAACACACGACGCACACGCGCGCGCGCGCAGCTCGCGTCGGGATCGGGCTGGGCTCGGGCACGGGCACGGGCGTGGGCGCGTGGGCGTGGGCAGTGAGGCAGTGTGTGGTGTAGTGGCGCTAGATGGCGCACTTTGCACTTCGCACGTCCGCATCGTGTCGCAGAGGAGTCGCTCCCTCGCGACCTTACGCGAACCGGCGCGACTCGGTGCGACCTCGGTGCGATCGCGGTGCGATGGGTCTAGTGCGATGGGTCTGGTCAGAGCCTTAGGGCGGTGGGGATCTGAAAATCCGAAAGGAGCCTGGGTTTATAGGTGACTGAGAACGGTCGGATCTAGAATCCGAAACGTCCAGCCGTTTCTAAAAACGGCTCTCTGCCTTGAAAGCCAAACGGTCCGAAAACGGACGGGCCAGGATGATCCAACGGTCAGATCTTTTGATCTAACGACCAGAAACGTCTGGGATTAATGGACAACGGCCAGAAACGTTTTTCAAACGTTCTGGACCATTGAATACCACACAGCAACGGGTCTAAACCAGAGGCCTATATAAACTGGACCATTCCAGTCCGATTTCATCATCTCAACACACCATCTCTCTCATCAAATCAGAACACAGTCCTTAGCTCCATTGTTAGAATATTGTGATCATCTCTACCGTCTAAATCTGCCAGAAGAAATCTATTGCGTTAAAACTGTTCCTCAGTGGACCTATCGTGATTGCTGCACGCTGGATCCAGATAAGGCTTGTCTTTCCTGGAAGCAATTCGTCTGTAACCCACCAGCAGTGATAAGGGGACGAATCACGCTTTAAGGACAGCGTATTTATACGTGATTCAGCCTAGTGAAATTGTTCTTTTTCAATTATTATTTTATATTTTCGGTGTATCCAATCAAATTTTCTAACATCCACCCCGTCCA
>JAJHSJ010000002.1:105501344-105716461 GCA_021015155.1 Magnolia officinalis
CCAGGTCAAAGTATACTTAGGTTGTAACCAAAACGGGTCAGTTTCAGCTCAACGGAGACTTCTGGCGGGCCTCCTTGAGCCAAAGGTCGGACTTAAGCTCACTAACGCTGGATCTACATTCTATTAAGTTTTCGTTTCAATGGGATTTCCAGATCACGCGTGGGGGACCAGTTTCAGTTCAACGGTCAGCGGATCTCGATCGGAGATTCTGAGTACATGTAAATGTGTATGAAATTTCTCCTGATCCGAGGGTTGTAATTTGATCTGATTCTGACGGTCTAGTTGCTTAAAACTGATCCGCAAGCGAGAGGGCCAGATTACTATTCAAGATATTTTATTTGAATTAATTTCACATTTCTCACACTCTTCACTCCGAGCTCAAGTGAATAGCGCTGGGACACTATCTGGATTTGATTTCCGAGATGGTTGTCAAGCCCAGCAAGGCGGTCCTAGTTCCTTAACTTCGTGTTAATTGGACTTCCGACGTGCGGTCCAGATCCGATACGGAGTTTCGAGATGCTCCCGAGAGCAGCCGGGTAATGAGATTGATCTTAGGTTTTAGGGTAACCTAGCGTCAATGATTCTATAAGTTTTGGGTCTTGCAGATCGTATTTAAAGTGTTTGGTGCTAATTTCACAGGCACTCTAGTTTAAACTAGCTAAATCTCGCCTAATTTCTAAAGGATTTAGTCCCGTAAGATTTTTGTCTGAGGTGGTACTTAGTCCTTTGTAGTTTGTATATAGAGTGATCCAAGTTATACTACTTAGTTAGTTTAAGATAGTGTCTAGGGTGAAAGTACTTTGAAAAATTAAAAGATCAAGGTGGTAAAGGGTGGGATTTGTGAAAGAAATGGGTTCACAAGCGATTTTAGCCTTTGAGACTGAGTTTTGACAAGTTGATAAGGTGTTAGGATCGACCCATTGCCTAAGGACGTCTAATCCCAGGTTGGTAAAAATCTGGGATGTTACATAACTTTTCAAGAAGGACATTCTACTACTCAAAGAGATTTGCCTAGCTCTCCTCAGTCTTCGATCCGTCAAGAGAAGAGTCTAGGACGAATGGTTCCCGCCTCTAGGAGAAAGATCGAGGAAGATATTAACATCGAGATCTTGATTAGTCCTAAAGCATCAACCATCACCTTTCAGGTCTCACAGCTTCATTTCATCTCCTCCCTGATCAGTCTTGGATCCATAGAGTCAAGGCTCTCTCTTCAATTCTTCACCAAAAGGCCAAGTACATTTTCAAAGACAAGGCGTTGACCATTCTGGATGATCCTGAACAAATCTTTCCAATAGAAGCAGTCAACCGTCAAGAGCTAGATATCCCGATCACGGACATACAATGCCCCGACAAGGACATTCCATACCATAGTCTTGAGTTTGAAACAGTGAATTACATACCTCTTACATGTCCCATAGGATCAAACTATGTCTTCCCTCCAGTCGAGCACTGACATTTTTATTATCAACTCAAATATCAAGAGAATGCAGGCATGAGATGACTGAAATATCTGCCTCCGATGGGTGAGATAAAGCACAAATGTATCGGAGGAGAGCAAGGTCGGCAAGTGGAGGATGATCCCTTCACCCACACATCAATCAGATCCATTAGAGAAGGGATCATCTATCCGGTTGGCGAGCCAAGATCCACCTTGGAGGATCAAATGAGCCCAACTGGGCTGTTTAGAAATGACTCGGGCAAGAGGCAAGAATTACCTCTGATTTACTGGACCACAGTTTGGGTCACACCTGAGCAGGAAGAATTCAAAGACTCACAATACATCGGGGACGAGCTGAGGAAAGTAACAACCAACACCAACTCAAAGCCCAATCTCAAACTCATTACGACATTTGGGCACGACAATGAGGGCCCACTTACTGATCCGTCTGGCCCTACCTCTTGAGGGGAGGGAGTGCAGGGCAATAGCTAGTTTGCAATCCCCAAGACGGCACAATAAAAGAAAATAATATTTGGCTCCTTAAGTTGAATTAGGCAATCCCTGATTCACATAGCAGTCTTTCTAAAAAAAAAAAATTAAAAAAAAATTGAAATTTTCTCAAAAAGCCAAAAACACTGGATATTTCCAAAACACCAAAAAAAAATAATAAAATAAAATCATATACTTCTCAAAAAAAAAAAAAAATCAAAAATTTTCAAAAGGCCAAAAACATTAGATATTTTCGAAATGCCAAAAAAATTCAGATACTTGTCAAAATCCAAAAAAAATATATATATATCAGAAAATTCGCAAAAGCCAAAAACACTAGATATTTCCAAAATACCAAAAAATTCAAATACTTGTCAAAAAAAATTCAGAAATTTCTCAAAACAGAAAAACAATAGAAAATCTTTTAAACAAGTAATAATGTGCTAAATGCGTCTGTTACAACACCTGAGTTTAGAGTTGACTCATATGATTTCGATCTAGAGTTAGACTTCAAACTCATGGGTTTGAACGAAGCCCAAGATGGAAAAAATGATGATCCAACTCTCGAGCTAGAGGATTCCCTCCGAAAGTTCGAGGCAAAGGCTAATGTCGTCACGAATGATTTTGAAATTGTGAACTTGGGATCCCTTGAGCTCCCTAGAACAGTACGCACAAGAGATCCTCGCCTCCTGAATACAAGCAGACAATGACAAAATTCCTGAGACCCGGGGCTATTTAACTTTGGGTTCTCCTATGAAGCTTTACCCAGATCAAATAAAGAGCTAGTCATACATCATCTGCTATGAAGCCTAAAGTCAAGCCTATTAAGCAAAGCTGTGAAGATCATGTCTGAAGTCTACGATGGAGTTCTACTAATGAATGATGAAGATAAGTTATTGCAGCATGTCAGGGAGTGTTTCAAGTATTCAAAGCTTGCATAACGGATCCATGTGCATGCTTCGAGCCTTTATAACCTGACAACACTCTAGCCCTTCTTCATTACGGGGTGTGGACATCATTGAAAGAATGAACCCGAAGGCATCCAATGGTCATAAATATATTCTCGTGGCAGACAAAGGCGGGCGCCAACAACATCCTACATCATTGGTACGAATGAAAAAGAATGATTGGTGGTAATCTCGATACAACCAACTACATCTTGTGACGTAAAGCACACAACGATCGCTAGGACCAACAACAAACAAGTCTGAAAGAAAGGTTAGCAACATGGTAACAATGCGCATCTTATCATTGTGCCTACTAGATCCAAGCTGCAAGTCCAAGTCATCCTAGGATGATTCACTAATCGTTTGCAAAGATTCTTTCGGGAAGTTCCCTTCATCTCACCATCATTAAGGGCAAAGATCTTCCAGAGCCCATCAACGTCGACAACGTGAATATCTATCATGGGTAATCCTACCTGACTATGTCAAAAACCACAATCGTCAAGCTAAAGTCAAACGACAAAAGGTTAGCATCTTGAGGTACATTCTGTCATCATTTCTTCCCTCCAATAAGTGTTCCAAAAAATAAAGGGTTTTAAAAAAAAAAAAAAAAAATGGACGAATAAAGCGTGCAGTCCAAAAAAAAAGAAGAGAAAAGAAGAGTCAAACCCAATGAGTAAGAACACAAGTCACCAGCCTGTTTCCCCTCAGGATAGTTTAACCCAATGTCAACAGTTTTATGATCGTGATTGAAGACAAAGTAAGGCAGTTTACCAATCGGCCGGCAATGAATGGAGTCTAGCCTCCCGCCTCTATACAAGAAAAAGAGAAATCAAAAGAAAAGTAACATGCCTAGGCAAAACGAGCTAAGTGAAAATCCGAAAGGGCACCTCGAGTAAAAATAGTGGGCATGTAGCGGACTCGGTGAAAACCTGAACAGGCACTGAGGGTAAAAAGAGCACGGCTGTCAAGGGGCAGGTAAGAGCAAAAACTCGGGACATGGTGAAAATTCAAAAGGACACCACGGGCAAAAATGATAGGAAAGTCAGTCATGGTGAAAAACATAAAAGGCGCTATAGGCAAAAATAGCTAGAAAAGAAAAAAATAGAAAACAAAAAGTGCAGGTACAGAAGAAGCCAAGGCAACGAGCAAAGTGAAGAAGTACAAGGAAAATATAATTCCCAGATCAAAATTCTGTCAGACTCTACCCAAATCCAAGAGGCATGATCCTAGTATGCGCTACTCTCAGGGAATCGGGATCCCTAGTAAACAACTCAGAATACCAGATTCGTCATGGGCTAAGTTCAATGTTCCGATTCCACCATCAAAGCACAAGTTCAGACACAAACAAACACCGACAAATTTGGCACAAACAAGAATTTTCATTCCTTTCAAAAAAAGTCTTTCTATACATCGCTTTCCTTTGTTTATAATTAAAAAAAAAAAAAAAAAAAAAAAAAAAAAAAAAAAAAAAAACATTCATCATATACAGGACAAGCAACCAACAAAGTCGGGGATACACAAAGTCAAAGTCAAAGTCCCAGAGGCCCACATTTCAAAGCCCCAGATGCCCACATTTTAAAGCCCCAGAGACTCACATTTCAAAGCTCACAAGGCCCACAAGTTCAAAGCCCCAGAGGCCCACTTTTCAAGGCCCACAAGTTCAAAGCCCCAAAGGCCCATATTTCAAAGCTCACAAGGCCCACAAGTCCAAAGCCCTATAGGCCCACATTTCAAAACCCACAAGGCCCACAAGTTCAAACCTACAAGGCCCACATGTTAAAAACCCACTAAGCCCATTTTCCAAAGGCCCATGGTTCAAGGCCCATATTTTCAAGCCCATTTCCTAGGCCCACATATCCAAAGCAAGACCCACTTCATAAGCCTAATTTCAAGGCTCATGGTCCTAGGCCCACATGTCCAAATCAGGCTCATGTTCCCCAATTGCCCCATTAATTCATTAGTGGAGGCCATCTGGCTATTCGATCCAGACCGTACAATAAAAGCCGGACGACGACGCCCTCCCGCGAGATCGGACGGATGATTAAAAAAAAAAACATATTTCGAATAAAAACCGTTAGCCCCGCAAGTTCATCAATGGAAGCAACGCGACTGTTAATTTTCACAAATAAAAACCGAACGACGACGCCCACCCGCGAGATCAAACAGATATTTTCTAAAATTTAAAAATACTTTCAAATAAAATCCCCGAGGAGTCTAGTTCCAAAGGGAATAGTTTTCAAATAAAAATTTCAAAAAAACTCACACGGCACGCAGTACACTAAGGAAACTTTCATATTCTCCAGTTACGATCAGTGCAAACAACTAAATAAGATTCGATCCCTTTCGGTTTCCCCGAAGGATGATCAAATCCGTACATGATACATGTACGATTGGCCCGATCTCTATATCTGGACAGTCGTACAAATGCTAGTAGAAGTGAGTGGATCTATCTCTAGAAAGAATAATCAAACTCAAAGTGAGAACGATCCATTGTAACCAAAGTATTAGAATCAGCAAACTGCATGGCAAAAGATTACCTGTACATACCTAGTTCGGGATATTCACAAAATTTGATCGAGTCTAAGTCGGCGTAGTGAGTTCCCCGTAAGGCCGCACCAACGCGTAGGGCAGCTAACCACTTTAACGATCAAACAGAACGAATACTACCAGGTGATTACGTAGCAAAGGAACGACAAATCAAACAGTATGAGAATCCTCATAAAGCCGCACCAACGCGTAGAGGCCCTACTTTTCAGACTTACCCTCCAATGCTATTAACAATCTGACGTGAAAGGGTTGTGATTGGTGACCTGTAATGCCGCACCAACGCGGAGGAACAATCACAACGTTTTCCTCAATCCTCATGATATGTGCGAGTCACCTCTTTCCAAACAGTCAACTGACAATGATACAATGGCAGGCAACAGATTCGAATCACTATCCTTTCTGACCAAAAGGGTGGGGTGTCCACTCGCTTTGGCCTTTAGTTGCTCGCAACCTCGGCCAAAGAGGGGCATCTGTAGATATCCCACCCAGGCTAACATCTTGAGAAAGCTAAGACAATCTAGGAACCATGATCATATCTTAACCAAACCCTGATCCGAGCAAACCCTGATTCGAACCAAACCCTAATCCTAGCCTGAACCCTAACCCTAACCTAACCACAGCCTAAACCCTAACCCTAGCCAAGACCCTGATCCAAACCCTAATCAAACCTGAGCCATCACAAGCCATCATTCAAGCCAAAGCATACCCAAACCTTCACCCACAATCAACCCATTTCTCGGTCCATTTTCAGGTAACAATCGAGCCAATTTTGAGTCATTTTCAAGCCAAATATCCAAAATGGACTTTGTTCCGCTCTCAGGACTCAAAAAAGGACCCACCGGCTAAATTTCGAGAGAAACTGTACCCGAGCCGTAGTTTGACTACCACCAGCGGTAGTCAAACTACTTCTTTCTCTAAAAAAATGTGCGCAGAGCCAGCCACACGAGTTTCGAAAAAAAAAACCCACCCCGGGCGGTATTTGGACTATCGCCGGCGGTAGTCGGACTACCATCGACAGTACTCCGATTACCGCCGCTCGCTGGACGTGTGTGTCCTCCGAGCAACAGCTGTCCCTTAGCCCGAAAGGCAGCTTACCTCTGAATTTATCCCTCTAGGCTTTATTATTTACCATTTTACCAACCTTAAGAGCCAATGAGAATGCGCCACGTGGTACTACTCTCTCCTCAACCACTCACGAGATGCCATGTCATCCTTTTAACCCTTACCTACCTATCATTTACCACAAAGGACCATTAGAGAAGACTATAAATAACCCTCTCCTCCTCTCATTTCAACAACAACATCTTCTCATCCAAGAGAGAGAGAGAGAGAGAGAGAGAGAGAGAGGGAGGAAGAGAGTGAAAGAGAGGGAAAGAGATCCCAAGCCTTTAAAATTCTGATCTTTTAAGCTACCCCCTAACCTTTCCTCTTGCCCTTTTCCAACCCTCTAGTCTCGCCCGGATTTATCATGGCTCAATCCATGTCTTAGCCTACTCAAGATCAAGTCAAAGATCCATTCATTTTACATATAAACATTCATCATAACATCTATTCCGTTCTCAACCCCCTTGCTTCTTTAGAGCTCTATTGAACGTATGCTCTGTGACTTGCCGTATATCGGATCCTGTCACATCAGAAATTCTTAAGTGATCTAATCCACTTTTCTTTACCTTTTTATATAAGCATCATCACATCTGCCTTCTAGACACGTCGTTGGACGTATGCTCTATGGCTTGCCGAAATCTCGGATATTACTACATCAGAAATCCGCGTGTGTGCCTAGTCCCATCTCGACCACAGCATCCATCGTCCCTTGAGATTGTTTTACCACACTAGTAGAGACCGTACATTTGTATGGGCAGAGAGGGTACCTAACACCTTCCCTCTTTGTAACTGAGGTCCTTTACCCGGAATCTCTGATCGCAGACCAGGAGTCAATATAAGGTAGGAGAATCTTCGGATTTCTTCAACCTTACGTATTTCGCGGTTCTAGCCGACCGTGGGATTCAGAGATTCATCTGCTAGTGGCGACTCCAACATCCACAAATCAGCCTAGTCACTCCCTCCATCAAATCTAAACATACAAACCAACGTGGGCGTCGATTTTCAGTGTTTACAAAAACATATCGAATCCGACTTCTATCGATTCAACTTTCGATCGGAGTCGATTCGATCAAAAGAGTCAAAAACTGTCCAGAGACGAACCTCGAATTTCTGATTTTATCGATTCAATCGAAAGGTGATTGATTTGATCGACAATCCAATTAATTTGATTGACAGTGTTGTTGATCCGCTTCACATACACTTGGATAGATCCGTTTAATTATGAGCCTTAATATTTAGATAAATAAACTTAGAATACATATACGTTAGACCAATTATAATTCGCTGGAAAGTGATCAACCACTTTAATGTGATCAAGTGGGTCCTACACTGACTTATAATGATTGAAAACCCTATGTTAAGGGTTGGGTTTGAAAGAATTTAATTTGACAACGTATGATCTTTCTTGTGAACCCCACTGTGGGAACTTAATCAATCAAAGATGGGCCACACCACGTGAATTAATAGGATCAGTCACTGAATTCATTTAAATGATCATTAAGGAACTCTATTCTGACTAATCCAATGTTTTACGGAATCATTTCCACCAGATACAAGTGACTGATCCCAACATGTTTGCCCTTCATTAGAATTAAAGTAGTTAATTGTTTTAATGCGCTTACTCTGATCTTACTATCATATTCTCTTATTTTAAAATTATTTGATTTAACGATGGTTGAATTCATTATTTGACTTGCTATATTGATGTAACTCATAAATTGATTTGTTGTATTGATGTCATCCGATCACATGTAATTTGCATTGACTTAAATTTGAGAATCATAATGATGTATACAATCCATAGTTTACGACTGCGTTGCTATAATTGTGCATTCATCTCTTCCTTGCACAATATGTGCCTGGAGGATCTTCCTGAAGGGTGTACCTAGTAGAATCATTACAGGATGCCCACCATACTGGGGGAAGCCGACTCAAAGAGTAGATGTGGGCCTTTCCCATGCCTACCAAATCGGTAGAAGCCTACCAAGCAACGCGTGCGAGTTGATGGGTTCCAACTCAAGCAAATGGATGATTTCCCACTTAATGTATCCATGCATTTACGCATTACACGATATGTGTGTGTGTGTGTGTGTTCATTTTCTACATTCACATTATCAGTTGTGTGTTATTGCATTGTTCTATTTAAATTTTGATGCGACAAACCATGTTAAGAATTTTATATAGGCATGGTCAGCTGACCCTCTATTGATGAAAAACCGTACAAAGGTTATTGAGACCGAGCCATTGACACAAAAACAAGAAGAAACAATCGAGTCAAAGAATGACCCACAGAATATGTGGCCCTACTTGATGAGGAGGAGTTAGCTGCTTTAGACTAAATGTTGATTTCACTACTTTATTTCATAGGATTTTATTTAATTATTCGGAATGGGTTGGATATTAACTTTGATAATTGTTGAGTTTATTAATTATTATTTACTCTGAATAAGACCCCAAATGGATGGATCCTTAGTTAAATTTAATTTTGATGAGTTACAATGGGTATTGTTTTCATATATATGGTTTGTGAGTGTGTTTGAACTTAGAGCTTGCATTAAAAAGATTAAAATTATATCTAAGAGCTTGCATTAAAAAGATTAAAATTATATCTATGCGTAAATGCATTGAGTAGACTAAGTACACTTCATGTACAAGTCACTATGCAAATCTCGGGTCCAAAATGTGCGCTTGGTAACTGAAATTAGGGTCGTGAACAATTGATCTAGGCTGTTCATCAGGTCAGGCATGCACTTAGTAGACTACCTCGAGCACAAATATCAAACTCATCCGGGAAATGTTAGCCATTTGATCAATGGCCTTTAATATGGATGACCGAGATCATTTTTATAAAAATAGACCCAACCAACAAGTGCATCCATCTATTTTGTTTAGGACCCATCATGAATTGCTTTTTCTTTTAAAGAATCAATTTTCATAGGCAATTGTAACCATCCCCATTCATGGCTTCGAAAACATACATCTATAGAAAATAAGGTAAAATTGAGATTAGATTGGATCATCCCATCAGTGTAATATTTTCACAGTAGCCTATGAAATTTGTTCTAGACTTAATGAACAGTTCAGATTGATGGATTAGACGGTCCAAGTGAACCTATGCAACTAGGAGCACTCTTGAGCAATGGAGCATCTCTCTTTAGGTGAGACCTTCCCTTTTCTCTTTCTCATATTTAAGATTGATTTTATTGATGAGATTTCTGATTTGTAAGACTTGAAAAGGTCTTCGACAGAACGCGGGGTCCGCGTCACATCTTATGAAGCAAATGAAACCAACGGTCCAAATTCAAAGTGCATATGTGGCTCACTTGATGCGCACTACCTTTATTTTTGGTATATGAAATGTTATGAGTGTGAGTTAACTGATGAATGGTTCCGATGGATCAAAAATCCACCAACGATGAGAGGGACGGAGACTGACCCAGACAGGGGTGTCAACGGGCCGAGCAAGCTCTGTCCAAGAGCTGCTCGCATTATTCAAAGTAGACCTGAGTCCAGTCAGGCCCATGACCGGCTAAAATAGTTCAGCTCCGAGTGCTTCTCTGATAGAGGAGAGAGGAGGGGAGAGGATTAGGTACAGCCCCGTCTCACCGAACACGATGTGGCACTGATCGTGGGGCCACCTTGATATATGTGTAGTATATCCATGCCATCCATCCGTTTTGCCCCTCATTTTAAGGCATGACTTGCAAAATGAAGCATATACAAATCTCAGGTGGACCGCAGTAGAGGAAACAATGGTGATTGAACGCCCAACCTAATTGTTGTTAAGGTCATGCAGACTTGGATGAAGGAAAAAGTAAAACAAATATCATCTTAATCTAAAACTTTTATGGCCCTCAAAAAAATTTTAATGGTCAGTGGTTTCGATCTGCTTCGTTTTGTTTTGTTTTGTTTTTTCTCTCGTACCCTAAAATAATTTAGAAAAATGTACAGACGGTGTGGACATAATTCACATACATTAAGGTCGCCCTGGGTTAGAGCTGCTCTATATTGGGTGAGACCAGGCCACACCTATGTAGACATGAGTGGTCCTTTGGATGCCTATAAAGTTTATTAGTTGTAAAGGGATTACAGCTAATCTGATTACAGGGGTTGTAAACATATTACAGCTTTTAGTTATAATATGAAACCCGGTAAAAAGTTATATTTCATATTACAGGTAAATTCTTTAGGGCTAGAAAGGCATTATATCTGTTAGAATACAATGGTTAATATACACTCATGATATGTGGAGTCCACTTTAATGTGTACAGTACATCTGATCTATCCATCATATTCTTCCCTTGATGCTCTTTTGTGGCCCTAGAAAAATAGCTGTCTATTATCAAATGGATCACACAAGTAGGGGTGCACACGGTTCGGATTCGGTTTCAAAAGGGATAAGAACTAAAGGTGGCCCCCTTCACAGGAAGGGTCCATATTGACAGCTGGCAGGACCAATTCAACTATCACCTTGGCCATTCAGTTCCAGTTTCAAAACCGAAACCGAACCGTGTGCACCCCTACACACAAGGGAAGGATGGGACGTCCACCATTAAAAACTTCTAGATTACTTTTGGCACCACGGTGGTGATGGGTAGAAGCATTCAATCATTTTAGTGTGTGCATGCTTTAATGCTATCTTAGGGCCTTAAAAAAATCAAGTCATTCTTATGTAATTGCAGAATTTGGAAAGTTCACCACCCAAGACCTATGGTACGAATACCTACTTTATTCATTGTAAGCTAGCTAAACACAATTTATTCACCTGTAAAAAGATTATCACTTGAAAGCCAAACGAAATATCTTGTAAAGTGAGGTGTAATATGTTTACAACTAAAAATTTACAGGCATCCAAATGACCCCTAAGGATCTATGGAAGGCAGGAATGGCATAAGATTCGGGGTGAATTCTGGCGAATATCTGGCAAAGGTGATGATTGAAGGAAGTTGGGACGAGATAAAACAGCTCCGAAGATGGAGAGAGAGAGAGAGAGAGAGAGAGAGAGAGAGAGAGAGAGAGATTTGGGAGCTTGAAAGATGAGAAAGAGAGTGAGTTACAGCTTGGAAGATGAGACAGATGTGAGTGTGCTAACAAAGGAGTCTGCGGCACAAGCGGGCCCCACCATAATATTTAGGAGAGAGTTACACTCTTGATTTTCATAGAGCTCAACTCCAACCATTAAATGCCACACCAAAATTTAGGCATGGAGCCGAAATTCAGGCCGGTATGTGATTCATGTGTGCCACACCATGGGAAGCAGTTTCGACAGTAAGTGTTGCCCTCTACATCGTGTGGTCCACCTAAATCATGGATGGGACCAATATTTGGGCCCTGGGCCTGAAATGGGGAGATGCACCTGGTGATCAGGGTGGATTTCACATATAAATTACTATAGGACCCACTCAACCCGCCAATCCTTAGTCTCCCTTAAAGTAGTTTTTTCTTTAAATAAATTCCCCTGCAAACCTAATGGCTGGGTCGTGAGCTGCTGTATAGGGTTAAAGCCCCGCCGATTAATAAGCAGGCTTGAATGTTAAGCCCAATCCCAGACCGTTGACAACCCTATGCCGAGCCCAACCCATCCTCCTGTTAGGCTTGAAAAGTAGACCCATCCAACAGACCAAGACTGTTGAGTGGGCCCAGGCATCAACAGAAAACCCTTAACCCGTTTATTTTGAAGCCAATCGGTTCTGACAGCTGGGTCTAAACACGATACTTGAGACTGGCCCCTAACAGTCCATTTTTCAAATATTGTATTAACCTATTATGCTGGTACAGGGCTCAGTAGTAAACATTGGTAAATATAGTTGTGGCCCACTTACGAATCAAGTCTTAATGTTAGGCCTATAGCAGGTTGAGGCCCAAATGGTTCAACCTAGACCGCAGGTTTTATCAAATAATCATAGCCATCCAAATAGGGGCATGAAAAATCGACATTAGTAGGCATGATCTTACCATCTCTTTTACAGGCCCCTACTTGAGTAGTAGTATTCACCCAAACAGAGTGATATGCAAGAGACATTTAAACCCGCCCGCCTGTTGGATGCCTCATATCCAATAGTCCACGTGATTAGAGGTGGGCCCACTTGGGCTCCACATATGAAAGTTGACGCTGCAACAAGGTATGAAGAAGGAAAAAAAAAAAAAAAATTCCCACTAATCATAGCTCAAAACATTTATTTATGGAATTTGTTTACCTTCACCAGGTTGAAGTGTGGAAAGCTCAGATTGCCCTCCGCACTTATAGCTGTGTCCCCATACCTTCATTGGCAGCAATTGTCCGTCTTCAATCATCAGAACATCTTTGCCTGTGGGCCATACATACTGCTGATCATGAGCAATGACACAGGCAAAATGGATTCTGACAGCATGATTATATAGGAAATAACTGATTTCCTGTTTCATTGCCTATATCCCTCTTGAATTAAAAGCTTGGCCTACCCATCAAGTGGCCCACAAAGAATAGACAGCTTCAAAAATTATATAAAAATAAATAAATCCAAGAGGCCATATTCAACTACTTCTGGCCCACCTAATGAGCACACCATCTTGATTTTTGCACATCTTCCATCTTCAAAAAGGGATCATATACACCTTTCAGATGTCCCACGCACTTGCCAGATTGGTTTGTGGCAGCTACATGTAAACATCTTGAGCACCATGTAATCCTGGAAACCAACCTTCTCAGATGGTATTCACATTATTCAAAACGGTAAAACTCTAATTGTAATATAGAGACATTTTTCCGAACAAGTCATATGAAACTGATACTTCCTGTCTTAATAACACATCAAAATCTTACAGTTAATAAAGATTACATAAACCTAAAATGTTAGCTGTTCAGAAAGAAGAAAAAAAAAATGAAAATAAGAATACAAACAACATAAACAAGCATAAGGCAGAATGCGAGTAGTGAGTGATAAACTGTTTGATCAGTTACCGCAGTCTAGTCAACCAAGAAAATGAGAGATCAGCTTTGTGCTGCCGATGCTGCTGGATTGCCGCCAGGAAAGGATGCCAAACCTGCATTATTTTCTTGGTTGGGAGCCTCACTACTAGCATGTTGAACAAACTCTTCTGGGGACATGTGGGAACCATGGCAAGCACAGAGGATTCTGATCTGGTTTTGCCCATATCTGTAGGTGACGCCAGAAATGGTCTTGCCATTTGGGCCAGGTGCCGTGGTTGACACCCATGGCAGATCCGGGCACGATCCAGAGCCTCCAAATTTCAAGTCAGCTGCAATACCCGGCCTTATTGTTGAACCGTCATGAGATATGCCTTCCGCGCTAGCTGGTCGGTCGGAGATTTCCTTTGACTTGAAGATGGTGTTGTTTCCTTTTGAATAGTCTTCTTTGTGGGATGAGGAAGAGGCACCAGTTTCTTCAGGAGCATGGTGAGGGATTGATACAGCGGCTGCATACACGTATGAGAAAATTGATAAATGTTAATCCTCATATATGAAGAATGTATAGAAAATTGGATAACCATTAATCCTCGTAGTCAAAGAAATGACATAAAACAGACAAGGACAAGACAACACTCATAATTCACCACCATTTTCTAAACGTTGGTGACGCATCCACCATTCACTTGCCATGCATGCATGCACGCAAGTACATCAATCCAAAACCAAACAGATTGTGGGGCCCATTGTGGATGGAGCATACCCTGAAATCACACTGATAAAATGATCCCACCATCCAATTGGTAGCTATAAAATGAAGCACCTAAAATAAATTAGTCACAGTCCAAATGCCACTGGTGAGTTTTTAATTTTTAATTTTTAATTTTTTTCCCTGAGATCAGATGAGTAAGAATTTGCATGATCTTTGGGGTATGCTCCATCCTCAATGACACTCACCATTGGGACTTCATAGATCATCATACATACATGTCACGTATACAGTGGATGTGTCACCACCATTTCAAAATAGGTGGCAAACTACCACTGTAGTCTAGCGCACAAACAAACATGTACCAACCCGCATCACATGAGCAGATTTAGAAGATGGTCATAAACCTGTCTTATCATAATATAAACATGCATAGATAAGTATCCTGTAAAGCAAACACCAAATAGCTGAGACAAGGCTGTAATCGTGTTGATATTTCACAACCCATGTCCCATACTATTTCATTTCCTTGGAAGAGACAGTACACATCCAAGGACAGGAGCAGTACAGTAGGCATCGACTTCCTAAATTTATAGGCCAAAATCATCAGCTCCGCACTGTCTGCAATTTGGGTGCACGGTTATCATATCCATCATTTTAGTTAGAGGAAAACAAACATATCTTCTGCCGTAGTATTGCTAAACCTACATGTAACCTTACACAGCATCTGGCATGTGTTTGGGAAATTCATCAATGCATATGATGGGCACACCATGTAGATGACCTGGCCCAAAAATCAGGCCAACCCCTTATCATGTCCGCCCCATGCAGATCTTGACTGTGGACAATTGACCATTCTTTTAAGCCGATCATTGTTTTCATATATGTGTACCCAAGTCATAAGTTGATTGAGCTGAATTTTCAAGATATCTAAATGGTGGTGTCCAACTAATGTATAGCTCAAATGTCTAGTGCATGCCAAGTTGGCAACTTTAGCTGCATGTAGGGGTACATGCGGAGAGACGGGGACTTTGTAAGGATCATCCCGTGATCGCCCGAAAATGCTATATCTTTAGGTATACCAACATGTCTTCTTTTTCTTTCTTTGTTAATAAACATCGCCGTTTCTTGTTCCTAGCACAAAAATAGTTACAGAATAAACAGGCTAATAAATCATGGTGGTACATTTATATGGCCTGATATCAATAGAAGCATACAAAAGTTGAATAAATACCATTTGCCCATGGGAATACCATGATATTTGTGTGTTAACTTCCTCCAATGTTTAAAGACATGTATGGTGTTAAGCCTTAATGTTATACAATTCAGAGACTTCAGCCAAGTAAGGTAGATCTATCATATTTAAGTAAAAAATATATATAATTGAATATTTTGGTGGCCGGAGAAAATAGTACAGTGTCATGACTTGCACCAAAATTACCTTTGGCAATAACAAAAAATAAAAAATAAAAAAATAAAGTCATGGGATATCATAAAAACATGAAAGACAAAAGAACAACAAACCTTGTGAGATCTTTAAATTATCATTGGAATGATCTGCATTTGGTACTCCATTATGAAGGCTCCTGGCAGAAAAGGCAGATAGTTGTTGAGGATGAGAAGCTGATCCCCATGAGGCATCCGCATCCAAAGTTGGGAGTTGTACGGCAGAGTAACCAAAAGCCATCTGAAAGTTACTTGGGTTGATTGACTGGATGGTGGGACGTTCACTATTTGTGTTAGGCAGAAGTTGCATTACACAAGGAAAAGGAACACCAGCTGAGTTTGATGCAGCAGTGGTAGTTGGAATCTTAACAGGCAAGGTGTAAGGTGAAGAAGTTGCAGACTGCTGTTGGAGTGAAAATTGGATCCCATAAGACAAGTTGCCAAGTTCAAGGCCAGATTCATTTCCAGCCACATTTACACGTGATTCACTGAAACCTTGTTTTTCCTTAAACTGGGAAGTGTCAGACCCACTGCCCTTATATTGTTTGGCACCATCATCATGCTGCGAGACCAACCTTGATGTCGAGACCTCAGCTTCAGACTCTGCCACATCCTCATTTTCTGCAAATGACCCATCTTCTGAAACATGTGAACTTTTGACTATCCCGGCAACACCCATGTGTGTCTTACCAAGTGCCTCGGCATGCTCGACTTCCCTTTCAAGCTTCTTTTGGTGCTTCATATCATCGAATGACATCTTACGCTTGTTACCAGTATCTGCCCACAACTTCGACCCGATTTCATGCTGATCCAATTTCTCCTCTACAATTTCGGATGACCTCTTATTTCCACCCCACAGTTCCTGATACCTAGCAAATTGTGAGGAATTACCATGCACGTCACTAGAAACATTTGTTGATTCTTGACCAGAGCACTTTCCAAGGTCTGTCCAGAAGTTCTCTCGTTGTTGTGTTCCCGGCTCACTTCTTTGGCTCCCACTTAATTCATGTTTCCCGTGATGTATAAAATGTTTAAATGATGCATCACCAACATTTAAACTGCCACCCATCAATTTGTTCGAAACTCCTTCCTCTGTCTTGGTATCCGAAGTGCTATCTTTACCCTTAGATTTTCCACCAGAACTACCACATGAAAGACCCAAGCTTAGCTCAAGTCCATTCTCGTCTTCCATTGTATCAATATAAATAATTTACGTTGCTCCTCTTGCCTATAAATCAAACTCTTACAACGCCATTACCCATGGATCAAATGACCATCTTGACATGGACTGTAGCAGAGATCAGCTTCCAATTTCTAAAAATAGACAAGAACAAGAGGAATCATTTTAATCATATTGCCCTACAAGCATAATTCTTTAAAAGCAATGAAACAGAGAAATAATAAAACAACACTATTAGAAGTTTTAATAGCAAATGGGTATAACATTTCAATTCAAACAAACATGCATTATGCATATTGTATACCCAAAAAAATATGTATAATGGAAATGACTGAATATCTTTAAAATGTTCTCCACATGGGGTATAGAACAGCAAACTGTCAATTATTATATGGTATACAACTTTACGTTACCACACAAGCTACATTAATGCTATTTACTCAATATTTCCAATGAAACAAGATAAAGTAACACTATACATTTCATACACTGACGCATCCCAAATAAAGTATCACAGGGACAAATGCACATTAGTTTAGGCATATATGAAGTTCTTTGGATGAATTGAAATTAAAATGTTACATTAAATACCGCAATAAAAAAAAATACGTAAACCAGTTTTTGGACAAAATGAAGAAACATTCCAATATACAATACCAAATAGAAAGTAAAGGCCTACATGTCCAAGGACCCCGAGTCTTTTTTCTTCAAAATTGAAGTAAAAAATGAAAAAGAAAAGGAAGAAGAAAATAGAATAATGCTTAGAAAAGCATGCATTTCTTTACATGGCAAAAATGATAGTAGCAAATTGCAGCAACTTTGACACACAAAACAATGACAAGAAAAAATATCAATCAGACTGAAGAGTGTATATAATAAGAATGGCAGGTCCATAACAAACTGCAGACTTCCATGTCATGCTTAAATAAAAATCTCCTACACACAATCTGCAACTATAGCACTTATAGCATTAGTAAAAATTTGAAGCTTTAGAATTCAAAACAGAATAAACAGATTCCATGTCATGCTTAAATAAAAATCTCCTACACACAATCTGCAAGCCTTAGAATTCAAAACAGAACAAACAGATGCTATAATTTTGTGGGTGTGCCTCCAGTTTCTCAATCATGCTCAAATAGCTCCTATATAACTTTGGCGCTTTGAATCCTTAACAGATGATGCTATTGTCTAACAATCTAACAATTCCAATACGCTTCATTTACTAAAATAGCTTTTATTCCTTGCTTCTTTGTTGTCACCACCACTTCTTGCAACAACTCTGGTAATTGTAATAATGCGTATAACAATTTCACTTCTTTCTGCGAACTTTTTTGGTGAAGTGAATTCTAAAAAGGCGGTTAATGGATCATTTTGTTGACCCCCTTAAGTCAACATGACATCTCAATCAAAGATGGGTTTCAATGCACGTTAAATGATGCCTTAGTCAAGAGTACAGATTTTAGAGATGTGTATTTGACAAAGTAAAAAACGAACGTTAATGCAAAAGTTAGGAATTTGGAGTTTCGGTTTGTTTTGCAGTTCTTCTTTGATTAATAAATCTTTAAGGATGCATTTATGTTACTAAATTGACATTGAGTGAGATTGTATGTTGAAATAGGTTCTCTTAACTTGAATAAACCATCTCAGCCCCTTCGACAATCATTCTCCACTATGCTAATGGTATAATGAGTTTCCAATGTTGGTGTTTAAAATGGTTCAATTTATCAGTTTCACCCTTTTTCCAAAGGCAGCCTAAATATATATTAAATTAGAAGCTAAGGGCCTGTTTGGCCGGGCGAATCCCATGGGATTAGGAGGGATGGGATGGATTTTAAGGTAATGATGGTGGTGTGTGGGATTGCTATATCCCAGCACAAGTTCCCTGGGTCTGTTTGGCACGCCCGGCATTTCCATCGATTTTACCTTCCAATCCGTCCAACCAAGGGATGGGATCAATTTTAAGGTAATGATGGTGATGTCAGTGGATTGTTTTAAGATCCATGGTATTGCTTATATCCCGGGACAAGTTCACCGGGTCTGTTTGGCTCGTCATGCATATCCCGGGATATCGCGATCCCATCCCTCCTAATACCATGGGATCGGTCCGCCCAAACAGGCCCTAAAATAGCAAATCATTTTCTTTAAAGATGCAGCATTGACTTTTCACTCCTGTGTTGTTTGAGAGTCTGTATTTGGTGGTAATTGGTGTGAATTGCATTTTGTATTTGGTGTGAATTGGACATTTACAGTAAATACACCACAAGCCTCTTGTTTTGAAAACACACCAAGACCTGTGATTTCAATTCACGTCAAATCCAAATAGCATGGATTCCAATGCATATCAAATACACGCTCCCAAACAAACGACCCCTTAGAGATATGTAAGGTAGTATGTGTCTTGTCATGGTCCTCATATTCCAATGCATATCAAATACACACTCCCAAACAACCCATTAGAGATATGTAAGGTAGCATATGTCTTGTCATGGTCCTCATATTCTATATATGGAATTGCATTCCATGTATTTGAGGGATCCTTTGAGAGGTGTATTTGACATGCGAACTGGATTTGATGTGATCTAGAATCACAGGGTATTAATGTGTTTTCAAAACAAGAGGCTTGTGGTGTATTTGGTGTGATTCATACCAAATACACTCTATTAAACACACTAAATTTATTGATTCACACCAATTACCACCGAATACAGCCGCCCAAACGAACCCTAACGTAATCAGGTTCAAACGTCTTCACAGTCAAAAGCTGAAGATCTAACAAGCAGTTGAGCATAGTCCAAAACACCGCAGCGTTTATCCCGAGCAACCAAATAAAAAACAAACTCACATACAAACACTTCACAGCATTCCCTTGGAGCAACCATTGGCAGATTTATCTAATACAGAATTTGGGCATCCTAAATTTTTCAATCACCTCATCATCTCAAACAAATTAAAAAGAAATATATTCCATCATAAAAATAATAAACAAAACAAACACCAAATTTAGGATTAAAAATTACAAGAAATAACAGTTGAATCTGCAATTTAATAACCTTAATCCATCAAAATCCTCAAAAGTAAGAAGACCCATTAAAAAAAAAAAAACAAAAAAAAAAAAAAATCTCTGATTATCCTTGGAAAATAGCAAAACCCAAATTTGAAATCTATTTTCACAATCAAATCAGATTAAAAAAAATAGATTAAAAAAACTTAATAATAATCATGCACCCAAATCACACCCAATCCGAATTCCAAAAAAAAAAAAAACCCAAATGCAAAATCTGATTTTAAGAGGAAAGGAAGTCAAGTACAACTAGAAATTCTTCAAATTCGAACACCCATCTCAAGATTCTTCCATTTCACAACACATCACAATACCATGAGGCAGAAATTGATATAATAATAAACAGATCAGAAATTTTAAAAATAAATATATACCAGCGCAAATTCATCAGATCCAGACGACCCATCTCAGGAATCTTCTCATTTTCGAAAAAGAAAAAAAAAAAAAAAAAAAAAAAGTAAAAGCACAATAACAAGAATAAAATCGTGCACCTGAGGAGCACCGAATGTACTGAAGGAGAGAGAGGGAAAGAGGGGAATCATTTGGGCCTGTGACTAGGGAAAATAGCAAGTGAATTTTGGGATGAGAGGAATGGTGAGTGCACTCGAGCGAGTCTACTTTCTTGCTACTCGCCTCTCACACGTAGCATCTTCGCATACGTGTGAAAGATCCATGTCGTCCTGCATGTGGGTCCTGCATTTAGATTCATTATTTTAGAAAAAATAGCAGGATATGATATTTATATGGTCCATCCATGCCCATTGAATCTGGACAGTTAATCAATTTCATCCAACCACCACTAATTTTCTGCACTTTTGCCTCGCCTTAGATCAAATCTGCTTGATTATTTTAGATAAGGCATCTACACAGTAGGGACCACGTGATGAATGGCTCAGATATCAAATTCATATGCACGTGCGAGCTGCGAGTAGCAACTTTATTGGGAAAACGTGTCATCTGAGCCAGGAAAAAACCACGTGACTCGATCTGCACGTGCCGACGTGGCGTAGTATCCGGGTCCGGGAAGGGGGAGCCACCTAATTCTGCACTATACTCACCAGATGGGCCATGCGTGTATAATGAATGCATCTGCTGACCAGTGCCTCTTTTATTTCTAACCGTCCGTTTTTCATTCCACACGAAGACTAACCTGATGAGTGGATCCATCAGGATTTTGGCCAGGAGCATGTCGAATTGGACCCCACTTGATGAACGGTCCCGGATCTTAAACCAGTCTTCCAATTTGCCATGTGTGGAGAGAAGAATCTCCTCTTATCTCATGCGACTTGTCTCATTACAGGTTTCTATTCATCATTTCGGGAGCGGATTAGGTGCGGCCCAGGGCTCAACAACAACGGTGCTGCCCTTACCGTGGGAGCCACCTTGATGTATTTATTCTATATCCACACCGTACATCCGTTTTTCCATATCATTTTATGTATGCTTTCAAAAATGAAGAAGATAAAATTCTTAGGTGGACCATACACTAGGAAAAAGTAGAGATTGACCGTTAATGGGCCACAAAAGTTTTGGATCAAGCTGACATTTTTTATTTTTATTTTTCATCCAGGTTTATGTGACCTTATCAACAGGTTGGATGAAAAATAAACATTACGGTGCTCCATTGGAATTTTTTAATGGTAGGACAATCAATCGCCACTGTTTCCTATAATATAGTCTACCTGAGAGTTCGATCTTATTCATTTTTGGGCTCGTGCTCTAATATAATCATTAAAAACGGATGGACGGCGTGGATATAGTATAAATACATAAAAGTGGGCCCCACGGTAAGGGCTGCACCGTCTTAATTTAGGCTAGCGCCGCACCTAATCCGCTCCCTGTCATTTCCTACTCTGTCTGGCTAGTCTACTCATGATCACACATCCTCTGGGAAAATGGACGGTCAGGAAAAACCCAAAAATCTCTGCATAACATCTGGTGGCCCACTTGATGACTGGACCGGCCAGTTTTTTGGACAAAAGAGTGTCATATGGGCCATAGCTGATCTATGGTCAGGATATGGCACACGTGCCCTGAGAGATTTGTTCAATCTTCCACTATCCATTTTCGCGCCGGCCCTATCTTACCATTTTTTAAGCTATCTTTTGAGCATGTGATTCTTATGGATTTTTGATTCCTCGTTTCCCCATGCGTTTCTTCATTCAACTTTTTTGACCCTTCAAATGAAACGCGTGAATTTGTCCGGAAAAAGGATTGCAAGTGGGCTGGGCTGCCGACAAACAGGCCCAGATAGAAGAATTGGGCTTTTGTTCTGCCCTGAACTTTTAGGCCCAAAACTAAATGGCCTGGATTTGAGCCTAGCTTGCTACTTGTTATGGACTGGTGGAACCACACAAGCCAATAAATGAGTTATTTGATACTCCACCTATGTATAACACTTGATACACAGGCACTCATAAATTGGATACCTGTCAATAAATAAACTGAAATTACACTGATAAGCCTCGCTTAATCATCTTAACCTCTGTTTGGTGGACACTGGTGTTGGATATTTTTTCGATTTGAACCGTCAGATTATTGTCCACTAATATTAATTTTGGGTCATGTTTGGTATAAGTTGGAATTCATGATTGTGATGGTTTAATTTAAATTATTTATATTCCCAATATGTAACTTCTAAGTAATTTCATAGTATTGCTTAGTCCGGCTTTTATGAAAGCTTTAATCATTTTTAAAATGTGATGTATAACTAGTGTGATTATGTTTGTTGAAACATAATAAAAGCATATGGGTACTCTCTAATTCTCATGTCTTTTAGTAAAATAGACTGAAAACTCTCTGAAGTCTACCCAACCTAACCGACCTTTGACCTAACTTTTAAATGAATATAGTTTGGACCACTTAAAGATTAACCCAACTGGGTGGTCCTTTCTTATTCATTTAGTTACTGTAATTTAGGATATATAACAAAAACCTGAAAAGTTGCATAAAGAATACAAGTATTAGTCTCTAAGAAGAGGTCACAGGTCACTGTGAGAGAATATATTACCAATGCATATTTGCCACTTCCAAAATTCAAACACTTGGACTTTTTTCTCTGATACCATGTCAAACAACTACTTTTTCTAAAAAGCCATTTGAGTTCACGATGTGTATTAATTTTCATACTTACAATTTTATTCTTAAAGTGTGTTTGGTTTTCTAATTACAATAATAAATGATGGGAAATGAGTAATGATTACTTACTCATGTAATTGTATAGTGACATTACCTACATTTGATTGTAATGATAAATTTATTATTATTTTTTATTTTACCTTGACATTATTGGGAAAATAATAATTTTATAATATAATAATTATAATTTCATTTATTTATTCCATTTATGGGCATATTTCTCAATTTATGAACTACAATTCTTATTTAAACAAATATCTTGAAACGATAATGATAGCTTATTTGCTTTACATTGCCATTTATCTTGAAAAACAGAACACACCCTTGCCCTAGTCTTTAGCATATGTTTGTAACAAACACAAAGGTACCTAATTTTCCAAAGATTGGACATGTCGGGCCCATTGATTTGACAACCCCTATCTTTTGATGGACCATACCCTCAAAAATAAAAAATAAAAAATCCTCTCAATTGGTCACACCACATCATATGTGTGAACCTGTTGTTATCTGCAATATCCAACAAATCCATAAGGTGGTTCTGATTATATAGATGTTCCCTCTGAAAATAAATCTGGTCCATTCAGCATGTGGACCACTGTCGGAAATAGTTGAACAATTAAATTAAATTTTTTTAAAAAAAAAAAAAAAAACACTTTAGCACTTTTTCAGCCATAAATTTGTTTGTAAACTGCAGCCCACCCGAAAATTTATAGACTTAGATTCTTAGGTGAGAGCATCTAAATAGTTGTTGTCTCCTGATGAATGGATTAGATCTTGTACCAATGTGCCAGGCTGGCAAATTTGAGGTGTGTCCATTACCAGACTTGGACACACGTGAGCTTAGCAAGGCCCACCCAAATCCAACCTGACGATTAATCAGGCCCATAAGATTGGACCCATATCTGTATCTGTACACCACTCCAAAAGCCCAGTCGCTCCTGTTTTGGTCAACCCTACGTAAAATTACGAGAATACTCTAAGCACTAACAGGCCACTGATTACCGGATATTTAAGTAAGAGAAATGCTCGAGTGCTTTGAGAGCACTATAATTTTTAGTATTCCTAGTTGTATTGGGATATATGCAGTCTAATCCATTAATCCAGACCGTTCATTAGGTCCAGCACACATTTTTTTGGTTACCTTGCAAATAACCACACTGATCTGAAAAATATAACCATTTGATCATTAGCCTTTAATGTGGACTGTCAGGATCATTCACACAAAAATACTCCAAATGCTAATTTGATAAATCTATTTGGCCGAGGTAGATAGCTTGCTACTGGACAGTGCTCTATGGTCCCACCATGATATATGTGTTTATCTGTGCTGTCGCATCTTTTTTCTATATCATTTTAGGGCATGAGCTAAAAATGAGGCATATCCAAATCTCCTGTGGACAGCTACATAAGGATTAGTGGTGATTAAAAACCAATCATTAAAAATTTCTCGTGAGCAACAAAAGTTTTGAATGAAGCTGATGTTTGTGTCTACGAAGCTTTATGTGACCTAATCAACATGGGGCTCTAAGAAGATTTTAACGGTGGGCATTCAATCACCACTGTTTTCTTGTGGTGTGCTCTACATGAGATTGGATCTATCTCATATTTTTAGCTCATGCCTTAAAATAACATGAAAAAATAAAAGGACCGCATGGATAAAACTCATATCAATGGTGGGACCCACAGACTAATGTCCAGTGGCCACCTCGCTATTACTGGCAGCGTCAGTGCTTAGTCCACGTCCTAAAAGATTATACCTATATCTATATCTATACTACAAAAGCCCGGTAGCTCCTAATTGGGTCAACCCTATGTAGAATACTGTAGCCCTAATACACAAAAGTGTCATTGATTAGGAGATATTTAAGTAAGAGAAATGCTCGAGTGCTTTTAGAGCACTCAGTTATGGTACTCTAGTTGTGATGGAATTGAAGTGCCACTGATTAGGGGATATTTAAGTAAGATAAATGCTTGAGTGCTTTTAGAGCCCACTGAGTTATGGTACTCTATTTGTCATGGAATTGCATTTGGTCTCATCCAATTTCCATGGCGCGTCTGCGTCTGGTCAGAGCTCAAAGGGTTGACAGTGACCAACATCCATTTTAAATTTGGTTTGTTTATTACAATTCCATGGTCCACCAAATGGGGTTTTGCTTACTCTCTTTATTATATTATTATTATATTATTATTATTATTTTTAATACACACGCACACACACCCTACACACTCACACTGGTGGAATTTCACCACCTGGGTATTCGAACCCTTGACCAGGTGTTGAAACTCCTGAGAGTCCACCACCCGAGCAATAGCAAGCACCGTTTTGCTTACTCTTGCTCCGGCGGTATTCTCAGAGGTTTCAGGGGTTTGAGTATCATAGGTAGTGAAATCCCACTACAGTATGAGTGTGTGGGGGTACGTGAGCATGTGTATAAAAAATAAAAATTAAATAAACTGGAGTTTTGTTTAATCCAATGTTTTTCCTGTAGTAAAAAATTCCATCCCAAACAAGCAATTATTATACAATAATGGTGTTAATCCCATCTATTACAATTCCATGCCATTTAATCCCATGGACTAAACCAGCCTAAAGGATCACTTTTGTTAGTCATTTGTAATAATCCTATCGATGGCTTAGAAAATAGATGGCTATAAAAATAAGGCCAAATCAAGGGTAAATTAGATCATTCAATTGGTGCAATTTTTATGTCATGGCCATGGAAAGTTTTTTGGACTTAATGAACAGTTCATATCCATCGATTTTATTATTATTATTATTATTTTATTTTTTTTTACACACACACCCTGGTGGATAAAGTTGATATGATTCACATGAAGTCATTCCATCCACATGGTGAAAATAATGCCCCTACTAAATTGATTAGAATATGTAACCCCTATTGCCTTTTTCACTACCTTAGTGTGTTGTCATGCGCATAGATTCCGTTATGTCATAAGAACATTAAAAAGTGGCCAAATTTAGGGTCACAAAGATAAGATAGAGGAAGATCATAAATGATTGCATGGTGAAGATGATGAATAGGAGACTTATCTAAGAAGCTAGATTAAATATACGGTTGGATTTTATTTGTAAATAAAATTTTCAATATTTATATACTATTATATTAATATTTTCAAAGACTTTGATTAATCAAGTTTATCAAGATAAAATCAATAGGCAAGTATGTGTGATGATAAGAGCATTAGAATTTATGCACTTGAAATTAAATATACTCGATTAAGTATGATCAAATCAACAATTTAAACACAAGTAATTAGAAATTGAGATACATAACTTTTGGTCCGTTAATGGATTCGGTGCAATGGCATTCCCTTGTGAAGGATTATATTTTCAGAGGTCACACCTGATCTACTTGGCTAGAGGATATAGATTGGGTTTTCTTATTGTAGAGGAAGGTAGTAATTCAAAACACATAATTACCAGACATTATAATATATTTGGCATTAAGGTTTATAAAATATCTATGGGGGCTTTAATTTGAAGTACTTATTTATCTCATTTTTAACTCTATAATCATAGAGAAATATATCCTTTAGAAACTTTAGTTCATCAAATCTAAAGATGTCATAGTATGTATAGCGTTATCTTCTTTTATAATTAAGAATCTACATTTCTGTTAATCTTTTTTTCGCCTCTATATATGTTTTTGTCCAACAAATAGATTGTCCATAGACACCTCACCCTGTGTGAGATGACCAAATGCAGCAAGATACAAACAGTGGTTACTTATATTTCTCTCCAAAACTAAGCTAAAAAAAACTCCGTAGGAATCTGTCCAACTTGAAACATATCCAAGCTAACCTAGAACTCAATCTACTTATTACTCAGTTTTTCAAGGTAACATGGCAGTGAATGATCTTTAACTATGGTGATTTATAGATTATTAAAAAATTATCAAATTATCTTTCCAACGTGCCTAAGATTACCAAAATTCAATAAATATGAAGAGAAATACAACCAATTTTACCGAAGTTGTATATAATTGAAATAGCTTGACCCGAAATCGACCCTACTTGGTGCTGAGTCTAGCATGCATGACCCGATCCGAGTCCTTGGACTAATCAGACCGAGACTAACTTGGTCACAAGTACCGAGTCAGGTTGAGTTGGCATCGAGTTGGGTCAGGTGCAGCGGGTATCCACGAGTTTAAATCAAAAGTCAAAACATAGATTCACTTGCTAGAATTGTAGCCTCTCCATCAGCTACACGTCATGTTAGATTTGAATCATCATATCTAAGTTTTTTCAATATATATATGTACGAGTCGAGTTTCAAATCGAGTTGAGTTATTGGGTGACTCAAACTGGACTCGATTTGAATTTGAATCGGAAAGTCAACTCAATTCGGATCGACTCACCCGCTCAGTCATATCAAGTCAGATATGAACCAATCAAATGAGTCAAGTTTGCTGAGTCGTACGATGCCCAGCTCTATTGATTTCTCACAACATTAGGTAAGGTCTCACCTACCTTTCCAGTGTAGGAACCAACTTCCAGGCAATTCATGTCTATGATAATGCTTGGGTGGATTTCTCACAAACATCAATAGATCCCACTTTGCTTCCTAGCCCAAAAACTTTCTGCCCACCTCTATAATGAGGCTGGATTCGTCACTACCTGAGTACCACGTGTCCCAAAGCAATGAAAGAAATTGATCAACAGTAAACATTAAAGGCATAACCGTCGCCTACCTGAAAGCTTAAATTTTGGCCACTTTTAATAGCGAGTGCGGCAGCCCATACGGAATCTCATCTCTAGCTGCCGTTAGAGTCGGCAGGTCATCTCTTGTTCTCTAAGATGATTAGATACAGCCGAGCCGCTGTATCCCAATGACCCCACACCCCCCCCCCCCCCCCCCCCACCCCCCCCCCCCCCCCCCCCCCCTCTTTTTTCTTTCTTTCCACCAGTGGTCCACAATTATTATAATCTGATATGAAAATCAATCTTGTCCGCTCATTAAGTGCACCAGACTGGTACTTGCCAATTACTTCCACAATGATTTTGATGTTACGTCCAAATGGACTATCCACATTGATTTTCATGTCGTGTCGCAATAGATAAGTGGATAAGCCTAATCTTCATCTCGGTTAATCACCAGTATGTGGTGCACCTTTTTTCACGGATGGGATATTCTGTGCATATCACAAAGTGGCGGAACAAAAAAGGGGCTGCATTGCAACTTATGGTACAGCCGCTGCATCTGGCCATTAGTCAGTCTACGAGCCATCCGAATTAACTAGGGCTGAAAGTCGGGCCGGTTCAAACTGACTGACCCGTGACCGACCCAATATTGAGTTGGGCTCGTGCAGGATGTATCGGGTTTGGTCTTTATTTAGGCTAGGGCTATATTGGGTCTCATGCAGGATGTACCGGGTTTGGTCTTACTTAGGCTAGGGCTATACAAACACCAACTCGATCAACTTGGTTGGGCTTGGGTTGAGGTCTCGCCTGACCCAACCTGAACTGATTGATATATAATTGAGTAGGATCGTCTATGTTGAATGCATAAGAAATTCTAATGCCATCAAGTCTTACATTCCATGTTATTTCCGATGACTTAAGCTAGCAAGATATGTCCGATTTCTCACTCCCAAATAAATTGGGTGCTACACAACATGACTTTTAAAGGAGTGGCTGTCTTATATTTTAACTTTTTAATTTAGAAAAAATGAAGTTTTTTATGTAAATAATTACTTATATAATTAATAAATTCACAAGTACAATAAATAAAACGTATATTAAATATAATAGACTAATGTAATAACGAAAATATTAGCATTTATCCATACGACCAACCGAGCCCACCTAACCGATCCCGCTTGGGTTGGGCTTGCCTTGAGAATTTCCGGCCAGAGGTTGGGTTAGGGTTGAGGCATAGGAACCTTGGGTTGGGCTAGGGTTGAGCACCAACCCGACCCAACCCGCAGACTTTCAGCCCCTGTAATTAACGGCACTGGGATTCCAAGAATATCATGTAATCTCAAGCTCTGTGCGGCCGACCATATTTGTGCGATTTTCCAATCTGCTCATCCGTTTGGTCAGATCATTTTAGGCATTGTTCAAATTTCAGGTTGGCCTTTGAAACTTTCCTGAGACTGCCATGATTTTATATCATATATGCAATCCAACCTGTTATGATTCCTACCGGACGAAGGATAAGCACAAATATCTGCATGATCCAAGACTTGTGTATCCATAGAGAAAATTTCAAAGGTAGATGTTCAATCCCTAAAAAAATGATCTGTAAAACGAATGGACGGAGAGGATTTAATATTATAATCAAGGTGGGCCCTACATGGCTTGAGTTTGCAGGGAATTCCTGTAATCCCGAGTTACAACAAGGCAAGTGGCGCGCCTGTGCGCCACCATTTCTTGAAGTACGCCGTCCGTCGGTGGCGCAGACCAGTCTGCTGATGTTTCATGTGCACTTGAAGCTCTATCTCCTAATTCCCCAAAATATAAAAGCATAGAAAATCCTTAATCCCGTTCATCCAACCGTTCGATCTCGAAAATTTTGGATTTGTAGGGGTCTGTAAAGATAGAAGAGGAGTTAGGGTCTGGATCGAGCCATGGATTCGAGCAGAAGAGCAGTGGAATCGTACTGGAGATCTCGGATGATTGACGGCGTGACGTCGGATGAAGACAAGGTCGCTCCCGTCTACAAATTGGAAGAGATCTGCGATCTCCTTCGAACTTCGCACGTTAGCATCGTCAAAGAGTTCTCAGATTTCATCCTGAAACGGCTTGATCACAAGAGCCCAGTCGTCAAACCAAAGGTACGGATTTTATTTTATTTAAATAAAGTAAAAATTCAGTGGTGGATTGCGGTTTTTGTTGTTTAATAGGGATCTCTGTTTATTGATTTGTAATTCATGCCATTTCTGCATAGGTTAGATGTGCTGCAATGAAATAGTTTAGCTAGCTTTCTGATGATCCAGGCTGTTCATCTGATGGGTTCCAATATGGATGGTCTGTTAATCTAATTTCTGAATAATATGGAAACCAAAAAATCACGATGATCAAAACCAAGGACAGGCTGAAGCACGTCTGAAAACGCTGTCCTTAAAGCGTTATTTGCCCCTACTCAAGTGAATTGAGTGAGCTGATATGTTACAGGCAAATTGCTTTTAGGATACGACAAGCCTTGTGTGGATCTGCGTTCAGCAAACACGAAGGCCCACCTATTGGAACTTAATTATACAATTTCTGGCAGTATTACAATATAGAGAAAAATCCCAAAAGAAAGAAAAAGAAAGAGAAAAAGTTTCTTTGGATTAAGACCACTGCACTGGTCAGTACTTCAACCACTGGTTCAGTTGAACTATTCTAGACCACACCGTTGGTCTGTTCTTCTAGTAAAGGTTTAACCCTTATTGTCTTGCTGGAACTACTGGAGTATAGGAGGGGAGTAGTAGGCTGTCTCAGTTCGTATGGGTCTGCTGGAGTGGATTTTTGAGATGGATTGGAAACCTATCCAGGCCCTCCTTTTATAGGCTATGGTGGTTGTGGGTTATGGTCCAGGGAAATAAATCCCATGACCGTTTTCTAGCTGTTGGAGAAAACTAGCCGTTTTATGGCCATTTTCTGACTGTTGTGCATGGGCCATTAAGCTGTTGCATGCTGACTGTTGTGAGACAACAGCTAGCCATTTTCTAGCTGTTGGGCTAGCCATGCAGCAGTTACAGCTGGACCCTGCACTAATGGCACAACTGTTACAGATCTGCTGCAACAGCTCTATTTTTCAGCTCTCTATATAATTAGAGGGACTCTCATTCAGTCCTTTAGATTTTCGTCCAGCCAACCATTTGTCTTTGCAAAGTGCAAAGTGCAAAGTGCGCCACTAGAGCCACTAGTGCCTCTACAGCCACACTGCCTCACATGCCCAAGCCCTCGCACCGAGCCCGAGACCGAGCCCGTGCCCGTGCCCGTGCCCGAGCCTGTGCCCCCTCTGCCCGTGCCCGAGCCCGAGCCCGTGCCCGAGCTGAGCCTGTGCCCGTGCCCGAGCTGAGCCTGAGCTGAGCCCGTGCCCGAGCCTGTGCACGTGCCCATGCCCGAGCTGAGCCTGTGCCCGTGCCCGAGCTGAGCCTGAGCTGAGCCTGTGCCCGAGCCTGTGCATGTGCCCGAGCTGAGCCTATGCCTGTGCACGTGCCCGAGCTGAGCCACCTGTGCCCGAGCCTGTGCACGTGCCCGAGCTGAGCCTGTGCCCGAAGTGTGAGCTGAGCCTATGCACGTGCCCGAGCTGAGCCTGTGCCCGAGCCTGTGCACGCGCTCGAGCTGAGCCTATGCCCGAGCCTATGCCCGGGCACGGGCTCGGTCCCGTGCTCGAGCCTGAGACCGAGCCCGTGCCCGAGACCGAGCCCAAGCCTGAGACCGAGCCCGTGCCCGTGCCCGAGCCCGAGCTTGAGACTGAGCCCGTGCCCGTGCCCGTGCCCGAGCCCGTGCTCGTGCACGAACTAGGTAGGTAAATATTATAATACTCCACTATTATCATTTAAACCTCAAATTTTTCTCTTCCCTTTCCCATGTGGGACTATTCCCAAAAAAACCCCCAAACGGTATTTTTCAAACAAAATAATATATTATTTTTATTATTAAAATATATTTAAAAATCAATATTTTTTCAACATGGTCCATGCCCCAAAAGTAATCTCCATTGGATATGTTAATTGCCAAACTGTGGCTGCAAATCGAGGGTTCGGCTATGTGCATGCATCTGGGTAAAAGTTCGCTGTCAAATAATGTAGATTTTGGATGTAGTTTTGCATGACTCTTACGATTTATGATGCCATTTGCTGATGAATGGCTAGAACTTGATCACGGATATTCAGGGCCCTTAGTACTTTCTTGGCCAAGCAAAAGTGTGAGAAAAAAAAACAAATCTTTATGGTGTCACAAGTCTTTCCATAATTGAAATTTCATGTGAATTACAATATGGATATGTTTTAGGCTGTTTCCATATCTAAAAATAGTTGTTTTTATAAAATTCAGCTAATGGTCATGGATGCATATTACACTTAGTTTTGCATTGTCAAGCACTTCTTGAAAATGTCATTTGCATTTTGAACTTGGATTAATTGGATTTTTCAAAAAAAAAAAAAGAAGAAAAAAAGTGTATGGTACCCCTCCTAAGGTTGCAGCTTTCGCTTGGTTGGTGGGCAGAAATAGTGCTCACAATTGACAACTTCCAAAGGAGATAGGTGACTATCCCCAATATGTGTTCCATGTGTCGTAGTAATGCGGAATCGGTAAACCGCTTATTTATGCACTGTCTGCAGGCTAGATCAACGGGGAGAGATTCTTGGGGATTTTCAAGATTTATTGGGTGATGCCATGAATGATTTAAATGCTATTGTTGGTATGGCATGGTGGTGGCTCCGGGAAGGAAGGGAAGATTTTGTGGAGGCTTTCCTTGTTGGCAGGTCTCTGCCCCATTTGGGGTGAGAGAAACAATCGGTGCTTTAGGGATTAGTGTGGGTTGATTCCAAAGTTGTTTGAGTGGGTTAAGGCTGATGTAATATAATGGGCTTCTAGTTTGACTATTCCTCTAGATTGTCTCTCTTCATCACCTTTGAGGCCCCTTTGTAGCTTTTGTGCACCTTGGCACTCTTTTAATAAAACTTTTGTTATCTTAAAAAAAAAAAAGTGGATATTGTTGGGATGCCTTGCACAAACCTTAGGATCTAGCCTCCTGAAACAAACAAGAATTATGGATAATAAAGCAATGAAATAAATCAAAGCATCAATCACACACCACACAAGAGATTTTTACGTGGAAAACCCTCAAAGAGGTAAAAACCACGGGACCTCGTCCAGATCAACAATCCACTATGAAGTAGAACGTTACAATCTTCTTCACTCACGCAGGAGTGGATAAACAATAAGAGAAAGAGAAAACGGAGAGATCTAACCGATTACGAGGACATAGAAGCGCTGAGATGTAGATTGCAAAGTAGAGAACCTCCACGAGCAGAACCTCCCTTCTATAAGCTTCCTCTCTCTCTTTCTCCCTCTCTCTCACCTTTGATAGCCCTAAACCCTTTAGCAATACCTTGTAAAGCTTTAGGAAACCCTCTTGCTATTTTGTGATACCTAGAAAACCCTAGGCAACCCCTTTTATAGTTTTGGGAAACTCCTTTCCGCATCCCAGTTGCGAAAGGACTCAAATCCGCAGTTTCGCGCAAAATCGCGGAACAAACTGCGTAACCTTCGACTAGTCGAGACCATCCCCTCGACCAGTCGTAGGCCCCCTTCGACCAGTCCAAGCTACAGTAAAAAACAGCAAAATTACTCGCTGGACTTTGAGTCGAAGTTTTCGACTCGAACTACTTCGACGGTCGACCACCAGCCTTCGACCAGTCGAGCAGGGCTCTCGACCAGTCGAAGATGGGTCAAAATAACCCATCAAATCTCCCCCTTTTTGACCCAGGAGGGATCCACCTTCTTCAAGCCAGCCAGGTTTCTACAAACCTCAAACTTGCCCTTGAGCAAAGCCTTGGTCATCATGTCTGACCCATTATCGTCCGTGTGGACTTTCTCAAGCTGTAACACCTTCTGTTCCAAAGTATCCCTGATCCAGTGATACCGAATCTCTATGTGCTTCGACTTGGAATGCTGACTTGGATTCTTGCTCAAGTGTATAGCACTCTGACTATCGCAATAGACCACGTGCTCCTCCTGCTTTAGGCTAAGTTCCTGTAGGAACCTTTTCATCCAAAGCATCTCTTTACATGCTTCTGTGACTGCAATGTATTCGGCCTCTGTCGTCGACAATGCTACGACCTTCTGTAGCTTGCTCTGCCAAGAACCGCTCCCCCTGCAAACGTGAACATGAACCCCGATGTAGACTTCCTGGAGTCTATGTCACCTGCCATATCTGCATCTGTGTAGCCCTCTAACACAGTTTTCCGTCACCATAGCATAGGCTCAACCTGGATGAGCCTCTTAGATACCGTAGTATCCATTTAGTATCCATTACACTGTGCCCAATGCTCTTTGCCAGGATTGGCAAGGTACCGGCTGACAACACCAACCGCATATGCTATGTCTGGGCGTGTACACACCATAGCATACATCAAACTTCCTACTGCTGACGCGTAGGGTATTTTCTGCATCTCTTCCACCTCTTCCTTCGTCTTGGGACACTGCCTGTCGCTCAATCTGAAGTGACCATCCAGTGGAGTACTGACCGGCTTCGCTGCATTCATATTGAACCGCTCTAGGACTTTCTCAATATACCGCTCTTGTGACAGCCAAAGCTTCCTGCTGCTTCTGTCACGGGTTATCTCCATTCCTAGGATCTGTCTAGCCGGGCCAAGTCTTTCATCGCAAAAGACTTGCCCAACTCCTGTTTCAGCCTGTCAATCTTCTTGATGTCTTTTCCCATGATGAGCATGTCATCAACATATAACAGCAGAACTAAGAAATCACCGTCTGAGAACTTACGCGTGAACACACAGTGGTCCGACTCCGTTCTGTCATACCCATGCTGTAACATGAACGAATCGAACTTCTTGTACCATTGCCGTGGAGCTTGTTTCAGCCCATACAAGCTCTTCCTCAGCCTACACACCATATGCTCCTTGCCCTTGACTTCGAACCCCTCTGGTTGGTGCATGTAGATCTCTTCTTCCAGGTCACCATGGAGAAAGGCAGTTTTAACATCTAACTGCTCTATCTCCAGATCCATGCTAGCCGCCAACCCAAGCAACACCCGTATGGATGTCATCTTCACCACTGGTGAGAATATCTCCTCGAAGTCTATGCCTTTCCTCTGACCAAACCCTTTCACCACAAGTCTGGCCTTAAACCTCGTCTGTGAATTCTTCTGCTCAACCTTCTTTCTGAACACCCACTTGTTGCTCAAAGCTTTCTTGCCCTTAGGCAATTTCACCATGTCATAGGTGTGGTTCTTATGCAAGGATTCCATCTCCTCTTGCATAGCTTTCAACCACTCCTCCTTATGCTCGTCGGCTAGGGCCTCAGAATAATCTTCTGGCTCTCCCCCATCGGTTAGCATAATGTACTCATGCGGCGAGTACCTCTTGGACGGCTGTCTGTCCCTAGATGACCTCCTCACCTGTGGCTCAACAGGTGGATCAAGTGGGGGCTGCTCCCCTGGTCCATCTTCTGAAGGAACTCCCTCGTCCTCTGCACCTTGCTGTACTCCCCCGTCATCAGGCACCACGGGAGGAGTAATCGGATCCATGTCCTCTAGCTCACCTGAACTAGGCTGGTTCTTCTCTGGCTTACCAATGTCTTCGATACACTGATCTTCAAAGAAAACCACATCTCTGCTCCTGACGAGCTTCTTCTCGGTCGGATCCCATAACCTGTAACCGAATTTTTCATCACCGTACCCTAAGAACACACACACTGCCTGATCTTCATATCGAGCTTGGACCTCTCGTCCTTTGGTACGTGAACGGATGCCCTGCATCCAAACACCCTGAGATGACTGTACGATGGATCCTGTCCAGTCCACACCTTCTCAGGTACTTCTCCATTCAACGGGGCTGATGGAGACCTGTTTATCAAATACACCGCCGTGTGCATTGCTTCTCCCCAGAACGTCTTGGGCAACTTCGCATGGGATAACATGCATCTGATTCTCTCAACAATGGTGCGATTCATTCGCTCAGCTACACCATTATGCTGGGGGGTCTTGGGAACCGTCTGTTCATGCCGTATACCCAGGGACTTGCAGTACTCATGAAAGTCGCCAATGTATTCACCACCATTGTCAGTGCGGATGCACTTCAATGGTCTACCTGTCTCTCTCTCTCTCGACCATAGCATGAAACAATTTAAACACACCAAAGACCTCGTCCTTGGATTTCAAAGCATAAACCCAAACCCTCCTAGATGCATCATCTATAAAAGTAACAAAATACAATGCCCCACCCAAGGTTTTTGTCCTCATAGGACCACAAACATCAGAATAAACCAAATCTAATGCATGCACTTTATTAACATGAGAAGCAGTTTTAATAATGAAACTCTATGCTGTTTCCCTGATAAACAATCAAGACAGGTTTTAAGAGGCATACCTGTCACGTCTGGAAGGAGCTGCTTCCTTGCTAGTAGCTGAAGCCCTTTTTCACTCATGTGGCCTAGACGCCTGTGCCACATGTCAATAGCCGAATCTTCCGCTGCGTTCAATCCACCCTTGCACATACTGACACTTGCCTTGTACAGGGTGCAACACTTCTTTCCTCTAGCCACGATCAATGAACCCTTGATGAGCTTCCACGCCCCCAGCAAACCGGCTTTCATAGCCATCATCATCCAACCTTCCCGTCGACATCAAGTTGAGGCGAAGGTCTGGGATATGCCTCACATCCCTGAGAACCAATGTGCAGCCCACATCAGTTTTCACACAAATATCACCAACTCCCACGATCTTTGATACGCCAGAATTTTCCATCTTCACAGTCCCATAGTCACCTGACTTGTAGCTTGTGAAGGAGTCCCTGTGTGGAGTCGCATGAAAAGAAGCTCCCGAGTCTATCACCCAGTCGGTGCCCTGACTCGTAGCCGTGAGACATACATCGTGATCTGTAGAAAAATAACTACCATGTCGCCATCTGAAGCGACCGCAGTGGAATCTGATTCATCTTCCTTCCCTTTTCCTTTCTTGTCGTTTTCTTCTTACGACATTCATGCTTATAGTGGCCCTTCTTGCCACAATTCCAGCATTCAACATCTTTTCTGTTGCTCGACTTGCCTCTTGATTTATCTCGGGCCTTCCCGCCCTTCCTGTTCTTTCCTCTCCCCCGTTCCTGCGTCACAAGAGCCTCTTGCTGAGTAGACCCCTGAGACTTCCTCCTTGTCTCCTCATTGAAGAGACAACTGGTTACCTGTTCCATGGATATCTTTCCGTCTGGCGCGGAGTTACTTAGAGACACCACCAATGTCTCCCAACTGTCAGGCAATGAACTAAGCAATAGTAAAGCCTGCAATTCATCATCCAGGACCATCTTCATAGAGGTGAGTTGGTTCACTATTACTGACCTCATTCATGTGCTCGGCCACAGAACCACCATCCTTGAACTTGAGATTCACAGTCGCCTTATCAGAAATATCTTATTACCGGCTGTCTTCCTCTCATACAGCCCTTGTAATTTTAGCCATAGGCTTTCGGCTGAGGTTTCCGTAGACACATGGTGGAACACAGAATCATCCAACCATTGTCTAATAAACCCCACCGCCTTTCGGTCCGTCTTCTTTCCAATCATCATCAGTCATATCCTTGGATTTTGCTGATATGCCTGAGATTGGAGAATATAGGTCCTTGCAATAAAGCAAGTCCTCCATCTTAGCCTTCCATATGGTCCAGTTAGAACCATTGAGGCTGATCATCCTTGAGCCACCTTCCATAATTCAAAACCGATCCTACCCGTTCAATGAACTTAGCTCTGATACCACTTTGTTGGGATGCCTTGCACAAACCTTAGGATCTAGCCTCCCGAAACAAACCAGAATTATGGATAATAAAGCAATGAAATAAATCAAAGCATCAATCACACACCACACAAGAGATTTTTACGTGGAAACCCTCAAAGAGGTAAAAACCACGGGACCTCGTCCAGATCAACAATCCACTATGAAGTAGAACGTTACAACTTCTTCACTCACGCAGGAGTGGATAAACAATAAGAGAAATAGAGAAAACGGAGAGATCTAACCGATTACGAGGACATAGAAGCGCTGAGATGTAGATTGCAAAGTAGAGAACCTCCACGAGCAGAACCTCCCTTCTATAAGCTTCCTCTCTCTCTTTCTCCCTCTCTCTCACCTTTGATAGCCCTAAACCCTTTAGCAAATACCTTGTAAAGCTTTAGGAACCCTCTTGCTATTTTGTGATACCTAGAAAAACCCTAGGCAACCCCTTTTATAGTTTTGGGAAACTCCTTTCCGCATCCCAGTTGCGAAAGGACTCAAATCCGCAGTTTCGCGCAAAATCGCGGAACAAACTGCGTAACCTTCGACTAGTCGAGACATCCCTTCGACCAGTCGTAGGCCCCCTCGACCAGTCGAAGGTTCCTTCGACCAGTCAAGCTACAGTAAAAAACAACAAAATTACTCGCTGGACTTTGAGTCGAAGTTTCGACTCGAACCTTCGACCGGTCGACCACCAGCCTTCGACCAGTCGAGCAGGGCTCTCGACCAGTCGAAGATGGGTCAAAATAACCCATCAGATATTTCAAAATCCTTTCTATTTGTATTTATGTAGGCTTTAAGGCTTATCAAGTACTCAGTGAGAAAATCTGGTGTGGAATTCAAGAGGGAAATGCAACGGAACTTTGCTGCTATACGCCAGTTATTTCATTATAAGGGCCATTTGGATCCATTGAAAGGAGATGCCCTCAATAAGGTTGTCCGTGACACTGCTCAGGAGGCGATCTCTGCGATATTTGCTTCCAACAACAACCCACCAGCGCCAATGGAAGATATTAATAGGCGGATTGAAGGTTTTGGGAATATGAATTTTGAGATGCAAATAGAAGATAAGAAATCATTTCTTAGTGAGGTGGTTGGTCTTGGAAGCGCTTCAATTAGGCAGGGACTGACTACTATAACTACATCTCATTTGTTGAGGAAAAATGATAATGGGAGTTACAAGAGTTCAATACTACATAGGTCACCAATGACAGGAGTAGCTGGCCCAGATAGATGTGAGAAAGAAGAAGACACCAATGATAGTTGGGGCTCTTTTGGAGTCTCAAAGAATGTGGGTGCTAGACCTTGGAGCCAAGATTCAAGAGCAAGCACAGCAGAAATGACACATGGGAGTACTGTTTCTGGTCATACAGGGGGAAAGAGTTGCGAGGAGAGGCTCTTGGAGACCATTGTTACATCGGGTGGAGTGCGTTTGCAGCCCACTCGTGATGCCCTTCAAGTTTTCCTCATGGAGGCTGCAAAACTGGATGCTATGGCTTTGAGTCTGGCGCTCGAGTCGAAGCTCCAATCTCATCTATGGCAGGCAAGCTCTCTTTTCATATTTTCTTACATAAATTATTGCTCATTTGCATATTCTCATGTATTTCTTATGGAGTTTGTTGTGCAAGTTAGTTTTACCCTCACTAATATCATATCTGGGTTTCTGTACTCCAACCCTTAATCTAAATAATGAGGACAAGATGGATGATCTTGTTGTGTGGACAAGATATGCCTTTTGTCATTGGTGTACCATCTACCTAGTAATGGAAACTTTTATAACCTACCAGCAGAAGGTTGCTAAAGTTGATGGCGATTGCAATTGCTTTGCTTCTTTCTCCAAATTGTCATTGTTAAAGGAATGGACAAGTTTTGGATTTTATCCAGAAATAGGATGGTGAAGCACCAATTATGGGCCTTTGATTGTGTCACTTTTAGCATGCCTAGAATGGATATGAGATGTAGTTTTTTACATTGTGAATCTCTCTCTCTCTCTCTCCCCCCTAGAAAGTGACAATTTCATTAAAGCAGAAGGGTCAGCAACATAACAAGAAACAACTGTGGAAGGTGGCCCTATCGTCACTCCACGTCAAGACAAACACGTGCCAAAAAAAAAAAAGAAAAAAAAAAAAGGAGAGAGAAAATGCAAAGCAAGTTGCCCAGGCAGACCTTCCAGGCAAATCATCCAAAGACCACCGACTCCCAATCACTTCTTACAGATGCCACAGTGGATCCTGAGGAATCATGGAGACCAATGACCCACCACCCCAACACCATAGATACAATGGAGGAGAGCGCCACCATTGAGACAAATTAGTTCGAAAATTCTAGTATTCCTCTTTCCAAGTGCTCCATATAATAGCGAGGGGCATAGTTGTCAAAATCCTATGACTTGCGATTTACGATTTAAGATTTGAGTCAAATCTTAAGCAAAATAATTTCAATCCCACCTTGAATCCGTTTTTGATGAATCCTATGATTCTATGATTTGAATCCTACAATTTGCGATTCAAAGTACACTTGTTATCTTCTTTTATTTTATGTTTTTAAATTGGTGGGGGCTTTAAGAATTATTTTAAAAAGGACAATCTTTTTTATATTCTTTATTAGAGAGAAGATTTGTGATTTTGATATTCAAAGGTAGAGCTGGGCACCGGACGACTCGACTTACCTGACTTGACTCGTCCGACTCGTTCAAACCCGACTCGATCCGAACCAAGTAGGCTTCGCCCAATCTGAACTCAAACCGAGTCGAGTTCGAGTTACCCAGTAACTCGACTCGAAACTCGATCTGGTAAGAGCTGACTTGATCTCAAACCGACTCGACTCGGATTTGGGTATATATATATAATAAAAAACCCTAATTTCTAAGTATTTCTAACCTTATACGCCGAACCCGAACCCACTCCGACCCGATTCCCTCCCTCCCTCATCCTCCTCTTCCCATGCCCGGTGACCACCCAACACCCTCTCTCTCTCTCTCTCTTCTCTATCTCTCTCTCTCTCTTCTCTCTCTCATCGTCTACCCCTCCCTCCTCTTCCAAACCCGGCAACCAACCACCACCATCACCACCATCACCACCATCACCACCCCTTCTCTCTCTCTCTCTCTCTCTCTCTCTCTCTCTCTCTCTCTCTCTCTCTCTCATCTCTCAATGAATCAGTGCCAACTCGAACCGATTCGGTACTTTTTATCGGGTCGGACTTAGTCCGGATTAGTCCATGCCAGATCCAGACTCGGATCGGTTCATGCATGCTGGACTCGGTACTGAGTCGAGTGAGTTCAGGTCAGGCCTATTTCAAAACCGGATCGAGTCGAGTCCCCTAACTCGATCCGACTCAATTTGATGCCCAGCTCTATTCAAAAGGCCAAACCAAAGAAATCAAAATATGTTTTTCTTTTGTCAACAAAATTAGGTGTTGGTATTCCCATTGTAATCCTAAACTCAATAAAGTTAAAATTATTGAAGGACACTTGTATATTTTTTAAGTTTCTTGAAATAAGAATCATTAAGGAAAAACAAGATTTTTTTAATCATAATAAGTAGATCGTGTAAGAGTTCTCAATTGGCAATATCATGACATGTATTACTTTTCATGGTGCAAACTGATGGGAAATAGATGTCTTTTTAATATTATATATATATATATATATATATATATATATATATATATATATAATATATATATATATAATATATATATATATATATATATATAATATATATTTCTGTTTTATTCATATTTTTCAGATTTTTTGATATTCTAAGAAAATCAGTAAAAACAAAATCTTACGATTTGTGATTCGTTACGATTCAACCTCTATTATTATTTGTTGTACAATAACAATTTTGACAACATTCTGGGGGAACAATGCCCATGGCCCCATACTCCCTTACCACGGTTCAAAAACAGGCTGGAAGTCCCGCTAGCAGTGACCTCAAAAAGTATTTTTCCAAAACCTGGCTGACTTTAAACATCTTTAAAAAGTGGTCCTAGGGATCACTTGCTGCTTCGCAATGCAAAAAGAGATGGTCACTGATTCCTCTTTTTGCCTACACATGACCCACATATTAACCATTGCCATCTTTCTCGTTTTTAAATTGTCCACTGTAAGGATTTTGTCCACACAAAAGCTTGAACCCCAGGAGGAATGGGGGCTCTCCAAATGTTGGCGCATGGGTGATAAAGAGTGCCCTGAGTCACAAAGTTTAGCAAAGACTGATTTGGAGGAAAAGCACCCATTTACCGCCTGCTTCCAAAACTTGGTATCCTCACTCGAGATATCAAAACATGAAGAATGCTCATAAGGCTGGTGAAATCCCCAGTATTGTTCACATTCAAGTTGTACTCTATAGTCTATTGTTGCAATCCTCAATGGTACCAGACTTCCCTTTCTATGGGTATCATCAAACCCTTTATCATTCTTTAAGTGTTATTATAAGTTTGTTATCAAGCCTTTATTCACCATTGTATGGAGCTTGTGGTCCTGGGTGCTGTCACTGAAGCCACTTAGTTTACATGATTGTGGTACCTGTTAAGTGTTAACTGGAGCTACTAAGTTCACTCCCGCATCTGTTTAACACATATTTCCGTTCCTGATGGAAGGTTTAGTCAAGCCAGCGAATTAAACTTGTCAGTTTCTCTGCAGTTAGTTTTGTTTGTGTTCTATTTGCAAGGACCAATGTCTATTGGTGCATATACCAATAAGAAAAGAAGTCCTATGTTGCAATTCTCCATTAACATGGCATTATGATTCCATGTTTTCCAAACGATGGTCTTTTGAGGTTTTTTTTTGGATTTTTTTTTAAGGTCCGCATGAAGGCTGTGTGTGTTCTTGAGTCAATTTTGAGGAAAAGCGATGATGCACATTTTCAACTGTAGCTTCTTATTTTAGTGAAAATAGAGACGCAGTAGTCAAATGTTCCGAGTCACCTCAAGCTTCTCTAAGGGAAAAAGCGAACAAAATATGTATCATTTCTCTTTTATGTTGATTTTGTTCGATGCATTAAATTTGCTGGAGTCTATTTCACATAATTCTTTAGATAAATTTTTCTTGTATTCAGAAATAGTGCTTACCTTTTTTTTTTTTTTTTTTTTTGCTTGTCGTTTAATAAACTTGTAATGCTGTTGCGGATTTGTGTAGTTAATTTGGGATGCATGTTGTAAAGCATGCTAGTCAAAACAAAAGGGATGGGGTATCGCGTTCTTGGTGATTGCTTCGTCCTATTCATTTTCTTACAATGGATAGCTTTTGTATTTGCTTTCATTTTATTCATCATCATCATTATCATCTAAGCCTCATTCCAATTAATTGTGGTTGGCTACATGAATCATGTTCCACCATTCCACTCTATCGTGGGCCATACCTTATAGTTAGACCATAGGCTATGAATGCTTTTCTTACTACCTCCATCCATGTCCCTTTGGGCCTTCCCCTTGCACGTTTAAGCCTCCAACTTGTACCAGCTCACTCCTAACCAGCGTGGTTCTTGGTCTCCATTGCACATGGCCAAACATGTAAGCCCAGTGTTTTAAATATTGACAATATCGGCCGATATATCCCATGATATATATTGTATCCCACCTGTGTGATACGAAATGCATAGATAGTGCCGATATATCCCACATATTCGATCCAGTGAGCATATACGATTTTTTATCCCTTTTTTTTTGTTGTTGTTGTAAATCACATTAAATCAATGTCAAATGGCTACAAATCTATGATTCTTCATGTTTTCTATGAAAAATCATGGATTTGGAGCTTCGATTTCGAGATTTGGGGGAGATGGGGCAAGTTGCGGAAAATTGGAAAAAATTGAAATTTCTCAATTTCTCTCAAATCAGTTGCAATCTTTGTATCCAAACACAAAATCAAACATTAACCTAATCTAGTGATTCTTTTTTTGCTTTTGAATGTATTGCTTGTGTTTCCATACATGTTTTCTTACATTTATAAATTATATGAATAGACTTTAAATATACTTGCATCAGTTCAGTTGGACAGTGCATGTATTAGGACCCCATACAAAGGAAACCCCTATTATGTGCACCTGTTTTGTAATGTTTTGATTTCGAAGTGTGTATTGATGTCTTTTTCAACAATCCTTGTAGTTTCCTTGAAAAAATCGACCAATTTTCCAATGTTCCCATGTTTCCCAACAACAATGATACATTACGTGATACAACCGACACATCCTATGTGATAACCAATATGTATCTGTATCCCAAGGGTGCGATACATTACGTGATAACGACATTTAAAACATTGTGTAAGCCTACTTTCCCTCCTCTTATTACTTATTGGTGCTACTCCTAAGTTCCCTTGAATGGATTCATTTCTAATTCTATCCTTCCTCATCTTTCCACTCATCCATCTCAACATCTTCATTTCAGCTATACTCATCCTATAAACATGTTTTTCCTTAACTGCCCAACATTCTATCCCATAAAGCATGGCTGGTCTTATGGCTATCTATAAGATTTCCCTTTCAGTTTCAGTTGTAAATGACAATCGCATAAAACTCTCTTTTCTTTTGATTAATGAATCATTTTGGATTAAAAGGAAAGAAAAGCAAAAGAAAAAGTTAAGTATACTAGTCAAGAAACAAATGGGACTGGTTCAAACATTAATCTTATGTTCTCCTTTTGGATTTATAAGGAATGTCTTTTGTATCTGTACCAAACCTCAGTTTTACTATGCTGGATGGCAAGAACTCATGATTTGTAATTTTTCCCATGGCCATGCACAGCTTCGATTCACACATCACTATATTCTGGATAATGAATCATTTCGGATTAATAGGAAAGAAAAGCAAAAGAAAAAGTTAAGTATACTAGTCAAGAAACAAATGAGACTGGTTCAAACATTAATCTTATGTTCTCCTTTTGGATTTATAAGGAATGTCTTTTGTATCTGTACCAAACCTTAGTTTTGCTATGCTGGATGGCAAGAACTCGTGATTTGTAATTTTTCCCATGGCCGTGCACAGCTTCGATTCACACATCACTATATTCTGGATATGCAGACCATGTAGCATGCAGATGCATCTCTACGCTTTTAAGTTACTAAGAATTGAAACAAAAGAAAAAGAAGAAAAAGTAAAAAAAAAATACCGAAGAATTCTGTTGGAATCCAAGACAAATCAGTTTCAGTGGTTTAGTTCGATAACATAAAATCTTTTCCATTTTGAGATTGAACACGCTGGCAGATTTAAAGAAGTCAGCCGAATGGTTGGTGGAAACAATGTTTGTTCCTGGTTGTTGGTTTCTTTTGAATCTTTCAATTCTCTACAATTGGTCTTAAGGTGATGGCATATTGAAAGTTGCTACTGGGTTATTAGAAGTAGAAAAGATGATCCACCAAAACGGCTGCCATTTACTTTGCTCAAATTCTAGCCATGTGTTGTGGATTAGAGGTCGATAATAGGATTCTCAAGCCCCTCAATGAGTCAGAGATCTGGATTTTGCTCTGACCAAGATTTGTGTGATGTATATGCAAGATGTAGAGTTGATCGACCATCTATTTATCCACTGCCCATTTGCTAGAGGGGTGTGGGTGAATTTCTTTAAAGAGTTCAGAACTTCATGGGTGATGCCTGGGTCTATTGAAGGCCTTCTAGCGTCGCATGGGAGCAGGATCAGGAAAAAGGGGAGGGCACTTTGGAGGTTAGCCCTTCTAGCAGGATTTTGGGCTTTGTGTGGGGAGAGAAATAATCAGTCCTTCCAAAATAGAAGCGGGTCAGTGATGGAAATTTTCAGAAGGGCTAAACCTAATGTTTTGTGTTGGGCCTCTTGTATACTGATCCTTGTCAAGTGTTCTCTTTCTTCCTTGGTTTAGCTCTCGTGGTTGAATTTTGCCTTTAGAGTTTCCTATTTGGCTTTTGCTTCTAATAAAAACTTCTCTTCTTTCAAGAAGGAAATAAATTTCAGAAGGATATGATCCTTAAAAAATTATAAAAGGCTCTAAAAGGGCAAGGGGAAGGCCCAAAATGATGTGGGTGGAAGTAGTAATAAAAGAATTGAGAACCTATGGTTTAACTGAGGTTACGGTCCGTGATAGAGTGGAATGGTGTAACAAGACTCATGGAACTGACTCCAATTAGTTGGGATAGGCTCTGACGATGATGACAATATAAAAATGACCTTTCTAATCTTACAAATCTTGGAGCAAAAGTTGCCACACTGTGCTGATTTGTGTGGTGTTTGTTCATTGGCATTACTTATGTAATGTAGCATATAGTTTTAACTCAAATGATTTTGTATTTTACGGTGTTGTATATGCTTATATCCATCTAATATCTGCTGGTTAGGACCCATCTGTGTGAGCTTTATTCAGATAATACACGAAATGGTTTTGCTTTCTAGATTGGCTAAGCTTTTACTGCCAATTTAAATAACTCTATTTGAAATGTGCTAACGCTGAAATTTATGTAACACATTTGTTTTCTGTAATGGGTAGGTCTTAAGCCTTCTGGTCAGTGAGCAGACTGCTGAAGCAGTGGGTCTTTCAGGGAAGCCATCTACTACTAAAGCTGAGATGGCTCCTGTATTTCAGATGCCTGACTTGATAGACACTGGTGTACCGGATGATTATGGAACAGAAGATTCTAGTCAAAAGCAAATTGATTTGAGCATTGCAAATCTGAAAACATCAGCAACACCATTAGTTGATGACCTATTTGGAGATAGCTTGATCACTGGCATTAGCCTCAGTGCAAATAAAAGTGAAGATGACCCATTTGCTGATGTATCATTTCACACTACCGAAGACAGGGAACGTAACAATGACCTTTTGTCTGGATTGACAATTGATGACAAGCAGGCTGGTAATGAGCTGAATATGCCTACGAGCCGGTATGGTCCTGAACTATTTGATACTTTCAGTTCCAATTCCGAAAACCTTGCGTGGGAATCAACCAGACATAAAAGTGATGTCAGTGATTTGATGGACGGCTTGTCCATCAATGTAACCACGCCAGAGCAAAAGCAGCAAGGAAGCTCTGGAGGGGCCTTTCTGCAAACTACCCTCTTAGATTCAAGCAGTCAATCAAGCTGTCCTACCCCAGATGAAGCTCCGAGTGGATTATTTGGTTCTCAGACAGTCAGCGCAAACCCCTCGAACCTGAATTCTTTGTTTCCTTTGGGTCAGTACAATATCCCTTCTAATTTCATTTTCAATCAAGCTCTTGCTTCCCAACCAATAAATTACAGTGTGATGGCAAGTCTTCTTGCCCAGCAGCAGCTGCTAGCCACCTTGTCCAACTTTCAACATCTTGGAAATCTTGGCACTCAAGGAAACACTGGACTTGGTCATGCTGCTGGTATTTCTATGGAAGGAGGAAACTCTTCACCCCTGCCTGATATTTTTCAGCTTACAAACAGACCCGTCCAAAGTCTTGGTACAGCAACAAACAGCTCAAAGAGAGAGGAAACGAAAGCCTTTGATTTTATCTTGGTACATGATCAATATCATATGCTACTTTGAGATGTAATTTTTGACACTATATTTGTCATCTTTGTTTGTCGAAATTCATGAGAAGAGAGAGAGAGAGAGAGAGAGAGAGAGAGAGAGAGAGAGAGAGAGAGAAGAAAATACAAGTGTGGCCCACTCCTTGGAAGAAAATACAAGTGTGGCCCACTCCTTGAACGGGTTGGATGTTGCATGCACTTGAAAGTTATCTGCAGGGTGTACGGTAACTTATTGTCCAACCGGTTGGATATGAGCTCACACACACACAGAGGGAGGACACATAATGTATACTTGGGTGTTCAGTTTGTACCGGTGGGGCCCATGGTTTATCTCTTTTGACCATTGGTTTGTTTGGGCCCACTGTGCAGGGACCAAGCCTCAAGGATTCCCTCAATTGGAATAATCCTAACCTTTCAATGCAAATGCACGGTTGAGAAGAGATGCAGCAAAGCTCTACCTTCAACTATGAAAGGTACATGACTTGTTGCTAGGATATTCCAATCTGTGAGATGTTTGGGGCATGGCCCATACCATCAGTATTGTTCACTGAACCAGTCAAGGGTCATATAATTCCTCCTCTGAAATTATCTTTTATGATACAACCAATTGTACTAATTTTCAATTACCATCTGCATCTTGCAGGATCATTTATCCGTGGCCCAGGATCCAAAGAGAGTGGTTTGAACTTCAAGAGCTTCACCTGTCGATTACTCATTCATGAAGGCCCATATTGATTATTTGTGATGTTCTTCAATCATGGGGGTGAGTCAATTAAAGCAAGTTTAGTTTCTCCAATGGGAACTGCATAAATATTCTTTCACAATAATTAGGCTTTTCAGCCAAAATAAACAATATCAGGTAGTGGAAAACACTCCTCCTTATGAGCTCTCTTGTTGCATTGTGATTTTGATAGACGCAGAAAACATGCAAAAGGGAGAAAAAAAAAGGGGGAAGAAGTAAATGGCAGGGCATTGTATCATAACATATGTATAAAAAAAGGTTAACATGTATTTAGTTGCTGTGTTGGTATTTTTGGCTTCATACACTAGCTCTGGCATAGTAGATAGAATTCCGGACTGTAAGAATTGAGAAATGCTATGAACTGACATAACACTATGCAAAGATGCAGGCCCAGTGTCATACCATGTAATTCATCATGATACAAACGTTGTCTGAGAATGCGGCCATGTATAGGAAACTATTGGTTTTATTCATCTTCTTCAAACATACATACTAAAATAGGATTTTCCCATTGGGATATTTTAAATGCATGTGCCATTTGTCGTGGACTGTGATATCAATGGTTTGGATTACATGACCATGAACCTACTTGTGTGTTTGCTTATTTCCAAGACCGCATAATTTTTTAGGTAAATTCTAGGACCCTACAATTTGATAAAGAAAAAAGCCATGCAACATACCGTAATTAAAAGAAAAAGAAGAAGAAGGAAAAAAAAAAAAAAAAAAAAAAAACTTAATTAGAATAACCAAAAATCCAGAAACAGGTTCAAGTTGATTTTTTTCTATTTTATTGCTTTCTTTTTCTTCTTTCTTCCCCCCCCCCCCCCCCCCCCCCCCCCCCCCCCCCCTTCTTTTGTTTGTACCAAATTTTTTCTTTGGCCTTTGGCCCTAACAAAATTGCATCGTCTTAAAAATAAAAAATAAAAAATAAATAAATCCAAGAACAGCTTACCAATTCAATCCCCTAAGCCCCTCTTAATGGTGATAATAAAACGCAAATTCTCAGTTAGAGATGTGTTCCGGCAGGGCAAAAAATCCTTTCGCTGACATAATCTGTATGAGCTCTCAACCTGTGAGCTTCACAGAATGTGCTTGTTTTGGAACTCCATAAAATCAACCTCATGTCGAACTTATTCTCCTATTTATCATAGACAACTACATTAATTCCATTCTTCGGATTCTCCCCATCTATTAATAAAGGAAGGAGTTTTGTTTGGATGTTCCTGCTTAGATGAGATTGGCTTGGGTTAACATTGTTGACTTGCAACAACTTCTCGAAAGAGCCAACAAGGCTCTGTGTGCTTTTTTATCAACTTTGTAATCATTGTCCTTGGAAGTTCCGGTAGGTGTTGTGAATTGATGGAAGCACGTCTTCTAGGGACATCAGCTTTTTTCGGAGGAACTTGTTTGCTCGATTCTCCAAATTCATGATGCTTGAGCCTCCTTAACTTCAACCCATTGCATTGATTAATAACATGTGTCTTTTTTTTACGTCTGATCCCCTTCCTTCACTCAGTTCTCCAAAATCCTTGCTGGTTATCTTCTTCTTCTCATCATTCTTCAGTGTGATTGGTTTCTTGTAAGGATCATCACACGCATGATGTTTTGAGTACTTCTTACAATGATCATCCATGGCTTGGTCTTCTGGGAGCATTGTTGCAAGTGGATGGGCCCATGCACTTGCTTGGGACATTTCCATGCATTCTCTTAATTTTTTACCTTCTTCAATATCCAAAGATTTTGGACTCATATCAACGAGGATCTTAGCTGTTATGATTTGATCTTGGTATTCATCCATATCCAAATTCTTCTTTTCTGTGTTACTCAGATTCTTTTCTTTTCTTTTCTTTTTTAAAGTAACTTCACTTTCAATTTTATTCTTCCATAGCTGCTTCTAATATTCTGTATATTCCTCCCTTCACTTGTGAGTTGATTTTTGAATGTCCCTTCTTCGGTGCAGAAGCCCATTCCGGCAACTTTTTCCAAAAATGTTACAGTTCCTTCCGTCATTAGATTTCTTACGAGGGGTCATTGTTAGATTTCTCAGGGGCCGCTGGGGTACGCAGATGGGACGAAAGTCGTCAGCCACCCGGGTGGTCCCCAACTTATGTTGATGTGAAATCTACCCTGACCACCAGGTGTGTCACCCCCTGTTAGGCCATGGGCTCGAAACTTGGCTCCATTGGTGATTCAGGTGGACTGCACAATTGGAAACAGTGTGCAGGGCCAAACTGTTTTTCTTGATGTGGCCCACCTGATCACAGATGAGCCTATTTTTGAGCCCAGGCCTAAATTTTGGTGTGCCATTTAATGGTTGGAGTTGATTTTATATAATTATTAAGGTGGGTGCTCTTATTTTTGTCTCACATATTTCCGTGATATATATATATATATATATATATATATATATAAATCATTCCAGACTTACCCTTTACGAGGCCATAGTAAAAAAGGACCGGCTGAACTGTAATTCAGGTGGGCCACAATTGAAGGAAGGCGTTACTAAAGGAGTTGAAAGAGAGACGTCCACAATTGAAGGAAGGCGTTACTAAAGGAGTTGAAAGAGAGACGTCCACTCCTGTTTTTTTTACAGCCTCACCGTGTTGTATGAAATCCTAATCCACTCCACCTCCAGCTTCACCCAGGACGTTTTATTTGATCAAGGGAGAAAACAGTTTCCTTTTTCCATGGCCCACCTAAGTTTTGGATCAGAGTGAAAATCGGGCCCAGGAGAGTTTCATGGGTTGCTGCATCACATGGATGGTTTAGATTTTGGGCCCACATCACGGATGATAAGTTGTGAAAAAGTTCTCACTAGTTCATGTGAGAACTCGTGTGAACTTTTTTAGAAATCATAAGTTATGTGAGTCCAAGTTCAGTCTAAAATCTGAACTCTCCACGTGATGCAGCACCCTATGAAAACCCCAAGGCCCAACTTTTACTTTGATCCAAAACTTTGGTGGGCCGTGGAAAAAAGAAAACAGTTTTGCTCCCTTGATTTGCATCTCTCTTTGCTGTGGCCCACAAGAGCTTTTGATCGGGGTGAAAAATTGTCCCCTGTGGTTTCATGGGATGCTGCATTACATCCACTGAACTTTTTGAGAACTAATCATGTGTGATGTGAGTCCAAAATCTAAACAGTCCATGTGATGCAACACCCTGTGAAAACCCTAGGTCTAACTTTTACTTTGATCCAAAACTTTGGTGGGCCGTGGAAAAAAGAAAACAGTTTTGCTCCCTTGATTTGCATCTCTCTTTGCTATGGCCCACAAGAGTTTTTGATCGGGGTGAAAAGTTGTCCACGGGATGCCGCATTACATCCACTGAACTTTTTGAGAACTAATCATGTGTGATGTGAGTCCAAAATCTAAACAGTCCATGTGATGCAACACCCTGTGAAACCCCTAGGTCTAACTTTTACTTTGATCCAAAACTTTGGTGGGATATGGAAAAAGAAAACAGTTTCCTCCCTTGATTTGCATCTCTCTTTGCTATGGCCCACTAGAGTTTTAGATCAGGGTGAAAATTTGTCCCTTTAGGTTTCATGGGATGCCACATCACATGGACTATTTGGATTAGACCTCTATGACACATGTGCAAAGGTATGGACGTGAGTAGGTCAGTATGTGTGTGTATATATATATATATATATGATCACCTGTGCACACGTTCGCACTTCATCCACAAATGTTAGATGTAAGGAATGATGGAGAGATTTGGGCGAAATTCTCGTTACAGCTTCTGTTTTTGTTTTTTTTTAAAAAAATTATTATTATTATTATTATTATTATTATTTTTTAGTGATAGTTCGAGAGGGGCGTGACGCGGATATCCTGTGAAAGCTTTTAACCAAAGTTACTGTGTTGGAAACTCAGGTGGGGCCACTGTGATGTTTCTGAGAAATCCAACCTGTCCATCCATTTTGTGAGCTCATTTTAAGACATGGGTACACAAATGAGCAGGATCTAATACTCAAATGGGCCAAAAACACGAGGATTTAACTTCTACAGTTGAAATATTCCTGGGGTCATAGAAGTTCTCAGGCTAATATTTTTGTTCTCAGTTCATCTTAAATTAAGCTATAAAAAAACGGATGAGCAGAATAGATTTCTCACAAACATTATGGTGCCTCACTTAAGTTCCCGGGTGGGAACTTCCTGCCAAAGGTTTTCACGGAAATCGGCATCTAGATAATCATAGAAGCAACCGGATAATATGGAGGCCGAAGGTGGCTAGTGAGAGTAGCCTACTGGCTCGCATGATATATATGTGTTATGGAAGCTACTCATCTATTTTTTCAGATCATTATATATTTCTAGCCCGTAAATGAGGGAGATCCAGATCTCGAGTGAACCACACCACAGGAAAATAGTGACGATTGAATGACCAGCATTAAAAACTTCTTAAGGCTCATTGTAATGTTTATTTGTCATCCAACCTGTTGATTAAGTCACGCACATCTGGATGAAGAGAAAATGAAATATCAGCTTAATCGAAAACTATTGTATCCCATAAGAAGTTTTTAATCACCACTCTTTCCCGTGGTTTGGTCTATATAAGATTTGAATCTTACTCATTTTTTGGGCTCATGTCATAAAATTGTCTGGAAAATGGATGAAAGATGTGGATAGGATACATACATCATGCAGGGCCAACAGAGCACCCTCGGTAACATCTCGCTACAGACGGCACGCTGTCAGCACGAAATTGGCCACCAGGATTTCCGCAATGTGGGGCATTAATCCAACCAAATAGTTGATTTTTTAAAATGGGGTGAAGTTCTCTTGCAATGGCAGATCCTAGCCATAAATCTGGGGCCTATCTTCAGTTGGCTCTGAACCGTCCCTGAATTTTGTTTCTTAACGATCTATGCACTGGAACTGAAGGGTTAAGCTTTTCCCATCTAGGAGATTCAGGCCTCTAAGGTGGGGCCCACCGCATGTATGGTTTGTATCACCCTACCAAGGGTCGACCTTGAAGAAATGAGAAACCAGACAAAATGTAGATATTCTCTGTTCAATGATTGTATAACGAGAGACTCGTTGTGGCAATTGTCCAACTAAGGCTAGGGCCGAACCGGTTAGCTCTGGCCCAGATATAGGCCCAGGCCCCAGCCCCAGCCCTTGACTGTTGGGCTGGGCTAGGACCGATAAAAGACTGTTGTCTCAGTCACAACATTCTACTAGTATATTAATACTAATCTATACAATACAAACTGTGAGAAAGCCGCCAGCGTGTGGCTACCGAATCCAACGCTCCCCACACTCACCGTTATGGCACGTGTATAGCGATCCGGATCATTGATCTAGTGGGCCAGGGGCGCACCATTTATGTTACTTAGCCCAAAATTCAGACCACACTGATAACGTCATCTGGGCCATCCATGTACGAAAAAATATGGATGGTTTATATAAAAAATTGCCACATGTAAATAGACGGACCCGATCCACTAATATCTCCACACGTACGGTAGGAGATTGTTGGTAAGGCGATTTCCCTTTCATATAGCACTTTTTGGAATTCGGAATTTAAAAATCTGCAGTGGCACTTTTGTAATTCTCTGGAACGACAGTGGCAGTATAAAGTACAACACCAACATGTTAAAAGCTTTATTATCAGCGGATTGCGTCCTGTCCCCGCTGGACTAAAATGGGTCCATGCAAGGGCTCTGTGAGGTTCATCTTGATGTATGGGTTTTATCCACTCGGTTCATCCGTTTTTCCAGATCATTTAAAGGTTACCAAACAAAAATTAAGGCAGATCAAAGGCTCAAATGTACCGTACCACAGGAAGCAGTGGTGATAATGACTCCCACCGTTTAAACATTCCTAGGGCCTACCGTGATGTTTATTTTCCATCTAAACTATTCATAAGGTCACATAAACCTCTATGAAGCGAAAAACCAAATATTATCTTGATCCAAAACTTCTGTAGTTCCCATAATGTTTTTAACGGTGGAAGTTCAATATCTACTGTATGGCCTATTCGTGACTTTTATCTGTCTCATTTTTGGTATTATACACTTAAATTATCTAGAAAATTTTATCAACGGTGTGGATAAAATTCATAAATCATGGAGGGCCCCACGGAGCCCCTGCCTGGACCAATTCCGTTAAGGCGGGGGCAGGACGCAATCCGCTTCCATTACTGCATCTGCTACTGCCTACTGGAGCTGAAATCAGAAAAAACGAAGGGTCGCCAGCTCCAAAATCTCTCAATCATGGAGGTATACAAAGGCCACAGGTATATATATATATATATTTAATAATAAAAAATAAATATTAAAATCGCATTCACTCTCTCTCTCTCTCTCTCTCTCTCTCTCTCTCTCTCTCTCTCTCAGCAGCTCTTGCTCTTCTGTAATTTTCCATCTTAGGGTTTCGAGAATGCACAAAAGAAAAAGAGGGTCTGAAATTCCATGAAGAAATGCTCTACCTTGATATGTCAGTGTCTTGTTGGTAATTTTCTCAAAAACCAGATCTTATTTATACAAATTCGGGTAGTACATTGGAGATTTTCTACCTAAAATTAAGCAGATCTGCTTTCTGCTGAAATGTACGTTTGGATTTTCTGAATTGCTTGTTAGAAAGTATTTATTTTCCGTTCTCTATGATTGTGTTTGGATGCATTAGTGAATTGAATTGTGATTATGTTCGACTTGATAAAGAGGATTGCAAAAGATAATGATTTTTCATGGCAACAATCGAATTTAGTTGTTTCTTAGGGGTCCAGCTTGAAAGTAAGGCAAAGCTATTCAGAGCTCTGGAAATTACAATTCAATTTGCTAGCTCATCCAAACAGACCCTTTATGGAGTTGGTTTCTCTTGTGAGAAGATGTGGATGGCTATTGATTTTTTCATTTCTGCGTGTTTGAGTTCTTGCGAGTGGTGCCGTAGATGCTTTATTTTAGATTTTCTGAGTGGCTGGACAGTTAATTACTTGAAATTAAAATGCTCTTAGTATGTTCTCTATCCATACTTCTCATTTTGTGTATGGACTATGTTACCCAGATATTTTCAGGTACAGACATTTGAAGTTCGAACACGATATAACGTGGATGCATTACCTATTTTGAAGTATTGGGGTATCATTTTATTTTTTTCCAGAGAAAATCGGATGGCTAGGATATTTTATTTTATTTTTTCCTTCTACCTTTTGTACATTAAATAACCAAGATTTATAGTATTGTCCGAAACCAGAAATCAGTATGTATCACTTGATGGGTACTGGTTGTATTTACAAATATGGCTGTATCAGCTCGTATCGACCCAATTCGGTACACCAAAACTGATTTTCAGTCCTTCGCTGTAACTGCTTTTGGATTAGGTTTGTTCTGTACATTTCAGGATTGGATGAAGTAAATCGGTAGATTCCTACTTATTTATGGCTGATTCTTTTTCTTCTGACTGATGTCTTGGGTTTCTGGTAAATTTGCAGGGCTGAAAGAGAGGATAGAGGTTCTGATATGTCAGTTACTTGAACGGTTTCAGATATTGATATGATATGGGGTATTCCGTTCTATGTCAAAAGCTATGTCAAATGGAAAACAGGAGATTGGTTATGGTGATGAGTATATTAGCCACTGTTGTTTTAGTTTTCCAGTCTTTCACGCTTCCGTATGGAAATGCTTTTTCATCTATCTTTCCTGCTGTTAAGGTAACGACACTGGTAAAAAGAAGCTTCACGAGCGAAAATTCTTCGCACAGATCTACAAGGATCAGTGAGCTTCCCCAGTCAAGCAACTTGATAAACTCAACTGATTCAGCAGTTCTTGGAGTGTTAAAAATCACAGAGGTTTCTGATACTGGGGTAGAAACCTCGCAAGATAACAAGATAAGAGAAAAGGAGAGAGACTTGAGTGATGATTTTGCATTAGAGAAGGATGGAGATACGAATTATGATTTTGAATTAGATGTAGATGGAGATCCAGACGTTGAGTTTTCAGTTGAGGAACTTGTAGATGCAGGTAATGATCTCGAAGTAGAGAAGGTAATACATTCTGATAATGATTCTATGGTGGAAATTACTAGAGAACTGCAAAATGGCCTTTCTCCAGAGAAGGTTAGAAAGCCAGGTGATGGTTTTATGTCAGACATTATTATAAAATCGGATAGCACTTTGGCACTGGGGAAGGTTAGAAGCCCAGATAACGATCTTACATCCCCTCCAGTCATGTTGTCCACAATAGTTCCTGATACGGAACGTAACGTTCTGGGAAAGTTGGATGTAACTTTTAGTGATTCTGCTGTATCTGTTCCCTCCAATGTGTCTTATACGAGTAAACAAGCAACAGGAATGCTTTCCATTGGTGAAAATTCAGGGCTATTGCAAGGTGGTTTGGCCACTTTGAAGGCTATTTCTAAAATCTCTAGTATTCCTATCGTGAAGCAAGGGAAACCACCAATTACAATATCTGTGATGAACAGTATATTGCAACAAAATCGTGTTTCTTCTCGTTCAATGGTATGGATCTGGACATTGAAAGTTCTATTGAACAAAGAAGAGCTTGTGAGCTACATGTCTCTGTGAAGACTCATCCCGACCCTTTTCTTTTTGTGTTTGCAGAGAACACGATGGTCTTCTGCTCGTGACAAGGAACTTTTGTCCTTAATGAGACAGATTGAGAATGCTCCTATTGTGAAGAATGATCATGAACTTTATGGCCCAGTTTTTCGGAATGTCTCCATGTTTAAAAGGTGATACTATCAAAAAGCTTGTGGTTAAGACTATTTACAACATGTGCAATACTTTAGTTAGTCATTTTATTGTTAGATTTTCCATCCATGCAAATTTCTTATAACTATCCATCAGTTTGCACACAGATTCCTATGATAATCAATGGTCAATATCGGTTTTGAGTACCATGTAAGCCTAAGAAGGATTCCTGTTGGACTTGGCAAGATGAATTCATAGTATCATGTTGAGTTGCAATCTTGCAGCAAAATTTCACTTCTCAAACAACTAAGTCTTCTGGATATTGAAAGATGCTTTCCACGTGAGCTTACTTTATGTAGCTTTAGATAAGAAGATGGTAATGGCGGGAGAGGTTGGCTGGCGGTTGTGATCAAATTTGGAAGATCACCATCCACAGTGTTGCATGTATGCATTCTTGTTCTTTATGCATTTATTAAATTATCTTTAATTTTAATATTATGGGAACTCTATCTGGAAGCAATATTCTGGTTGCCCCAAGCCTAGGTAAAGTAGGTTTGATTCAGGTTGATAACCAATCCTAGAACTTTTGCCAAGCAATCATTAGAATCCCTTGCTCACAATGATTGGCAAAAGCCAACCCCTAATTGTTTGACAAAGCTATAATGATGATGATGCAGTAATCAAATTGCTTGATGTAAAACAAATAGTGGATCTATTTCTATCTTTTATTGAACCTCTTTTGTGGCTTGATAGATGAGTTTCCGAATGCTAGGACAATGGTTTTATTTATTTATTTATTTTCCGTGTTTCATGGTATGTCTAACCAACATGTTAATTAATTGATTACGATAAATTGGTTCGAATTTTATAGTTTTTAATTTTCTTTTAAAGTACCTTGACATTACATGAATGTGAAAGAGGCTGACAAATGAGCCCTCTTTTTGAATGGGTTAAAGATCACTTATTTTGGCATTTTGACCCCATCTTGTTGTGTAGGGTAGATCCTAAAAGATATGAAAGATCTCCCTCCAAGCCATGCACACATCTTCCGTTGAATATTGATTTCAACATACTTATATATGAATTATGGATTTCCTTTCTTTATGAAATTCCGTTTGGTCACTTGTATCTGTTTCTCTTCTTTTCCTGCTAGGATTGGAAACCTTGTATTTTAGGTATCCTAAAGTGTATTAGGAAGAAGAAAATAATTTGTATGTAATTGTTCGATTCTTTAGAATAATGTTAACTTCATACTCCATGATGTAAGCACAATAAATTGTTGAGAAGAAAGAGGAATCACATACAAGAATAATTCAAGACATTGCAACAGAAACACAATGCGCCAAGAGTTTACTTGATGTGGAACACTTAAATGTCTGGGAATTGCCATGGGAGCTTGCAGAAAAGACCGGAAGAAGCTGTATTATGTTAGGGAAGCATTGTAGAAAACATCTGGGAAACAGAATGAGAATCATCTGGTAAATATTTGGATATTTTTGGCCAAAATATTCATTTAACACATTACAACATTACTCTTCTGCATGGAATAGTAAAATAGATCCTTGGCATGAGGTGTTTCATATGCATCTTGGGGTATCTGATATGCATAGAGAATGTGGCTCATATTCATTTCATCGCAGTACAACATTACTCTTCTACATAGAATAGTAAAATTGGTCCTTGTTATGAGGTGTTTCGCATGCACCCTGGCAGTATCTTATATGCATGAGAATGCGACTCACCTGCATTCCTGCCTTAACGCCCATGCTGAAAATTTATGCACTTCAAAAGACATGAAACTACTTATTTTCATCTGCTCCATGTTTAATCCTGAAATTACTGCTTCAGGATCACGATCAATTTAAGTATATCGTGGCACAATTCGGGATAAGATGGATATTCAATAGAGAACGGTGGCAGCTTCACGATCAAGGCTCCATTTAGAATAGGCTGCAAATACCATTGTATCCTGTATTCCTGTTTAAATGGGGATGACTTTGAATTTGAAATTGGCTTTTGTTTGGGAAGAGTGGAATGTCATTCTGTGTTGAGTGGGAAGACCACATCAAACCGGCTTGAAATGGCAAGTCAATGTGGCAAAGAGCTGAATTGAGCACAATGCCAATTTCAACAGCCGGCCCTTCCACCGAGTGCAAATCTAATAACTTGCATGTGCAACCTAACATATGAAATGTTTTCGTGGTTCTTGCTCTTCCTTTCTGATATCATGTTGCAGTGACACGAACTGAATTTTGCGAGTCTATTTTATATGGGTGAACGAGCTGCTATGTGTTATTGAACTGCTTAGTTACCTAAACAAAAAGCAATAATTTACATCTTCCTAGACATGCTTGTTTTGTTCAATGCTTTTATAAGTGCATGTTGAAATGCATTTCACTTGTGCAAAAACTAGAAGGCATCCCATAGGATCATCAAGATGGATCCCACAAACAACATCTGATTTGATTTTCTACATTATGACACTTGCAGGAGCTATGAATTGATGGAACGCAAACTCAAGGTTTATGTATATAAGGAAGGAGAAAAACCCATATTCCATAAGCCATTACTTAGAGGAATTTATGCATCTGAGGGATGGTTTATGAAACTGATGGAGGGAAACAAGCAGTTTGTCGTGAATCAACCCCGGAAAGCCCACCTGTTTTACTTGCCTTTTAGTGCGCGTATTCTACGGACTACTTTGTATAAACCTGAATTACGCAGTCGGAGTAACCTGGTAGAATATTTGAAGGACTATGTGGACAAGATTGCTGCAAAATATCCTTTTTGGAACAAAACTGGCGGTGCAGATCACTTTCTTGCCGCTTGCCATGACTGGGTATGCTTCCATTGCCTTTTGGAAATAATTTGCAAGAGTAGTTTGTAAATTTGTCCTTTTCAATCACTACAGATGCATTTATATGTACCTAGAAGGGCAAGTGGCACGGATATATTTAAGAGCGGGTGGTTATTTGTTCTGTTGTGCATTTGGGGGTAGTGTGGAAAACAGAATCACATTATGTGCACACTAGTTTCCTCCTTTTCAGCCCAAATGAATATTGAAAATAGAGCTTTGCTCAGTCCACACCATGTATGAGACAGCTCATGTACGCATCCATCTGCCAGCATGGCGCGTAGGTAAGATATCCTATCCATTCATCAGAGGGTTTCCACCATTTAGATGCTCTTGGCCAAGAATCAGGTCGGTCCACTATTTGTTACAGTTTATGAATCAACTGCATGGCTGAAAAAACTTGGGTGATGTTTTTTGTTTAACATCCAACTTCATCGAACATTATGCCCACCTGATAACTGACCATAATTATTTTTGGATAGAAAATCCTGAAGTCAGATTCACGTAATGGACAACTTGGATATTGACCTGTTGGCCACGCACATGTGGTGGCATGAGGGTAGCATTCCTTGAACACGTGTGTGGGCTTAGCGAAGCTCTTGAAAATGTTTCATGTTGGAATTGTAGCAGTCTGGATATTTGTTTCAGCAGAAAAGATACCAGCCTGACCAACTTTAGAGCATCCAAATGCAGCCTATAGCTCCACCAAAGTATGGTAATTTGTCCAAGTGAAACATTAAGGACAATAAAATGTGTTTTTCCAGATGGAATAATAGTTAGATTTTATTTTATTTTATTTATTTATTTATTTAATTTTTTGTGGTGAATTCAGTTGTAGTTTGAATTAGTGGTTTTTGCTTGCTAAACCATATTGAAGAGGTATATTTCAGTCTGGGATTTTCAATAGATTTCGGTTTCAGTGTGTACAAGTAGACCCAGTTCATTGGTCCAAGCCATTGATATGATGGGTCCCACTGTGGATGGTCCGTGCACAAGTCCCCCAGATAGGAATATCCAAGTCATTAAATATTTGGCATTTTTGTGGCTGAGAATGAACTGTTGCTGTGTCCTATTTCTCAACCTTCTATTGCTGTGCATTTTTTCGAGGGTTAGGATTTTCCCATGTGGGAGTGTTTATTGGTTGACGGAACATCCAAAGTGGGTCCAATCATATCAAGAGACTGGATCCCTGAAACATGGGGCCCACTTGTACAAACTGAAACACCAATTGAGCTGGGACTGTATACTCACCATTTTGAGATTCTGATAAACCACACCTTTTCAGGCACCATATGAAACCCGAAACCATATGAAGCATTCGATCAGAGCCCTCTGCAATGCTGATGCTTCCAAAGACTTCAAATTAGGCAAAGATGTGTCTCTTCCTGTCACAAATGTTCGTTCTGGGCAGAATCCTCTCAGAGACCTGGGAGGCAAACCAGCTTCTAAGAGGACGACTCTTGCCTTCTACGCTGGAAACATGCATGGGAGGCTCCGTCCAATCCTACTTCAGTACTGGGAAAACAAAGACCCCGACATGAAAATCTTGGGCCCAATGCCTCATGGGGTTGATAGTAAGATGATTTACATCGAGCACATGAAGAATAGCAAGTACTGCATCTGCCCGAAAGGGTATGAAGTCCATACCCCGCGAGTAGTTGAGGCCATCTTCCATGAATGTGTTCCTGTGATCTTATCTGATAATTACGTGCCTCCCTTCTTTGAGGTTTTGGATTGGGAAGCATTTGCAGTATTTGTAGCAGAGAAAGATATTCCGATATTGAAGGACATACTCCTTTCAATCCCTGAGGAGAGGTACCTGACAATGCAGATGAGGGTGAAGAAAGTGCAACAGCACTTTCTGTGGCACAAGAAGCCTGTGAAGTATGACATCTTTCACATGATTCTTCATTCAATTTGGCTCAACAGATTGCATCAGATACGAATCAGATGAGGGTGTAAAAGGTTTCGGATTTCGGGTATTTGGGAAAGATGCAAGAAATGCAGTCTAAGAGCATCAGACAGGAATTATAGCAGCCTGCTCATCAATGACCCCATCTGTTTTCTGAAATGCTGCATTCTGTACATGTGGGGTCCACAGCTCAGTGATCCAAGCCATCAAATGCAGGTTTTCTGTATTGGAAGATTCCATATGTTCATTGTGGTGGCCTGCAAATGGATGACAAGGGGAATTAAAAAAAAAAACAAAAACAAAAAAAAAAAACCACATGTTGAAGGGACAGATGTTCTGATGCAGGAGATTTCTGTATCATCTACATGCAGAGTGAGAGCCTTCAAATCAACTGTTCAGATCAGCGGACTGTAGGCCATACATGTGTGAATCCTGTGCATTAGCATCCTGTTGACAATTAGTTTTCTGTAGCAGACAATGGGTTTTCATTGCAGGGGTTTTTCCTTCTGTAGTACAGAAAATCTGCTTTCTGTAGACATAATACTAAGGTAGAAAAGCAGAAAGGAGAAGAAGGAAACAGAGATAGGAGGAGATGCTGAAGTTAGAAATGTCAGGAAAGTAATAATCTCTTCTTCATGCCAGGATATTTGAATCATCAATCTGAACCGTGTATTTTGTTTGCTCAACTTCTCAGTGCCAGTGTAAAACTCTTGTTTGGGCCCTGAGAGTGGATTAGATGGGCCCCAGCCTCACCCAAGATTAAGCAGCCCTTTCCGTGGGGGCCACCTTGACGTACCATAGGACACAGTGATGATTGACCATTTAAAACTTCATGTGGGTCCAACCATTTGCATGGTATGGATGTCCTGGACAGGTTGCATGTAGCTATAGTCCTCCGCATGTGTAAAATTGTTCAGTGATCCTTAATCTAAAGTCTAAACCTGTGCTCTGATCTGAAAAGCCACCGATGGATAGATCTAACACTTTTTATCTTGCGTTTTGGAAAATCCCAACCCTTGAAATCGTTGACCTACAGAAAAGGATACAACTGTTCGTTTAAGATTTGTCAATGTAATTTTAAAGCTATATTCCAACGAGTGGGGACCATGATTTGCAAAGTATGATTGCATGCCACATATTTTCCATCTGTTTAAAAGTGAGGTCGTGGTTCATTAATCCAACCAAATAGTTGCTGTTATAACATTCGCTGAAATTCTCTTGCAATGGCAGATCCTAGCCATCAATCTGGGGCCTATCTTCAGTTGAATTCGAACCGTCCCTGAAGTTTATTTCTTAAACATCTATTTGCTGGCTACTTTCTTAAAGATCTATTTTCTGGCTACCAACTGAAAGGTTAAGCTTTTCCCATCTAGGAGATTCTGGTGCAGGGGTGTTAAAGTCCTTGATATACATTGATACACCATTCTCTAATAGCTCGAGATTTTAGAGTAATTGTTTGTTTGACATGGTATTAGAGAGGAAAGTCCTGTGAATAACAAATATACTTCCTTAATATATTCTCCCATGGGAGATCTAAATCAATATATTCTCCCATGGGAGATCTAAATCATTGATTTAGTAGGGTTTGGGGCCACCGTTTATGTTCCTTAGCCAAAACTCAGACTATTCTGTTGACATCATTTGGGCCATGCATGTATGAAAAAAGAGACTCTTGAGTGCAACGAGTTGGATGTCCAGCCAACTTAAATTCTATTGATTAATTAATGCCTTAAATAAGCACGGTGAGTTATTTCATGCCTTAGAAAAAGGGTCGGTCGCTCAGGTAGGCCCCACCATGGTGTTTATTGAAATCCACAACCATCAAGTGCATCACCCCATGTTATGCGAAGGGCCAAAAATCAATATGATCCGTGATTTAGGTGGACCACACAATGGGCAACACTCACCATCCAAACTAATTTTCTTTGTGTGGTCCACTTGAATCGTGGATGAGCCTGGCCTCAGGACCAAGTTTTGATATGACATTTAATAATTGGAGTGGATTTCATATAATCATCACCATAGGCTTGTAAAAATCAAAGGGATATCTCTCTCCTATTTGTTCACTTGGTGTGGCCAACTTTAATATTTTGTTGATGAGCCTAATATAGGATTACACATCTAATGGTTAAAGTAGATCTCACATACACGTTGAGCCCGTAAAAAAATAAAAGGTAGAGCCCGTAAAAAAATAAAAGGTGGGTGTCCTCTCTCGAACCGAGAAGAAATCAATATCTTCTCCAAAAATGCATTTACCGGCCCATGTCATAACATCCGAAGTATTAAGTGAATTTCACATTTAGACCTTCCAATAGGTTGGCCCCACCACGAGAATCTCTGGTATAATGGCTAGTCTTATCTACAAAGTAAGTGGGCCACAATACTTAAAACATCATCCATGTAAATAACCAAATACAAGTATGAGATGTTGGGTAAGTTTTCTAAAATGCTATTGGCATAACGGGGCAAACCCATTAGATGGTTGGATGTTGTAAACACAAAGATTGGAAGTAATCTATTGGTTGGACCTTAACTCATAGTCTAACATGTTGGACTTGGACTTGAGGCTTTCTGATGAGGTGGGCCGTTGATTTTTTATTAGCTCACTGTTGATGTCTATGTGAGATCCACTCTACTCATTAGATGTATAATCCTATGTTGGGCCACGGACAAATAAAAATAAATCAAACTAACTTACTATTCAACAATCCAAACAGTTGGGAGAGAGATGCCCACCTTTAGTTCTTACAGGATTCATTGTAATGATTATATAAAATCCACTCCAATCATTAGATGCCACACCAAAACTCTTGTTTAGTCCACATGAATCACAAATCAGGCTGACTTTTTACCTCTTGGCCTAATTTGGGGTGACACATCTAGTGGTATTGGTGAATTTTATATAAAGATCAACCGAACCACCGACCACTTTTTCATTTTAAATAACTAAACGCGGGTATTGTATCCTACACCCTCTCTAGATGGGAACGAGCAGAAGCTTTGAGTGGCCACCATGATGTATGGGTTTTATCTTCAATGTCCATCCATTTTTCTGTATCATTTTAGGATATTAGCTGAAAACTATAGTAGATCCCAGACAGAGATACGCTATACAATGGGGGATTACACTCTTATCATTTGAAAACTTCCTAGGGCCATGGAAGTTTTGGATCGAGCTTATATTTGTGTTTTCTCTTCATCTATGTTTATATAACTTTATGGATAAGTTGAATAGAAAATAAACATCAGAGTCGGCTTTAGAAAAGTTTCAATGGTGAGAATCATTATCACCGCTGCTTCTTGTGGTGTGGTCCACTTGAGCGTTGGATCTGCCTAAATTTAGATCTTATTTCATAAAATGCCACAGGAAAAATGTATGGAGGGTGTGGATAATACCCATACATCACGATGGCCACTCGAAGCTCCTGCCCGCTCCCAGTTGGAAATGGGCGAGGGTAGGACGCAATCCGCGTCCGAAATAACTTCCTTTCCCTGCTAATTATTTATAGTAATTAATTAATCATGTGCTTATTATCTATTATCTATGGACATTAATTAATCACTAGAATATAAGCTCGTGGGAAACTCCAACCGGTTCCACTCGAGAGTCTCTGGAAAAAAAATGAGAAGGTATCATGTCCAACAAGCTGGACTGCAAACGTAAGGTCCATCCAGTGGATAACTTCTAATTGTTAGGTGCATGAGAAATCCAGCCATTCTAATAGCTTGGCCTAACTATAAGGATCAGCTAATTCAAAATTCTGTACTATATACTCATTAAATGTACCACGCCATGCAAATGATCTTTATCCATTGATAAATAGTAAAATAAAAATGTGGTTAACCTGATGAATGGACACGGGAGATTTTTAAATAAGATGATCTTCATGAGGGTAATAATGTATTGGACGGGTTGGATTTCACACAAACATGAAAGGTTAGAAGTGGACCATTGCACATAGTGCAACCGGTTGTATTTACGACCTTCTCATTAAAAAATTGCCACATTGAAACGGATGACGAGATCCACCTTTCTCTCCACGTGCTAACGTTTGGCACTTTGGAATTCATAATTTTAAAAATCTATAGAGACATTTTTGTAGTCTTTGTAACAACACTGGTAGAATACATCACCAGCAATTGTGAAATCTGATTATTTGCAGCTGCAACTGGAGCTGGAATCAGCAAACGAATGGTCGCCAGTTCTAAAAATCTCTCAATCATGGATATATAGGAAGCCCACAGGCCACAGGTATTTTATTTATTTTTTAAATAAATATTAAAAATTGCATTCTCTCTCTCTCTCTCTCTCTCCTCTCTCTCTCTCTCTCTCTCTCTCTGTATTTCCATCCCAAGAGTCGTTTGGATGCCTGTAATTGTGGGTGAGAAGCGACTTACGGGTAACTTGAGGCCCGTTTGGATGATAAATTACTTTACATAAATTACTTATGACTCAGGTATCTTATCTTGGTTTCTAGATAATTATGTTTTTAAAATATGCGTTGTTGAAACACCCAGTATGGTAATGCCATGACTGTGGGCCCACCTTGATGTATGTGTTATATATTCACTCTCTCCATCGTTTTTGCCAGCGAAAAAAATGAACTAATTCAAATCTCAGGTGGACCACACCACAGGAAACAATGGTGATTGAATGCCCACCATTAAAAACTTTCTAGGGCCCACCGTGATGTTTATTTTCCATCCAAGCTGTTGATAAGGTCACATAGATTGGGATGAACGGAAAATACAAATATCAGCTTGATCGAAAACTTTTGTTGCCCCCGAGAAGTTTTTAACGGTGGGTGGTCTATCACCATGTTTCCTATGGTGCGGTCCACTTGAGACTTGGATGTCCAAAAAAGAGTTGGCAAAACAGATGGACGGCATGGATTTATAGAAAATACATCAAGGTGGGCCCACGGTCACACCACGTTATTACCCTATTCAAAATCTTGATTTTGACGGGCCAAATTCCGGCCATTGACAGTCCTATCTCTCGTCTCGCCAGACCCTGATTGCAGGGTGAACCCAAAAGCACGTACCTAGGGCCCACTGTGATGTTTCTTAGAAATCCATCCTATCCATCCATTTCACCTGGTCCACTTTTGTTTTGAATCTGTCTCAATTTTGGGCTAACCTCCTAACATGGGCCTGTTTGGGAGTGAGGATTTGGAACCCCTTGGATTTGGAATCCTTTTGTTGTGTTTGGCACCTGCATTCAAACTCGCCTGTAATCCAAAAGTAGTTATGCATAGTATATTTATAGGGGTTTGAATTTAATTATTAAATCAACTTTAATACCTCTAATTAGTGTATGTATGTAACGTTTGTCACAATGGTTGTAATAAGCTGGTCTAAATATATACTTTGGCTGAAAATGATGAAATTCCAAGTTTTGGATCGACCACAAGCACAGGATCACATCCGAGTGACTAATCAATGATTTTTAACCAGTGATTTACATGGACAATGTTTGGACGACACATATTATCCTATTAAAGTAATTATAGTGATGCAATTGATAATCTAATTGTTTTGGGATATCTTCAGTGGGCTGTAGATTAGTAGCATAATAACACACATGTTACACATACAACTCTTGGAAAAGGATTTTAAATGTAATTCAAGCTTCCACCTTGGATTTCAAACCCCCTCTTTGAGGGGATTTAAAATCCCCTGGATTTTACTTTACGGTGCCAAATGTATGGGGGGATTTGAAATCCCCAGGAATAACCTCAATCCCTCAAATCCATGGTGCCAAACAACCCAGTTATGTAGGTAGGGCCCACTGTGATGCATGTTGATAAATCCACCCCGTCCACCCGTTTTTCCAGCTTATGTTAATGGATGGGCCCAAAATTGAGGCATGTCCAAATCTTAAGTGGGTGGCATTGAAGGAAACAATGGAGATTGAATGACCACCACTGAATTCTTATAGAGGCCTACCGTGCTGATTATATGCCATCCAAAACTGGTCATAAGTTAATTCCCACCCATTAGATCATACGAAGAAAACGGTGGACAGGGTGGATATTTCAAAAAATCAATATGGGCAACATGACTATTTCAACAGTGGGGGTTCAATACCACTGTTTCAAGTGGTGTGGCTCACTTTAATGTTGGATTTGCTTCATATTTAGGTCCACAAGCTAAAATGAGATGGTGAAAATGATGGGCAAGGTGGATTTCTCAAAAACATTCACAGTGGGACACCCCTTTTTTCGAGCTCCTCCATGGTGAGGGTTCAATAACACTGTTTTAAGCTGTGTGGCTCACTTAAGTTTTGAATCTTCATTATATTTGGTCCTATTGATTAAAATGAGCTGTAAAAAAAATGGTGGACAGGGTGGATTTCTCGGAAACATCATAGTGGATCACATGACAATGAGCACTGTTTCAATAGTGGGCCTTTAATACCACTGTTGCAAGTCATGTGGCCCACTTGAGTGTTGGATCTAACTCATATTTGGACCTACCCCCTAAAATGAGCTGAACAAAATGGCTGACATGATGGATTTTTATAGAACATTTCGAAGTGGATCTCCCAACATGGCAGAGATAGAGATCCCATCCATTCATCACGTGGAGCACATTACTCAGTACTCACAGTATCAGTCCGGTAAGTTACTTTTTAGAAGTTGATTTTTTATTATTATTATTTTTTTTATATAAAGGAAATAAGTTTTTTTTTTTTTTTTTTTGTTAGCTTGTTAGTAAAAGCCGCTGTCAGTTGACACTTCACTATTAGCCACCCCACTAGGGATCGATACCAAGACCTCAGTGTTGAAACAAGGTATCTTTCACTAAGCCTACCACTTGACTTATGGATCAGGGTGTATAAAGGAAATAAGTTACTTAGTCTAATAAGCTACTTATTTAAGTTTAATTATGAATCTAACTTAACTAGAAAAGTAACTTATTACATAAGTTACATGAGTTCAAAAGGCAACTTATTTTATTGTATCCAAATGGGCCCTTATAGGTGGTGTTTTGGGGAGGAATTCACCTATAAGTCACTTACAAGCAAAACTGGCAGGAAACTTGGGCTGGGGGTGAGAAATCACTTACCCAATGAGCTCTCCCTCCCTCCCTCTGCAGTTGGTTGGGGCGGTAGGGCTATGTCTTTTTTTTTTTTTTTTTTCGGTCTGTTTTTACAATTGAATCGGCCCCAATTCAGTGAGGCTATGAAGATGGGCCCATGTAACATACATCCTTGCCGTCCATTAGATTTGCCGACTCATTTTAGGAATGGGCCCAAGAAGGAAGCATATCCAAAGTCCAGGTGTGCCACGCCATAGGAAACAATGTTGATTGAACAGCACCATTAAAAACTTCCTAGGGCCAACCGTAATGTTTATTTGCCATCCAACCTGTTGATAAGGTCACGTAGACCTTGATGAAAGGAAAACACAAATATCAGCTTGATCCAAAAGGAGGGTATGAAAATCCATTAAGAAAGGCTCTACCTTGATATTTTAGTCTCTTGTTAGTGATTTTCTAAAAAATCGGCCCATATTTATCAATGCTTTAAATAGCGAATAGCATATAGCATGTAGCGTAACGTTCACCCCTCTGAAGCGTGAGGCATAAGCTATATGCTAGTACTAGATTTTAAATCAAGGTTGTAATTGATTGCATCAATTCATGATATTTTGCACCAAATGAGACTGATTAATAATGAAATTTAACAAAATTTCATGATTTTGGTGCAACCAAACACAACCTAAGTAATATGAATAGCAATGATTGAGTATAAATGTAAAAAAGAGCAACGAAGCTGATTTAATATTGTTACTTGTATTACTTTACTAAAAGCATTGACAAAATTAACTAATTTTCATTGAAAATATAAAAATGTAACAAATCATTGAAATATTAATTGATTTTAATGTTCTAGTGAAAAATAATTTATAATGTTGAGATATGGAGTGTGTAGCATAGCCTATGTAGCACGTAGCATATGCAAATTATCATGTAGTGTAGGCTACTGGGGACTTGAGCTATTTTCATGAGCCAGCATCAAAGCTGAGCTACACTACGATAGCTTAAGCTACATGCTACATAGTGTAGCTATTAAAATTCTGTTATTTATTCTGTTTAGTACATGGATATTTTCTGCTTGAAATTAAGCCATGCTGTTTTTGAAAACAAAGAGAAAACAATCCTCCTTTGGTTTTCTTGTATTTGAGACAACCCTAAAGGGTTGAATATATAGAGATCTACAATCATCTATACAAAGTAAATGATAAAAACAGAATCATCTATCTATACATGGAAATTAGCTATATAAGGCATGTGGCCTGTCTAACATGGAAATTAGCTATACAAGGCATGTTTTCTGTCTAACATCCCCCATCAAACTGATGCTGGTCATTGACAAGTAACAATTTGCCAACTAGAAATGAGTGACGTGCAGAAGTGAGAATGTTTGCAATCTGATCATAGGATGCGACATGTGGAAGAGAAAGAAGCCCAGACTGAAACTTCTCTCGAATGAAGTGACAGTCAACCTCAATATGTTTGTCCGTTCATGAAAAACAGGGTTAGAGGCAATCTGAATGGCACTGAGATTATCTATATGGAGTAGAGTAGGATTCTGTAGATGAACGCCTAAGTCGGAAAGAAGTCCATGTAACCAGACAAGCTCACTACAAGCAGCTGACATCGCTTGATACTCTACTTCCGTGCTTGATTTGGAAACAATGGCTTGCTTCATACACTTCCAAGAGATGAGAGAAGAGCCGAGAAAAACACAATAGCCAGTTGTAGATCTTCGTGTGAGAGCGCAACCGGCCCAGTCAACATCCGAATAAGCACGAAGATCCAGAGTTGTCGTGGAGGAGAAGAACAGTGATCGATCCAGAGTTCCACGTAGGTACCGTAGGATGCGCAACACCGCAGTTATATGAAGAGTCCGAGGAGCAGATACAAACTGGCTGACTACTTGGACAGTGAAGGCAATATCAGGGCGAGTCATTGTTAACTAAACCAGACTCCCAACCAAACGGCGGTATAATGTAGGCTGCGCAAAGTGATCACCATCGTCACGACCATATTGAACGTTAAGTTCTAAGGGAGTTTAAACTGTCTTATGATCTGTCAATGTGGCCAAGACGAGAAGATCCTTGGTATATTTATGCCGGCTGACCAGGATCCCACGTTTAGAACGTGAAAATTCAAGCCCAAGAAAGTATGTCAGATGGCCGAGGTCCTTCATCTTGAAGGATGATTTCAGAACCTCCTTTAATTCCGAGATGCCAGTAGCATCGCTACCAGTCAGGAGTAGGTCGTCAACATATACGAGAACAATGACAATTCCGCGATCACTGGTGTGTAAAAATAAGGATGGGTCATGACCACTTTGAGTAAAGCCAGCACCCGTAACAACATCGTGAAAGCGTTGGAACCATACTCGAGGTGCTTGTTTGAGGCCGTACAAAGCTTTCTTTAGGCGACATACCTTTTTGGCAGGGATTAAAGAGCCAGGAGGAGGTCTCCATGAAGAAAAACATTTTTCACATCCATTTGAGCGAGTGGCCAAAAACGAACGGATGATATTGCCAGAAGAGTACGGACAATTTTTATCTTGGCCACAAGAGCGAATGTCTCATCATAATCAATTCCGTGTTCCTGTTTGTATCCTTGAGCGACAAGCTAAGCCTTATATCGATTCAATGATCCGTCAAACTTGAGCTTTAAAGAATAAACCATTTACTATCAATTAATTGTTGGTCAGTGGGTCGATTGACAATGTCCCACGTATGGTTATCATCCAATGCTTCAAGTTCTTTTGCCATAGCCTTCTTCCAACAATCATGAGTGGCTGCTTGAGGGTATGAAGTAGGAATATATATAGTATCCAGAGTAGTATTCATGGCAGACATAGAGTATATCAAGCAATCAGGTTGTCGATGTACATGAGCGGAACGACGTATCAAGGTGGGTTCTAGATCGGCAACAGGTGCAGTAGGGAGAGGAATAGGTGGTGGATCTGTACGTGGTCTTCGTGAGTAAACTTGTAATGGACGAGAGAGTGTACTCGAGGCAAAAGGAATGTCAGGAAAAATGGTAGACCAGGAGAGTTTGGTGCGTGCGGAGGAGGAACAGATGAATGAAAGATAATATGCTCAAGCAAAACAACATGTCGTGACACCCGAACACGACGAGAGACCGGATCATAGTATCGAAAACCCTTCTGAGTTTTTCCAAATCCCAAGTACATACATTTGACTGATTTTGGGGAGAGTTTGTTACGTTCTCGTGATGCCAGGTGAACATAACATACACAACCAAAAACACGAAATGTAAAATATGTAGGGAGTAAACCGGTGAGAACAAAGTAGGGAGATTTATTGTTCAAAACTTTGGTTGAAATCTGGTTAATCAAGTAGACTGAATGCATCATAGCTTCCACCAGAAAGAACGAGGAACACTCATAGCCGTCAGCAGGGTGTTGGCAGTTTGAACAATATGGCGATTTTTTTGTTCAGCCACCCCGTTTTGTTGTGGAGTATCAAAACAAGTGGTTTGATGAATAATCTCATGACCCTGAAGATATGTATAAAAATTTGTGGAGAGATACTCTCCCCTGGAGTCAGAGTGGAGAGTTTGAATTTTTACCCAAAATTGAGTGTCCACCATAGAGTGAAATATCTTGAATTTTTCAAAAACCTGTGACTTAGAGTGCAAAAAGTAAATCTAGGTGTAACGTGTGAAATCATCAATGAATATAACATAGTATCGTAGTTCAGAGAGTGACATAATTGGTGAAGGACCCCAGACGTCCGTATGCACTAACTCAAACATATATGATGATTCGTAGTACTTAGAGGAAAGGATACACTTACTTTTTGAAAGACAACAGGAAGAACAAGAATAATCCAAATTACTTTTTTATTAGAGAAATATTCCCTAACATGCCAGAAGAAAATAACCGAATCAATCGATCTGAATGTGGATGACCCAGGCGAAAGTGCCGGAGTTTCCACATTTTATTTGCCGAACAAATATCTGAGGAAGAAGGAGAAAAGAAACAACGAGCCGGAGTGACAGATGGGTCAAAGTCTAGCACTTACAGACGACCATGCCGCCTACCCCTCCTAAGTACCTTCCTCGTTGCCAGATCCTGTATAAAACAACAGGTTAGAAGAAATATGACTAAGCAGTTATTGGATGTAAGTTGACCAACAGAAATTAAATTTGAGGAGAGTTTAGGGACATGAAACACATCACGAAGGGTGAATTGGCGATGGGCAGAAGGAGAGAAAATCAATGAACCAACGGACTGAATAGGTAGTCTAGTGCCATCCGCAGTAGAAATAGCCTGATTGCCAGTGTAGGGACGAATGTCGCGAAGATGTGATACGTCACTAGTCATATGATTGGAAGCACCAGAATCGAAGAACCATGTAGAAGATGAGGATATACCTAACATACCGGCAGTAGAAAGGGCTTACACGATCTGCTGGAGCATCGCAAGAGTCAAATGTGAGGAAAGTCATTCAACAGAAATAGTAGATGCAGTATCACTAACAGAAGTAGCAGAAAGAGTACGACTACGGCCACGACCTCGACCACCACGTCCCTAGCCGAAAGAGGATGCATATGCATGTGAATGGCAGTCCTGAATACCATGACCAGTCTGTCGACAATAAGCGCACCAATCTTTGCACTGAGCGATGACATGCCCCACTTTGTTGCAGCCGCAACAAGTTAAAGGAGTGCAACTACGGTTTGGTGTAGAGGTGGATACAACAAGTACCAGATTAGATGGTCCCGAAGGTGGGGAAGTGGGAGAGAGAACTTTCAGTTGTTGTTCCTCAGCTAATAAATCATTAATAATTGAATTCAATGAAGGAGTTGGGCTACGGTTCAGGAAAGCAGCCCTACAATGCTCAAATTCCAGACATAGCTTCATAAGAAACTGTCGAACTTGCACACTATCGCGCATTGTTTGAAATATCTTAAAGTCATGAAGAAATTCTAGATCCATCATAGCCATCTTTGTCCAAATTGCAACAATTGTAGAGTAGAATGTTTGAATACTTTTATCACCCTGAGTAAGGTGAACTAGATCTTGTTCCAGGCAGTATAACCGAGCCGCATTAATCTGTTGATAAATTGTCTGGAGATTCCCCCACATTGCCTTAACAGTGCGGTGTGGCATGAGGCCAATAGCAATTCACTGATCGACCGAATCGAGAATCCAGGTAATAATCCGTCCATTTTTTTAATTTCCCACTCAGCTATTTTGTCGGCATCTGTGGAAGTGGGGACAGTAACTGATCCATCAATTAGTCCCCACAAACCACGACTCTTGATGAAACTCTGAAAGTGGATGGCCCATAGATTGTAGTTGGTACCATTGAAACCACAACGTGGGTCCTCTGTACTGGAGGAGTCTTTGTCCATAGATCTGAAGTGATGTAAACTACGCCAAGGAAGGATATACCTGGCAGCAAAAGAGCTGGTCGTAGCAACAACAATAGCAGAAGATCCGGTTGCAGCAACAGTACCAGCAGCAACAACAGAAGATCTGGACGCAGCAACAACAACAGGAAAGGGGTTAGGGTTGGTCGGATGGGGTGGTTGACGCAACAGGGGTGGTCGGACGGGGGCTGGGTGACACAGCAGGGGTGCAGGGGGTGGTGCCGGTGAAGCAGCAGGGGCGCAGGGGGCCGGAACAGGATTTGCTGACGCAGGAGGGGCCGGATCTGTCAGGAGGTGGTGCCGGTGATGAAGGAGGTGCCGGATTAGGATGTGCAGCTGAAGATGGTGGAGCAAAGTTGGATTGCTGGAGATCGGAATAGCTCTGATACCATGAAAGCGAAGAAAAGACAATCCTCCTTTGGTTTTCTTGTATTTGAGACAACCCTAAAGGGTTGAATATATAGAGATCTGCAATCTTCTATATAAAGTAAATGATAAAAACAGAATCATCTATCTATATATGGAAATTAGCTATACAAGGCATGTGGCCTGTCTAACATGGAAATTAGCTATACAAGGCATGTTTCCTGTCTAACAGTTTTCTCTTGAAATGGGAAGCAGATTGCGTACTGAGTAACTCAGTACGGTAAGCGTATTGTGTAAACTCCGTGGGCCCCAGTGTCATTTATGCATTAATCCACTGCATCCATCTCTTTTAACACATAATTTTAGGGCTTTAACCCAAAAATGGATTATATCCAAACCTCAAATGGACCACACCACCGGAAACAGTGTGAATTGAACATCCGCCGTTGAAATATTCTCGGGGACAACAGAAGTTTTAGATCAAGCTGATATTTGTGTTTTCCCTTCATCCATGTCTTTCTGATATTATGAACAGGTTGGATGACAAATAAACATCACTGGGGCCCTTAGAAAGTTTTCAACGGTTGAAATCAATACTTCCACTTTTTCCAGTAGTATGGTCCACTTGTGGTTTGTATATGCATCAATTTTGGGTTGAACCCATAAAATGATCTGGAAATATGAATGGACGGCGTGGATAAACCACATGCATTCGCAGTGGGCCCAATTGAGTTTACTCAGTACGATAAGAGCGTACTGAGTAACTCAGTACGCAATCCAATTTCCCTGAAATGTAACTTTTCTCATCCCATGTATGGATTTTCTGAATAACTTGTTAGAAATTATTTATTTTCCTTTCTCTATTGTTTTGGATGCACATGTGAATTTTGAATGTGTTCATCTTGGTAAAAGAGGAAATTGCAAAAGATAATGGTTTTTCTCAGCATCCGTTGAATGCAGTTTTGTTTCTTTGGGTCCAGCTTGAAAGTAAGGCAATGCAATTCAGAGCTCAGGAAATTGCAATTCAATTTGGTGGGTCAACCATATGGACCCTTACAGAGTTGGTTTCTCTAGTGAGGTGTGAATGGAAATTGGTTTTTTCATTTCTGTGTTTGTGTTCTCGAGAGTGGTGCTGTAGATGCTTTATTTTAGAATTTCTGAATGGGTGGATGGTTAATTACTTGAAATTAAAATGCTCGGTCTATTCTCTATCCATACTTCTCATTTTTTGTATGGACTATGCTACCAGATATTTCCAGACATTTGAAGTTTGAACGCGATATAACATGGATGCATTAATTATTTTGAAGTATTGGGGTATCATGTTTTTCAGAGAAAATTGGATGGCTAGGAATTTTTTTTTCCTATTTTTAAATGTTAAATAACCAAGGTTTAAAATATTGTCTGGAACCAGAAACCAGTACAATATGTAGTGCCTGATTTGTACTGGCTTCATTCATAAAAAAATACAGCTGTATCAGCTCATATCAACCCAATTTGGTACGCCAAGATCAACTTTCAGTCCTCTGTAAATGCTTTTGGATTAGGTTTGTTCAGTACTTTTCAGGATTGGATGAAGTAAATCTGTAGATTCCTACTTATTTATGGCTGATTCTTTTTCTTCTTCTGACTGATGTCTTGGGCTTCTGGTAAATTTGCAGGGCTGAAAGAGAGAATAGATGTTCTGATATGTCAGTTGAAAAGTTTCAGATATTGATATGATATGGGGTATTCTGTTCTATATCGAAAGTTATGTCAAATGGAAAACAGGAGATTGGTTATGGTGATATGTATATTAGCCACTGCTGTTTTAGCTTTCCAGTCTTTCATGCTTCCACATGGAAATGCCTTTTCGTCCATCTTTCCTGCTGTTAAGGTAACGGTACTTATGAAAAGAAGCTTCATGAGTGAAAATTCTTCACACAGATCTACAAGGGTCAGTGAATTTCCCCAGTCAAGCAACTTGATAAACTCAACTGATCTATCACTAGTTCTTGGAGTGTTAAAAATCACAAAGGCTTCTGATACTGGGGTAGGAACATCGGAAGATAACAAGATAAGAGAAAAGGAGAGAGACTCAAATCATGATTTTGCATTGGAGAAGGATGGAGATACAAATTATGATTTTGAGTTAGATGCAGGTAATGATTTCAAAGTAGAGAAGGTAATTCATCCCGATAATGATTCTATGGTGGAAATTGCTAGCGAAATGCAAAATGTTGTTTCTCCAGAGAAGGTTAGAAAGCCAGGTGATGGTTCTGTGTCGTACGTTATGATAAAATCAGATAGCATTTCAGCGCTGGAGAAGGTTAGAAGCCTGGATAATGATCTTATATCCCCTCCAGTCTCGCTGTCGACAATTGTTTCTGATATGGAACATACTGTTCTGGGAAAATTGGATACAACTTTTAGTAATTCTGCTGCATCTGTTGCCTCCAATGTGTCTTTTACGAGTAAACAAACAACAGGAATGCTTTCCACTGGTGAAAGTTCAGGGATATTGCAAAGTGGTTCGGCTACTTTGAATGATATTTCTACAATCTCTAGTATTCCTATCATGAAGAAGGGGAAACAACCAATTACAATATCTGAGATGAACAGTGTATTGCTACAAAACCGTGTTTCTTCCCGTTCAATGGTATGGAACTGTACATTGAAAATTCCTTTGAACAAAGAAGAATTTGTGAGCTACATGTCTCTGTGAAGACTCATCCCGACCCTTTCTTTTTGTCTTTGCAGAAACCACAATGGTCTTCCACTTGTGACATGGAACTTTTGTCCTCAAGGACACAAATTGAGAATGCTCCTATTGTGGAGAATGATCATGAACTTTATGGCCCAGTTTTCCGGAACTTCTCCATGTTTAAAAGGTAATTTACTATCAGAACGTTCGTGGTTAAGTCAATTTACAACGTGCGATACTTTAATTAGTCATATTGTGGTTAGGTTCTCCATCCATGAAAATTTCTCATAACTTTTCATCATTTTGCACACTGACTACTATGATAATCGATTGTCTATATCGGTTTTGGGTATCATGTAAGCCTAAGAATGATTCCTGTTGGACTTGGCAAGATGAATTGATTGAATCATGTCGAGTTGCAATCTTGCAGCAAAATTTCACTTGTCAAACGACCAAGGCTTCTGGATATTGAAAGATGCTTTCCATGTGAGCTTTATGTGGCTTTAGATAAGAAGATAGTAACGATGGGAGAGGTTGGCTGGAAGCTGTGATCAAATTTGGAAGATCATCTGCCTCATGGGATATGCGGTTTCACCATCCACACATTGTTGCATGTATGCATTCTTTTTCTTTATGATTTATTAATTATCTTTCGTTTTAATTCTAGTGTGGGAACCCATCTGGAAGAAATATCCCAGACGGTCCCAAGCCCTGGTAAGGTAGGATTGATTCAGGTGGGAAACTGATCATAGAACTTTTCCCAAGCAATCAATTAGAATCCCTTTCTCACAATACTTGGCAAAACAGGATTGACACAGCCAAGCCCTAATTGTTGGACAAGGCTGTGATGATGATGATGCAGTAATCAAATTGCTTGATGTAAAACAGATAGTGGATATATTTCTATCTTCTGTTAAATCTCTTTCATGGCTTGATAGATAATTTTTTTAAATGCTAGGACAATGGTTTCCCCGCCCCCCCCCCCCCCCTTGTTTCATAGTATGGTTAACCAATATATTAACTATATGATTACGATAAATCGGATCCAATTTTATAGTTTTTCTACTGTACCTCTGCATTACATGACTGTGAAGGAGGTTGACAAATCAGCCCTCTTTTTGTAAGGGCTAAAGATAACTTGTTTTGGCATTTTGACGGATCCTGAAAATACGAAAGATCTCCCTCTAAGCCATGCACAGCTTCCATTGAATACTGATTTCCAGTTTTCCACATAATTCTATATGTAATATGGAATTCTGTTCTTTTTGTAACTATATGGAATTCAATTTGCTCACTTCTAATTTTGTTTCTCTCTCTTTTCCTGCTAGGATTGTATCCTAAATTTTATTATTAAGAAGGAAATAATTTGTATGTAATTGTTTGATTCTTTAGAATGTTCACTTCATACTTCCTGATGTAAAAACATAAGCAAGTGTTGAGTAGAAAGAGGAATCACATGCAAGGATAATTGAAGACATTGCAACGAAAACGCAATGCCCCATGAGTTTACTTGATGTGGAACACCTGAAGTGTCTGGGAATTGCCATGGGATTTTACAGAGAAGACTCGAAGAAGCTGTATTATGTTAGGTAAACACTATAGAAAACATCTGGGGAACAGAATGAGGATCAACTGGTACATCATTACTCTTCTATGTGGAATAGTAAAATGGGTCCTTGTATGAGGTGTTTCATAAACACCCTGGCAGTATCTGATATGCATAGAGAATGCAACTCACCTGCATACCTGCCTTAACGCCCATACTGATGCACTGCAAAAGACATGAAACCATGTGTATTTTCATCCGCTCCACGTTTAATTCTGAAATTACGACTTTGGGATTGAGATTGATTTAAATATATCATGGCAGTATTCAGGATAAAACAGATATTCAATAGAGGATGGTGGCAGCTCCATGATTAAGGCTCCATTTGGAATAGGCTGAAAATGCCATTGTATCCTGTATTCCTGTTTAAACGGGTCCGACTTTGAATTTGAAATTTGCTTTTGTTTGTGAAGAGTGGAATGTCATTCCGTGCTGAGTGGAATGGGAAGATCCCATCAAATGGGCTTGAAATGGCAAGTCAATGTGGCAGAGAGCCAAATTGAGCACAACGGCAATTTCAATAACTAGCCATTCCACTCAATGCAAATATAGTAACTTGCATGCGCAGCCTAACATATGAAAATTTTTCGTGGTTCTTTTTATTCCTTTCTGATATCATGTTGCAGCGACGCAAACTGAATTTTGCGAGTATTTTATATGGGTCGTACTGCTATGTGTTATTTAACTGCTTAGCTACTTAAACAAAGAGCAATAATTTCCATCCTCCTAGACATGCTTATTCTATTCAATGCTTTTATAAGTTCATGTCAAAATGCATTTCACTTGTGCTAAAACCAAAAGGTACCCCATAGGATCATCAAGATGGCTCCCACGAACAACATCTGATTTGATTTTCTACATTTTCACACTTACAGGAGCTATGAGTTGATGGAGCGCAAACTCAAGGTTTATGTATATGAGGAAGGAGAAAAACCCATATTCCATACGCCATTTCTTAGAGGAATTTATGCATCCGAGGGATGGTTTATGAAACTGATGGAGGGAAACAAGCAGTTTGTTGTGAATCAACCCTGGAAAGCCCACCTGTTTTATTTGCCTTTTAGTTCACGTATTCTACGGACAATCTTGCATAAACCTGAATTGCACAGTCGGAAGAACCTGATAGAATATTTGAAGGACTATGTGGATGATATTGCTGCAAAATATCCTTTTTGGAACAGAACTGGCGGCGCAGATCACTTTCTTGTTGCTTGCCATGATTGGGTATGCTTCCTTGCCTTTTGGAAATAATTTGCAAGAGTAGTTTGTAAATTTCAGCATCTAAAGTAGTCCTTTTTAATCACTACATATGCATTTATATGTACCTAAAATGGCAAGTGGCATGGATATTAAGAGCAGGTGGTTATCCATTCTGTTGTGGATTTTGAGTAGTGTGGAAAACAAAACCTCATTATGTGGACACTAGTTTCCACCTATTCAGCCCAAAATGAATATTGAAGATGGAGCTTTGTTCAGTCCACACCATGTATAAGGCAGCTCATGTTTGCATCCATGTGCCAGCATGGTACATTGATAAGCAATCTATCCATTCATCAGAGGGTTTCGACCATTTAGATGCTCTGGAAAGAATAAGGTCGTTCCACCACTCAGTACAGTTTTTTTTTATAGCATTAGATCCATGTGATGGACAACTTGGATATTGTACATGTCGGCCACACTGGCACATGTGGTGGCATATAGGTAGCATTCCTTGTGTGTGGGCTCAGCGAAGCTCTTGAAAATGTTTCATGTTGGACTTGAAGCAGTCTGGAAATTTGTTTGAGCAGAAAAGATAGCAGCCTGACCGACTTTTAGAGCATCCAAATGCAGCCTATTGCTCCACCAAAGTGTGGTAATTTTCCAAGTGAAACATTAAGGACATTCAAAATGGGCTTCTGCAGATGGAATTATAGCTAGTTTTTGTGGTAAATTCAGTTGTGGTTTGAATTAGTGATTTTTGCTTGGAAAACTATATTGAAGAGGTATATAAATGCTCAGTCTGGGAGATATAATTTGGTTTTCAGTGTGTTCAAGTAGGCCCAGTTCATTGGTCCAAGCCATTGATATGATGGGTCCCACTGTGGATGGTCCATGTACAAGTCCCCCAGATAGGAAGATCCTAGTCATTGAATATTTGGCATTTCTTTGGCTGAGCATGAACTGTCTCTGTCTTCTTTCACAACCTTCTATTTGCTCAGCATTTTTCTAGGTTATGATTTTCCTATGTGGGAGTTTATTGGTTGATGGAACATCCAAGCTCAACAGACTAGATCCCTGAAACATGGGGCCTACTTGTACAAACTGAAACTCCAATTGGGCTGGGACTATATACTCTCCAATATAAACTTAAAATGCATCTCAAAGTATTGCAAGTGCATTTTTTTAGAACAATCACATACACTTTCAGCAGAAATTTCAATTGAAGAAAGGTTGGAAAGTTTTGTCCTAACCCATTTGAACTGTACATAATCTAAACCATTTTGAGATTCTGATAAACCACACCTTTTCAGGCACCATATGAAACCCGAGACCATATGAATAATTCAATCAGAGCTCTCTGCAATGCTGATGTTGCCAAAGACTTCACATTAGGCAAGGATGTGTCTCTTCCTGCCACAAACATACGTTATTGGCAGAACCCTTTAAGAGACGTAGGCGGCAAACCAGCTTCTCAGAGGACGACTCTTGCCTTCTATGCTGGAACCATGCATGGGAGGTTCCGTCCAATCCTACGTCAATACTGGGAGAACAAAGACCCCGACATGAAAATCATGGGTCTGATGCCTCCTGGGGTTGATAGTGAGATGATTTACATCCAACACATGAAGAATAGCAAGTACTGCATCTGCCCGAGAGGCCATGAAGTCTACAGCCCGCGAGTAGTTGAGGCCATCTTCTATGAATGTGTTCCTGTGATCATATCCGATAATTACGTGCCTCCCTTCTTCGAGGTTTTGGATTGGGAAGCGTTCGCAGTATTTGTAGCACAGAAAGATATTCCCATATTAAAGGACATACTCCTATCAATCCCTGAGGAGAGGTACCTGACAATGCAGATGAGTGTGAAGAAAGTGCAACAGCATTTTCTGTGGCATGAGAAGCCTGTGAAATATGACATCTTTCACATGATTCTTCATTCAGTTTGGCTCAACAGATTGCATCAGATATGAATCAGATGAGGATGTAAAAGGTTTCAGAATTTTCGGGTATTTGGGATAGATGGAAGAAATGCAGTCCAAAGAGAATCAGACAGAGAGGAATTATAGCAGCCTGCTCATCAACCAACATATCTGTTTTCTGAAATGTTGCATTCTGTACATGTGGGATCCGCAGATCAGTGATCCAAGCCATCAAATGCTGGTTTTCCATATTGGAAGATCTCATCTGTTTATTATGGTGTCCTGCAAATAGATGGAAAGGGGATTTTTTTTTTTTTTTTTTTTTTTTAAAAAAAACAGCAACCATCCCCATTCAACCTGAAAAGGACCATAGGATGTTCTGATATGGGACATTTCTGTGTCATCCACATGCGGAGTGAGCGACTTCAAATCAACTGTTCAGATCAGCGGACCATAGGCCATACATGTATGAAATCATGTGCATTATCAAACAATTGACCATTAGTTCCTCTAGTAGACATAATAGGTTTGCATTGCAGGGGTTTGTCATCCTAGTACAGAAAGTCTCCTTTCTTCTGTAGACATGATACTAAGGTAGAAGAGCATAAAGGTAAACAAGAAGGAAACAAAAGAGACGGGAGATACTGAAGTTAGAAATGTGAGGAAAGTAATAGTCTCTTCTTCATGTCAGGATAATAGAAAGGTGAGACTGGGCTTGAATTTAAAAAGATGGAAGTGAAAAAACCATTTGATTTTCTTCTGTATGTATGAGGGATGTTTTATTTTTATTTTTTATTTTTTTATTTTGGCATTATAATGGGAGAGAGAAAATGGCCATATGGGGTTTCTTGCGTCTATATGGGTTTTACTTGGAGTAGTTCTATTTTGGTGAAATCCGAGGTGAAAACTGATGGGTTTTTTTTGACCCGTCTTCGACCGGTCGTGAGCCCTGCTCGACCGGTCGTGGGCTGGTGTTTGACCAGTCGTGGGTTCGAGTCGTGGTACGACTCAAAGTTCAGCGAGTTCGGACTATTTTTCTCCGCGGTCTTCGACCAGTCGTAGGTGAGTTTCGACCAGTCGTAGGTGAGCTTCGACCAGTCTTGGAATTTCCAGGACTAGTCGTAGGTAATGCGGTTTGTTCCGTGATTTTGCGCGAAACTGCGGATTTGAGTCCTTTCGCAACCGGGATGCGAAAGGGGTTGCCTAGGGTTTTCTAGGCATGGCAAGAGGGTTTCCTAAAGCTTTACAAGGGATTTGCTAAAGGGTTTAGGGCTATCAAAAGGTGAGAGAGAGAGAGAGGAAGAGAGAGAGGAAGCTTATAGAAGGGAGGTTCTGCTCGTGAAGGTTATCTACTGTACAATCTATATCTCAGTGCTTTTATGTCCTCGTAATCGGTTAGATCTCTCCGTTTTCTCTATTTCTCTTATTGTTTATCCACTCCTGCGTGAGTGAAGAAGATTGTAACATTCTACTTCATAGTGGATTGTTGATCTGGACGAAGTCCCGTGGTTTTTACCTCTTTGAGGGTTTTCCACGTAAAAATCTCGTGTGGTGTGTGATTGATGCATTGATTGTTTTCATTACTTTATTATTCATAATTCTGGTTTGTTCTCAAGGGCTAGATCCTAAGGTTTTGTGGAAGGCCCCCAACAAAAACATGAAAACATACAATTTTGATTTTCAAATCACAACAAATGCAGTGGAATTGATGTTGATGATTCCTCACTGTTCCTTGCAATCCAAAGGTGAAAAAACCATTTGATTTTCTTCTGTATGTATGAAGGATGGTTTTCTTTTTTCTCTTTTTATGATTATTATTATTATTATTATTATTATTATTATTTTGGGTATGGCATGATAATGGGAGAAAGAAAATAGCTATATGAGGTTCCTTGTATATATGGGGTTTTACTATGAGTAGTTTTATTTTGGAGAAATTTAAGGTGAGAAAATGGAAAAATGCAAATTTGATTTTCAAATCACAATAAATACAGTTGAATTGATACTAAGGATTCCTCACTGTTCCTTGCAATCCAAAGGTGAAAATGTTGTGTTGAGGATTTCTCACCATTTCAAGCAATGCAAACAATGGAAAGCGAAAATCTTGTGAAAATTAAAGAAATCTTTTACAGTGGATTCCTCCAAAACAAACAGCTCCAAATGTAATTAAGCTTGGCTGATCAGAGTTTTTTTTCTGACCATGAGCAGTCACCCCAATCAAAGGTGGGGCATACCTATTCAACGGTCCAATTCAAATAAAGGTGATCCCCACCTATCACAACAAGCATGGTTCCCTGCAACATGGTGCACAAGCAACACCATCGATCATGCCTAGGGTGTACATCGGCCGAACCGAGTGGAACTGGGCTCAACCAGGCCCAGCCTGGTCACCAGCCAAACCAGCCCGAACTCGGCCCGGTCACCGGGCCAACTTGTTCAGCCCAAACCCAGCCCGGTCAATAATCGGGCAAGTTCGGGCCGAGTTTACGCCAGTTTCGGACCCACGATTTGGACGGCCTTGATTTTTTGAATTTGCTCCATCTACTCCATGGAAGAGCTTTGGCAGGTAACTTGAACGACCTTGATTTTTGAGAAGGGCTTTTGTCATAAATTTTTGGGACTTTAATTCATCTACAAAGGGACCCACAATTTGGACGGCCTGGATTGCTGTAATTGGTTAAGGTAATTGGATAAGAATTTAGGATATATATATATATATATATATATATACCGAGTCGGGCTTGGTTGGGCCAGGTTGAGTCGAGTTTCGGGCTGAGTCGGGCTGAATTGGAACCTATTCAAACTTGGCCCGAATTTAGTTTTGAGCAGAAGAAAATGGCCGGTCAGGTCGAGCCGAGTCAAGCTTTTTCAGGATGAGTTGAGCGAGTTAATCGAGCTAGCCCAATTCGTATACAACCCTAATCATGCCTCATTTCCTTTCCCATTTCTTCTCATCTCCAACTATTTCTTGGATTGAAAAGGGAAGCTGTAGTTGAGTGAGGAATCCTACTGGAGGGTCCGAATTCTAGCAATGGAGGGTGGGACCATTTCAGCATTGCCACAAGATGATCCAGACGGTTCATCTAGAAGGTCCCAACAAAAAAAAAAGGTGGGCCATAACCTAAAATTACGCCAAACTAGTGATCTTGACAAGCTGATTGGTGGATGATTAAAATGACCCAAAAAAAAAAAAAAAGAATGGAAAAGAAAAAAGAACTATTAAAATTCAACAAACGTCTAATTAATTTAGGATAGTGCATTGGTCCAATCAATCTACTTTTGAGATTATTGACCGTCTACAGTAGACTGCATGCGTGCGAACAATCACACTCTGATGAGTATCAAATATCTCTCATTTATATCTAATCGATGCAGTAAGTGGGCCATGCCAAGATAACCCCTTGATATAAAAATAAGTCCTGTCAACTTATTTTGTGAGCCATATCAGTATGGACTGTATGTGTGCGAACCATCACACTCTGCCCAAGTATCAAATAACTCCCTCTTGTATCTAATCCATGCAATAAGTGGGCCACACCAAGATAACTACTTAGTATGTAAATAATTTCAATCTACTTATTTTGTGAGCCACATCAGTACGCCGAGTCATACCATCAGTTGTCTAATGACTTTTTCATTGTTTACTGCTTGATGAGTGTTTCATGATTTTCATACCAGGTGATCATCATGGTGTGGCCCACATTTTGCACGGATTGGATATTCTACATATTTGACATATTTTCGGGAAAGAAATGGATGTTTTGGTAGATCACATGCAGCGGCTGTATGTGATCATTTTTCTTAAATTTGTTGTCCCCACCCTTGCAATTATAACGTTGATGGGATAATAAATTTTAGAAAAGGGAGATACATTGTAAGTTTGTAACATTGTCCTTTACAAACTAGATGATGATGTGGCATTATTGTAATTCTCTGCAACGCCAAGGGCATTTCCGACCTGCTTGCCACTTCTCCTCTGCTGAAGCTGTTAAGGAAGAGAAGAAACAGTTTCAAGCTCACTGAAAGCAGCTCGTCCTTTTCCAAGAAATGGCAAGATCGAAAGCCAGAGGTAATTCTGACTAAAATCAAAACAGAAACCATTTTCTTCTCTTTTAATCTTACAAACACAAAAACCCAATATTCCAAATATCATTTTTCTCAATTTCTACCAGCTTTTTTTTTCCATCTCTTATGTCTCACTCCTCAAGTATAAAGAGGCAATTTGCTCTTTTTTTTTTTTTTTTTAAATTTTAAATTTTAAATTTTTATGTATTTTTGCACTTCCTGAAATTCCCGATATTGTACATTTCATGTTCGAATGCCATATATCTGTAATCTTTCAGGTGTAAGAGGGAGAGGAATCTGATTCTCACTGGTTTTGGGTAGTTCCTGTAATTGATCTTTTTGGTGGTATGGAGTTTTTTTCCGTTAGATGTCGAAATCTATGCAAAAATTACAGCTGGAGATTGGTTATGGTGATGGGAATTATGGCCAGTGTTGTTTTAGTATTACAGTCCTTCATTTTATTTCATGGAAGTGATTCATCGTCTCTGTTTTCTACTGTTAAGTTTCCGGTGCTTGTAATGAGAAGCTTTGGAGGTGAGGATTCTCTTCCCAAATCTATGAGGGTCGGTGAGCTTTCCCTTTTGAGCGATTCGGTAGTTCTTGGAGCAGGTAAAAACTTTGAGAGTTCTAAAATTGGGGGAGAAATTGAAGGCGGTAATGATGTGAAGGAAAAGGAGAGAAACTCGGATGACGATTTTGTGTTGGAGAAGGAAAGAGAGCCAGATGGTGATTCTCTGTTGAAGAAGGATAGAGACCCAGATGATGGTTTTGCGTTGGAGAAGGATATAAACCCAGATGATGATTTTGCACTGAAAAAGGACAGAGACCTGGACGCTGAGTTTTCAATAGAGAAGGATGAAGACCCAGATGATGATTCTGCAGTGAACGTGGATGAAGACCCAGATGATGGGTTTTTGGTTGAGAATGTTGTAGACCCAGGTCATGATTTCACGTTAGAGGTGGTCACAAACCAAGATGAGGGTTTTACACTTGAAAAGGCTGGAGACCCAGAAAATGAGTCTTCCGTAGAGAATGTTGGAAAACTGGGTGAGGATTTTGCATTATCTAATGTTGGAAAGTCGGGTTCTGTTTCCGCATTAGATACAAACGGGTCAGTACTACAAAAGCAGGATGCAAATTCGAGTGAGCTTGCTAAACCTGTTCCCTCAAATGTATCTTTTATGGACAAACAAGGGACAAAAATGCTTTCCAGAAGTGAAAATTTTGGGCCATTGCAAAGGAGTTCTGTCAGTACAAATGATAATTCTACAATAGCTTTCATTCCTATTATGAAGAAGAAGCAGGGGATTTCTTTGTTAAACATATCTGAGATGAACCGTTTATTGCTTCGGAGGCGAGTTTCTTCACATCCAATGGTATGGGTTCATAGTCGGAGATCTTGTTTGATTGGAGAGAATCTTATTACTTGAATTTGAAAATAATGAGCTGCTTTGATGTGTTCTTCACTTCTTTTTTCTTTCATAAATTCTTTTTTAATTCTCTGTTGTAGAAACCACGGTGGTCTTCTGTACGTGATCGGGAGCTTTTATCTGCAAAGAAACAGATTGAGAATGCTCCCATTTTGAAGGATGATCGCGAACTTCATGCTCCTGCTTTTCGGAATATTTCCATGTTTAAAAGGTGAGCCTATTAAAAGGTTCATGATTGAGACAATAGCTTTACTAAGTTGTGGAGAGCTTTTAACTGATGCTTCTCTAAGCTTTCTATTTGAAGCTTTGAATAAAAATAAATTAGTGATGGGAGAGGCATGCTAGTAGTTGTGAACACTTTACACCTGAAGAGTTTCAGGTGTAAACTCTGTACAAGCGTACAAGCTATCCTGTTTGGCTTTTAAGTGGTGAAGTGTTTATGGGCAAACAATTTATAAGTTTGACTAACTAGTAAAGTGTGTACAATGTATAAAGTGGGTATTCATACCAATTAGAGCTTGGAGTAGTAAATACCAGCAAAATCTTCAAATCACATAAAAAGAGCTTGGTTTTTCAGGTAGTAGGGTAGCATAAAGAGATGTACATGATAGACAGATTGGATGTATTGCACCCATCATAGTGGTCCCCACTTTGATGGTTGTCCCATCCCAACTGTTTGCTGTCGAGTGGCCCCCCAAATGATCAATTGGCCTATTTTTTGGGGTCCGTATGAAAGCATCAAGGGACACACATGATGAATGTATTGTCGACGTCACTGTGGGCCCCACAGAGCATGCATGTGCATCAAGCACCATGCTCTAATATCTATAATGTCTTTTTAGGTGTAAAGAGTTTACTTGTAATATTAGACATAGGTTTTTGCCTGGAAAAAAGGGGAGTTCTTTAACACTTTATAGGCAAATTTTGCCATCCAAACACTGACCTGTAAACCTTTCACAACTAAGGATTTCATGGGCATCCAAATGACCCCTGGAAGATCATCTACCTAGTGGAATTGGCAGCTTTGCCGTCAACTCCTTGTTGTGTGTGCATGGTGTGTGTGTTTATTATCTTCATCTTCTTCTTCTTCTTCTTCTTTTTTAAATCACTTTTTTGTCTAATTTTGAATGGCAACTGGTAGTCCTAAATTGTATTTATAAGTTAATAATTCTAATTCAATTATAAGATTCTCTTTTTTATTGCAGAAAATTACATCATCAGCCAATCACAGACAAGACTGTGATGGTCATGGTCATAAGTATGTCATCATTGTCTAAAATGAGAACTATGTGAGAATGATTCGAGGAATTGCGGTGGAAACATGGATTCCAAGAGCAAAATTGATTTGGAAGGCAGAAACTATGTGGGAAACTTCTAGAATAAGAGTTGGACATGCCGAACTATGTTTAGGAAACATTAAGGAGATGATCCGGAAATAGAACGAAAAGTTGTGGATATTTTAGAAAAGAGAACTGTTTAATCACAAATATATGGTAATGCTTCCCTTTACTTCTTGGTATGTGGTGTTTGATATAGACATGTATTATCTTGTCCCAAAACTCACAAAGATACCTACTTATAACATCTGGACAGAGTATTGGAAAGTTATGCACTTTGGGAAATTGAATTTCCAAGATTTTGTGCATATGCATATCCACCGTTTACATTCAGCCTTGAATTAACTTAAAGGGAAATTTATAGGATAGCTATAAGACCAACCATGCTTTATGGAATAGAATGTTGAGCAATTAAGGATAATATGTTCATATCATAAGGACAAGATAGGAAAGAAGATATGGCATCTTTGTCTTTTGGCTGGGATCTGGGTAATATGGCAGTAAAGGAACAATCGTTGCTTCAGGAACCATATAGGTCTTTCTTTGGAAGTCCGCAAGTAAGCAATAGAACTGGTTTCGGAATGGGTGATCAAATCCAAAATGATAGTGGCGGATCTGTTTCTTGCCAATTGGGTAGCTCTGTAGCTTTTGTTTCGTTTTTTTTTTTCCTGTATTCTTTAGGTTTTTGGCCTCTTTGAAATAAATTCATCACCGTTCAAAAAAATAATCATGAGTGTAGCTGAAATGAGGATATTGAGATGGATGCGTGGCAAGATGAGAAAGGATAGAATTAGAACTGAATGTGTTTGAGGGAACTCAGAGCAGCACTAACAGGTAATAAGATGAGGGAAAGTAGACTTGATGGTTTGTTTAGGTGCAACAAAGACCAAGAACCTTGCAGGTTAGAAGGCGTGAGTTGGTACAAGTTGAAGGCTCTAGAAGTATAAGGGGAAGACTCAAAAGGGCATTGATGGAGGTAATAAGAAAAGACTTGATGACCGATGGTCTAGCTGAAGGTATGAACCTTGATAGAGTGGTGTGGCAAAACAAGATTCATGTGGCCAGCCCCAATTAATTGGGATAAGGCTTAGATGATGACGACAACTAGTGATCTTCAAGATAATTGTAGTGGAAGCTTCATGACTAAAAAGCAAGATAAATGTTTGTAGCTTGTTGAATTAGCCTTGCCCGCTTCCCTCTCTAGTTCGATATGAGTAGCTGAACTGCCTAGTTACCTACAAGTCAAAAACTATATCTTATCCCTCTGAATACATCCTTATTTTGTTCAATTCTTTCATAAGCTATGTTGCTGAGGTGTGAGTGTTGGTGTCGGGCATGATTGCAGGCCCAGGTGTCACACTTGCATGAGCCCCAAATCTCAGGGCATGGGAACATGCTTGTACATATGTGCAGGTGGGGGACTAGCAGCGATGTGTGTTGGTGTGCATGTGTGCGTGCGGGTGCTAGTTGGATGGTAGCTCTATCGTTCAAGTAGTTGTGTGTGTGTGTGCGCGCGCGCGCGTGTGCGTGCGTGCGTGCGTGCAGGTGGTAGTTGAATGGTAGTGCTTTTGTTGAAGTATTTGTGTGTGAGACCTACTTTCTATACATACATATATAATATTTTTATATTTTATTTTAAAATTTAAACATACGTTATTAGTTTTTATTTTATTTTATTTTATTTTAAATTCTATGATTGAGCCATATTGACATGGATCTGATACCCATGAGAATGTTATGTCATATCTGACATGAGTACCTTGTGTGTTTTGAAGAATCCTGGTGTACATAACAGCATATTCAATATTGGTGACATATTCAAATTTCAAAATGTTAGAAAATGTTCAATAAAAAAGTTTATGAGTAAAATTTTTTTTGCCAGCCTAGAAATGATAATGATATTTCTTGAGAGTGCTCTCATGAACATCATTTTATTTGAAATTTTTACATATGCTTGCAGGAGCTTTGAATTGATGGAACGCATTCTCAAGGTCTACGTCTACAAGGAAGGAAAAAAACCCATCTTCCACAAGCCATTGCTCAAAGGAATTTATGCCTCTGAGGGATGGTTTATGAAACTGATGGAAGGAAACAAGCGCTATGTTGTGAAGGACCCCCGAAAAGCCCACCTGTTTTACTTGCCTTTTAGTTCACGATTGCTACAGTTTGCTTTATATGTACCCAGGTCTCACGATCATAAGAACCTAGTAGCATACTTGAAGAATTATGTGGACAAGATTGCTGTAAAATATCCCTTCTGGAACAGAACTGGTGGTGCAGATCATTTTCTTGTGGCTTGCCATGACTGGGTACGTTTCTTTCCCCTCTGAGAATCAATTTACAAGAGTTTGAATTTTGATATTGGAGACTTGATTTTCTAAATTTGATATGTTTTTAGCGTCTCTGAATTTGATGGAAGTATGGTAAGTTGCACGAGTGAAACATACAATTTAGAAAACCATCATCAACTTGTACTTCCACTATGATTCTTCTCTGACTGGTATTCAAGTTTTGAGGCTGTAGCATCTTAACCTAGCTTGGCATTTTGTCGAAATGTCTTTCTTTATATCTAAGCTTTTTGTCTGGTGTCAAAGAACAAGATGTCTTGGGAGCTCAATTTAGAGAGGTTTGTGCAGCCCACATGTGTGTAGATTTCTGCTCATCCACATGCAAGCTCACGTGTGCCATATCTGAGTTTTCTGTCAGGTGGGCCACAGTGATTAGGTCTTAAGATCAGGTTGTTTCGCTCAAGTGAAAACATTTTTTTTTTTTTTTTTTTTTTTTTCTAGCCATCCATTTTTTCTGTGCACTGACCCACTTCAAGGATGAAATAGCACTGAACTTTAGATGAGAAACCTAAACCATGTGGACCACCTGATAGAAAGCTTGGTTCTGGCACATGTGGTAGTGTATCATGCATGCTTGCATGTGAATGGGCAAGGTCTACACTCTACATGCATGTCAGTTTAACATACATCTAATCTAGAAATCACACGAGGATTGTCACTCCTGCACTAGAATAAATGATCTTATGCATGATCAAAAGGCAGCATAAGCACATTTCTCAGGAAGTACATTTGCATTTGGGTGGAAACCTTTGATTTCAAATTCTCTTTTCTTTTCTTTCTTTTCTTGTGTGTGTGTGTGTGTGTGTGTGTGTGTGTGTGGGTTTTTGAGATTATGATTAGATTCATTTGTGTGGTAAGCGTTGATTTCAAGATATCCTCCCAAGTCCTAAGACATCTTGCTTCTACTGAACCATGACAACTCTATGATGAGTGATGCTTTTGTAGGCGCCAGATGAAACAAGGCACAATATGGAGCGTTCTGTCAGAGCCCTCTGCAATGCCGATCTCTCCAAAGGCTTCAAGTTAGGCAGAGATGTGTCACTTCCGGAAACATACGTGCGTTCTGGACAAAACCCTCTTCGAGACCTCGGAGGCGAACCACCTTCCAAGAGGACAACTCTGGCGTTCTATGCTGGAAATATGCATGGTCGGCTCCGTTCAATCCTACTCAAGTACTGGGAGAACAAAGACCCCAACATGAAAATCATCGGCCCGATGCTTCCTGGGGTCGAGAGTAAGATGACATACATCCGTCACATGAAGACCAGCAAATATTGCATCTGCCCAAGGGGCCATGGAGTTAACAGCCCACGAGTGGTCGAGGCCATCTTCTATGAATGCGTCCCTGTGATCATATCTGACAACTACGTGCCTCCATTCTTTGAGGTTTTGGATTGGGAAGTGTTCGCGGTATTTGTAGCGGAGAAAGATATTCCCATGTTGAAGGACATACTCGCATCAATCCCCGAGAAGAGGTATCTGACCATGCAAACGGCAGTGAAGAAAGTACAACAGCATTTTCTATGGCACAGTAAGCCTGTGAAGTATGACATCTTTCACATGATTCTTCACTCAATTTGGTTGAATAGGTTGCATCAGATAAGAATCTGAAGAAGGAAACTATGCAGTGCTGCTGAGCCTCAGCAAAGATATGGTCCACCAAGGCATGGGATTCCTTACATGTGGGACCCATGGCTCAGTGATCTAGACAGTTGTTCTGATGGGCCAAATGATGGATGTTGGTTGCCTCAAAAGTCACCCAGCTCCATAGATTATAACTCCTTGATCATCAGCCTATTTTCCATTGGAAGTGGACCGTTGTTGTAGGTCTATGCAGGATGCTTGGGATCTTCTAATCTGGGAGATTTTTCGTGGTGTCCCTATCCGACTGATGGTGGGACATATCAGATCAACAGCCGAGATTAGTAAAGCATGGGCACCATGTGTATGGAATCAGGTTCAATGAAGGTGGGGAGACAGGCTGTCCAAAGAGAAGAGCATCATACATTTGGATTTCCTTGGCTTTGTATTATCAAACTTAAATGCTCATAGCATGCAAGCTGTTGAAAGAAGCCAAGGAAAAAGAAGAAGAGAGAATAGGCACTGTGAGACTTCTAAATGGACAGGAAAAGGAGGTAATGGATCAATATTCCCATTTTGAATAATCGTAACTTTTTCTTTGGGTATTTTTGATATCACCTATTCCATAGAAATCAGTGGAAATGGAAAAGGTTTTTCATTGATGTGACAGTTTGAGATATTTGGACAGCAAAGAAAAGGGATGCGAATTGTCTGTAACTAAGGGATGCAGGAATCTACTGTAATCCCTAACATGATCCAATGGAAAAAGTGCCATGTGCATGTGTTAGAGGTGAGGCCCATAGTGAAAAGTAAAGATTCCTCTTGGATGAAATAATGTTTCTGCCATTTTCATTGTGAGCCTCACCTCTGATAGGTGCACGTGGATCTTTTTCATCAGGTCATGTCATGATTACAGAAGATTCTTACAAGCAATTTGCATTTAAAGAAAATTTAGTGTTCCACAAAGCAATCATTGCACCTCTCTATAATTTGGGTTCTCAGCCATGAGAAATTGAGTTATTGTTTCACAAATATGAGATTTTCACTTACTAGCCAACTAAGAACCTTAAACTAGGAATCCATATTTCAGTAGTGTTTACGAAATTACCTTTATCTTTTTCCCAGGAATAAATGTAGCCAAATACATTCTATGTAAAGATGATGAGCTTATTTATTTATTATTATTATTATTTTTGGGTTAGCTTGTTAGTACACACCCATGTCAGTACACACACTCCATATTAGCCATCCCCACTAGGGATCGATACCAAGACCTAAGTGTTGAAACGAGGAATGTACAAAAATAAGTTAAAAATACCATTTCATTTTTGTTGTTGTCGTTGTTGTCACCGTCATTGATGTCATGGTTCTTCTTCTTATTGTTGTTGTTGTTGTCATCGTGGTCGTTGTTGTTGTTCTTATTATTATGATTATTGTTGTTGTTGTTGTTGTTAAGAAATCTCAGCGCTTTGTTGTAGTGTGCAAATTTGCATGTGGGACCCAAGTGGGCCCAACAAAGACCGTTGGATTGGAGGTATCTGTTTTAGATCTAGCATACCAATAATAACCATAATAGGATAATTACCATGTAATTAATGGCACACATTTTGGACTACAACAGTAAAAAACGTTTTGCCGGCCCATATTTGAATAGCTATAGTTCTCCGATCATGGAGATACTGAGCAATGTGAGATGTATGATGTCCACCTCCTATCCAATGGCTGTTGCCTGGACCTACATTTAAATTTGCATGTCGGACAAGTCCCTATGGATCAAATATATTGATATTAGGTTTCTTATAGGGAGGTGAAGTATGGTGTAATTGAAGGTATGCCCCTTGATAGAGTGGAATAGTTTGGCTTAGGCACCGTTTGGTAAACTGAAAATTAAATTCTAAAACTTAATTTATGTGCTGAAAGATTAGCAGTGTTGAATTTTAGTACTTGTACTGAAAAATGTATGCTCAATCCAAATAAAATTTTAATACTTTCCCCATTAAAGAAAGAAAAGTAGATGGATGGTATGGATCTTTTATGTTTGCCACGTGCAGTAACAGGAATGGATACTGATCGGATGATTTTAATTCATCCGAAATTGCCCATTGATATCGTACCATGGACGTGGATTGCGTCCTACCCAAATCCGTCCGGGCAGGGCTCTGTGGGGCTCACCGTGATGTAAGTGTTTTATCCACGCCGTTCATCGCTTTTCTTTTCGCAGATCATTTTAAGGAATGATCCTAAAAAATAAGAAGCTACAGGTGACCACACCAAAGGAAGCTGCAGTGATAATGACACCCACCGTTGAAACCTTTCTAAGTGCCACCGTGATGTTTTCTTTACCATATAACCTATTAATAAGGTCATGTAGACGTGGATGAAGTGAAAAACAAATATCATCTTGATCCAAAAATTCTCCAGCTCTCAAGAAGTTTTTAATGGTGGACGTTAAATCCGCACTTTGTGATCCATTTAATCCCTTTACCTGCCTCAATTTTAGCATAATATCTTAAAATGATATGAGAAAAGCGATGAACGGAATGGATAAAATAATTACATCACAGTGGGCCCCATGGAGACCTGCCTAGACGGATTACCCTCCGGACGGGGGTAGGACGCAATCCGCGTCCATTGGATTGCGTCTATTGTGTAGTCATTCATATACATTAGATTGGGGCGATATTCATGGCGACATTCTACTTTAAGTACCTTTGCCGACTTGGATTGCGTAGCCTATAACACCACCTAAATCGGTTCCAGATTTGGTTTTGATATAGCAAGGCTATGATATATGTGGACCACACCGTATGTGTTGTATCAGCATCATCCATCCATTTTTTTAAAAGATCATATAGGCGGACCACACCTTATAAAACAGTAGGAATTGAACACTAAAACTTCTTGGGACACAAAAGTTTTAGACCAAGCTGAATTTTGTATTTTTTTTTCTTACTCTAGGTTTTTGTGACCTCATGAACAGGTTGGATGGCAAATAAACATTACGGTGGCCTCTAAAATGGTTTCAATGGTGGATATCATTATCCCACTTCTTTCAGTGGTGTGATTCACTTGAGCTTTGGATCTACCTCATTTATTCGCCCATGCCTTAAAGTGACTTGGAAAAATAGATGGGCGGTGTGGATATAAATTTAACACCTTAAACATCTTAAGTTACTTTGTTACTGAAGGGCAAAGATAGAAATAAAATAAAATTTAAAGATTTTAACGCAAGATCACTTAAGCCTCACGTAAGCTTAAGATCCCTGCCCTATATAAACATACTTCATAATTTTTTTTAAAAAAAAAAAAAAAAAAAAAACACTCCATGGAAGAAATTAGGCCTGCCAACAGGCTTACCCTGTTGGGGTTCATCTTGGTCTGGATTTTCAACTGTTTGTGGTTTGGCCGTCCATACTGGCCTACGTTGGGGTTGGTCTTGGCCTGGATTTTGAGCTATTTGTGGTCTGTCCGTGGTGCCTGGCGTACTCAAAATTCAAGAGAAGTGAACTATTTGTGGTGTGTCTGTCGAGCCTGGCGTATTCAAAATTCAAGTCAAAATTCAAGAGAAGTAGAGAATGAAGAAAAGGAAAGGTTGCCATTCGATCTAGTGGTGGAGATATTAGCTTGGCTGCCCGTGAAATCACTTATTAAATTCAGGTGTGTATGTAACCAATGGCGCAATTTATTATTAGATCCAATGTTCATTAGTCTGCAAGCAGAACGATCCAAACATATATATTTTCACAGCAATGATGTAAATCTACACATCACACCATGTGGCTGTGAGAGCTTGTTAATTGTTATAAACGAGAAAGAATTTCGAAATTACGTATGCAACCCCTCGATCCACCAGACCTTTGAACTCCCGCTTCCTAAACCTCCCTTGTTCCCATCCAACGGGGTTGCATTTCTCGAAATATTATGTTTACCGGAACATAAACATATAGCGGTAGCTACCACACAGGAAAATCGATGCCTGGTAGTATTGCTGGGAACCCCCAAATCATCTTGGAAGGATATTGGGTTCGTTCCAAATCACTGTGGCGGAACTAGATTTTATTCACCCATCAAAGTATATAGTGTCCTATACTGGGTCTTCACTAATAATTCGACTGGGGATGTGAATGTGGTGTCTTTGGATTCGGTGTCTGAGAATTTCAACATCAACATAGCTCCTAGTGGTCTTTCAAGATTCGCAGTGGACAACTATCCGATGTGGTGGGAAGGGTGTTTTGCTCTTGTTCGCATTGTTGAGAAGAAAATGATGGTGTGGATCTTGAGAGATGTTAAGAATGATATTTGGGAAAAGGAGATTGTTTGGTTGACAAGCTTGAATATTGAGTTAGGCGGTGAAAACTTCCTTCCTTTCTCTAAGAAAAGGGGCAGTCGATGGATTACGTTCCTCAAATATCCACCAGAGGAATACTATTATTACCATATCGTCACAAACAGGTCTCTCCATGAATGTAATGCGGAAGCTAATCAGAATTCTTACAAGCCTAGCCTTGTTTCTTGCGATGGAATTTGGAGGCATGATGGGCCTATGCCGGACTGGTTCCTACCACTTTTATCCAAGTTGGAGCTTTAAGTTTCAGTGGCGCGTTTGTCAAGCCCTTCAAATCAGCGTATATGAATTGAAACCTACATTAAGTGGGATTATGTTCTCTACTTTCTTTCATCTTGCTGATGGAAACCTATATTAACTGGGATTCCGTAATCTACTAATGTTTTATTTCCGCTTGCTAATGGTTCTTGAAATCAGAACTATTAAACTTCAATTAATACATTTGATAATTAGAAAAAGTGTTTTGCAAAATCTCTTTAATTACTAGCTCTCTACAATTTCATTATTGATTGAACTCATGTTCTTTTAATTTCATGAACTTATGTGATGCTTTTAATTTCTTGAAATTTGTGCAATTCTTTCTACCTTTGGGATGACTAATTTGAATTATAATTGTCAGTGGAATAGCTGAATTTTGGTTACCTTTATAAGGTTCATATTATGGGCCATGCTATCAAACTCAATCAACGGCTAACAATCTGATCCAGTTGAATAAATGGGCAATCAGAAAAAGTCCAGTAGCCTATATTCATTCATAATCAGAATCCGGATCCTTTGTTTGCCACAAGCTAAAAAACATGCTTGTTCCAATCTAATTGAGTCACATCATTACACAATGCTGACAGAAATTTTCCGTTTATGGCAAGCAGAGAATCTGAATTTATTTAACAAACATGCATGCAGTGCTAACAGGCAAGAGGATCCGAATTTATTCAACAAGCATGTGTGCTATTCTGAATTTTCTTTTTTTTAGTTGGGATGTTCAAGATGCACTATGAATGACCTTATCTCCGACAGGTATTATACACATATGAATTCAACACGTGGTTTGCTCCTCCCATATCACGTCCCACTTTGATGCTTTCCTCTGCCTTACCTTAGGGCCCACCTTAATGTAGGTGTTTTATATCCACGCCGGCAATCCCTTTTTCCAGATCATTTTAGGGGCATGAGCCAGAATTGATGCAGATCCAAATCTCAGGTGGACCATGCCATCAGAAACAGTTGTGATTAAATGCCCCGCCATTAAAAACCTACTACGGGCCAATGTTTTCTTGCCATCCAACCTGTTAATTAGGTCAATCCAAAACTTTTGCAACCCACGAGAAGTTTTTGATGGTCAACCATCACCATTTTCTATGAAATGGTCGTCCTTGGATTTGGATCTGTTTTATTTTTAGGATCATGCATTAAAATAATGTGGCAAAATGGATGGACAACATGGATATAGAATACATACATTAAGGTAGGCCCAGGTAAGGGCCGCACCTAATCTTCTGGTGCCACAATAAGCTACGGCCAGTTACCTAGAGGTACTGGTGCCAACGTAAGCTACCGCAAGTACATGATGCATTCACGACATCTTACCCGTTCATCAAATGCATTGCCACCATATGTAACATGTTACGCATGTTGCCCAAAAATTAGCCCAAAGGAAACTCAGGTGGGCCACAAAAGAGGGGACAAATTGAGATGGCATGCCCATCATTGATTTGTGTTGGGCGAAACATGTTGTGTTTACATAATCCAAGTCATCAAGACCTTTCATCTATTACTATTAGAGTTGTACAAGAGTTGAACCGAGTCGAGCTTGGCAGCTTGAACTTGACTCAGCTCGGTCCTCTAGCCTGTCTTGCTAGCTCGGCTCTGTTTGGTTAGCAGCTAGGGCCAGTTTGAGCCGGGTTCGAGCATGTTTGGTATTTTCTCAAACAGGTAGAATGCATTTTCAAATTCTAACAGAATGTAAAACAGTAACAATTAATGCATCCATTCCTTCCTCGCCAACACTTTATTGAGTCATTTCATCAAATACTCGGCGAGCAGCATTCATATTAAAATAACCAAGTCATCGAGCTGATTTGATCCGAGTCGGTTTGAGTTGAGGTTCGATCCGAGTCGAGTTGAGCCCGGGCAAGCTCAAACTCAGCTCAAAATTTTTACAAGCTACAAAAACCAGCTCGACTCAATCCGAATCCAATTTCAAGCTAAGGTGAGTCAGGCTTTTCCGAGTCGAATTGAGCGAGTTGATCAAGCTAACTCGACTTGTGCACAACTCTAATTAATATACAAAGGGTCCATCTCAAGTAGGCCTTAGTCAAAATCAAGGGTGGACTTACCCTCCCACTTTGTTCCTTTGATTGGGCTGATTTTCAGGCAGTGGGGTTAACCTAAGGGGATGCATAGGATCTGGCCTATCATTGGAGTGCACTTAATAAGTAATTAACTAGGTTTGCAAGGCTTGTTTGTTAACACTGAATTTTTGTAGTGATGGGAGTCTTTTTTTGTTGAAATTTTTCCATGTTCTCTGTGATTATTATTATTATTAAATCCAAAAGAGAGATTTTCTCCCTTACATTATACGCAACCCAACTTTTAACATTAGGCACTTATCTAAGCCACCATGATGTATGTGTTTCATCCATTTTTAAAGATTATTTTAGGGCTTGATACCAAAATTGAGAGGAATATAGATCTCAGGTGGACCACACCACAGGAAAACAATAGTGATTGGATATCCACCATTAAAATTCTCCTAAGGCCCAATGTACCGTTTATTTGACATCATGGAAAAAAAAATAAAGATCAGCTTGATCCAAAACTTTTATGGCCCCCAAAAAGTTTTTAATGGTCAACGTTCATTCAACACTGTTTTTCCTGTAATGTGGTCCACTTGAGATTGGAATATACCTCATTTTTAGTCTCATGCCCTAAAATGATCTAAAAATATAGATGGACAGCATGGATGAAACGCATACATCATGATGGGGCCCACATAGCACCGACCACTAGCCATTGGCCGGTGGCAGGGGAGTAGCCGATCTGTTTCTGCGGATGCGGACAGGTTGGTTGAGTAGCAGCGAGACTCCTAACTGAAGCGACGTCACCAAGTTATGTAGGCCCATCATGATGTATGTTTTGTATCCACGCCGTCCATCCATTTGGAACTATAATTTTAGGTAAATATCCGAAGAATGAGTCAAATCCAAAGCTCCAGTGGACCTCACGAGAAAATGGTGGGGAGAATGACGCCCACCATTAAAAACTTACATAGGCCATAAAAGTTTTTGATCAAGCTGATATTTGTTTTTTTAATTCTTTCATGTCTGTGTTAACTTGGGAACAGGTTGGATTTCAAATAAAAATCACGGTGAGCCTTAGGAAGGTTTCAACTGTAGGCATCAATCTCCCTGCAGTTTTTTTGTGGTGGGTCAACTACATATTTTGGATCTACCTCATTCTTTAACTCATACCCTAAAATTAAATCTCCAAATAGATGAACGGTGTAGATGTTTTTAACTCATGCTTTAAAATTAAATCTCCAAATTGATGAACGGTGTAGATAAAGCACATACATCATAGTGGGGCCACATACATCAGCCGACATAACTTGGTGACATCACTTACGAATCTCGCTATGCAACCTGCCAGTAGCTAATCCGCGTCCCAGTGGTAGTTGCATCTGCCAGGACAGAACATTTACACGAGATCCAAACCGTTGATCAGACGCCATTCCACAAAAATCAGTTCATCCTAAATCAGCTGATATAAAAACTACCCAAAAAAAAGGAATGGCCACAAAGGTTGACCTAACATTCGCTTCCAACAAACTTGCTACGGTGCATCCCGAGGTAGTGCGCGTGGACCGTATACCTTGGATCTAAGGTTCTATTTCAGTGATCTAAACCGTTTATGTGATGGGCCTTATGGTGGATGAGAGAATTAACCAAAGAGAAGATTTGAGAATTTCAACCATTTGATCATTCAACTCTTCTCCTTTGAATAGGCATCGTGACCTTTAACGGTTGTTGTTTGGTCGGCTGACTGGATTTCTCAATCTTGTAGTTTTTTTTTTTTTTTTTGGTATTATCCATTGGCAGTAAACCCATCATACGAATGGTTAGGATCATTGATACATGAAACTACATCCGATGGATGTAAAAAAGGAATAAAGAAAAAAAAAGTAAGCGAGTCGAGATGTATTATAAAACAAAGAAATTATAACAAAGCTCTTCAACAGCGAACGCGGATTGCGTCCTGCACCCGCTGGACAGATTACCGTACAGGAAGATCTGTGGAGGGGCCAGCGTGATGAATCTATTTATCCACGCCGTCCATCCCTTTTCTTAAATAATTTTAAAGTAGAAGACAAAAAAATAAGTTAAATCCAACTTTCAACTGAACCACGCCAATTTGGTCACTTGGGTTGCATTGGACGCAAGCATTAAATGCGAGTTGGTCATCTTTGTTACGGTGCACTGGGGCGTTGGTTTTCCTCATTCATCCGAGGAAAAGGATGGACGGCGTGGATGAACAGATACAGTGGGCCCCTCCGTAGATCTGCCTAGATGGTCCGTCCAGCGGGCAGGATGCAATCTGCGTTCGTCGACGTCACCAAGTTCTGTGGGTCCCATCACGTGGAATGTCCAAACCATCTGTCCATTTGGTGAGCTAATGGTAAGAATTCAGCCGAAAAAAACGACAAATCCAAAGATCAAGTGGACCATACGGTAAATAGTAGCATGGGATTGAATGTCTACCGTTAAAATCCTTTCGAGGGTAATAGAAGTTTTGTATCAATATTATCTAAATTTAGAAATTTGACACCTATTCTCAATCCAATAAAATTTTAATAATTTCTTTTATGTTTGCTACGTGCAGTAACAGGAATTGATACTAATTGGATGATTTTAATTCATCCGTAATAACCCATTGATATTTTACCCTAACCAATTTAGTTTTAGTCATTCATTTGATAATCAGAAATTGAATTGTTAGATCTCTGGATGACTTTGATTTTAATGCTATAATCAATTTACAATGGATGTCGTGTATATACAACACATACATTAGATTGGGCCGATATTCATGGCAACGTTCTGCTTCAACCTTTGCCGACTTGAAGTGCGTAGCGTATGACACCACCTAAATCGTTTCCAGACTACCGCAGTGTTGGTTTTTGATATAGTAAAGCTCTGATATATGTGTTATATCAGCACCATCCATCCATTTTTTTTAGATCATGTAGGCGGACCACACTGTATATGTGTTATATCAGCATCATCCATCCAATTTTTTAGTTCATATAGGTGGACCACACAGTAGAAAACAGTAGGAATTGAACACTAAAACTTCCTGGGCCATAAAAGTTTTAGCTGATTTTTGTGACCTTATGAACAGGTTGGATGACAAATAAACATTATGGTGACCCATAAAAAGGTTTCAATGGTGGATGTCATTTTCTCACTTCTTTTAGTGGTGTGATTCACTTGAGCTTTGGATCTGTCTCATTTTTTCACGCATGCCTTGAAGTGACCTGGAAAAATAGATGGAGGGTGTGGATATAAATTTACCACCTTGAACATCGTAAGTTTTTTTTTTTAACACACGCACACACAACCCCGGCCCCCACACACCTACGGTACCATCGTAAGTAACATCGTAAGTTACTTTGCTACTCAAAAGGGCAAAGATAAATGAAATAAAATAAAATCACACAAGATCACTTAAGCCTCACGTAAGCTTAAGATCCCTACCCTATATAAACATACGTCATATATTATTATTTTTTTATAAAAAAAGAAAAGAAAAGAAAAGAAAAGAAAAAAAAAAAAAGCTTCATGGAAGAAAATAGGCCTGTCAACAGGCTTACCCTGTTGGGGTTCATCTTGGGCTGGATTTTGAACAGTTTGTGGTTTGGCCGTCCAAACTGGCCTATGTTGGGGTTGGTTTTGGCCTGGATTTTAAGCTATTTGTGGTGTGTCCGTCGAGCCTGGGGTATTCAAAATTCAAGAGAAGTGAAGTATTTGTGGTGTGTCCGTCGAGCCTGGCCTATTCAAAATTCAAGAAAAGTAGAGAAGGAAGAAAACAAAAAGTTGCCATTGCCATTCGATCTAGTGGTGGAGATATTAGCTTGGCTGCCCGTGAAATCACTTATTAAATTCAGGTGTGTATGTAACCAATGGCGCAATTTATTATTAGATCCGACCTTTATTAGTCTGCAAGCAGAACGATCCAAACATATATATTTTCACTGTGATGATGTAAATCGACAAATCACAAAATGTATCTGTAAGGGTTTGTTACTTGCCGTGAACAAGAAAGAAAAGCGAGGTTACGTATGCAACCCCTCGATCCACCAGACCTTTCAACTCCCGCCAACTAAACCTCCCTTGTTCCCATCCAACCGCGTTACCTATCTCAACATATCATGTGTACCGGAACATAAAGTGGTAGCTACCACACATGAAAATCGATGCCTGGTAGTAGTGGTGGGAACCCCCACTTCATCTTGGAAGGATCTTGGGTTCATTCCAAATCACTGTGGTGGAACTAGATTTTATCCAGCACTTAATGTAAACAGTGTCCTACACTGGGTTTTCACTAATAATTCGACCGGTGATGTCGACGTGGTATCTTTGGAGGTCTTTCAAGATTCACAGTGGAAAACTATCCCATCTGTTGGGAAGGGTATTTTGCTGTTTGTCGCATTATAGGTAAGAAAATGGTATTATGGATCTTGAGAGACGTCAAGAAGCAGATTTGGAACAAGGAGATTATTTGGTTGACAAACTTGAATGTTGAGGTGGGCGGTGAAAATTTCCGTCCTTTCAATAAGTATAAGGACGATGGATGGATTGCCTTCCTCAAAAATCCACCAAAGGAATACTATTTTTACCATATCGTCACAAACAGGACTCTCCCTATGAGTAGTGTGGAATCTAGCCGGATTTCTTACATGCCTAGCCTTGTTTCATGCAATGAAATGTCGGGGCATGATGGGCCTATGCCGGATTGCTTCCTATCAATTTTATCCAAGTTCGGCGGGGTTTCTCAAGCCTTTCGATTCATATGACCTACGTTAAGTAGGATTCTCTTCTATACTTTCTTTCATCTTGCTAATGAAACCTACATTAAGTGGGATTCTGTTATCTACTTTCTTTCTGATTGCTAATGTTAACTATTAAAATCCAACTAATACATTTGATACTTGGAAAAGTGTTTTGCAAAATCTCATTGCTGGCTCTCTACAATTTCATTACTGATTGAACTGTTCTTTTATTTTTATGAATTTATGTGGTGATTTTAATTTCTTGGAATTTGTGCAATTCTCTCTACGTTTGGGATAATTAGATATTTGAATTATAATTGTTAGTGAAATAACTGAATTTTGGTTGCCTTTATAGAGTTCATATTATAGGAGGCGCTATCAAACTCAATCAACGGCTAACAATCTGATCCAGTAGAATAAATTGTAGGATCAATGTGCCATCAGAAAAAAGGTCTAATAGCCTATTTTCAACAAACACGTGTGCTATTTTGATTTTTGATAGCTGGGATGTTCAAGATGTAGTAGGAATGGCCGTATGAGATTTGGGTCTGACTCATTTTTTGGATCATGCAACAAAATAGTTTGAAAAAATAGATGGACGGCGTGGATAGGACATATACATCATCATTGGTCAGCACTGTCAGTAGCCACCTAGCTACTTACGCAGTCAGTTCGCAATATCCGTCCGTCCCGTACCCAATCTGCGCCCAGGTGATGTTGTGTACGCTACGCAATCCGAGTCTCGCGTCCTACCCCCGCCCGGAACCCGGACGGTAATTCCGGGCAGTGATCTGTGGAGCCAACGTGATTTAAGTGTTTTATCCACCCCGTTTATTGTTTTTATAAGATCATTTGATGGTATAATCCAAAAAATGAGTCAGGTCTAAAGCTTAAATGTAGCACAAAGTGGGGATTAAACTTATACCATTAAAACGTCCTGGGAGCTGGAGAAGTTTCGTATAAAGCCGATATATATATATATATATATATATATATATATATATATATATATATATATATATATATATATATTCGCTTCATCTTCGCCTACATGACACATGACCTATGACCTTATGAATAACCTTATCAATAGGTTGAATAGAAAAAAACATCACGGCGGCCCTTAGAAAGGTTTCAATGGTGCGTGTTATTATCACTGCAGCTTCCTTTGGTGTGGTCTACTTGAGCTGTGGACCTACTTCATTTTTAGGACCACATCTTAAAATTATATGAGAAAAGCGATGAACGGCATGGATAAAATGCTTACATCACGGTGGACCCCACATATCCCTGCCCGGACAGATTACCCTACGGGCGGGGGTAGGACGCAATCAGCGTTCCGGACTAGGTGGCTTCGGTGGCTCCCCGGATCCACCGGGTGGGGTGGATTCCCGACTGTGGGGCCCATCTTAATGTATACGCCTTACATCAACAGCGTTCATCCTTTTTGACAGCTCATTCTATTGTAAGATTCCAAAAATGAAGTAGATCTAAATCCGGACTACACAACTGGGAACAATGGTGTTGGCCATTAAAAACTTCGCATCGGCCACAAATTTTTTAGATCAAGCTGAAATCTGTGTAGTCCCTTCATCCATATCTTTTTGATCTTATCAACTGGTTGGATGAAAAATAAACATTCCAGCTGCCTTCAAGAAGTTTTTAATGAGTGATATTCAATCACTTGAGATCTTCAATTTTGGAATCAAACATAGAATAAGCTATCAAAGATGGACGTCGTCTATGTAAGTCAAATACATCACTGTGGGCTCCATAGTCGGGATCCAAAGCTTTCCTGAAGCTAGGTGGGCCCTCCATGATGTTTGTGAGAAATCAATCCACTCCGTCCATCCGTTTTTTCAGATCATTTAAGACATAAGACAAAAAAAAATTGAAGTGGATCGAAAGCTGAAGTAGGCCACACGAGGAGAATAAGGGGGGATTGAACGACCACCGTTGAAACAATCGTATGGTCACTAAAGTTTTGAATCGGGCTAAGTATTCCGTGCTTTCGGTTCATCCTAGTGGGAATGACCCGTTATCATGCTTTCAGTTCATCCCAGTGGAAATGACCTTGTAAATGGTTTGGATAACATATAAACATCAATAAAAACCCTAAGAAAGCTTCAACGGTATGTATTTCTTTTACTACTTTTTCATTTCATTTTTGGTCTCGCTTTCTAAAATGACCTGGCAAAGTGGATAGGCAGGTCATCCGCCGTCCGACCAGCCTCCCTCAAGATAGGTTCAGGCCTTATTGTGGGGCCCACCTTGATGCATGTATTCTATATATCCACCTTGTCCATCTGTTTCTTGAGATTATTTACTATACCATAGGAAATAGTAAATTAAGTTTATATTTGTCATTTTCTATCATCAAGGTTTACGTGACCTTATCAATAGGTTGGATAGCAAATAAACATTACAATGGGCCCATTGTTTCTCTTGTTGTGCTTGAGATTTGGATATGCTTCATTGTTGGGCTGAGCAAGCTAAACTTAATTTGAATGGATGACATAAGCATACAACACATACATCAAGGTGGGCCTCACGGTGCATCAATTTGGCTGGATCCGGACTAGCAATTAATCCACATTCATTAAAGACTACTAGTTTGTCATAATGTTTAAAATAGCAGCGACTCGTCCATCATACACATTGCGCGAAATGGATATATGTTCAATTATATATGGATCATTGCCTCAACATACAAATGTCATCCAATCATTATCAATTCATATTACTACATGTGGAGCTATAAAAGACCGGGCTGCTTATGAGCTATTTGACTTTATTTGGTGGGAAAAGTATTAAAATTTTATTAGACTATTACAATAACAAGTTTCATTTTATACTTTACAAAAAATAAATGTTAAAAAAACATGACAAATTATCAATTTTGAATAGTCATGATTTATGTTTATTAAATAAGTTTTTGTGAAAAAAAAGAAGCTTATTTTCATATACCAAGACCTTATCCTCATGAAAGAAAAAGTAATTCCGTGAAGGCTATAATTGAAACATGGATTCCATGTTTAGGGTTCAATGATTATTGTGTAATCCTCCATTTTCTCATAAACATCACAGTGGCTGCAGACTGTACGGTGGGCACGGTTGATCTTGATTGTTCAGGTCCACACGCATTTCAGGTTGGTTGGGTCCATTCATGGATTGCCTGTGTCTGAAGAACCATGTTTTAGGCAATCATAACATCTGTGATCCGTGGTAGACTCCTTGGAGTTTCAACACCGGGTCAAGGGTTCGAGTACCCACGGTGGTGAAATCCCACGGTGTGCGTGTGTGGGGGTGTGTGCGCGTGTGGCGTGAGTGTGTGGGGGTGTGTGTTTAAAAAAAAAAAAAAAAAAAAAAAAAAAAAACATCTGTGATCCGTGGCTCAGAAAAAGGATGGCTACAGAAAATAAGGCACAATGATGGATGGATTAGATCATCTGATTAGTGTGATTTTTCAATATAGCCCACGAAATATGTCCTGAACATAATGGACAGTTTGGATCTATCAATTAAAGTGTCGAATTAAACAGATGCAACTTGGAGAGCATTATAACTTACAGAGGGTTTCTCCAGTAAATATGTTTGGTTAGATTACAAACCTAGTTAATTGCTTATTAAGCGCGCTCCAATGGTACCTGTACTATGGATCCCCTCAGGTTAACCCCACTGCCTGAAAATCAGCGCAATCCAAAACTCTGGTGGGCCACATAACAAGGAACAAGGTGGGTGGGTAAGCTCACCCTTGATTTTCACTAGGGCCCACTTGAGATGGGGAAAAACCAGATTTTTGTCTGACCCTTCATATATTATAGATGAAAGGTCTTGATAACTTGGATTCTGTAAACACAACATGGTGGGCCCAACGCAAATCAATGATGGGCATGCCATCTCGATTTATCCCCTCTTTCTATGGCACAGTAAGCCTGTGAAGTATGACATCTTTCACATGATTCTTCACTCAGTCTGGTTGAATAGGTTGCATCAGATAAGAATCTGAAGAAGGAAACTATGTGGTGCTGCTGAGCCTCAGCAAAGATATAGTCCACCAAGGCACGGGATTCCTTACATGTGGGACCCATGGCTCGGTGATCTAGACTGTTGATCTGATGGACCACATGATGGATGAGGGCCGTGTTGCCTCAAAAGTCACCTAGCTCCATAGATTATAACTCCTTGATCATCAGCCTATTTTCCATTGGAAGTGGACCATTATTATAGGTCTATGCAGGATGCTTAGGACCTTCTAGTCTGGGAGATTTTTCGTGGTGTCCCTATCCAACTGATGGTGTGCATATCAGATCAACAGCTGGGATCGGTAAAGCATGGGCACCATGTGTATAGAATCAGGTTCAATGAAGATGGGAGACAGGCATGTCCAAAGAGGAGCATCATACATGTGGATTTCCTTGGCTTTGGATTATCAAACTTAAACGCTCATAGCATGCAAGCTGTAGAAAGAAGCCAAGAAAAAAGAAGAAGAGAGGATAGACACTGTGAGACTTGTAAATGGACAAGAAAGGAGGTAATGGATCAATGTTTCCATTTTGAATAATCATCACTTTTTCTTTGGTTATTTTTTGGATATCACCTATTCCATGGAAATCAGTGGAAATGGAAAAGGCAGTTGGATTGGAGGTATCTGTTTTGGATCTAGCATACCAATAATAATCATGATAGGATAATTACCATGTAATTAATTGAACGCATTATGGACTACAAGAGTAAAAGCATTTTGCCGGCCCATATTTGAATGGCTATAATTCTCCAATCAAGGAGATATTATATGTGAGATTTATGATGTCCGCATCCTATCCAATGGCTGTTGCCTGGACGCACATTTAAATTAATTCGCATGTTGGACAAGTCCCTATGGATCAAATATTTCGTCGATTTCTTTTGTTTCTTTTATTAGTTTTTCTTATAGGGAGGTGAAGTATGGTATAATATTTGAAGGTAGGCCCCTTGATAGTGTGGAATAGTTTGGCTTGAGCGTCATTTGGTAAACTGAAAATTTAGGTCTAAAACTTGATTTAAGTGTGGAAAGCTTAGAAGTGTTGACTTTTAATACTTGTAGTGAAAAATCTGTTTGGTAATTTGTCTAAGACAGGTCCTAATATCTGAAAATGAGTATTTTTTTTTTTTTTTTTTCAAAAAATCTTATTTTGTAAACACAAACAACAAATGTCTGACAATTTTTCATATTTGCCCCTATTATCTAAATTTCTATCGTTTTTGTAGAGTATACAGTGAAACTTGTTATTGCCATGCCATCAAATTTAGTACCTGTACTCACTCCAATAAAATCTTAATACTTTCCCCACCAAATAAAGCAAAGTAGATGAATGGTACGTATCTTTTATGTTTGCCACGTACAGTAACAAGAATTGATACCGATTTGATGATCTAATTCATCCGAAATAGCCCATTCATATCGTACCCTAACCAATTTAGTTTTAGTCATCCATTTGACAATCAGAAATCGAATTGTTAGATCTCTGAATGACCTTGATTTTGATGCTATAATCAATTTACAATGGGACCTATAGCTTGGACGGTCTGGACAAACATACATCCATGCAACGTGATATGTATGATAGACGACTTGCCACCATTTTAAACATTGTGACAAACTATCAAAGTAGTCTTCAATAAACATGGATTAGCTGCAACCTTGGATCCAACTAGGGTGTGACACTGCAAGGCCCAACTCAATGTATGTGTTGCATATTCATGTTGTCCATCAATTTGCCAACTCATTTCATGGCATAAAAATGAAGTAGATCCAAATCTCAAGTCATGAACCACACCGCGCGCAAGACACAATAGTGATTGATCGTTAAAACTTTTTGTGGGCTATACTTTTGAATGAAGTTGAAATTTGTGTTTTCCCTTCATTTAGGTCTGTTCTACTCTGTCAACAAGTTAGATGACACATTGACGTAGGGAAGGATGTGATGAGGTTGATCACCATGCTTCCTCAAGGGATATCTACTCCAAATCCATAGAGCTCTTTGGATTCCTCGCAGAGCTTTCTCAAATCACAAAAGTAAAAATAATTTCTAATAAATTCAAAATAACTTGATCGATATATAATAATATATTATATATATATATATATATATATATATATATATATATATATATATATATATATAACTCTTTAAATAAGGAACTCAAACGTAGAATGGAGTTTTAGACTCAAACTTCAACTCAAATGCCCTAAAAACATGAATTACTATAAATAGTAATCTTAATATTTTATAGATGACCTCTATTCCTACCAGACTTTATGCTTTTTGGCCAAAAATAGTAAGTGTCCAATTTGGCCCAACCAAGTTATTCTCTTAACTTTTCTAAGCCTTTTTTCATGTTAGGCCCGACTTCTACCACTCAAAGGATCAAAAGTTTTACTCGAACTAAAACTTATTATTTATGGTAAAAACAAAATAAATAGGACTTTTGACTGTTGATCTAATGAAATCTCGCAAATTTGACAAGTGAAACCAGCATAGTGGGGTTGGTTGGCTTAAGTAGGTTCTCCTACCCCAAAATCATATATAATATGTCAAAAAACTCATCCCAGTTCGTGAGATACGGATGTTTTAAAGTTCTAATTGATATAGCAATCTTAATTAGCTGCAACTGACAACAACATGCATATAGAGCCCATCTTAGCTATAGGTGCAAAAGTTTCTTAAAGAGGAGTGTCTGAAGAACTTCTAGGACTTTATCTCCATCCCTCTCTCTAGCTAGGACTCTCTTCCTCATCTCTTGTATTAGTTGTATTAGATACAGCTGCCTCAATATCTTCTAAAATTACATTTACATGTAATCATATATAAAAAAAAAATATAGTAGAATTCAGAATTCCTGACTGTTTCTCACATCTCGATCCAGAACTGAGTCTGATTATCGGATCAACTAGCCTACACGACTGCTGAAATATCTTGGTAATTTTTTATTTTTTTTAAAAAATTTTTTTTAATTTATAGACTTAGAGATTTTTCTTTTCGTTGTGCCTTATTTAGTGTAACAACACTAGCTCAGTCTCTCTTGCCTCATTCCTGTATTTCATACGAGGACAAAGCATCTAAAGATAGATTATCACTACATTTGAGAGAGTCATGCTCAAGGAACTTGATATTCGGTACATTAATCCAGTTGATTAGTACAAGTAGCAATAAAACCACTCACCAGAGATGGGTTAAATGCTAGTACTTTAGTATGCTTACGAGACTGTAGACATTTAAATTTTCACGATTGTATTAGGTATTATAGAGTCTAGCTTATGCAATGGACCTATTTATTTTAATTGCTATCCAAATTTCAGTGTTAGTCTAAAGACCCTAATATTTTCAATGCCTAACACTTAATATTAAGACAAGCGGGTACCACTTAATGGACGGAAGTTTACCATTAGCCCTAGTATATCGGATCTATTATAAAGTAATGAATACTAGTATAGAACCACGATCAATTAAAGCAAGCCTCAAAGGTCAAACTATATTATTACAAACAGACATGAATAAGCTAATACTGTAGTACCAAAAGCAATCACCTGGAATCAAATACAGTTACCACAAACTTGGAATTAACACAACTACAAACCCCTCCACAAGTTGACAATAGAGACTTAGAACAATAATAGAACATCTAGATGGATCTGTAGAAATTCGATTTAATCCCAGTAGACATGTCACTTTAAACATACACAATATTGACACTAGTAGAAGATCATCTTTTTCTACACCAAAAACACCGCTGTCACAACCAGATAACCTAATGCGAGTAGACGACTAGATGGTGAAATAAGGACCAATCCCACCGATGAACCAAGAATACAAGGGACAAAAACACAATCTAATATCACTCAGCCATATTATACAACACATCAAGAAGACCGAGAAACTCTATCACCAACACAGTCTCAAATGGATCCAGGCATATTCGTCTTAGAAAAAGAATTTATTATAGATCAAGAAACTATAAGTAATGAGTTTAACCAAGAATATAATAAACAATATAGAGAAAATTTTTTCAAAATATTTCCACAACAATATAAGCAAGATTATATAAAAGAATTACATGTTAAGTATTGTATACAATACAAAGAACATATTCCGTTTTTCCAATGGTTTGCTTGTTGGCGAAATAAATCTTATCCTATACAAATCAAGAATAGACAAGTAAAGTAACAACAAAAATAACTCAAGAATGGAAAACAAATGAAAACAAAACCATTACTTCCATACATCCGCCTCCTGAAGCGATTCAACTAAACATAAAAAATACTGAAATCCAGGCTACTCCTTTCAGAAGTATACAAAATAGTGATCTCATTACCCCAACTAACTATACTATTATGAAAGGAATAAAAACTATAATAGACCAAAATAATTACTCAAATCATATTTTACAAACCATCGGCGAACAAAGTAATCGACTAGAAAATAGTACAAATAAGATAGAACATTTAACTGAACAATTATATAATGTTTCCTTAGAATCTACTCCTATACAATTTTCGTCTGATATTAACAATCAAACACCCCTATTCAAACCACATGAATTTCCTAAAAATATGCAATTCGCTCTTAAAGATTCTACAGAAGAAATGCTAGAAGAAATTACAAAAAAACTAGCTAATATCTCTATCCCCGAACCAATTAACCATACTGACAAACATATCTCTCCTTTAGAACGAACTCTTCCTGATCTCGAGTGTAATAAAATTCAATATACTACCCCTTTTCCAACAACTAGAAACTATTATTCCAGACCCACTCCGGTAGATCTCCAATTTGAAGAACGCAATCAAATAACCCAGGGTTCTTATTCCAGCGGATCTATATACGAATGGAACATAGATGGAATGTCTGAATACAACATTATTAATCTAGTTCATGAAATGACCATGGTAGCTACTGTTTATAAGCGAAACCGCGGCGTTGATGATTTTACTGCTGCACAATTAATTGTTTCTGGCTTTACTGGCCAACTCAAAGGCTGGTGGGATAACTATCTAACATCACAAGACCGCGACCGCTTATTATCCACTATTAAGTTAGAAGCCACAGGACAACCTATTTTAGACCAAGGGCAACCTATCCAAGATGCAGTAAATACTCTTTTATATACTATCATTAAACATTTTGTAGGAGATCCAAATAATATTAGACAACGAACTAGTGAGATCTTAAATAACCTTCGATGTCCAACATTAGATGACTTCAGATGGTACAAAGATACTTTCATCAGTAAAGTAATGATACGACAAGATAATGTAACATGCCATATTGGAAGGAACGATTTATAGCAGGATTACCAAAACTATTTGCAGAAAACAATTAGACAGAAACTAAGACAACTCTATAATAGAAATATACCCTATGATCGAATAACATACGGCGATTTAATAGCATTTATTACTAATGAAGGACTAGTCTTATGCACAGATATTAGACTTAAAGCTAAAATGAAAAAGGACAGAAAATTAACTAAACACGAATTAGGAAATTTCTGTGAACAATTTGGATATCAAAAAATTGTAGCTCCTTCTGACAGAAAAAAGAGAGACTAAAACAACACTATTTTAGAAAGAAAAAATATAGAAAAATTCTAACAAAATATATCGGAGACAAAAGTATCAAAACCCTAAAAGAACAATATACAAAAATAAGAAAGCTTACCAACCTAACTTTAACAAAAAAGGACAATTTCAACCTTATTTTCAGAAAAAACCAACCTGCTATAAATGTGGTAAAATAGGCCATTTTGCAAAAAACTGCAACCTAAAACATAAAATTAATGAACTAGAATTAAAGGAGAACCTCAAACAAGGTTATATAATATCTTAAAAGAACACTCATCTTCCGGCTCCTCTGAATCCTACCAAACTGATTCAGAAGAACTAGACAATAAGATCCAAATATTAATGAAAATACAAGTAACATAGAAACAACAGACTCTGAACAAGAAGCAAGTTCTTCTTCTTCAGAAGAAGATAATCAAGAACGAGAAGAAAAGATTGGTACATGTTTAAAATGCTCAACAAAATCCGTATGCACACTAACAAAAGAACAAAGAACTTTATTAGATTTTGCAGAACACTTACATGATCCAGATCTAAAACGAATGTATTTACAAAACTTACAAGAATCCTTATCTAAACCAATAGAACTAAAAATCCAATGACACCATATAATATTACAGAAATTCTAGACAGGTTCCAACCAATCCAAGAAAAAACTCCAACTTTGAATGAATATATTTTAGAAATAAAAGAACATAAAAGAGAAATACAAGATTTAAAACGACAAATAAAAACCTTAATGGACAACCATAATGGTTTAAAAGAACAAGTCTACCTTTTAGAATCCAACAAAGAACCACATATAGACAATACTACTGATAACCAAGTAGATGCATTAAATATAATCACCAACATAGATTATCAGAAATGGCATGTCAACCTAACTATCGTCATAATAAAGAATTTCACATCCAAACAATTGCTTTAATAGATACCGGAGCAGACATGAATTGTATCAAGAAGGCTTAGTACCCAGTAAGTATTTTGAAAGAACTTTAGACAATTAACAACTGCCAGCGGATCAAAACTACGAATTAATTACAAATTATCTAAAGCAGAGGTATGTAATCAAGGGATATGTTTAAAAACAACTTTTCTATTGATTAAAGACTTAACACAACCTGTTATACTTGGAACACCATTTTTAGAATTGATAAAACCATTTAACGTAGATAACTTTGGAATAAAGACTAGCCTACTAGGACAAAACTTAACATTTGAATTTATCAGCCCTCCAAAAATTCGGGATATAAACCAGTTAAAATCAGTCTTGATAACAAAATCCATAAATTTAATAACACATAAAAAAGAACATATTAAACAAGTCAAAACCCAAATTCAATGTATTAAAATAAATGAAGACCTGAAATTACCTGAAACAAAAAATCGAATCGAAGGTTTTGAAGCATTAGTAAGAAGAGAAGTATGTTCTGATCTACCAACAACATTTTGGACTAGAAAACGACACATAGTCAAATTACCTTATGAACCAGATTTTCATGAATCCCAAATACCTACAAAAGCCAGACCGATTCAAATGCCAAAAGAATTATTAGAGCATTGTAAAAAAGAAATAGATGACTTATTACAAAAGGGCTTGATACGTCATAGTAAATCACCTTGGAGCTGTTCCGCATTTTATGTTAACAAATCCGCTGAGATAGAAAGAGGAGTTCCAAGACTAGTAATAAAATACAAACCACTAAATAAAGTATTACAATGGATACGATATCCGATACCAAATAAAAAGGATCTATTAGGAAGACTATATTCCGCAAAAGTTTTCTCTAAATTTGATATGAAGTCAGGATTTTGGCAAATACAAATCGCAGAAGAAGATAGATACAAAACTGCTTTTAATGTACCTTTTGGCCAATATGAATGGAATGTCATGCCCTTCGGATTAAAAAATGCACCGTCAGAATTCCAAAATATTGAATGATATTTTCAATCCCTATATTAATTTCGTCATAGTTTATATAGACGATGTATTAATATTTTCCGATTCTTTAGAACAACATTGGAAACATTTAAGAATATTTTTGAATGTTATCAAGATTAACGGGTTGGCTGTTTCAGCAACCAAAATCAAACTATTTCAAACCAGAATTAGATTTCTAGGACATCACATATCTCAAGGCACAATTATACCTATAGAACGGAGCCTAGAATTTGCCAATAAATTTCCTAATGAACTTAAAAATAAAACACAATTACAAAGATTCCTTGGAAGCCTTAACTACATAGGAGAATTTTATCAAGACCTGCACAAAATATGTAAACCATTATATGAAAGATTAAAAAAGAATCCACCTCCATGGACCGAATACCACACTAATATAGTAAAGACAATTAAACTCAAAGTAAAACATTTACCATTATTACATATAGGCGATCCATCAGCCCCTAAGATTGTAGAAACTGATGCATCAGAATTAGGATACGGAGGAATCCTAAAACAAAAGAAGAATGAATCAGAACAATTGGTCAGATTTACTTCTGGCTCCTGGAATGATACCTAAAAAAATTATAGTACAATCAAAAAAGAAATTCTTTCCATCGTGTTATGCATCTCGAAATTCCAAAGTGAACTTTTAAACCAATGTTTTCTTCTTCGAATAGACTGCAAAAGTGCCAAATATATTTTAGAAAAGGATGTTAAAAACCTAACTCATAAACAGATTTTTGCCAGGTGGCAAGCTATTTTATCAAGTTTTGATTTTCAAATTGAATTTATTAAAGGAGATTCCAATTCTTTACCAGATTTCTTATCCAGAGAATATTTACAAGGTAGGAATGGCTGATAGATCGTCGAAGCCTACAAGTAAACAAGATTATGCCATGACCTCTCCTCCTCATGCAATACCTTCTCCAGCTAAGTCAAGAGTAGGAAGCCCTCTTGGAGGACAATTAGGATCTCCTATGGGAACAAGATTAAGACCCACAATTCCCTTTCCCCGAATCCATTTAATCCATTAACCTCTCTAACCTCCTCTTCTTCTTCTACTCCCCAACATTTGCAAGCAAACTGGTAGATACTAACCCAGGTTTACAAGACTCCCCTTCTTTCCAATTAATCCTCATTCTCCTTCATCACCCACCAATGTTTTTACTTTAGAACCACAGTATTATTACAAATCAGAAGCTTATCCTATTATACCCATTGAAGCCGAATTCAAAAACAAGCCCATCTCCTTTGTCATTCAGCATTGCTTCCCCCTTCATGGCATTGGCCAGCAACCATCAGAAGCAAAATACAAAAGTACTATGAGTTATTCTGGTCGACACTGATTCCTGCATTTTTACTCATGTACCAGATAAACAAGACAATTCCAAAATTGCTTACTCAAAATGCCAAATTTTAAAAGTTCTTTCTTATTCAGACTGGGGGCCAAACCCCAATTCAGCACGACAATTTTCACAAGCATTTAGTCCACCAAGTTTTACATATTATGATTACCAAAAAGCATGGTTGTATGCATTTTTCTACCAAAACCCAAATCTTTCACATTCATGGTTCTTTCATTTTCACCAAAAAACAAACTTAAACTTTCTTTATGGTTCCATTCATTGGGATTTTTTTGGACCTGACACAAAATTCTACCGCCACCAGTACAAGAAGGATTTACTTACTTTTTAGACACCTACAAGTTTTCTGACCAACAAAACCAACTACCAAAATCTTAGTATTTTTCTCATTATTCTCAATCGCATGGATTAGTACTTGGGAATACCATATCCAAAAATTTCTTTATCTCCTGCCTTATACTTAGTTAGACGCTTTAAAAGCAAATGGTGGAAACAGCTTAAACAAGATAGATTTCTAAAACCAGCACTTCAAAAGTATTTTCAAGAAAATCCTCATTTTTCAAAAGTAGAAATAGTGTCTTCACAAGACCAGCAGTTCTTAGTCTCCAAATCTTCCATTCAAGCAAAATTAGCAGCTGCCAAGACCAAAGCAGAATACATGGCAATCCTAAACGAAGCAGCATCAGCCCTAAATCCAGAAGAAGACTCAGATGTTTCAAGTACACATTATTTACAACCGAATGAAGATGATTGTTTTGGGATAGATGGTATACCTCAATTATAAGAGAAGACAAAATATAGCAGTAGCCATCATCATTACGGCCACAAGAAAACAAAATCAAGTAACAAGACAAGCATAGTGAATCCAGCCGTAGCCATCATCATTACGGCCATAAGAAAACAAAATCAAGCAACAAGACAAGCATAGTGCATCCGTTATCATTACAGCAACAAGAAAACAAGTGAAAAATCAGGACAAGAACACTGTAGTACACTGTAGCAACATCGTCGAAGTAACGGACAAGCCGGATGCGAAAAGTTATCAAATTCGTTGAAGTAACGGATAAGCTTGCGGACTCCATGACGATTTAAGTCCGTCGGATTCGAAGATCATTCAAGTCCGCCGGATTTCAAGCCGTTTCAAGTCCGCCGGACTTCAAGCATAGAAGAATCCAGCGTCTATAAAAGGAAAGCTCGAAGATGTTTTGGGCATTCGAAAAGAAAACCTCATCATCCTCTTGCCCGATCCCCAAGCCTCCTCTCTATCTTTTCTATTCTAGCTAAGCCTTGTAAATCAAAGTAGTAGATCTCCAACAGCTTGTAATAGTCGATCAATTTTGTAAGTATTTTTGTAGCGTATTTCCCTTTGAAATCCTTTAGTAAGAACAAGTTTTAGCAATGCCTCTGTATATTCCTTTAATTATTTTACTCTGTATTTTGCTGGTCATATCTTATGGAGTTTATTTTCTATTGTTTGTGTTTAAGCTTTACAAAACAAAAGTGTTTATTTTGTAGTTAACCAAATTTTGTTAACATAAAATGCGGAACAGCTCCAAGGTGATTTACTATGACGTATCAAGCCCTTTTGTAATAAGTCATCTATTTCTTTTTTACAATGCTCTAATAATTCTTTTGGCATTTGAATCGGTCTGGCTTTTGTAGGTATTTGGGATTCATGAAAATCTGGTTCATAAGGTAATTTGACTATGTGTCGTTTTCTAGTCCAAATGCTGTTGGTAGATCAGAACATACTTCTCTTCTTACTAATGCTTCAAAACCTTCGATTCGATTTTTTGTTTCAGGTAATTTCAGGTCTTCATTTATTTTAATACATTGAATTTGGATTTTGACTTGTTTAATATGTTCTTTTTTATGTGTTATTAAATTTATGGATTTTGTTATCAAGACTGATTTTAACTGGTTTATATCCCGGATTTTTGGAGGGCTGATAAATTCAAATGTTAAGTTTTGTCCTAGTAGGCTAGTCTTTATTCCAAAGTTATCTACGTTAAATGGTTTTATCAATTCTAAAAATGGTGGTGTTCCAAGTATAACAGGTTGTGTTAAGTCTTTAATCAATAGAAAAGTTGTTTTTAAACATATCCCTTGATTATATACCTCTGCTTTAGATAATTTGTAATTAATTCGTAGTTTTGATCCGCTGGCAGTTGTTAATTGTTCTAAAGTTCTTTCAAAATAACTTACTGGGTACTAAGCCTTCTTGGATACAATTCATGTCTGCTCCGGTATCTATTAAAGCAATTGTTTGGATGTGAAATTCTTTATTAATGACGATAGTTAGGTTGACATGCCATTTCTGATAATCTATGTTGGTGATTATATTAATGCATCTACTTGGTTATCAGTAGTATTGTCTATATGTGATTCTTTGTTGGATTCTAAAAGGTAGACTTGTTCTTTTAAACCATTATGGTTGTCCATTAAGGTTTTTATTTGTCGTTTTAAATCTTGTATTTCTCTTTTATGTTCTTTTATTTCTAAATATAATTCATTCAAAGTTGGAGTTTTTTCTTGGATTGGTTGGAACCTGTCTAGAATTTCTGTAATATTATATGGTGTCATTGGATTATTTAGTTCTATTGGTTTAGATAAGGATTCTTGTAAGTTTTGTAAATACATTCGTTTTAGATCTGGATCATGTAAGTGTTCTGCAAAATCTAATAAAGTTCTTTGTTCTTTTGTTAGTGTGCATACGGATTTTGTTGAGCATTTAAACATGTACCAATCTTTTCTTCTCGTTCTTGATTATCTTCTTCTTCTGAAGAAGAACTTGCTTCTTGTTCAGAGTCTGTTGTTTCTATGTTACTTGTATTTTCATTAATATTTTGGATCTTATTGTCTAGTTCTTCTGAATCAGTTTGGTAGGATTCAGAGGAGCCGGAAGATGAGTGTTCTTTTAGATATTATATAACCCTTGTTTGAGGTTTTCATTTAATTCTAGTTCATTAATTTTATGTTTTAGGTTGCAGTTTTTTGCAAAATGGCCTATTTTACCACATTTATAGCAGGTTGATTTTTTTTTCTGAAATAAGGTTGAAATTGTCCTTTTTTGTTAAGTTAGGTTGGTAAGCTTTCTTATTTTTGTATATTGTTCTTTTAGGGTTTTGATACTTTTGTCTCCGATATATTTTGTTAGAATTTTGTCTATATTTTTCTTTCTAAAATAGTGTTGTTTTAGTCTCTTTTTTCTGTCAGAAGGAGCTACAATTTTTTGATATCCAAATTGTTCACAGAAATTTCCTAATTCGTGTTTAGTTAATTTTCTGTCCTTTTTCATTTTAGCTTTAAGTCTAATATCTGTGCATAAGACTAGTCCTTCATTAGTAATAAATGCTATTAAATCGCCGTATGTTATTCGATCATAGGGTATATTTCCATTATAGAGTTGTCTTAGTTTCTGTCTAATTGTTTCTGCAAATAGTTTTGGTAATCCTTCTATAAATCGTTCCTTCCAATATGGCATGTTACATTAATCTTGTCGTATCATTACTTTACTGATGAAAGTATCTTTGTACCATCTGAAGTCATCTAATGTTGGACATCGAAGGTTATTTAAGATCTCACTAGTTCGTTGTCTAATATTATTTGGATCTCCTACAAAAGTTTAATGATAGTATATAAAAGAGTATTTACTGCATCTTGGATAGGTTGCCCTTGGTCTAAAATAGGTTGTCCTGTGGCTTCTAACTTAATAGTGGATAATAAGCGGTCGCGGTCTTGTGATGTTAGATAGTTATCCCACCAGCCTTTGAGTTGGCCAGTAAAGCCAGAAACAATTAATTGTGCAGCAGTGTAAAATCATCAACGCCGCGGTTTCGCTATAAACAGTAGCTACCATGGTCATTTCATGAACTAGATTAATAATGTTGTATTCAGACATTCCATCTATGTTCCATTCGTATATAGATCCGCTGGAATAAGAACCCTGGGTTATTTGATTGCGTTCTTCAAATTGGAGATCTACCGGAGTGGGTCTGGAATAATAGTTTCTAGTTGTTGGAAAAGGGGTAGTATATTGAATTTTATTACACTCGAGATCAGGAAGAGTTCGTTCTAAAGGAGAGATATGTTTGTCAGTATGGTTAATTGGTTCGGGGATAGAGATATTAGCTAGTTTTTTTGTAATTTCTTCTAGCATTTCTTCTGTAGAATCTTTAAGAGCGAATTGCATATTTTTAGGAAATTCATGTGGTTTGAATAGGGGTGTTTGATTGTTAATATCAGACGAAAATTGTATAGGAGTAGATTCTAAGGAAACATTATATAATTGTTCAGTTAAATGTTCTATCTTACTTGTACTATTTTCTAGTCGATTACTTTGTTCGCCGATGGTTTGTAAATATTGATTTGAGTAATTATTTTGGTCTATTATAGTTTATTCCTTTCATAATAGTATAGTTAGTTGGGGTAATGAGATCACTATTTTGTATACTTCTGAAAGGAGTAGCCTGGATTTCAGTATTTTTTATGTTTAGTTGAATCGCTTCAGGAGGCGGATGTATGGAAGTAATGGTTTTGTTTTCAGTTGTTTTCCATTCTTGAGTATTTTGTTGTTACATTTACTTGTCTATTCTTGATTTGTATAGGATGAGATTTATTTCGCCAACAAGCAAACCATTGGAAAAACGGAATATGTTCTTTGTATTGTATACAATACTTAACATGTAATTCTTTGATATATCTTGCTTATATGTTGTGGAAATATTTTGAAAAAATTTTCTCTATATTGTTTATTATATTCTTGGTTAAACTCATTACTTATAGTTCTTGATCTATAATAAATTCTTTTTAAGACGAATATGCCTGGATCCATTTGAGACTATGTTGGTGATAGAGTTTCTCTGTCTTCTTGATGTGTTGTATAATATGGCTGAGTGATATTAGATTGTGTTTTTGTCCCTTGTATTCTTGGTTCATCGGTGGGATTGGTCCTTATTTCACCATCTAGTTGTCTACTTCGCATTAGGTTATCTGGTTGTGACAGCGGTGTTTCTGGTGTAGAAAAAGATGATCTTCTACTAGTGTCAATATTGTGTATGTTTAAAGTGACATGTCTACTGGGATTAAATCGAATTTCTACGGATCCATCTAGATGTTCTATTATTTGTTCTAAGTCTCTATTGTCAACTTGTGGAGGGTTGGTTTAGTTGTGTAATTAAATTCCAAGTTTGTGGTAATTGTATTGATTCCAGGTGATTGTTTTGGTACTACAGTATTAGCTTTATTCATGTCTGTTTGTAATAATATAGTTTGACCTTTGAGGCTTGCTTTAATTGATCGTGGTTCTATACTAGTATTCATTACTTTATAATAGATCCGATATATAGGGCTAATGGTAAACTTCCGTCCATTAAGTGGTACCCGCTTGTCTTAATATTAAGTGTTAAGGCATGTAAAATATTAGGGTCCTTTAGACTAACACTGAAATTTGGATAGCAATTAAAATAAATAGGTCCATTGCATAAGCTAGACTCTATCTATATACCTAATACAGAATCGTGAAAATTTAAATGTCTACAGTCTCGTAAGCATACTAAAGTACTAGCATTTAACCCATCTCTGGTGAGTGGTTTTATTGCTACTTGTACTAATCCGATATGGAGATAACTATATTTTTTTTATATGTTCCATAATTGCTTCTTCACTAAACAATTTTAAAGTTTCGTATCATTATTTAATCCTATAGTTTGTTCTCTGGTTTTAATAGCATAGTCTGACATGAATTCAAATGTGCCAATCTTATAGATTTCTTTGGTTGGTACTTTGGTAAATGCCAATTTGCAAGATTTTGTTAACATTTTCAAAATTTATTTTGCAACTGTTGATTATATGATCATCTAAAAAGGAAGAAGAGCTTGCTTCTGATGATCGTGTGAAATACTGCTATTAGTGCGGAATAGCCTATCCATCATACCACTGTTTATAATACTGTTTAGAGACTAAACTGTCCACTTAAGGATCCCTTCTGGCACTTCACTGTTGCCTTGGAGCCAACACGGGGCAGTAGATCAATCTAAACAGGTACTATAAATGAGTGTTGATCACGGAGCTGCTTTCCCGGCGTCCGGTACTCTTTTTTTTTTTTATTTTATTTTATTTTATTTTATTTATGATGCTCTGATACAATTTGGTTAATACAAAATAAACACCATTTCAGCCATCTCTAGTTCTTCGTGAGTTTGCACATTCTTCTATTTAGAAAGTTTTTTTTTTTTTTTTTTTTTTTGAAAGAAATCTATACATTGATTAGAGAAATTACAGGAGAACATTTGGGCAGGCCCGAAAACAAAAAATAGACACGGGCCTATCGTAAAAGGATAGACAAGGAAAAATTATCTCGTTATCCAATCCCACCTTATCCAAGAACTTTAATTTTTTTTGATTTGTTTTGCCTTAGAAAGTTGATTTTTTTTGCCTCTTGTAATCTTAAATGAAATTTTTTTGTTTTATTATTATTATTATTTTTTTAAAAAAAATTGTAATCCTGCAATCAGGCAGTTACTCTATAAAAATATTTAAAATGAGATTGTATATATACACGTCAAAGACTATTGTTTTCAATATTTTAATATACATGGCCTCCTTCTGCCCGGTACCACCATAAGCTTAACCTAGTAGAGAGATCATTGGAGCGCCCTTAATAAGCAAGCAACTGCGCTTGTAATCTAACCAAACATATCTAGTGGAAAAACAATTGTATGTTATAGTGCTCCTAGTTGCATCTGTTTAATCGGACACTCTAATCGACGTATCTCATGGTTTACCATGAAAAAATGACGCTGATCGGATGATCTAATCCATCCATCACTGTGCAGTATTTTATGTAGTTATCCTTTTTCCAAGACATAAGTCAAAGATGGTTACTTTTGCCCAAAACAGCAGTTCTTCAGACACGTATGCAATCCATGATCGTCCCTAACAAATGGATGGACCAAACTATTGATTGGACCTATTTCATGCAAATGATCTTGACTATTGATTTTTAAGGACATTGATCAAATGGTTAGTACTTGTCAGATCAATTTGATGTTTCCATGATAGCCCTGATATGTGTGGACTTGATGAACAATCCAGATCAATGAATTGGACTTTAAGTACAGTATTTTTACCCATTCCGGCCATAATCAATCAGATAAGTGTACGACCTTGTCGCGTAAAGAGAAAATAGCGTGTAGAAAGATCCTCGAAGATATTTGGAGCACTTTCTACGGAGCTACAACTGTCCCAAGTTGGCAATACACGCCATCTGATTACAGGGTGAGGCTGAGAAATCTAAAAGGCGTAAAGCGGTGGGGATTAAATGCCCACAATCGAAACATTTGTGGGCCAAAATATTTTTGAATCAGCTAGTATTTTTGTGTTTTGAGTTCATCCCAATAGGATTGACCTTATCAACGGTTCTGATTATTTATAAACATTATAGTTGACCCTAAGAAGGTTTCAACGGTGGGCATTTTCTTCTCTACTGTTTCATGTCGTTTGGCTCACTTGAGTTTTGGATCTGTCTCAATTTTCACATCATATCGAATAAAGTGGCAAAACGGACGTACGGGGTGGATTTCTCACAAACAACATGGTGGACCCATGTTGCTCCCTCAATTTTGGCATAACTTAAAATGATATGAAAAAAATGGACGGACCGATGGATAAAACCCATTCATGAAAGTGGCCCCCACAAAAACTGATGGATGACGACATATATAACACATACATTAGATTGGCCATTTCTGCTTCAAGCTTCAACTATGGCGACTTTGGATTGTGTGGCCGTATAGAAATCGGATTGCTTGCTGAGTTATTCAGTCTGCTCTTTTGGTACTGAGTAAACTCAGTTGGGCTCACCTTAAATGTATGTGGTCTATCCACACGGTCCATCCATTTTTTCATCTAATTTAATGAGTTGAGCTCAAAATTGAATCATATCTAAAGATCAAGTGGATCATACTACAGGAAACAGTGGGGATAATTAATGATTTCCACCGTTGAAACCTTGATAGGCCCCACAGTGATGTTTATTTGCCATCTAACCTGTTCATAAGATCATATAAACATGGATGAAGGGAAACACAAATATAAGCTTGATCCAAAACTTCTATGGCCCCCAAGAAATTTTCAACGGTAGATGTTCAATTCAACTGTTTCCTGTGGTGTGGTCCATTTGAACCTTTTATATGCTTCATTTTTTCTGTCAAGCCTTAAAATAATCTGATAAAATGGATGGACAGAGAATAGATAAAATACATAAATCATGGTGGACCTCACAGAGTTTACTCACTCCGCTATCCGCTTCCTAGCGTATAACACCACCACCGGAATCGAATTTTCTTGCCAAAGTCTTTCGCAGTAAAAGTTCAACTTAGATGTGGCCGACTGTGATATTTGTAAGAAATCCACCTCGTTCATTATTTTTAGATCATGGGGCCAAAAATAAATGGATAGCCGAGTTTTCAGCGCGGAACAGGAAAGGCTTTGGCAGGAAATCAGCGTCCAACACCACCTAAGTCGGTCGGTTCTGGAGTTACTGCGGTGTTCGGGCTGACGTAGCAAAGCTCTGTCGTCCTCACCATGATATGTGTTATATCCGTACCATTCATCCATTTTAAAAATCATTTAGGTGGACCACACAGTAGAAAACACTAGGCATTGAACACTAAAACTTCTTGGGCCACAAAAGTTTTGGACGAAGCTAGTTTTTGTGACCTAACGAAGAGGCTGGATGACAAATAAACATTACGGTAGACCTTAGGAAGGTTTCAATGGTAGATGTCATTATCCCACTTCTTTCTATGGTGTGGTTCACTTGAGATTTGGATCTGTCTTTTTTTTTTTCACCCATACTTAAAGTGACCTGAGAAAAATAGATAGACGGTATGAATATAAATTTGCCAATTCATTGAAGTCCTTGCCAACTTAACATAGTAAGTTACTCTGCTATTTAAAAGGGCGAAGATAGAAATAAAATAAAATAAAATTTAAAGATATTTTAAAGATTTTAACGCAATATCACTTAAGCCTCGCGTAACCGGACGCGGATTGCGTCCTACCCCCACCCGGACGGTAATCCGTCCGGGCAGGGCTCTGTGGAGCCCACCGTGGTGTAACTGTTTTATCCTGCCGTCCAACCATTTTTTTCAGAAAAGTTTAATATGTGATCCAAAAAATGAGGTAGGTCCAAGGCTTGAGTGGACCACACCAAAGGAACCTGCATCGATATGACACCCACCGTTGAAACCTTTCTAAGGGCCCACGTGATGTTTTTTTTTACCATAAAACCTATTCATAAGGTCACGTAGACGTGGATGAAGTGAAAACACAAATATCAGCTTGATCCGAAACTTCTCTGGCTCCTAAGAAGCTTTTAATGGTGAAAGTTCAATCCCCACTTTGTGGTCCACTCAAGCCTTGGACCTGCCTCATTTTTTGGTTCACACATTAAAATTTTCTGAAAAAATGGTTGGACGGCAGGATGAAACAGTTACATCACGGTGGGCTCCACAGAGCCTTGCTTACCGTCCGGGCGGGGGTAGGACGCAATCCGCGTCCCGCGTCCCGCGTAACCTTTATAAGATCCCTACCCTATATAAACACACTTCATAATTAATTAAAATTTTTATTTATTTATTATTTTTTTTTTTAAAAAACTTCATGGGAGAAATTAGGGCCGTCAACAGGCGTGGCCTGTTGGGGTTGATCCTGGGCCTGTTGGGGTTTGACTTGGCCAGGAGGTTGAACTGTTCGTGGCGTTCAGAAGTGGAGAATTCAGGAGAGGTAGAGAAAGGAGAAAAGGAAAGGTTGCCATTCGATCTAGTGGTGGAGATATTAGCATGGCTGCCCGTGAAATCACTTATTAAATTCAGGTGTGTATGTAACCAATGGCGCAATTTATTTCTAGATCCAACGTTTATTAGTCTGCAAGCAGAACGATCCAAACGTATATATTTTCACAGTGAAGATGTAGATCGACGAATCACAACATGTGTCTGTAAGGGTTTGTTACTTGTGGTGAACAAGAAAAAACATCGAAATTACGTATGCAACCCTTCGATCCACCGGACCTTTCAACTCCCGCCTCTTAATCCTCCCTTGTTCCCATTCAACCGCGTTACCTATCTCAACACATCATGTGTACCGGAACATAAAGTGGTAGCTACCACACAGGAAAATCGATGCCTGGTAGTAGTGGTGGGAACCCCCACTTCATCTTGGAAGGATCTTGGGTTCATTCCAAATCACTGTGGCGGAACTAGATTTTATCTAGCACTTAATGTAAACAGTGTCCCACACTGGGTTTTCACTAATAATTCGACCGGGGATGTCAATGTGGTATCTTTGGATATGTTGTCTGAGAATTTCAATGTCAAAATAGCTCCTAAAGGTCTTTCAAGATTCGCGGTGGACAACTATCCGATGCGGTGGGAAGGGTGTTTTGCTCTTGTTCGCATTGTTAAGAAGGAAATGGTGGTGTGGATCTTGAGAGACGTTAAGAATGATATTTGGGAAAAGGAGATTGTTTGGTTGACAAGCTTGAATTTTGAGTTGGGCGGTGAAAACTTCCTTCCTTTCTCTAAGAAAAGGGGCAGCCGATGGATTACGTTCTACAAATATCCAAAGGAATTCTATTATTACCATCAGGTGACAAACAGGTCTTTCCCTGCGAGTAATGTCAAGATTTCTTACAAGCCTAGCCTTGTTTCTTGCAATTCTTCGGGGCCTATGCCAGAATGGTTCGTACCACTTTTATCCAAGTTGGAGCTTTAAGTTTCAGTGGCGTGTTTGGCAAGCCCTTCAAATCAGCATATATGAATTGAAACCTGCATTAACTGGGATTCTGTTATCTATTTAATTTCTTTCTGCTTGCTAATGTTTTATTTCCGCTTGCTAATGGTTCTTGAAACAATAACTAGTAAATTCCAACTAATACATTTGATAATTAGAAAAAAAGTGTTTTGCAAATCAATCTCTTTGCTAGCTCTCTACAATTTCATTATTGATTGAAATCATGTTCTTTTAATTTCATGAATTTATGTGATGCTTTTAATTTCTTTGAATTTGTGCAATTCTTTCTATCTTTGGGATAACTAATTTGAATTATAATTGTTAGTGAAATAACTGAATTTTGGTTGCCTTTCATATTATAGGCCATGCTATCAAACTCAATCGACGGCTAACAATCTGATCAAGTAGAATAAATTGTAGAATATTTAAATGGGCCTATCAGAAAAAGTATAGTAGCCTTTAGAATCCCAATCCTTTGTTTGCCACAAGCGAAAAAACTTGCTTGATCTAGTCTAATTGGACCATATTATCAGACGCAATGCTGGCAGGACTTTTCTTTTTGTGGCAAGCAGAGAATCCGGATTTATTTAACAAACATATATGCATTGCTGACAGGATTTTTCTCCTCTTTGCTCCTCCTGTATCACGTCCCACTTCAATGCTTTCCTCTCAAAGCAGTTCGGCCCTTACCTTAGGGCCCACCTTAATGTAGGTGTTTTATATCCACGCAACAATCCCTTTTTCCATATCATTTTAGGGGCATGAGCCAAAAATGATGAAGATCCAAATCTCAGGTGGACCATGCAATCAGAAATAGTGGTGATTAAATGCCCCACCATTAAAAACTTACTAGGGGCCAATGTTTGCTTGCCATCCAACTGGTTGATAAGGTCAATCCAAAACTTTTGTGACCTACAAGTAGAGATGTACATGAACCGAGTTAGCTCACTCGACTCGACTCAAAAGAGCTCGATTCGGTTCAAAACTAAGTTAGAGCTGATTTTTTGAGCTCGAAAAAATTTCGAGCCTAGTTCAAGCTTGCCTGAGATCGACTCGACTCGGATCGAACCCCAACTCAAATCAAAGTTAGATCAAACCAGTTCGGTGACTCGGTTATTTTGATATTGATGTTGCTCAGCAAGTGTTTTATAAAATGACTCAACGAAGTGTGGCAATGGCAAGGAAGGTATGAATATGAAACAAATACACTTGTATCTTGATTTTTTATTTATGCTGTCTACTGAGTGTTTGATGAAATACTTGTAAACCGATGTTATTGTTTTACATTCCGTGAGAAACTAAAGGTGTACTCCATGTGTTTGAGAAAATGCCATGGATGCTCGATCTTGGCTCAAACTTGGCTTGAACCAGCCCGAGCTAGCCAGTCAGGCTCGAGGACCGAGCCGAGTTTGAGCTAGGGTCAACTAGTGGCTGAGCCGAGTCGAGTTGTGCCAAGCTCGACTCGTGTACACCTCTAATTACAAGAAGATTTTAATGGTCAACCGTCACCATTTTCTATAGAATGGTTGACCTGAAATTTGGATCTGTTTTATTTTTATGATAATGCATTAAAATAATCTAGTAAAACAGATGGACGGCCATTGCCATATGTAACATGTTACTTATGTCGCCCAAAAATCAGCCCAAAGGAAACTCAGGTGGACCATAAAAGAGGGGACGAATCGAGATGGCATGCCCATCATTGATTTGCGTGGGGCCCAACATGTTGTGTTTACAGAATCCAAGTCATCAAGACCCTTCATCTATTAATATACGAAGGTTCAGACATAAATCAGGTTCTTCCTCATTTCAAGTGGGCCTAGTGAAAATCAAGGGTTGACTTACCCTCCGACTTTGCTCATTGGATTGCGCTGATTTTTGGGCAGTGGGGTTAACCTGAGGGGATGCATAGGATCTGTCCAGTACCACAGGTACCATTAGAGCGCGCTTGATAAGTAATTAACTAGGTTTGTAATCTAACCAAACACATTTAGTGGAAAAAGGCACCGTAAGTTATAGTGCTCCTAGTTACACCCAGATCCATACCTCAAGTGGTAGACTGAGTGAAAGATACCTCGTTTCAACGCTCAGGTATTGGCATCGACTCCGGACGCGGATTGGGTCCTACCCCCGCCCAGACCGTAATCCATCCGGGCAGGGCTCTGTAGGGTCCACTGTAATGTAAGTGTTTTATCCACACGCCGTTTAACGATTTTTTCAAAAAATTTTAATATATGAACCAAAAAATGAAGCAGGTCCAAGGCTTGAGTGGACCACAAAGTAGGAATTGAACGTCCACCATGAAAAGCTTCTTTGGAGCGGATCAAGCTGATATTTGTGTTTTCACTTCATCTACGTCTACATGACTTTATGAATAGGTTTTATGGTAAAAAAAAAACATCATGTGTGCCCTTGGAAAGGTTTCAATGGTGAGTGTCATATCAGTGCAGGTTCCTTTGTTGTGGTCCCCTCATTTTTTGGTTCACATATTACGTTTATCTGAAAAAATCGTTGAACGGCGTGGATAAAGCACTTACATCACAGTGGGCCCCACAAATCCCCACCCGGACGGATTACTGTCCGGGCGGGGGGTAGGACGCAATCCGCATCCATCGACTCCCTAGAGGGGATGGCTAACAGTGAAGTGTGAACCGACGTGGGTGTACTGACAAGCTAACAAAAATAAAAATAAAAAATAGTGCTACTAGTTGCATCCGTTTAATTGGACATTTTACTCGATAGATCCAAACCATCCATTAAGTTCAGAACATATTTTGTGGGCTACCTTTAAAAAATCACAATAATCAGATGATCTAATCCATCCATCATTGTGCCTTATTTTCTGTAGTCATCCTTTTTCCAAGCCATGGATCAGAGATGGTTCTGATTGCCTAAAACAGCAGTTCTTCAGACACGTATGCAATCCATGATCGTCCCTAACAAATGGATGTACCAAACTATTGATTGGACCTATTTCATGCAAATGATCTTCACTGTCGATTTTTAAGGACATTGATCAAATGGTTAGAACTTGTCAGATCAATTTGATGTTTCCATGATAGCCCTTAAATGTGTGGACTTGATGAACAATCCAGATCAATGTACCGTATTTCTAGCCATTCCAGCAATAATCAATCAGATAAGTGTACGCCTTGTCGCCTAAAGAGAAAATAGCGTGCAGAAAGATCCTAGCTACAACTGTCCCAAGTTGGCAATACACGCCATCTGATTACAGGCCCACAATTGAAACATTTGTGGGCCAAAGTATTTTTGAATCAGCTAGTATTTTTGTGTTTTGAGTTCATCCCAGTAGGATTGACCTTATCAACGGTTCTGATTATTTATAAAAATTATAGTTGACCCTGAGAAGGTTTCAATGGTGGACATTTTCTTCTCTACTGTTTCATGTCGTGTGGCTCACTTGAGTTTTGGATCTGGCTCAATTTTCACATTATATCTAAGTAAAGTGGCAAAACGGATGTACCGGGTGGATTTCTCACAAACATCATGGTGGACCATGTTGCTTCCTCAATTTTGGCATAACTTAAAATGAAATGAAAAAAATGGACGTACTGATGGATAAAACCCATTTGGCCCCCACAAAAACTGATGGATGGCGACATATATAACACATACATTAGATTGGGCCGATATTCATTTCTGCTTCAAGCTTCCCTTTTGCGACTTTGGATTGCGTAGGTGTTGAAATCGGATTGCCTGCTGAGTTACTCCGTCTGCTCTTATGGTACTGAGTAAACTCAGTTGGGCTCACCTTAAATGTATGTGGTCTATCCACACCGTCCATCCGTTTTTTCATCTAATTTAAGGAGTTGATCTCAAAATTGAATCATATCTAAAGATCAAGTGGATCATACCACAGGAAACAGTGGGGATAATGATTTCCACAGTTGAAACCTTGATAGGCCCCACAGTGATGTTTATTTGCCATCCAACCTGCTAATAAGATCATACAAACATGGATGAAGGGTCCAAAATTTCTGTGGCCCCCAAGAAATTTTCAACAGTAAATGTTCAATTCAACTGTTTCCTGTGGTGTGGTCCATTTGAACTTTTTATATACTTTGTTTTTTCCCTCAAGCCCTAAAATAATCTGATAAAATGGATGGACAGAGTAGATAAAATACATAAATCATGGTGGACCTCACAGAGTTTACTCACTCCGCTATCGGCCTTCGTAGCGTATAACACCGCCGGACGCGGATTTTCTGCCAAGGTCCGCAGTAAAAGTTTCAACTTAGGTGCGGCTTACTGTGATATTTGTAAGAAATCTATCCTGTCCATCCATTTTTTGGATCATTTTAAGACATGGGCCCAAAAATAATCCAGATCCAAATCTTAAAATGAGATCAAAATATAAATGGATAGCGGATATATATCTCACAAACATCATAGTTGACCCATCTAGGTTTTCATCGCGGAACCGGAAAGGCTTCTGCAGGAAATCCGCGTCCAACGCCACCTAAGTCGGTTCTAGAGTTACTGCGGTGTTGGTGCTGACGTAGCAAAGCTCTGTCGTCCTCACCACGATATGTATTATATCCGCACCATCCATCCATTTTAAAAATCATTTAGGTGGACCACACAGTAGAAAACTGTAGGCATTGAACACTAAAACTTCTTGGGCCACAAAAGTTTTGGATCAAGCTAGTTTTTGTGACCTTACGGAGAGGCTGGATGACAAACAAACATTATGGTGGACCTAGGAAGGTTTCAATGGTAGATGTCATTATCCCACTTCTTTCTATGGTGTGGTTCACTTGAGATTTGGATCTGCCTCTTTTTTTCACCCATACTTAAAGTGACCTGAAAAAAATAGATAGACGGTATGAATATAAATTTGCCACTTCATTGAAGTCCTTGCCAACTTAACATAGTAAATTACTCTGCTATTTAAAAGGGCGAAGATAGAAATAAAATAAAATAAAATTTAAAGATATTTTAAAGATTTTAACGCAATATCACTTAAGCCTCACGTAACCTTAAGATCCCTACCCTATATAAACACGCTTTATAATTAATTTTTTTTTAAAAAAAAAAAAAAAAAAAAAAAAAAACTTCATGGGAGAAATTAGGGCTGTCAACAGGCGTGGTCTGTTGGGGTTGATCCTGGGCCTGTTGGGGTTTGACTTGGCCAGGAGGTTGAACTGTTTGTGGCGTTCAGAAGTGGAGAATTCAGGAGAAGTAGAGAAAGGAGAAAACGAAAGGTTGCCATTCGATGCAGTGGTGGAGATATTAGCTTGGCTGCCCGTGAAATCACTTATTAAATTCAGGTGTGTATGTAACCAATGGCGCAATTTATTATTAGATCCGATCTTTATTAGTCTGCAAGCAGAACGATCCAAACGTATATATTTTCACAGCCATAATGTAAATTTACATATCACATCATGTGTCTGTATGAGGTTGTTATATGTCATAAACAAGAAAGAAAAACGAAGTTACGTATGCAACCCCTCGATCCACCAGACCTGTCAACTCCCGCTGAATAAACGAGGGAGAGTTACCGATCTCACAGTGTCATGTGTACCGGAACATAAAGTGGTAGCTACCACACCGGAAAATCGATGCCTGGTAGTAGTGGTGGGAACCCCCACTTCATCTTGGAAGGATCTTGGGTTCATTCCAAATCACTGTGGCGGAACTAGATTTTATCCAGCACTTAATGTAAACGTGTCCCACACTGGGTTTTCACTAATAATTCGACCGGTGATGTCAATGTGGTATCTTTGGATCCGTTGTCTGAGAATTTCAATGTCAAAATAGCTCCTAAAGGTCTATCAAGATTCACGGTGGACAATTATCCGTTGTGGTGGGAAGGGTGTTTTGCTCTTGTTTGCATTGTTAAGAAGGAAATGGTGGTGTGGATCTTGAGAGACGTTAAGAATGATATTTGGGAAAAGGAGATTGTTTGGTTGACAAGCTTGAATTTTGAGTTGGGCAGTGAAAGCTTCTGTCCTTTCTCTAAGAAAAGGGGCAATGGATGGACTACGTTCTACAAATATCCAAATGAATTCTATTATTACCATCAGGTGGCAAACAGGTCTTTCCCTGCGAGTAATGTCAAGATTTCTTACAAGCCTAGCCTTGTTTCTTGTAATTCTCCGGGGCCTATGCCGGAATGGTTCGTACCACTTTTATCCAAGTTGGAGCTTTAAGTTTCAGTGGCGTGTTTGGCAAACCCTTCAAATCAGCATATATGAATTTAAACCTACATTAATTGGGATTCTGTTATCTATTTAATTTCTTTCTGCTTGCTAATGTTTTGTTTCCGCTTGCTAATGTTTTATTTCCTCTTGCTAATGGTTCTTGAAACAATAACTATTAAATTCCAACTAATACATTTGATAATTAGAAAAAAAAAAAAGTGTTTTGCAAATCGATCTCTTTGCTAACTCTCTACAATTTCATTATTGATTGAAATCATGTTCTTTTAATTTCATGAATTTATGTGATGCTTTTAATTTCTTTGAATTTGTGCAATTCTTTCTATCTTTGGGATAACTAATTTGAATTATAATTGTTAGTGAAATAACTGAATTTTGGTTGCCTTTCATATTACAGGCCATGCTATCAAACTCAATCGATGGCTAACAATCTGATCAAGTAGAATAAATTGTAGAATATATAAATGGGCCTATCAGAAAAAGTCCAATAGCCTTTAGAATCCCGATCCTTTGTTTGCCACAACTGAAAAAACTTGCTTGATCCAATCTAATTGGACCATATTATCAGACGCAATGCTGACAGGACTTTTCTCTTTGTGGCAAGCAGAGAATCCAGATTTATTTAACAAACATATATGCATTGGTGACAGGATTTTTCTCTTCTCTTTGCTCCTCCCGTGTATCACGTCCCACTTCAATGCTTTCCTCTCAAAGCAGCTCGGCCCTTACCTTAGGGCCCACTTTAATGTAGGTGTTTTATATCCACACCTCAATCCCTTTTTCCAATCATTTTAGGGGCATGAGCCAAAAATGATGAAGATCCAAATCTCAGGTGGACCATGCAATCAGAAACAATGGTGATTAAATGCCCCACCATTAAAAACTTACTAGGGGCCAATGTTTACTTGCCATCCAACTCGTTGATAAGGTCAATCCAAAACTTTTGTGACCCACAAGTACAGATGTACATGAACCGAGTTAGCTCGCTCGACTCAACTCAAAAAAGCTCGATTTGGTTCGAAACTGAGTTAGAGCTGATTTTTTGAGCTCGAAAAAATTTCGAGCCTAGTTCAAGCTTGCCTGAGATTGACTCGACTTGGATCGAACCCCAACTCAAATCAAAGTTAGATCAAACCAGTTCAGTGACTCGGTTATTTTGATATTGATGCTGCGCAGCAAGTGTTTTATAAAATGACTCAACGAAGTGTCGACAATGGCAATGAAGGTATGAATATGAAATAAATACCCTTGTATCTTGATTTTTTATGTTGCCTACTGAGCGTTTGATGAAATACTTGTAAACCAATGTTGTTGTTTTACATTCCGTGAGAAATTGAAGGTGCACTCCACGTGTTTGAGAAAATGCCACGGATGCTCGATCTTGGCTCAAACTTGGCTTGAACCAGCCCTAGCTAGCTAGTCAAGCTCGAGGACCGAGCTGAGTTTGAGCTAGGGTCAACTAATGGCCGAGCCGAGTCGAGTTGTGCCAAGCTTGACTCGTGTACACCTCTACTTACAAGAAATTTTTAATGGTCAACCGTCACCATTTTCTATGGAATGGTTGACCTGAAATTTGGATCTGTTTTAATTTTAGGATAATGCATTAAAATAATCTAGTAAAACAGATGGACGGCAAAAATCAGCCCAAAGGAGACTCAGGTGGGCAATAAAAGAGGGGACGAATCGCGATGGCATGCCCATTATTGATTTGCGTGGGGCCCAACATGTTGTGTTTACATAATCCAAGTCATCAAGACCCTTCATCTATTAATATACGAAGGGTCACACATAAATCAGGTTCTTCCTCATTTCAAGTGGGCCCTAGTGAAAATCAAGGGTGAACTTACCCTCCGACTTTGCTCATTGGACTGTGCTGATTTTCAGGCAGTGGGGTTAACCTGAGGTGATGCATAGGATCTGCCCAGTACCACAGGTACCATTTTAGCGCGCTTGATAAGTAATTAACTAGGTTTGTAATCTAACCAAACACATTTAGTGGAAAAAGGCACCGTAAGTTATAGTGCTCCTCGTTACACCCAGATCCATACCCGTTTCAACACTGAGGTATTGGCATCGACTCCCTAGATGGGATCGGCTAACAGTGAAGTGTGAACTGACGGTGGGTGTACTAACAAGCTAACAATTTTTTATTTTTTTTTAAATAGTGCTATTAGTTGCATCTGTTTAACTGGACATTCTAATCGATCTTGGACGTGGGACCCCACCCTGATGTATTTGATCTCCCTCCTCACCGTCTATCTGGTTTGGGTCCCACGCAGCAGGCAGCTGCTGCTGCCTTGGACACCAGTGAGTTCCCCGTAGACTCCACTCACTACACGTGTGCAGTATCCAAGCCGTCCACTTGTTTGGACAGCAGCAAGGTCCGATCAGGTGGGACCCACCTTGGTGTATGTATTGTATACCCACTCTGTCCACCTGTCAGGACGGTGTTGTGGACCCCACTATGATGTTTATACACACCGTCCGTCTGACGGGTCCACCTTGATTCATGTGTTTTATCCACGCCTTCAGTCCATTAGACTTGTGGCCCACTTGATAGATGTGTTATACATCCATATTATTCATCTAGTGGGCCCATTTGGAAGGTGCAGGCCCACCTGCTGATTGTGCAGGGCCCACCTACTACGAGGCCCTTGTATGAGGCCCAATGCGATATACTATGAGGCCCACCTTGATATATTTGTGGCCCATCCATTGGGGCCCACCTTGATATATTTGCAGCCCATTGATGTGACCAACTTGATGTATATGAGGCCCAATGGTGCGGCCCATTGATGTGGCCAACTTAATGTATATGAGGCCTAATGGTGCGGCCCATTGATGTGGTCGATTTGATGTATATGAGGCCCAATGGTGCGGCCCATTGATGTGGCCGACTTGATGTATATGAGGTCCAATGGTGCGGCCTATTGATGTGGTCGACTTGATGTATATAAGGCCCATTGGTGCGGCCCGATGTGATGTTTTTGTGGCCCATTTAGTAAGGCCCATAGTGATGTATATTAGGCCCATTTTATAAGGCTCATTGTGATGTGTATTAGGCCCAATTGATAAGACCCATTGTGATGTATTTGTGACCCGTATGGTGAGGCCCGACGTGGTGTGTATGTGGCCCTTGAGTGAGGCCCAATGCAATGAATGTGCAGACCAATGTAATGTGTGATTTCACTATAATGTATGTAATGATGTTTATGTGGGCCACTGCTTGAGAGCGATGTTAGTTAAATGTCCACGATAATGGGCAATGATGGTTAGATGTCCTCATTGTGACCTTTCCTGAGGCCCTTTGTCGAGGCCGATTGTATAAGCCGATTCCGATTGTCGAGGCCGATTCCGATTGTCGAGGTTGCTTGTATAGGCCGATTTCGATTGTCGAGGATGATTCCGATTATCGAGGCCGAGTATCGAGGCCGATTTCGATTGTCGAGGCTGAGTATCGAAGCCGATTCCGATTGTCGAGGCCGATTGTATAGGTCGATTTCGATTATCGAGGCTGAGTATCAAGGTTGATTCCGATTGTCGAGGCCGAGTATCGAGGCTGATTCTGATTAGTCGAGGCCAATTGTATAGGCCAATTCTGATTGTCGAGGCCGAGTATCGAGGCCAATTCTGATTTGTAGAGGCCAATTGTATAGACTGATTCCAAGTGACAATTCCAATTATTGAGGCCGATTTCGATTGTCGAGGCCAATTTTGATTGCTGAGGCCGATTGTCGAGACCTGTTTGATGCATATGATGCCCATATTTGAGGCCCATTGTAATGTGTATTTAGCCCGTGTTTAAGGCCCAATATGATGTATATGAGGCGTATGTGATGTGGCTCATTGTGATGCATTTGAGGGTCAGGCGATGGAGCCCATTGCGATGTATGTTAGGGCCATGTGAAAGGCCCATCGTGATGTGTATAAAGTTCTTGAGTGAGGCCCATGGTGTTGTATATCAGGCCCTTTGTGAGGCCATGGGTCCACTATATGTTAAGCTCTATGCGGGCCATTCATTAGGGACAATGTTGGTTAAATCTCCATATTGTTGAGGCCGATTGTTGATGCTGGTTATTAATACCGATTATGAGTATGTGATGACATAACTTCATGATACATGCCCATACGCATCATCTGCATGTTTGTTATGAGATATGATTGACCATTGCATATGCCATAGTGTCGGTTGTTATGAGACTCCCTGATAGGCGGAGAATGTCTCACATGAGCGCACGGTATGCGTAGGATTGATGCATGATTGGACTGTGTGACCCATGCATCTCGCATTGTGTGATTATGATTACCATACGCCCTAGCGACATTAGGGCCGTAGCCTCCCTAGGCATATCGTGGATGGCCAAATGGGACAACGAAAATCTGTTCTACATGAAGTGCTATAGATATCCCTGGGTGAAAGTCTCTAAACCCTATTGGTTTCAGAGGTTATTCCAACGTCTAGACCGAGTGGATACATGAGCGCATGAGGGCCGTATATCGTTAGGCCGCGTCTCCCACTGTGTCGTGGTCGGTTGGAAGGGGGTATGGCCTTACTTGCCCTAGAGGAGGGGGCAATGCTAGGCCAAGTCTGACCAGCTCAAGGAATGGGTTCGCTATCGACGAGCCGGGCCCGATATTGGCAGGCGTATAGTGAGATCTCTTCCACTCACTTTGTTGCGCTCGATTGGGCTGCAATCTAGTTTGGAGTGTAATAGACCCCGGTGATTTTTCAGAGAGGAACCGTACTGATATGGACTTATTGAGCAGGAATTGCATACTCATTCATTCATTCATTTACTATCTACTCGGGCTGGTGGTGCGCAACTGTTTGTTACGTATACCTCGCATGGCCAGGATTTCGGTTGCGCGGGCGACTAACCTGAGATCAGGAGTTTACCATATTGAGTCTGACTATCCAAATTTAGGTATGAGACTGGTTTGGATAGAAGTCTCTTATGATGGACCCCGTAGCTTGCGATACTACGTATTATCATCCCGACCTCACACTCTAGCTTGGTCATTTCATTTGCATCGCATATTACATCCGTAGGCTTATGACATTTTGGGTTGTTATATTTTCTGTACTTATATGACCTAGACGGACATAGCAGGATTTACATATTGCATTGTACCCTCGACATCTGATATTGGTTTATTATGTTTTTGCATCGTACGGCCTTGATATGACCACTAACAGTCATGTCTTGCATCGCATAGCCTTAGTACGACTGATGACACTCATGGACTTACCAGTATATTTTCGCTTACTCTGATATCGTATGATTCATGATCTTATCAGTATTTCCACTTATTTCTGACATTGTATGATTATGACATTGTATTGAATACTTGACACTTATCTTATGCACACACTTACACCACCCTCTAAGCTTTTTATAAGCTTATGCACGATAGATGGGTGCAAGTGCCGCTAGGTTGCAGCAGAGTTGAGCATGGAGCGTGCAGTGGTCTTTTGGAGCTTTGATTTTGACATATGTATTTCCCTTTTAGCATTGTATTCAAATGTTTATATTAGTGGATATGTGATGATGATGTCGCCTTTGTGATGAGGGTAAACTTGTGGTTATGCTTATTACGAGATAAATATAAGTTGAAAAATCCTCCTTGTAGGATCCCAGGATCGGAACCTAGCATATGGGCGCTGGGAGTCGAAAATGGGATACTACGGAGGTTGTCGGCACTGGATTCGGCGATCGAGATTCATGTGAACCCAATTTTCGGGTTTGGGGCGTGACACACATGATGACGCCTTAGTCGTCACCCTCACCATAACAAACCGCAAAGTGTTCCGTATTCTCATTGATACAGGATCATCTGCAAATGTGTTGTTCGTTCAAGCATTCGATAAAATGGGCGTCGAACGATCGGCATTGCGGGCAGTTTGAACTCCATTGATCGGATTCTCGGTGGAAAAATCCTTCCCGAAGGGCTCATTTCATTGCCGCTCATTGCCGAAAATTACCCGCATCAGGCGACGGTTATGGTCAACTTTCTGATAGTCGATCAACTATCAGTCTACAATGCCATCCTTGGTCAACCTTCCCTATGCCTTCTCCAGACTATCGTGTCGATGTACCTCTCTCCATGAAATTTTCGACCGAGTCGGGAGTAAGAGTCGTCAAAGGTGACCAACAAGACGCAAGGCATTGCTATGAAACGACTGTAAAAGCTCCAGCCGAGGTAACCACGATCGAAATACTAGATCCTCGGGCTGAAACTCATAAGAGAGGTCAAACGGTATCTTTGGTCGAGACAGACAAGACTAAAATAGTTCGGATTGGCACGTCCCTACAGTCGCCCTTGAAAGATAAGCTAGTGTCTCTGCTCCGATAATACGCTGACGTGTTCGCATGGAGCCATGAAGACATGCCTGAGATCGACCCTTCGGTGATAACTCATCGCTTCAACATCGATCCAACCTACCGACTGATCCGACAGAAGCGACGACCACTCGGCCCCGAGAGGTATGTCATTATCGAAGAAGAGGTCAGCAAGCTCCTCAAGGCTAAATTCATCGAGGGGATATACTATCCGGAATGGGTTGCTAATGCCGTACTCATTAAGAAAGCCAACGGGAAGTAGCAAGTCTTTATTAATTATACCGACTTATACAAAACTTGCCAAAAGGACAACTTTCCTCTTCCAAGGATCGATCAGTTGGTGGACAGCACGGCAGGGCATGAACTTCTTAGTTTTATGGATGCTTATTCCGGATACAATCAAATTGTAATGCATCAATCAGATAAATCTAAGACTACCTTTGTCACTGACAAAAATCTTTACTATTACCATGTGATGCCATTTGGCCTAAAAAACGCAGGAGCAACCAACTAGTGGTTAGTGAACAAAATGTTCGCTGGGCAAATCGGCAAATGTGGAAGTGTACATCAACGATATGCTCGTCAAAAGTATACGTGCGGCCGATCATATTATCGACTTAGAAGAAATGTTCCTTATCCTTCGTAAATATCAGATGAAGTTGAACCCGAGAAAAGTACCTTTGGAGTAAGCTCGGGTAAATTTCTTGGGTTCCTAGTCAGCCAGTGAGGGATCGAGGCAAATCCAAAGAAAATCAAGGCGTTGCTTGACATGGAATACCCGAAAGCAATTAAGGATATACAGAGACTGACTGACGGGTATCCGCACTCAACTGCTTCTTTCCCGAATCACTGACAAATGCCTTCCATTCTTCAAACAATTGAAGGGACGACAAGTGGCAGGGTGGACGGAAGAGTGTGAAATAGCATTTCAGTAGTTGAAGTCATATCTCGGATCTCCACCTCTCCTATCAAGGCCCGAGCCTGGGGAAGCCCTACTGTTGTATCTGGCAGTCTCCAATGTAGCTGTAAGCTGGGCTTTGGTACGTGAGCATGAAGGAAAGCAATTGCCAGTGTATTACGTCAGCAAAGCATTGCTACAAGCAGAAACCAGATATCCGCCTCTGGAGAAAGTGGCATTGGTATTAGTTGTGTCTTCATGACAACTTCGGCCATACTTTCAAGTGCACACCATCGTTGTCGTAACTAACCTCCCACTGCATCAGATTCTTCAAAAACCGGAAGCTTCCGGTTGCCTAAGCTTCCGGTTGCCTAACGAAGTGGGCAATCAAGTTTAGTGAATTCGATATTTAATACAAGCAAAGGGTAGCAATGAAATGACAGGTTGTGGACGACTTCATAGTTGAAGTTATCCCGCAAAACGATCCACCTACCGGGTTTGCAGATGAGCCAGCCAATCAGTCGACGACTGCAACTCCCGAGTCATCGCCCGACCCACCCCACTGACAGCTTTACGTCAACGGTTCATCCAACTCTAAGGCAAGTAGGGCAGGAGTCGTCCTGGAAACTCCTGATCAAACCTATATGCAATGTCTTAAGACTTGAATTTCAAGCCTCGAACAATACAGTAGAATATGAAGCCCTGTTGCTCAGCCTTCGACTAGCAGCCAGCCTGAGTGTTACTCATTTCAACGTATTCAGTGACTCGCAGTTGGTTGTTAATCAGGTTACTTGCGTGTATCAAACACGTAAAGAGCAGTTGAAAGCACACATGAAGAAAGTCAAAGAGTTGATCGACGATTTTCAACAATGTACTGTCACTCGGATCCCTCGAACGGAAAACGCTAAAGCCGACCAATTGGCAAGACTTGACTCGGCCAATAAAGACGATATACCTAGGTCTGTTCCAATTGAGTACGTAGCTAAGCCCGGCATCGATGACCCGCTTAGCTCGACCGTACACTCGATCGATTCGGAACCTACTTGGCTTGATCCGATCGTCCAATATCTCGATAGTGGAAAGTTGCCCAAGGATCGTGCTAAGGCCCGACGGTTGAAAATCTGAGCCTCCTGTTACACCATACTCAACAGGGTACTGTATAAGAAAGGGTTCTTTACTCCTTTGCTACGCTGCCTAAGTCACGACGAAGATAACTATGTACTGCAGGAGATTCACGAAGAGATTTGTGGAAATCACTCGGGAGGACGATTACTCGCACACAAGGTCTTGCGTCAAGGGTATTACTGGCCGACCGTCCATCATGACACTCACAAGCTCGTCTAAAGTTGCGAGAAATGCCAACGGTTCGCGGTCATTCCAAGGCAGCCACCTGAGGAACTGACCCCCATGGCTTGTCCTTGGTCCTTCTCTCAATGAGGGATAGACATTATCGGACCGATCCCTTTGAGGAAAGGTCAGACTAAGTTCGCCATTGTCGCGGTGGATTACTTCACTAAGTGGGCTGAAGCCGAACCATTGACGAAGATAACCAAACAAAAGATTAACGATTTTGTTTGAAAAAATATCATTTGTCGATTCGAGATACCTTGGACCATTGTTACTGACAACAGGAAGTAGTTTGACAACAAGCCATACCGAGAGATGTGCGACAATCTCAGAATAAGGAATGTCTACTCGTCCCCCCATCATCTTCAGACAAATGGATAGGTCGACACAGTCAACAAGATCATTGAACAACATTTCTGAACCAAACTCGACCGAGCCAAGGGAGCATGGGTTGAAGAACTTTCTAAAATACTATGGGCTTACCGAAATACCACTCGAACGGCCACCGGAGAGACTCCTTTCTCCCTTGCGTATGGATCAGAAGCCATCACTCCAGTCGAGATCGGACTACCTTCTGCTCGAGTCAGTTCGTTTAACGAATGAGACAACGAAGAACTATTGGCTCTCGGACTCGACCTCTTGGAAGAACAAAGGAAAAGAGCTCGGCAACGGATGACAACTCGGTAACAACAAGTAGCCCGATTCTACAATACCGGAGTGAAGGTTAAGCGGTTCCGAGCTAGGGACATGGTCCTCCGAAAAATATTCCCAAACACGAAGGAAGTTGGTGCGGGCACACTCGGGCCCAATTGGGAAGGACCCTATATTGTCTCTAGCACCATCCGACCTGGAACGTATCGATTAAAAGATCTAACTGGGCAATTACTCCCCCAACAATGGAATGCCAAGCACCTAAGAATCTACTATCCCTAGGTCAACCAATGAGTAATTGGACAAAATATTCAATTATCAGACTAGCGAAGAATGGAAAACATGTAAACTGAGTCAAATGAATGTGAAAATCAAATATATTCATTCAGTTTTACATCGGATTACATTAGTTCCTACTTTTGAATTACATTGGCAAAATGACAGAGATAATGCAGAAAAGAGTCGGCCGAGATAAGCAATGTCCTCACTAGGTCGCAGATGCTCTCGAGCCCGATTAGAAGCTTGGTGTGCTTAGAGTGCTTGAAGCTTGGTGTGTTTAAAGTGCTTGAAGCTTGGTGCGCTTGAAGTGCCTGACACGCTTTGCAATCCAAAATTAGCTTCAAGATTCACCGGGAGTTAACTTAGGAGGTGGCTCAGGTTCAGCTATTGCCGTCACTCGGAGCAACCTCTGGCACCACCTCTGGAGTAGCCTCAGAAGTAACCTCAAGATTAGCAGCCGCCGCACCAGCAGACCCTGCTGCCTTGGCCTCCGGGCCGTCAGACCCAGAGCCACTCTCATCGAATCCCAAGAGATCAAGGTCGGGGAAGGACTGCTTCATCAAGTCCATGCACTTGATATAGCCGTCCTGATACAAGCGATCTCACTCCTCTAAGTACTCACGGGATTCAAGAAAGGCCTCTATGACCTGAACCTTGGCATGCGCAAGGGCAGCCTTGGTCTCGGTCTTGAGCCGAGCCAACCTCTCTTCGGAGGAGGAACAAGCCTCGCGACTCCGCCGGCTCTCCTCTGGGCCTCTCGCAATTGCAAGGTCAAATGAGCACTTTCGGCCTTGGCCTCCTCGGCAGCCTTCCTGACAACCCCTAGGTCGCCAGTCATTGTGTTGAGTCGAGTCACAGCAGCAACCAGTTGTGCTTCCACCTCCTCTGCCCATCTCTGAGCGTCGTCCAAATCCGAGCAAGCCCTGAGCGCACAAGGGGCTAACTGTAAAAGGAAGACAAAAGGTCAGCTAAGCCTAAGGAAATCGACAAAGCAAGCGGGGAGTCCAGCTCTTTCCTCGAGAAGCATTTTCGCCATATGGGAGAGAGTCCGCCTCGGGGGAGCTTCGAAAAGGGCAGCGAAGTCCTTTCACTCCCATTGGAAATCGCCCAAGTAAGCATGTCCTTCACGACCTGTTGGAAGATCGACATCTCCTGTTGAGTCATCTCCCCTCCTAAGGGCTCCTCCCTTCTCTGCTCCTCCCTCTGCTCCTGAGCAGGCTCTGCAACAAGTTCTGGCTCAGCAGTCCCTTGGGACTCGGGAGCTACCGTGTCCGTCGCTCCCGCCCCTTCCTCTGAGTCAGGAACTATCACGGTCGGGATAGCCGGGGTGGCTTGCCCCTTTGCCTTTGAGACCGTCTTCAGCCTCTTCGGAGGCCGAGGCTCTGACCTTGGAGGGGCCTTCATTTTGGAAGGCGGGCGAAGGAAGGGCCGAGCCTCAGTCATCTTTGCATCAACCACAAGATGAGTCAAATAAAAATCAAAGGAAATAAAGAAGGGCAGCCAGAAAGCACCTGTTAAGGCTGAGGCCAAACTCGATTCAAAAAGGCACTCTGGTTTGAGAAGCCTCTTCCAAGACCGTTGCTCCGGACTCAACGCCTTCAGATATTTATTCCGAGTTAAAGCGCTGACTCCAAGACTCAGCCTTCGCTCGGGGATATCTGCGAAACACACATAGTTAGACTCAAAGACTTGAAAGTATGAGAAGATAGAGAAAATAGCACACGTCGAGTCACCTGCTTGGGAGAACACCCGAGGAATGCGAGAGTCGATGGGCCCAGGCTTGGCAGTCTTCCTGCGACCACATGCCCCGAACCATTTATCTCTCCAATGCTTGTTGGAGGTAGGAGAGTCCACCCTTATTCCGCCAAGCACACAAAAAGTACCAGCCGGGCTGCTGCGGGTTCGGCCGTACTTGGAACAGATAGAGGAACTCGTCGACAGTCAGTGGGGGCTGCTCCATTTCAGCCCACAACACCGCACATCCGAACAAGTTCCTTCACCCATTTAGAACTATCTACCCAGGTGCTATCTGGAGTCAGGAAAGCAAATCCCTAGCTATCCCCTGAAGGGACAGACACAAACCTCATTGCAAAGCGACCTGGAAAATCGCAACCATCCCATCAGGAGGGTGGTCGAGTAATTCACTCGGGAGAGGGAGGTGAAGAATGACCAAGTCCGAGACATGGTACCCGGCCCTTATCTTGTCCAGTTCTGCCTTGGTTAAAACCGAGGGAACGGGACCCTTCTGCTCGTCCTAAGCCTCCTCTCCCTTAGTTGCTGACTCAAAAGCATTTGCCGATTTTCGGGCAACGACCGACTCACTAACTCCTTCGGCCGTCTCACCCTCTTCCTCCGTTTCCTCCTCAGGAGGATTGGGCCTGCCACGGGCAGTCACCAACGATGCCCCTCCGCGCGATGAACCCGTCGAAACTGGGCGTTCCGCTGAAGGTCTAGTCATCCTTTCGGAGTGTTGGAAAGCAACATTGGCATTACAGCCATCTCCGTCAACAGTGAAGGTGATTCCGAAATGTTCAAAAAACGTCTCGCTTCACCTTCGTCACCGAAAGCTTCCTCCCGGGGGCTCAAAGGTTCTTGTGTTGTCATCATAGTCAAAAGCAAAAGGGAGGGAGAGAGTTAAAAAACTCACCGGAGACAGCAGGAGTGGCTGAAGAAAGGGTGAAATGTGGGAGCAAAAGTCAGAAATGGAAGACGAAAATGGTGAAAAACGGCGAAAACAATAGAAGCGAAAAATGGGAGGAAAACGTGCGCGCGGAAATGGGAGAAGTGCATCCCGCTCCCCCTTTTATAGCCCTGCCACGTGGCAAGGGCATTGAAGGGGAGTCGAGTCGACGCCTGCTTCGACTCCCCCGCCCGACATGTGGCGCGCTTCAGACGACGCGAGCGCCATTCCCGCCACGTGTCTGGCTCTCATAAGGTGAAAAGACGTCCTAGTGGCCTCCCGCTCATGCGGCCTCGATCAATGAACCAGCGCATGTTCTGGACGATATAGGATGCCTGCAAGTAATAAATGCTCCATCATAAAGTTGGTCCCAACTCAAGCCGACTTAACAACTCTCTACTCTTTAGCGTCAAAGTTGATACAAGGAGTAGGGGGGCTTACTGTTGGGGAAAAATAGTACAAGTCTAGAGACTCGGCTATGGAATGGACCAACTTTACTGACACCGCCCGGGATCCCGAGGTAACAAGCCTGACCGAGGCAAGCATATCAAAAGCCTAAAGGAGAGACTTAGCATAGGTTATAAGGAACGAATCTTGACCGAGACTTATAAAGTCCAGAGCCATAAGGCAGAATCTGTCAGATGCACGAAGTTGACTCGATAAACGAGGCAGCAACATCCAAAGATGCTGACTAAGGCCCAAAGCTCAGAAGCCACACGACTGACCATAAAACCGATCTATCTTGATGTCGGTTACAGAGTTGGCAATCAGATTAAGAAAGCATACTGATTATGGATCAGTCCATCTCATCCAATTGAGGGCAAGTAACTCTACCTTTTATAACCAGCTGAGACTCGCTCATCAGTAAAATCGGCTAGGCCCGATCCGAGAAAGGTAGAAATGGTGTGAAATGGAAAACCTTCTCGAAAATCCAGTAAAAGGATCCTCGATTCCAAAGATCTCAAGATCGGCTGGAGTCCAAAATTAGATTGGCACCGAATCTCCAAGATATCAGGAAAAGAATCCTGGCACGATGAGATCCTCCCCTTCCTATAAATATGAAAGACTTCAAGGGTGAAAGGTACGTAGAAAACTCTCTCTAAAAACCCTTCAACACGATCCTAGTCCTGACTTTGGCATCGGAGGGTCCCCAGCTCTAGCCGGGGTTTCCATTGTTTTCTTCGTTTTCTTCCCATGCAGGTAAAGGATCCAAGGAGGGTGCACCAGTTTTTTGCATCAACAAGATCCAATGTTTATTAGTATGCAAGTAGAACGATCCAAACATATATATTTTTACAGCGATGATGTAAATCTACAAATCACACCCTGTGTCTGAAAGAGCTTGTTACTTGTCACAAACAAGAAAGAAAATCGAAATTACGTATGCAACCCCTCGATAAACCGGACCTTTCAACTCCCGCCTATTAAACCTCCCTCGTTCCCATACAACCGCATTACCTTTCTCCAAATATCATGTGTACCGGAACATAAAGTGGTAGCTATCAGACTGGAAAATGGTTGTCTGGTAGTATTGGTGGGATCCCCCACTTCATCTTGGAAGGATCTGGGGTTCATTCCAAATCACTGTGGCGGAACTAGATTTTATCTACCGATCAATGTATATAGTGTCCTACACTGGATCTTCACTAATAATTCAACAGGGGATGTGAATGTGGTGTCTTTGGATTCGGTGTCTGAGAATATCAACGTCAACATAGCTCCAAGAGGTCTTTCAAGATTCGTAGTGGGCAACTATCCGATGTGGTGGGAAGGGTGTTTTGCTCTTGTTCGCATTGTTGAGAAGAAAATGATCGATGGTGTGGATCTTGAGAGATGTTAAGAATGATATTTGGGAAAAGGAGATTGTTTGGTTGACAAGCTTGAATATTGAGTTGGGCGGTGAAAACTTCCGTCCTTTCCTTGAGAGAAGGGGCAGTAGATGGATTACGTTCCTCAAATATCCACCGGAGGAATACTATTATTACCATCCGGTGACAAGCAGGTCTTACTAGGTGATTAATGCTGAGATTTCTTGCTAGGCTACCTGGTGATTAATGCTGAGGTTTCTTACAAGCCTAGCCTTGTTTCTTGCAATTCGGGGCCTATGCCGGAATGGTTAGTACCACTTTTATCCAAGTTGGAGCTTTAAGTTTCAGTGGCGTGTTTGGCAAGCCCTTCAAATCAGCATATATGAATTTAAACCTACATTAAGTGGGATTCTGTTCTCTACTTTCTTTCATCTTACTAATGGAAACCTACATTAACTGGGATTCTGTTATCTATTTAATTTCTTTCTTGCTTGCTAATGTTTTATTTCCTCTTGCTAATGGTTCTTGAAACAATAACTATTAAATTCCAACTAATACATTTGATAATTAGAAAAAAGTGTTTTGCAAAATCTCTTTGCTAGCTAGCTCTCTACAATTTCATTATTGATTGAAATCATGTTCTTGTAATTTCATGAATTTATGTGATGCTTTTAATTTCTTGGAATTTGTGCAATTCTTTCTTCCTAATTTCGGATAAGTAATTTTAATTATAATTGTTAGTGAAATAACTGAATTTTGGTTGCCTTTCATATTATAGGCCATGCTATCGAACTCAATCGACCGCTAACAATCTAATCAAGTAGAATAAATTGATCAGAAAAAGTTCATAGCCTTTAGAATCCAGAATCTGGATCCTTTGTTTGCCACAAGCAAAAAAACTTGCTGGTTCCAATTTAATTGGATCACGTTATTACACACAGTGCTAGCAAGATTTTTCTGTATGTGGCAAGCAGGGAATACAAACATGTATGCAATGCTAACAGGAATTTTCTGTTTGCTCCTCCGGTATCACGTCCCACTTCAATGCTTTCCTCTCAAAGCAGCTTGGCCCTTACCTTAGGGCCGTCTTTAATGTAGGTGTTTTATATCCACGCTGGCAATCCCTTTTTCCATATCATTTTAGGGGCATGAGCCAAAAATGATGAAGATCCATATCTCAGGTGGACCATGCCATCAGAAACAAACTTACTAGGGGCCAATGCTTACTCGCCATCCAACCTGTTGATAAGGTCAATCCAAAACTTTTGTGACCCACAAGTAGAGCTGTACATGAATCAAGTTAGCTTGGTTAGCTCGTTTGACTCGACTCAAAAAAGCTCGATTTGACTCAGTTCGAAACTGAGTTCGAGCCAAGTCAAGCTGATTTTTTAGCATGAAAAATTTCAAGTCGAGTTCGAACTCAACTCGACTGGACTCAGATAGAACCCCAACTCGAATCGAACTCGGATCGAACCAGTTTGGTGACTCAGTTATTTTGATATTGATGATGCTCAGCAAGTGTTTGATGAAATGACTTAACGAAGTGTCGACTGGTGGCAAGGAAGGTATGAATATGAAATAAATACCCTTGTATCTTGATTTTTATGTTGCCTACCTAGTGTTTGATGAAATACCTGTAAACCAATGTTGCTACTTTACGTTCCGTGAGAAATTGAAGGTATACTCCATGTGTTTGAGAAAATGCCGCAGAGGCTCGATCTTGGCTCGAACTCGGCTTGAACTGGCCCGAGCTGCTGACTGAACCGAGCCAAGCTGACAAGTTAGGCTCGTGAACCGAGTCGTGCCAAGTTCAAGCTGGGGTCAACTGGTGGCCAAGCTGAGTCGAGCTGTGCCAAGATCGACTCGGTTCGACTCGACTCGTGTACACCTCTACCTACGAGAAGTTTATAATGGTCAACCGTCACTATTTTCTATGGAATGGTTGACTTGAGGTTTGGATCTGTTTTATTTTCAGGATCATGCATTAAAATAATCTAGCAAAAGAGATAGACGACCCTCGCCATATGTAACATGTTATGCATGTTGCCCAAAATTCAGCCCAAAGGAAACTCAGGTGGGCCACAAAAGAGGGGACAAATTGAGATGGCATGCCCATCATTGATTTGCGTGGGGCCCAACATGTTGTGTTTATAGAATCCAAGTCATCATAACCCTTCATCTATTAATATAAGAAGGGTCAGACATAAATCAGGAGACCCTTCATCTATTAATATACAAAGGGTCAGACATAAATCAGGTTGTTTCCCATTTCAAGTGGGTGCTAGTGAAAATCAAGGGCGCAGGGCTTACCCTCCCACTTTGTTCCTTGGATTGAGCTGATTTTCAGGCAGTGGGGTTAACCTGAGGGGATGCATGCATAGGATCTGCCCCATACCACAGGTACCATTGGAGCGCGCTTGATAAGTAATTAACTAGATTTGTAATCTAACCAAATACATTAAGTGGAAAAACGCAGGGTACGTTATAGTGCTAGCTCCTAGTTCAATCTGTATAATTGGACACTCTAATCGATGGATCCAAATTGTCCATTAAGTTCAGGACATATTTTGTGGTCTACCTTGAAAAAATCACACTAATCAAATGATCTAATCCATCCATCATTGTGCCTTATTTTCTGTAGCCATCCTTTTTCCAAGCCATGGATCAGAGATGGTTATGATTGCCTAAATTAAACAACAGTTCTTCAGACACAGGCAATCCATGAATGGACCCAACTAACCTGAAATGCGTGTGGACCTGATGAACAATTCAGATCAACCGTGGATTGTCCATGCCCACACTAAGGTTGTTTTTTTTAATAATCATCTTTTATGATTGCCATATGTAGTAATATGAATTGATAATGATTGAATGATTTTAATCTCCTTGTATTAGCTCAGTAATCTTGTTGATGTTGAGGCAAGTCATAGTTTGGATTACATATATCCATGTAACACAACTCCTATGTATGAGCCGCCACTATTTTAAACATTATGATAAACTATCAAAGTAGTTTTCAACGAATGTGGATTCGTTGCTACTCCAGATCCTGTGAAATAGGTGCACCGCTGGGCCCACCTTGATGTATGTGTTGTATACCCATGTTGACCCGCCAAAGGATAGCTCGCATGAGCCCGACAATGAAGCATATCCAAATCTCAATCACAACACAAGAAACGATGGGCTCACTGTTTATTTGCCAACCATCCAACCTACTGATGAGGTCACATGAGACTAGATGATGGGAAAATCCTAAACTTGTTGTCTATGATAAGTTTTTAATGGCAAATAACTATAGTTTCCTATGAGATTTTTCACTTGAGATTTGGATTTGCTTTATTTTTAGGCCCATGCCCTAAATCAATGTGAAGGAACATATGAACAGCCTGGATATATAGAACACATGTATCAAAGTGGGCCCCACAGTAAGGGCTTCACCGTCTTGGGTGAGGCGCTAGGGCTGAAAGTCGGGCGGGTTGGGTTGGGTTGGGTTGGTGATCAACCTTAGCTCAACTCAAAGATCCTATACCTCAACCTTAACCCAACCCAACCCAACTTCAAGTCGGAAATTCTCAACCCAAGCGGGCTTGGTCAGGTTGGTCGGGTGGATACACGCTAATGTTTTCGTTATTACATTAGTCTATAATATTTCAATATTGGTCTTATTTTTCGTATCTATGATTTTATTAATTATATTTGCAGTTATTTATCTTAAAGAACTTGACAACTACTTTAAAAGTCGTGTTGTGTAGCACGCAATTTATTTGGGAGATAGAAGTTTAACCTATCATGTTAGCTCGAGTCATCGAAAATTGCGTGGACCAATGAGACTTGACGGCGCTAGAATTTCACGTGCCTTCAACATAGACAATCCACACTCAATTATAATTTATAAGTAACTTATATATTGATTGGGTTCGGTTTGAATTCATGTGCCTTCTGTTGAATAAATCAGTAGTAGCACGTTGGAATGTGCTGATTTAGGTTGTCTTAGTCTTTAGGAATTCAGTAGTTTGTTGTTGTTTGTTGCCTATTTTATAGGAGTTGTGGTTAGTGCTACCTATTTTATAGGAGTTGTGGTTAGTGCTAGGACGTAGTGTTTTGATGTAAAGCCTTCTTATAGGCCTTTCTCTTTATTAATTAAAAATAAGAAAAAGCTTTATCATTCCAACATGTCTCCTTTGTTTTATGTATTTTGTATCAGTGATATCAAAGCCAGAAAACGTGTGAGAGAAAGCAAGAGAGAGAGTTCCCAAACAGTGAAACTCCCCAAAACAGTTCAAAATAGCAGCAGCTATTTTCTCCTCTGACTTTTTTTTTTTTTTTTTTTTTTTGTAGGAATCGATGGCTTCAGATTCAAATATTGTGCAGGCGGCGATCCCCCGATTTGATGGTCACTATGACCATTGGAGTATGCTAATGGAGAATTTTCTACGGTCAAAAGAGTACTGGCCAATCGTTGAATCTGGAATTGAAGAACCAGTAGCAAATACAGTCTTGACGGATGCCCAGAAAACAGAATTGGAAGGGAGAAAGTTAAAAGATTTGAAGGCAAAAAATTACCTTTTTCAAGCAATTAATTGTCCCATCTTGGAAACAATTCTTAGCAAAGAAACTTCTAAAGATATTTGGGATTCCATGAAGAAAAAATATCAAGGTTCTGCTAGAGTGAAGCGTGCACAGCTTCAAGCTTTGAGAAGAGATTTTGAGACTCTACAAATGAAGGATGGGGAATCTGTCACTAGCTACTGTACCAGGACCATGGAGATCAACAACAAAATGCGATTTCATGGTGAGAAGATGGAAGATGTCACCATTGTGGAGAAGATATTGCGTTCCCTGACACCAACGTTTGATTATGTCGTGTTCAATTGAAGAATCGAAAGACATAGATGCATTCTCTCTTGATGAACTGCAGAGCTCCTTGCTGGTCCATGAACAGAAGATGAACAAAGTTCAACTTCAGAGGAGCAAGCTTTGAAGGCTTCTACATCTACTCATTTCTCAAACTTTAGAGGAAGAGGTAGAGGTAGAGGTAGAGGTAGAGGAAGGGGAGATCAATGCAATAGAGATGGCAGCAGGTATTTCAAAGCCAATGATGATCAATTTCAGGGCAAAGGCAGAGGACGAGATCAACATACTTCATTTCCTTCATTGATGATTATACTCGAAAAACTTGGGTTTATTTTTTACGGGAAAAATCAGAAGCTTTTTGTGCATTTAAAAGCTTCAAGGCTCGTGTGGAAAATGAAGCAGGAAAGACCATTAAGACCCTCCGAACGGATCGTGGTGGAGAATATTGCTCAACCGAATTTAAAGTTTTTTGAGAAGTTCATGGCATTCGAAGAGAGCTGACAGCTGCTTATACACAACAGCAAAATAGGGTATCAGAGAGGAAAAACAGAACCATTCTCAATATGGTGAGAAGCTTGTTGGCAAGAGGGAGAATCCCAAAACCTTTTTGGCCTGAAACAGGAAATTGGAGTATTCACATCTTGAACAGAAGTCCTACTTTTGCTGTTCAAAATATGACACCAGAGGAGGCTTGAAGTGGAAGGAGACCAGCTGTAGATTATTTTAAAATTTTTGGCTGCATCGCTTATGCACATATCCCGGATGAGAAAAGGAAGAAACTCGATGATAAGGGGGAAAAGTGTGTCTTTCTTGGTGTTAGTGAAGCATCCAAAGCATATAAATTGTTTAATCCACTAACCAAGAAGATTGTGACCAGCCGAGACGTTGTCTTTGATGAGGAAAACACTTGGGGTTGGAATAGGCAGCAACCTACTCAAGTTCTTTTTTACAATGATTCTGAAAGAGAGCCAACTCCAGTAGCCTTTATGCCTGAAAATTCATCAGAAGCAACTCCAACAACTGCTGAAATTTTGCCAACAGCAGCAGAAGCAACTGATGCAGTAGCTGGATCTCTTTGTCGTATTCGAAAAAGGCCCGCATGGATGGAAGACTATGAGGTAAATAAAATTGAAGATCCAATTACTCACTTTGCTTTATTTTCATATTGTGATCCTACAGTGTTTGAAAGTGCTGTCAAAGAATCAAAATGGCGGAAGGCAATGGATGCTGAAATTGCAGCCATAAAAAAGAATGACACGTGAGAGTTATCTGATCTTCCAGAAGGGCACAAAACAATTGGTGTGAAGTGGGTTTACAAGACAAAGCTGAAGGAGAATGGTGAAATCAACAAGTACAAGGCACGTGTGGTGGCCAAGGGCTATAAGCAAGAGTTCGGTGTTGATTATAAAGAAGTCTTTGCTCCAGTTGCGAGGCATGACACAATTAGATTGGTGATTGCACTAGCAGCTCAGAACTCATGGCCTATCTTCCAACTGGACGTGAAGTCGGCGTTCCTCCATGGAGATTTGAAGGAACTGGTATTTATCGATCAACCTCCTGGTTATGTGAAATCTGGAAATGAGCATAAAGTGTATAGACTAAAGAAGGCACTATATGGATTAAAACAAGCCCCACGAGCTTGGTATAATCGTATAGAAACTTATTTTTTAAAGGAAGGATTTCAAAAATGTCCTTATGAACATACACTTTTCATAAAAGTTGCGGATGGAGGAAAATGCTCATTGTTTGCTTATATGTAGATGATCTAATCTATACTGGAAGTAATACAGCCATGTTTGAAAGCTTTAAGAAATCCATGATGGCTGAATTTGAAATGTCTGATCTTGGCTTGATGCATTACTTTCTTGGCATAGAAGTGTTGCAGTTCTCTACTGACATTCTTATTTCTCAAAAAAAATATATGTTGGAAAAATCTTAGACAGGTTTCAGATGAAGGATTGTAATCCTGTGAATACACCGTCTGAGTTTGGTTTGAAGTTAAACAAGGATGATGGAGGAAAGAAGGTTAACAATATTCTTTACAAGCAGATTGTGGGGAGCTTAATGTATTTGACTGCAATAAGGCCTGATATAATGCATGCTGTAAGTGTCATTAGTAGATACATGGAGTATCCAACAGAGATTCATCTTTTGGCTACAAAAAGAATTCTTAGGTACTTGCAAGGTACTAAAGAGTTTGGGTTGTTTTTCAAAAAAGGAGAAAGGTCTGATTTGTTTGGCTTTACAGATAGTGATTATGCAGGAGATTCTGATGATCGAAAAAGCACATCTGGGTATGTTTTCATGTTGGGAACAGGAGCTGTTTCATGGTCATCAAAGAAGCAGCCAATCGTCACATTGTCAACCACCGAAGCTGAATTTGTTGCAGCAACAACTTGTGCTTGTCAAGCTATTTGGCTGAAGAAGATTCTTGAAGAGCTGCAGTTCAAAGAAGATGGGCCTACTCTCATTTACTGTGACAACAATTCAGCAATTAAGCTCTCAAAGAATCCTGTTCTACATGGTCGAAGCAAGCATATAGATGTGAAATATCATTTCTTGAGGGATCTCACGAATGATGGAGTTATTAATCTGGTTTACTGCAGAAGTGAAGACCAGATTGCTGACATTCTAACAAAGCCTCTCAAATTTTCAGCATTTCAGAAGCTCAGGGAGCTACTTGGTGTTTTTAGTTCAAAGAACTTTATTTGAGGGATGGTGTTTTAAAGTTTGAGTCTTATTAAACTGATGTTATGTATGAAATATCAGTTTAAGAGAGGAATTGTTGAATAAATCAGTAGTAGCACGTTGGAATGTGCTGATTTGGGTTGTCCTAGTCTTTAGGAATTCAGTAGTTTGTTGTTGTTTGTTACCTATTTTATAAGAATTGTGGTTAGTGCTACCTATTTTATAGGAGTTGTGGTTAGTGCTAAGACGTAGTGTTTAGATGTAAAGCCTTTTTATAGGCCTTTCTCTTTATCAATTAAAAATAAGAAAAAGCTTTATCATTCCAACACGTCTCCTTTGTTTTATGTATTTTGTATCACCTTCAACACAGATAATCTACACTCAATTATAATTTATAAGTAACTTATATATCGTTCAGGTTTGGGTTGAATTTCCTGTGCCTTCAACACAGACAATCCACACCAATTATAATTTATAAGTAACTTATATATCAATTGGGGTTGCGTTGGGTCATAGCCCAACCTCGAGACCAAACCTGATACATCATCCCTGAGCCCAACCCAATGTCCGGTCGGTTAGGTTGAAGCAGCCCAACTTTCAGCCCTAAGACTGGCTGCACCGCAGGTTAACTGCAAAGGCATTCCTACGAAGTTCCTCCCGCGAGAAACTGGATGGAAAAGTGGAAAAAGAAATGCCTACCATTGAAGCTTCCTTAATGCTCACCTTGATGTTTATATGCCATCCAAACTGACGAAAAACTTAGCCTGATGCAAAACTCCTGTGGTCATGCAAATGTACCAATGGTGGTCGTTTGATCCCCATTGTTTCTTCGGCCTACTTCAGTTTTGGATTCACTTTTTTTCTTTTTTTCTTTTAATCTTATAACCTAAATGATCTGAAAAAATCAGATGGACAGATAGATTTCTCAGGAACATTACGGTGGGGCCCACCTGGCTTCCTGTTACAGGAAACTGTGGTGATTAAATACCCACCATTAAAAACTTCTTAAAGGCCAACGGAATGTTTATTTGTCATCCAATCAGTTGATAAAGTCACAAAAACATGGATGAAGGGACCACACACATATCATCTTGATCCAAAACTTTTGTGACCGACCGAAAGTTTCTAATGGCCAATACCACCGCTGTTCCCAGTGGTGTGGTCCACCTGAAATTTGGATTTGCTTCATTTTCAAATCACACTGTAGAATGAGCTGTCAAAAAAGATGGATGTTGTTGATGTAAGGCATATACATTGAGATGTGTGGGGTGTGTGTGCGTGTAAAAAAAACAAAAGGCATATACATTGAGATGGGCCTACAGTCGGGGTTCCACCGAAGCCGCGCCCGCTGGCTGTGGAAACGGATTGGCTACTCCCTCTGCCACAAGCCCGGTGGCTGATGGTCGGTGCTCTGTGGGCCCCACCATTATGTATGTGTTTTATTCATTACGTTCATCCATTTTTACATATCATTTTAGGGCTTGATCCCAAAAATGAGAGGGATATAGATCTCAGGTGGACCACAGGAAGACAATAGTGATTGGATATCCACCATTAAAATCCTCCTAAGGCTCACTGTACTGTTTATTTGACATCAAATCTCTTGATTAGGTCATACGGACCCAGGGAAAAAACAAAGATCAACTTTATCCAAAACTTTTATGATCTCCAGAAAGTTTTTAATGGTCGATGTTCATTCAACATTGTTTCCTGTAATGTGCTCCACTTGAGATTGGAATATACATAATTTTTGGTAAAATACCATAAAATGATCTAGAAAAATAGATGGACGGCATGGATGAAACACATACATCATTGTGGGGCTCACAGAGCACCGACCACCAGCCATTGGCTGGTAGCACGGGGAGTAGCAAGTCCGTTTCCGCTGTCTGCACCTATTCCGCTGGAAGCGGATTGGCTGTAGTCAGCAAGTTCTATGGGTCTGATCATGTGGTATGTATTATATCTAAATCGTTCATCCATTTGGCGAGCTCGTCTTAAGGCTTGAGACTAAAAATACGACCGATCTAACTATCAAGTGGACCACACTGCAAAAAACAGGGGGAGATTGAACGTCTACCATTGAAATCTTTTTTGGAGTCACAGAAGTTCTGGATAATACGAAATTTATTTTTCCTCTTCATTCAGGTCTTTTTGACCTTATGAACATATTGTATGGTAAATAAATGTTATGGTAGGCCCTAAAAATGTTTTAATGGTGAAAATCATTATCTCCACTGTTATTTATGGTGTGGTCCAGATTATCTTTGGATATGATTCGTTTTTTTGGATAATTTTCTAAAATGATCTCTAAAAATGGATGAACGGTGTAGATATAATAAATACATCAGTATGGGGTCATGTAACTTTGATCTCCTTTGAACCGTTCGTACAACTCAGAGCTCGAGGAGCGTAAGTGCTCGTCTTCGCACGACACGTACCTGGAGCAGACTGGTGCGTGGTACACCAACCAATCCGCTTCGGACGCGGATTGGCTACTCCCCCTGACACCAGCCAATGGCTGGTGGTCGGTGCTCCGTGGGACCCACCATGATGTATGTGTTTCATCCATGCCGTCCATCTATTTTGACGGATCATTTTATGGTATGAGACAAAAAATGAAATATATTCCAATCTTAGGTGGACCACATTACATGAAACAGTGTTGAATGAGCGTCGACCATTAAAAAACATTTTGTGGCCACAAAAGTTTTGGATCAAGATGATTTTTGTTTTTTCCCTTCATCTGTGCCTGTATGACCTGATCAACATATTAGATGTCAAATACACAATATAGTGGGCCTTAGGAGGATTTTAATGATGGATATCCAACCACTATTGTTTTCATGTGGTGTGGTCCATCTGAGATATATATTCCTCTAATTTTTATTATCAAACCATAAAATGATCTTTAAAAATGGATGAACAGAATTGATGAAACAAATACATCATGGTGGGGCCCACAGAGCACCGACCACTAACCCAGGGCTGGTGTCAGGGAGAGTAGCCAATCCGTTTCCATTCGCTTCCTATTCCGCTCCCGCCGTACTCGCACTGCGTAGGACGCGGATTTCCTGCTAAAGGCTTTCGCAGGAAGTTCCTGCACGGGAAACTTAGGTGGAGCCCACTGTGATGTTTGTTAGAAATCCACTCCGTTCATCCGTTGTTTGAGATGATTTTAGGACATAGGACCAAAAATGAACCGGATCCAAGACTCAAGTGGGTCTAAAACGTGAGGATTGAGCGTCCACAGTTGAAATATTCGTGGGGCCTTAGAAGTTTTGAATCAGTGTAATATTTGTGTTTTCAGTTTATCCCAGTGGTAATGACGTTATGAACGGTATGGATGGAAGTTAAACATCAACCCTAGGAAGGTTTCAACGGTAGGAATTTCCCTACCCACCGTTTGCTTTGTGCGGCCCACTTAAAATAAACTCACAAAACGAATGAACGAGGTAGATTTTTCGCAAACATCGGGTGTGCCCCCACCTAGTTTTCCAGCACAGGAACTTCCCGCGGAAGGATTTCGCAGGAAATCCGCGTCCAGCGTAAGGGCTACTGAAGTGACGTCGCCAAGCTATGTGGACCCACCATGATGCGTGTGTTGTATCCATACCACCCATCCATTTGGAGATATCCTTTTATGGCATGAGAAAAAGAATGAGATAGATCTAAAGTTCAAGTGGACCCCACCATAGAAAACAGTGGGGATAGTGACATCCTTCGTTCAAAACTTCTTACTGGCCACAGAAGTTTCTGATCAAGCTGATATTTTTGTTTTCATTTCATCTATCTCATTGTTAACTTATGATAGGTTGGATCTCAAAAATACATCATGCTGGGCAAGGGTCGTTTGGCACCGTGGATTGGAGGGGGTTTCAAAACCCCCTTTGTTCGGCATGTTAAAGTAACGGGGGTTTCAAATCCCCTCTTTGAAGGGGTTTGCAATCCACGGCAAGAGCTTGATTACACCTAAAATCATTTCAATAATTGCATGTGTAACCTCGTCACTATACATTATCATTTTATTGGGCACATGACCCATTAATGATTATCAACACCATCCAAGCATTAACCATGTAAGTCAGCATCGTCCAAACATTGTCCAGCACCATCCAAACATTGTCCATGTAAATCAACGATTAAAAATCGTTGGCTAGTAACTCAGACATGATCTTGTGCTTATGGCCCATCCGAGACTTGGAATCTCATCATTTTTGGGCAAAGCATATGTTTCAGCAGGCTTATCACAACCATTATCTCAAAAATTACATATCTCACTAATTAGAGATATTAAAGTTGATTTAGTAATTAAATTCAAACCCCCTTGAATATACCATGCATAGGTACTTTTGGATTAAAGTTGATTCACATTCCAGGATGCCAAACACACGGGTGGGATTTCAAATCTAGGGGGTTTCCAATCCCCAGGTTTCCGAATCCAGGGGGTTCCAAATCCACACTCCCAAACAGGCCAACGGTGGGTGTGACTGCTCCCACAAAAAGTGGTGGGTCCACTTGAACTAATTTAAATGTATCTCATTTTTTTTTTTCTCATACCATAAACGATCTCTACAAATGGTTGGACAGTATGGATACAACACATGCATCATGGTGGGGTCGGTGATGTCACTTCAGTAACAATTGGGCTACTAACCTTGTCAGTATCTAGATTAGTATCTAATCCGTGTCCCACCACGACCTAGCTGGAGACGGATTGTCCTGCCAGGGCTATGTGGAGTCTACAGTGATATATGAGTTCTATTTTGAAAAATCATTTTAGGGCATGATGATAATGAGATAGAAGGCATAATTAGACCAGAACAATGAAAGCAATGGATATAATTAAAGACCCCATCGTTGAAACCTTCTAAGGGTCCGCCATGATGTTTATTTGACATATACCCGTTCATAAGGTCACATAGACCTAGATGAAGGGAAACCTTCAACATCATCTTAATCCAAAACTTCTGTGGCCCTAAGAGATTTTCAGCAGTAGGCATTCAATCCGCATTGTTTCTAGTGGTGTGGTATATTTGATGATTAGATCCGCCTCCCTTTAGGCATGATGACCTAAAATGGTCTTTCAAAATGGATGGACGGCTTGGATAATACTCACATATCACGGTGGGGCTCACAGAGTCTATGATAGGACCATCCGTCTCTCGCTATGTGGGGGTAGGACCCATCCCCGCTCACATCACCTAGGTTAACGCCGTGTTGATGTGGCGAATGGGTGCACTGCGGGCCCACTGTGTTGTATACCCATGTCGTTCATTCATAGACTCTCTCATTTTAGAGCATGAGCCTTCCTGGGTCTACCTTGATGTTTATATGCCATCCAAACCATTTATAAGGTCATTCCCACTAGGATGAATTGAAAACATAAAAAACTTAACCTGATGCAAATTTATGTGGCATTATGAATGTTTCATCGGTGGTCACTGTTAAAATTGATGCCTTTAATCTGGTGAAAAACATGGGATTTCGATCGATCAACTCTAGCCTCAATCAATCAAGAAAATTTCAAAATTTTCAGTTAACTCTTTGGACAATTTTGGACATGTTCAATCGATCGAGATTATTTGAAAAATTCATGTTTGCTTTCTAGATACTTTGAGCATGTTTGATTGATCGAACATTAAGCGTCGATCGATTGAAGGTTCGATCAACTGTTTACGTAACTTCTACATAAGTGCGTGATTTGTTTCTAATTCTATACGTAGCATGTACATAGCTTTATATAAACATGTGTAATACGGGATTAGGGTTAAGAAACAAACATGGGAGAGTCCTAAAGAGTTCCTAAGGTTTTGAAAGAGAATTTTGTCTTAAAAGGCGAGGGTTTCGAGAATTTGTAAGTTGTTTATCTCTTGTAATTCTTCATTAATAGTACATTGTTTTGTCGCTTAGTGCCGTGATTTTATTTTTTTTTTCAAAAAGGTTTTTCCTTGTAAATTGTTGTATTATCTATGATTGCTCCTATTTTTGTTACTCTATTGCATGTTTGTATCGTTCTAAAGTTGCTTTTGCGCCTAACGTGTGGTGGTTGTGCACAATAAGTGGTATCAAGGCGTAGGCTATTATATTGGGATTTTAGATCAAATCTGATACAGACTTCTAAGGGATCAAATGTTAAATACGATAGGAAATAATTTATAGAAAATAATAACTTTTAATTATGGAGGTTGAAGATGAAAACCATCATAATTCAGCAAGGACTACTAAAGGCACTCCTTGTGAAAGCGAGATGCCCTGAAAATATGAAAGAGGATAATTGGAAGACTTAAATGAGAATGTGATGATCGTGATTCAATTGTGCTTAGCCAATGATGTCATAGAAAATGTGATCAATGAGATGACCGTTGTAGGCTTATGGGCAAGGTTGAAGAGCATTTATATGATGATATCACTCTCTAATCACCTATATCACGAAGAGACAATACTACCAAAAAATCGAGCAAAGGCTATGGAATGTGAAGGCTTTTGGCTACGGATTTAATTCGTAACTGTAAGACCCGTATCCTAGACCGTACCGTTCCATAGGCTTTCGCGGTCTTCCCGGTCGAATTTCGGTAACCTTCGACCCTTAACCGGCGTTGCGCGCGACCCTGATTCACACGCCGTCAACCCGAGTCGACTCAACCTAAGACTAGTACCAATGCGACCGCGCCGTCGCCGTGGTTCCGATGCCGCGTCTCGCGCGCCGATCCGATACTCTGGCCAGGAGATGTAGGCCCGCGTTCAGTTCGAGGAAAAACGCCGCGCGTTACAGAACCCAAGAGAATCAACCCCATCAATCCCATCAATCACTCACACATCACTCACCCATCCCCAAGTACAACCCCCATACCTAAAGTCAACTTTCCCATCACCTCACCCATCTCTCTCCCCATCACTCCATCACTCACATCACCTCTCTCATCTCTCTCTCCCTTTCATTCTCTCCTAAGCTCCATGAGAGCAACCCACGTCCAAGCATTTTCCATGGGAGAGGGGATGTTATGTGTGGCCTACCTCCCTACCACCCAATCCCACCCTCCAAAATCGATCCCAACCGTTGAAATCGTACCTTTAAAGCTCTAACATGCATTGGCGGAAGAAAGAAGGCCGATCGGTGGGTGTCTCTCTCTCTCTCTCTCTTCTTTTTTTTCTATGTTTTGTTGGCCCACCTGATGAGTATATGTGATGGATCTGGGCCGTCCAGCAGCAAGGTCGCCTTTGCTGTCCAAGTTGCTGGACGTCCAGCGATCGCTCAGGACTGGATGAAGGGAAAAAAACCCAAATATCGGTTGGGTCCCAGTTTTGTAGCCACCCGTGAGGACCCTACCTTGTGGTGTGTTTGATCCACACCGTCCATTGAAAGTCCACGATCTGTCCACGATCAGACAGATCCAACCATCTAGCAGGCCTGTCTGATGGAAAGGGTAGACAGTAGCCTGGAAATCTAGAGCGGGGTGGCCACTCACATGGACCCCACTACCATGATGTATGTGCTCATATCACACCGTCCATATGTTCGGACGTGGCCCATCCCACACGTGTGACACGTGTGGGAGTAGGACCCACTTGAAATATGTTTTATATCATATGCCTGTCCAGCGTTCAGGGTCTGGACGCTGGCACCTTCACGCTCTCAAACACACACACGTACACATATATAAATATTATATATATTGTTTTATAATATAATATAATATATTTTATCACCTTTCACTGGTGGGCCACTTCCACGTGGAACCCACCTTCAGTATAAAAATCTGCACCGTCCAGATTGGGTTCTGGGCAGGCTGCCATTTTTCTTTTTTTTCTTTTTGTATTTATATATAATATTATATAATATATAATATATTATATCATAATTAGACGGATGAGATGGTGGGCCACTTCTACGTGGAACCCACCAAATGCATGTATATCATCCATTCATCCACCGTCCATAGCTGGACGGTGGAGCCCACTTTGATATGTGGCTATCCACACCGTCCAATGCAGGACGTGGATAGAAGTGGATTGACCGGCGTACCTCGCACCAGCTGGTGGGGGTTGCTGAATTGACGTCAGCGACTCTATGGGTCCCACCTACCTGCTGTGGTGATGCCACCATGAGGGTCTGATCACGGTATGGGTAATATCCAGACCGTTCACCACCGTCCATTGATTGGGACGGTCGAGATCCCACTTTAATGTATATGTTTTAGCCATGCCGTCCAGCGGCCGACCCTGATGCCGAGGTCTATCCAACTGTCCATGGACCTCACCTTGATTCATGCATAACCTCACACCAGCTATATTGCTGGTCAGTTGACGTCAGCAATCTTTGTGGACCCCATAGTAATGTACGTTTTGTAACCCACCGTCTATCCTATATGTGTGGTATTCCGTCCGTCTGTCCGTCCTAGATGGGTGGAACCCACCTTGCTGTATGATATCATTCACACCGTCCATTCATTTGACGAGCTCATCTTAGGCTTAAGACAAAAAAAAAATGAAGCAGATTCAAATCCCACCATGATGCATTTATCTCATCCATACCGTCCAGATTGTGCTGGACGGTGCTGGACAATATTTGGACAGTACTGGACAATGTTTGGATGGTCCAGATTTACATAGACAATGTTTGGATGGTGCTGATTTACATAGACAATGTTTGGACCGTGCTGATTTACATAGGAGACGTTTGGGCGGTGCTAATCATCATTAGAGCACCATGTGCCCCATAGAATGATAGTGCACTGTGATACACATGTTGCACCTGCAACTATTGAATTAATTTTAGATGTAATCCAACTCCCACTTAAGGCCCATTTGTGCGGCCCATCCATGAGGCCCATCGTGATGTATATTTGAGACCCATGTGCAGGGCCCACTTGTGATGTATTGAGGCCCATGTGTAGGACCCACCTATTGTATATTTGAAGCCCATGGGTCGTGGCCCATTGTCATGTATTTTCAGCCCAGATGGCAAGGCCCGATGTGATGCATGAGAGGCCCATGGTTGTGGTTCAGTGTGATATATTCGAGGCACATGTCCTGCGGCCCATTGGGATGTATTTTCGGCCCATTTGACATATTGGGGCCCATTTGGTGCAGCCGATGTGATGTACTTGGGGCTCATTTGATAAGGCCCAATGTAATGTATAAGGGGCATAACTTGTTGTATTTGCGAGGGCCCAACGTGATGTATTACGACCCATTTGAGTGAGGCCCATGATGATGTATATTAGGCCCTTGAGCGAGACCATAGGCCCACTATATGTTTGGTCCTATGACGGTCCCTCCTTGGGAGCGATGTTGGTTAAATGCCCACATTAATGGGCGATGATGGTTAAATGTCCACATTGTGATCTTCCCGTAGGCCGATTGTATAGGTTTATTCTGATTACCAATTACCGACTCCGATTGCCGTGACCGAATTGCCGATTTTGATTATCGATCGATTCCGATTGACGTGACCGATTTACCGATTTGATAATCGATCGATCCCGATTACCGAATTCGATTAATATGACCGATTTGGCCGATTTCGAATATCGATCGGTGCGATTGCCATGACCGATTTGTTGATTCTGATTACCTTGACTGATTTCGATTAACGTGACCGATTTGCCGATTCCGACTATCGATCAGTGCGATTGCCGTGACCGATTTGCTGATTTTGATTACCTTGACCGATAACCAATTTCGATTAACGCGACCGATTTACCGATTCTGACTATCGATCGGTGCGATTGTCGTGACCCATTTGCTGATTCTGATTATCTTGACCAATTGCCGATTCCGATTGACATGACCGAGTTACCGATTCCGACTATCGATCGTGCGATTGTCGTGACCGATTGCCGATTCTGATTGACGTGATCGATTTGCCGATTCCGATTATCGATCGATTTCGTGTATCAAGGCCAATTTCGATGATTTCGATTTGTCGAGGCCGATTGTATATGCCGATTCTGATTGTTGCGGCTAAGTATCGAGGCCGATTCTGATCTGTCGAAAACCGAGTATCAAGGTCGATTCCGATTGCCGAGGCCGATTATCGATGTCGATGTCGATCGTCGATTCTGATTCCGATTGTCGAGGTCGCGTATCGAGACCGATTCCGAGTGTCAATTCGATTGTTGAGGCCGAGGCCGATTGTCGAGACCTATATGATGTATATGCGACCCATAGTTGGGGCCCACTGTGATGTATTCGTGGCCTATGGGCGAGGCCCATTGTGATATGTATTAGGCCCATGATGCATGGTCCATTTGATATATTCGAGACCCATGTGTAGGGTCCACATGTCATGTATTTAAAGCCCATGAGCAGGGCCCACCCGTTGTGTATATATGGCCCTTAAGTAAGGCCCATTGTGTTGTATATTAGACCCTTGTGTGAGGTCATGGGCCCATTGTATGTTTGGCTTTGTGTGAGCCATTTCTTGGGGGCAATGTTGGTTAAATGTCCACATTGTCGAGGCCGATTGTTGATACCGGTTATTGATACTGATTAGGAGTATGTGATAGCATAGCATCATGATACATGCCCATACGCATCATCTGCATGTTTATTATGAGATGTGGTTGATCATTGCATATATTATTGAGTGTGTTGTTATGAGACTCCCTGATAGGCGGAGGTTATCTCACATGAGCGCACGGTATGCGCAGGATTGATGCATGACTGGATTGTATGACTCATGCATCTTGCATTGTGTGCTGTGATTACTATACGCCCTAGCATCATCAGGGTCGTAGCCTCCACAGTAGTTTGTGGATGGCCAGATGGGACACCGGAAATCTGTTCTACATGGGGTGCTATAGATATCCCTGGGTGAAAGTCCCTAAACCTCTTGGTTCCAGAGGTTGCTCCAACGTCTAGACCGAGTGGATGCATGAGCGCATGAGGGCCATATACCGTTAGGCCGCGTCTCCCACTGTGTCGTGGTCGGTTGGAAGGGGGTACGGCCTTACCTGCCCGAGAGGAGGGGGCAATGCTAGGCTGAGTCTGACCAGCTCGAGGAATGGGTCCGCTATCGACGAGCCGGGCCCGATATTGGCAGGCGGATAGTGAGGTCTCTTCCACCCACCTTGTTGCGCGCGATGGGGCGGCAATCTGGTTTGGAGTGTAATAGACCCCGGTGATTTCCCAGAGAGGAACCGTACTGATACGTGGACTTATTGAGTAGGAGTTGCATACTCACGCATCATTTCATTCACTATCCACTCGGGTTGGTGGTGCGCAACTAATTGTTGTGTACCTTCGCATGGCCAGGATTTCGGTTGGGGCGCGCGACTAACCTGAGATCAGGAGTTTACCACGTTGAGTCTGACTATCCAAATTTAGGTATGGGACTGGTTTGGATAGAAGTCCTTTGTGGTGGACCCCGTAGCCAGCGATACTACGTACTATCATCCCGACTTCACTCCAGCTTGGTCATTTCATTCGCACCGCATATTACATTGCATGTACAGTACTTGTCATTTTTGGGTTGTCGTGTTTCTGCATTGATATGGTCGTTAGTACTCATACCTTACATCGCATAGCCTTGGTACGGCTGATCGCACTCATAGACTTATCAGTATATTTTCACTTATTTCGATATTGTATGATTTAGAACATCGTATCTTTGGTATCTAATCTTGACTCATTTTGACTCCTCATTTGCATAACTGATTTGCATTGTGTACCCTGATATTGTATGACTTATGGGCTTGTCAGTATTTTCGCTTACTCTGATTGCTCTGATATTGCTTACATGACACTTACCTTGTGCACACACTTTCACCACCCACTAAGCTTTCTATAAGCTTATGCACGATAGATGCGTGCAGGTGACGTTAGGTTGCAGCAATGACGATCTTGGGGCGTGCAGCGGTCTTCTGGAGCTTGATTTTCGATTTATGTATTTTCCTTTCAGCATTGTACTCAAACGATTATATTAGTGGATATGTGATGATGATGTTGCCTTTGTGAATTGGGTAATCTTGTGGTTATGCTTATTATGAGTTAAAGGTACACTGAAAAAAAAAAAAAAAAAAAAAAAAAAAATCCTCCTTGTAGGGTCCCAGGATCGGAATCTGGCGTAGGGACGCTAGGAGCCGAGAATGGGGTACTACGGAGGCTGTCGGCACCGGATTCGGCGATCGGGATTCCAGTGAATCCGATTTTCGGATTTGAGGCGTGACAGTAACAATTTTGCTATGGATCTAAACTGTAGCCAAAAGCCCAATTGATCCGTAGCTAAAGGCTTCCTCCTCATCATACCGTATTAGCTATTGATGGTGCTTAAGGGGTTCCATGGGGCTCATTGAAATATATGTGTTTGATCTAAGCCGTCTATAAATTCGGATATATAATTTCAGTGGATTAGGCCAAAAATTATGTAGATTAAAGGTATAAGTGGACCACACAATAAGAAATCATAAAAATTAAATTTCTATTGTTAATTTGTTGTGTGTTTTTCTTACAACTTTGATCTGACTCATTTTTTGCAACAGCCCTTAAAATAATATTTTAAAATTATTGGACGGAGTGAATAAATAACATACATCATGGTGCGCCCCACGGTCCTAAAACCCACGGTCCTAATGGGCCGTCCATCACGTGCCCCACCCCCAAATAAAAAATCCAATCCCCCAATTTCTCCCGCCCGCACCTCCCAAAACCCTATTTCCATTTCCGCCCCTCCCCTCTCCATCTCCCAGGCTCCCTCACCCTCTCTCTCTCTCTCTCTCTCTCTCTCTCTCTCTCTCTCTCTCGCTAGCATTTTCAAAACCCACTTTCGCCGAGATCAGTCGAGGGTTTCGCTGGGAAGGTCTCAACTGGTTTGAAGGTTAGTCTCTCTCTCTCTCTCTCTCTCTCTCTCTCCTCTCTCTCTCTCTCTCTCTGTGTGTGTGTGTGTGTTGTGTGGTGTGTGTGTGTTTCCGAAATCAGTTGAGGGTTTTCGGTGACTCGGTTACCATGCTATTGATGTTGCTCACCAAGTGTGGCTGGTGGCAAGGAAAGTATGTACATGAAACAAATACTCTTTTTTTTTTTTTTCTTAGTTTTTATGTTGCATAGAAGGTGTTTGATAAAATATCTGTAATGTAAAACCATTGCTTTTATTTTATTTATAGTGGGATTTAGAAGTTGTAGTCCAGGTGTTTGTAAAAATGTCTCAATGGCGAACTCGACTTGATCTTGGCTCAAACTCAGCCCGAGTTGCTGACCAAACCAAGCCGAGACGAGCTCAAGCTGAGGTCAGCTAGTGGCTGAACCGCCAGCTTGACTTGGTTCAACTCGATGTGCACCCTTACTGATACATGGTATATTGATTTTGATAAAATGATTTTTTCTCAAACATGAACATTAGATTTTTAAACAACTTCTTCTTTTGAACGTCAATGGAGTCTGTGAAAGCTGGTAGACTTGCCGTGATTGAGGTTGATGAGACTAACCCATCTCTACGCCCGGTCGGCAGGGGCCAACTTGGGCCATTGGTCTGCAGGTGATGGGCCAGAAGCATGCTTCATATTAATAGTCCTTATATCATCTTATGCAAGAATAAGTACAAGGATTTGGACTTAAAGAAATAAGCATATTTAGTGTGAATACTTGTATATGCAAGTTGGGCCCATGGTTTACTGATGCAACCCTTGATTTAGTGGACCACATTTTGTATGGAACACTTACATATTTTTTAAAAATCCCCAAGATTGGATGATCCAAACCATCCAATCTTTAGCCTCTTTCTAGTTGAATGTGTACTGTTGCTGTATTTGTTTTCTTAACCATCTTAAAACTGAAAGTATCTTTCTTCTGAGACTTTTTATGAAATATCTCATTGTAGTGGTTTCACAGAAACCACATTGGGTAGAGCAAAATGTTAGCAACATTATTAATTTGTTGTAAAAATACAATGATTACAAACTTCTTAATACATTGTATTTGGTAGATAATATCTGTATGGGTTCAATAATCTGATAGCACTTCTCAAATCCCTAACTTTTGAGGAAGATGGTGCATGAGGCTAATTTTCAACTTTAATTTTCGGTGAGGTGCAGGTTGAAAATGGACCCCTTGTTTAATCGAGATTCGCTGTAATGAATAGGGAGTGGATGACACTAAGTTTCCCAGACCCACGTTTTCTTTCTGGAATCAGAAGTTTTTCAAAGTTTGCACAAGAAAACCTTCCTGGTAGAGAATCCGTTCCTTGTCCATGCACCACTTGTAGATGTGCACGTTTTCTGATTTTTTATGATGATATGGAAATACATCTAATGAAAAATAGATTCAACCCAAGCTATAGGGTTTGGAACATGCATGGGGAGCATGTATCACCTAAGTGTACTGTACGTGAATCAAGTTCCCAACAATACCATAGTGTCTCGAACTTAAATGAGGTTCATAACGCGATCGTTCAAGAACTTGGTGGTAATAACCTAGATGAAGTTGTACAGGATGAGCCCAATGTGACCCCTATAGTTGAAGGCGTCTTTAGAGAAAATGAAACTAATGAGTTTGAAGCAAATCTACGAGACGCAATGACTGAGCTATACCCTAGGGCCCAAGATTTCACCGTGCTGACTTTCATTGTACAACTTTTTAAATTAAAGGTGAATCATGGATGGAGTGAAAAAAGCTTTACAGAGCTCTTTCAACTACTAAAGAATGTGTTACCTTACGGTAACAAGGCCCTAACTAATACCTACAAAGCGAAGAAGATCATTACAAAGTTGGGTCTTGATTATGTAAAAATCCATGCTTGTCCAAATGACTGCATCTTATATTGGAGAGAGAACGAGATGAAAACCATTCGTCCAAATTGTAAAACTTCTAGGTACAAGACTGAAATGGATTCTGAGAAAAAACAATCTCGAATACCTAGGAAGGTGTTAAGGTATTTTCCATTAACACCAAGGCTACAAAGAATGTTCAATGTGCAATGGTTGGCGAAAGAAATGTCTTGGCACTCAACCAGGAAATTTTAACATGAAAAGATGGAGCATCCGGCTAATTCTATTGCATGGAAGAATCTTGATGACAAGTATACAGATTTTTCAGCTGAGCCTCGCAATGTTCGATTGGGTTTGGCTACAGATGGGTTTAACCCATTCGGCACTTTCAATATGTCGCATAGTTCATGGCCCATTATGTGTGTGACGTACAACCTTCAACATGGTGTAAGGATTGAATCTCGATGAGCACATCAGTGCCTTCAACAAAATAATTTGCAAATTGATGAACGTGGAGGTGAAGATTGATGAAGAAGATAAAGCCCTGATCGTGTTAGTGTCCCTTTCGGATTCCTATGAAAATCTGGTGGCCACTATGTCATGGTAGAGATACCTTGGATCTAGACATTGCTATCTCATCGCTTTAGTCGAAACAATTAATTTGGAAGAATGGTGGGGAAGGTACATCTACGGATGAGTTGCGAGGGGAAAAACGTCTGAGCGAGAGAAAGGGAAATCGCGATCGAGGTCCAAGTCAAAGGGTAAAGGAAAGTTGAGGTATTGGAATTGTGGTAGAATGAGTAACGTGAAGGACTTCTCAAACCCTAAAATCCAAAAAGATGATAAATCAAATACTTCTCCCGAAGAGGAAAATTTAGTGAAATCCATCGAGGAGATCAGTGGCTGTGATGTATTGTCCATGTCCAAGGTTGGACACTTGAAAAATAAGTATATTTTTTATACGGGGGCATCGTATCACATGTTATAACGCCCCAAAAATCGACACTTGAGTATATAGACTTTAATCCCGAGTTCTCGGGTGTTAACTTAATAAAATGTACATGTGTCATCATTCAAATTCATATTTATTCCACACATAAATAATCAGAGCACCACAATTTAAATTAGCATATCTAAAGCGAGGTAGAGATAACAAAAATTCATAAATATATGGCTAAGAGACAAAAGTACAATTCCAATAATGGTGATTGCCCAAAATGGAGATTATACAAGTCACAGTGAACATAAATTTTTTTTTACATATAAAGCATGCCTAATCGGGGACTCTAACATATACATGCACAAAATAAGAATAAAAGCAAAGTCTTCTACCTTCGCCCAACACTCCCAAGGCATCACGACGAAAGTACAAGCCTACCTGCCAGAGGCCTCGATAGAACCTGCATCAACAACAATGCCTGTTTGGTGTTTTAAAACACCGTCCCAATTGGGAGTGAGTAGCTAACCTAGTGATTCTATTAGTTCTAAGTTACACATGTTATTGACTAAATCAGCACAGTTAACAATAAACAACTAATCAAGCATTTCCTAAATACTCTTGTTAAATGCATAACTGAGATTATGAAATGATGCATGCGCCTTACAATCCAACACTCCCTCAGAAGCGACTTCAACGCCTATTTCGCAAATGCCAACACTCCCTCACCAGCGACTCCAATGCCAAATCGCAACTTATCTTAGGGTATGCATGATTAACAAAGTGATTATTAATTTCAATGCATATTACGAGTCCTTATCCATATCATGAGCCTCACGAGTCCTCGAGTTTAGTGGCCCACTAACGAGTAGTTTAGAGCTTGTTTGGATAATCAGGGTATTTCCAGAATGAATTGGGTATCGAGATTTCTTGTGCATAGTGATTAGGGTTTGGATTAGCTAAGTTCATAATGTGGTCTATTCGCAATTAGTGAAAATAATGATTCGAACATAATCACCATAATTTGGTTGTTCTTAAACTAAAGTAATACTGGGCAGTTTGGTTTGTTAATTAAGATTCAACCCCTAGTTATCTCGGCTTTGGGTAGATCTTTATTTAGTTATAGTTGTCTCAATTAGTCAGTAATAGGTTTGTTAGATTTGTACCCCATGTGAACAAATCATGTGGCTAAACTTAGTACTGTTTAAGTGATCGACTGGATTCGTTGGCTTCTTACTGTTGATTAACTCGATTTGTGCGGTTCTTTATTGGTACGACTCGCATCTAGGCTAACATCGAATGTTAATGGTCAATAACTAACAACATAAGTCAATTATAATGAAATATTTTAAGGGTTTTTTAAAATCCAAAATAGCAAAAATCTAAGAGGTTACACATGTGTCCTCACTGAAGTTGGTTCACCACATACAACGAGTATAATGGTAGCTTGATACTATGGGCAATGATGATCATGCATCTAATATGGAGCGTACATTGACAGATATGAGACACATTCCAAATCTGAAGAATAATTTGATATCTCTAGGAGTACTTGATGCTCTTATATGCAAGTTCTCTAGCCACGATGGTGTTCTAAAAGCTTCTAAAGAGGCACTCACTGTAATAAAGGCTCACAGAAGCATAAACCTCTACAGGTTGGTCGGTAGCACTATATTAGGTGGAGCTATAAGGATTTTAGCAGACTCCATATCACTATGTTTGTGGCACACTTAGACCACATGTGCGAGCGTGGTATGAAGGTACTACTTAATCGTAGTTTAATTCATGTTTTTAATAATTTTGATATTAATGTATGTGAGCACTGCATATAAGGTAAACATTCAAAATTGTGTTTTAATATCAAGAAACATAATAGTAAATGATTGTTAAATTATATGCATTCTGTTGCGTAGGGTCGATTGCCTTTCTTTAAGGAGGGGGGTTATCATTTTTTGTCACGTTCATTGATGATTACTCAAGAAATGTATGGATTTACTTCTTAAAACGTAAATCCGATATTTTCACCACCTTCAAATAGTAAAAGGTTATGCTGGAAAAATAGACAGGGTGAAAATTGAAAGTACTCAGGACCAACATTGGTGAAGAGTTCACTTTTACATAATTTAATTAGTTTTATAAGGATGAGAGGATTGTACAGCATAACATAATGATACACACACGAGAGTAAAATGGTGCGGTGGAATGTATGAATTAGAGTCTCTTAGAGAGAGCCAAACGTATGTTGAGCAATGCTAGGTTAGGCAAGCATCTATGGGCTGAGGCCATTAACATGACTTTATACTTAGTGAATCGATCTTCGTCAACGCTAATTGATTGTAAAATTTTAGAAGAAGTGTAGAGTAGTCATGAAGTTGACTACTCAGGGCTGCTTGTATTTGGTTGTAACATTTACTCTCATTACCATCAGTTGAGAGAAATAAGCTAAACCAAATAGCTAAAAAGTACACATATTGTATGATTGAGTCACATGAAAGATCACAATTAGCCATGACATCAACTTTAATGAAGATTCCTTATTCTGTAAGGGATGAATACAAGAAAATGGAGAAATTAATGATGATTGATGTTGAAATAGATGATGGTACGGCACTTAAAAAAGTCGATCCACACGAAGAGGTACGAGAGTAGGTGGAACTTCTACCTATCAGAAGAAATTCACCAAGAAATCACAGAAGAGATAAAGGGATGACTAAAACGTTGCATTTGTCCTCATTATGGATAATCGGGAAGCATTTGACAACACTGATGCTGAGAAGTGGATCATCGTTATGCATGATGAGATGGACTCCTTGTGTAAGAACGAGACATGAGACCTGGTCGAGCTTCCTATTGGTCGGAAAGCGATTGAGTGCAAGTGGATCTTTAAGAAAAAAAAAATGATAAATATAAGGCCAAATTGGTAGTGAAGGGTTATGTGTAGAAAGAAAGTATCGACTTCAGCGAGATTTACGTGCATGTGGTCAAGCAAGTATCTATTATATTGTATTGTCACTAGTTGCCCAATACAATATAAGTATAGCTCTATAAGAGCACATGACCATTTCCCTTTTAAGAGATTGCAATCCAAATGTGACTCTGATGTAGAATTATCCATGGACGTAAGTTGCCGGCCCTGGAAGCAACATGGCCCACTATAATGTTTATGGCGAATTCACTTGGTACATTCGTTGTTCAGCTCATGTCAAGACATAAGCCCAAAAATGAGGCAGATCCAAAATTCAAGTGGGCCACGCAACAAGAAACAGCGAGGATTGAATGCCCCCAATTGAAACATTTATGGGCCAAAGAATTGTTGAATCAGCTAATACTTTTGTATTTTGAGTTCATCCTAGTAGGAATGACCTTATGAACGGTTATGATGATTTATAAACATTATGGTTGACTCTGAGAAGGTTTCAATGGTGGGCATTTTCTTCTCTATTGTTTCATGTGGTTTGGCTCGCTTGAGTTTTAGATCTAGCTAAAATTTCAGATCATATCCTTAAGTAAACTGGTGAAACAGATCTACCGGGTGGATTTCTCACAAACATCATGGTAAGCCCCATGTTGCTCCCTCATTTTTGGCATAACTTAAAATGATACGAGAAAATGGATGGACCGATGGATAGAACCCTTACATGGAAGTGGCCCCACAAAAACTGATGGATGGCCCGTATATACAAAAACGTTTGATTGGGCCGATATTCATGGCAACACTCTGCTTCAACCTTTGGCGGTTTTGGATTGCATAGCGTATAACACCACTGGACGCTGGAAACTTAGGTGAGGCCACTGTGATATTTGTAAGAAATCCACCTTGTCCATTCATTTTTTAGATCATTTTAGGACATGGGGCCAAAAATGAGCCGGATCCAATACTCAAGTCAAGTGGGCAGAAAATGTGAGGATTGAATTTCAACAGTTGAAATATTTGTGGGGCCACAGAAGTTTTGAATCAAGGTAATATTTGGGTTTTCAGTTCATATAAGTAGTAAGGATGGTATGAACGGTTTGGATGGCATATGTAAAGATCACTGTCGACCAGGGAGGTTTCAACGGTAGGAATTTTCCTACCCAAATTTTCCTTTTGTTCGGCTTACTTGAGCATTGGATCCTTCTCATCTTTGGTCTCAAATCTTAATATGAACTCAAAATATAATTAATGGACAGGGTAAATTTCTCACAAATATCACCGTGCGCCCATCTAAGATTCCAGCGAAAGAGCTTTCGCAGGAAATCTGTGTCCAACCCCACCTAAGTCGAAATCGGATCGCGTACTGAGTTACTCAGTACGCTCCAATAGTACTGAGTAAATTCAGTTGGCCTACTTTAAATGAATGTGGTCTATCTACGCCAACCATCCGTTTTTCCATCTAATTTAAGGAGTAGAGCCCAAAATTGAAACATATCCAAAGATTAAGTAGATCATACTGCTGGAAACAGTGGGGATAATGATTTCCACCATTGAAACCTTTCTGGCCCACAGTGATATTTATTTGTCATACAACCTGTTCAAAAGATAATAAAGACATGAATGATTAATGAAGTTAAAAAACAAATATTATATTGATCTAAAACTTTTACTTTTATAGCCCCAAAAATTTTTCAATGGTAGACGTTTAATTAAAATTTTTTACTTTGGTGTGGTCTATTTGAACATTGCCTATGATTCATTTTTGGGCTCAAGTCCTAAAATTATCTGATAAAATAGATGGGCGGAGCAGATGTACCTCAGAGAGTTTACTAGTATGATAAGCACATTGAGTTACTCGTTACGCAATCCGCTTCCACCTAAGTCGGTTCCAGAGTTATTGAGGTGTAGGTGCTGATGTAGCAAAGCTCCGTCGTCCTTGCCATGATATGTGTTGTATCCGCACCATCCATCCTTTTAAAAAATCATTTAGGTGGACCACACTGTAGAAAACAGTAGGAATTGAACACGAAAACTTCTTGAGCCACATAATTTTTGGACCAAGCTGTTTTTTGTGACCTTACGAAGAGGCTGGATGGCAAATAAACATTATGTGGCCCTTAGGAAGTTTTCAATGGTGGATGTTATTATCCCACTTATTTCTATGGTGTGGTTCATTTGAGCGTTGGATCTGCCTCATTTTTTTACCCATACCTTAAAATGACCTTAAAAAAATAGATAGACGGTATGGATATAAATTTGCCATTTCATTGAAGTCCTTTCCACCTTGAACATAGTAAGTTACTCCGCTGTTTAAAAGGGTAAAGATAGAAATAAAATAAAATTTAAAGATATTTTAAAGATTTTAACGCAAGATCACGTAGGCCTCACGTAACCTTAAGATCCCTACCCTATATAACCATACTTCATAAAATAAAATAAAATAAAATAAAAGTTTCATGGAAGAAAATAGGGCTGTCAACGGGCGTGGCCTGTTGGGGTTGATCTTGACCAAGATTTTGAAGTGTTTGTGGTGTTCAGAAGTAGAGAATTCAAGACAAATAGAGAAAGGAGAAAACGAAAGGTTGCCAAGAGAAGTAGAGAAAGGAGAAAAGGAAAGGTTGCCATTCGATCTAGTGGTGGAAATATTAGCTTGGCTGCCCGTGAAATCACTTATTAAATTCAGGTGTGTATGTAACCAATGGCGCAATTTATTATTAGATCCGATCTTTATTAGTCTGCAAGCAGAACGATCCAAACGTATATATTTTCACAGCCATGATGTAAATTTACATATCACATCATGTGGCTGTATGAAGTTGTTATATGTCATAAACAAGAAAGAAAAACGAAGTTACGTATGCAACCCCTCGATCCACCAGACCTGTCAACTCCCGCTGAATAAACGAGGGAGAGTTACCGATCTCACAGTGTCATGTGTACCGGAACATAAAGTGGTAGCTACCACACCGGAAAATCGATGCCTGGTAGTAGTGGTGGGAAGCCCCACTTCATCTTGGAAGGATCTTGGGTTCATTCCAAATCACTGTGGCGGAACTAGATTTTATCCAGCACTTTATGTAAACAGTGTCCTACACTGGGTTTTCACTAATAATTCAACTGGTGATGTCAATGTGGTATCTTTGGATCCGTTGTCTGAGAATTTCAATGTCAAAATAGCTCCCAGAGGTCTTTCAAGATTCGCAGTGGAAAACTATCCGATGTGGTGGGAAGGGTGTTGTGCTCTTGTTCGCATTGTTGAGAAGGAAATGGTGGTGTGGATCTTGAGAGACGTTGAGAATGATATTTGGGAAAAGGAGATTGTTTGGTTGACAAGCTTGAATATTGAGTTGGGCGGTGAAAACTTCCGTCCTTACATTAAGAGAAGGGGCAGTGGATGCATTACATTCCTCAAATATCCACCAGAGGAATACTATTATTACCATCCGGTGACAAACAGGTCTTACCCTGCGAGTAATGAGTCTAGCTTTGCGCGTAACGTCAAGATTTCTTACAAGCCTAGCCTTGTTTCTTTCAATTCGGGGCCTATGCCGGAATGGTTCGTACCACTTTTATCCAAGTTGGAGCTTTAAGTTTCAGTGGCGTGTTTGGCATGCCCTTCAAATCAGCATAAATGAATTTAAACCTACATTAACTGTGGGATTCCGTTATCTATTTAATTTCTTTCTGCTTGCTAATGTTTTATTTCTGCTTGCTAATGGTTCTTGAAACAATTATTATTAAATTCCAACTAATACATTTGATAATTAGAAAAAAGTGTTTTGCAAAATCTCTTTGCTAGCTCTCTAAAATTTCATTATTGGTTGAAATCATGTTCTTTTAATTTCCTGAATTTATGTGATGCTTTTAATTTCTTGGAATTTGTGCAATTCTTTCTTTGGGATAACTAATTTGAATTATAATTGTTAGAGAAATAACTGGATTTTGGTTGCCTTTCATATTATAGGCCATGCTATCAAACTCAATTAACGGCTAACAATCTGATCAAGTAGAATAAATTATAGAATAAATAAATGGTCCATCAGAAAAAGTCCAGTAGCCTTCAGAATCTGGATCCTTTATTTGCTACAATTGAAAAAATGTACTTGTTCCAATCTAATTGGGTCACATTATCACATGACAGGATTTTTCTGTTTGTGGCAAGCAGAGAAATTAGATTTATTTAACAAACATTTATGCAGTGCTGACAAGATTTTTATGTTTGCTCCTCCCATATCACGTCCCACTTTGATGCTTTCCTCTCAAAGCAGCTCGGCCCTTACCTTAGGGCACACCTTAATGTAGGTGTTTTATATCCACGCCGACAATCCCTTTTTCCAGATCATTTAAGGGGCATGAGCCAAAAGTGATGAAGATCCAAATCCATCGGAAACAGTTGGTGATTAAATGACCCACCATTAAAAACTTACCAGGGGCCAATGTTTACTTGCCATCCAACCTGTTGATAAGGTGAATCCAAAAATTTTGTGACCCACAAGTAGAGCTGTACGCGAACCGAGTTAGTTGGCTTACCTCACTCGACTTAACTAGAAAAAGCTTGATTTGACTCTTCTTGAAACTGAGTTCGAGCCGAGTCAAGCTGATTTTTTTAGCTCGAAAAATTTCAATCCGAGTTCGAGCTTGCCTGAGCTCGACTTGACTCAGATCGAACCAGTTCGGTGACTCGATTATTTTGATATTGATGTTGCTCAGCAAGTGTTTGATGAAATGACACAATGAAATGTCGGTTGGGGGCGAGGAATGTATGAATATAACTACTAAGTGTTTGATGAAATACATGTAAACCAATGTTGTTGTTTTACGTTCCGTGAGAAATTGAAGGTGCACTCCATGTGTTTTAGAACATGCCTCTAAGGCTCAATCTTGGCTCAAACTGGCCCGACCTGCTAATTGAACGAGCAGAACTGGCCAGTCAGGCTCAAGGACCGAGCCGAGCCGAGTTCAAGCTAGGGTCATCTAGTGGCCGATTCAAGTCAAGTTGTGCCAAGCTCGACTCGGTTTGACTCGTGTACACCTGCACCTGCAAGAAGCTTTTAATGGTCCACCATCACCATTTTCCATGGAATGGTTGACCTGGGATTTGGATCTGTTTTATTTTTAGGATCATGCGTTAAAACCATCACCATATGTAACATATTATGCATGTTTGCCCAAAAATCAGCCCAAAGGAAACGCAGGTGGACCACAAAAGAGGGGACAAATCGAGATGGCATGCCCATCATTTATTTGCTTGGGGGCCCAACATGTTGTGTTTACAGAATCCAAGTCATCAAGACCCTTCATCTATTAATATACGAAGGGTCAGACATAAATCAGGTTGTTCCCCATCTCAAGTGATCCCTAGTGAAAATCAAGGGTGGAGGGGATGCATAGGATCTGCCCCATACCACAGGTACCATTGGAGCGCGCTTGATAAGTAATTAACTAGGTTTGTAATCTAACCAAACACATTTAGTGGAAAAACACACGGTAAATTATAGTGCTCCTAGTTGCATCCGTTTAATCCAAACCATCCATTAAGTTCAGAACATATTTTGTGGGCTAGCTTGAAAAAATCACACTAATCAGATGATCTAATCCATCCATCATCGTGCCTTATGTTCTGTAGCCATCCATTTTTCAAGCCATGGATCAGAGATGGTTTTGATTGCCTAAAACAGCAGTTCTTCAGACACAGGGAATCCATGAATGGACCCAACTAACCTGAAATGCGTGTGGACCTGATGAACAGCTCAGATCAACCGTGGATTGTCCACGCCCACACTACAGTTGATTTTTTTTTTTTTTTTTTTTTTTTAAATAGTCATCTTATATCCTTGCCATATGTAGTAATATGAATTGATAATGATTGAATGATTTTAATCTCCATCTGTATTAGCTCAATAATCTTGTTCACCTTTTTATGTTGAGGCAAGTCATAGTTTAGATTTCATATATTCATGTAACACAACTCCTATGTACAAGTTGCCACTATTTTAAACATTATGATAAACTATCAAACTAGTTTTCAATGAATGTGGATTAGTTGCTACTCTAGATCCTGCCAAATAGGTGCACCGGCCGCAAGGCCCAGCTTGATGTATGTGGGCCCACCTTGATGTATGTGTTGTATGCCCATGTTGGCCAGCCAAAGGCTAGCTCGCATCCAAATCCCAATCACAACACAAGAAACAATGGGCCCACTGTAATGTTTATTTGCTAGCCATCCAACCTATTGATAAGGTCACATAAATGATGATGGGAAAATCCTAAACTTGTCTATGATAAGTTTTTAATGGCCAATAACTAATATTTTCTATGATAGCTTTCGCTTGAGATTTGGATTTGCTTTATTTTTAGCCCCATGCCCTAAATCAATATGAAGAAACATATGAACAGCATGGATATATAGAATACATGTATCAAGGTAGGCCCCACGGTGAGGGCTTCACTATCTTGGGTGAGGCTGGCTAGGGCTGAAAGTCGGGTTGGGTTACATTGGTCCTCAACCCTAGCCCAACCCAAGGTTCCTATACCTCAATCCTAACCCAACCCAACTTCGGGTTGGGAATTCTCAACCCAAGCCCAACCCAAGCCGGTTTCGTCAGGTTGATCGGGTGGATACATGCTAATATTTTTGTTATTACATTAGTCTATTCTATTTTAATACACGTCTTATTTTTTGTATCTATGATTTTATTAATTAATTATATTTGGAGTTATTGATCTTAAAGAACTTCAATTTTTGTAAACAAACAAGTTAAAATATAGGACAGCTACTCCTTTAAAAGTCGTGTTGTTTAGCACACAATGTATTTGAGAGAGAGAAGTCTGGCATATCTTGTTAGCTTGAGTCATCGGAAATTGCATGGACCAATGAGATGGCACTAGAATTTCTTGTGCCTTCAACACAGACAATATTCCACACTCAATTATAATTTATAAGTAACTTATATATCAATCTGGCTTGGATTGGGTCGGGTAACCCAAGTTTTATCGGATTAGTGTTTATATAGCCTAACCTTGAGACCAAACCTGATACATCCAGCCTGAGCCCAACCCAATGTCCAGTTGGTCAGGTTGAACCCGCTCGACTTTCAGCCCTAAGGCTGGCTGCACCTCGGGTTACCTGCAAAAGCATTCCCAGGAAGTTGCTGCACTGGATGGAAAAGTGGAAAAATAAATGCCTACCATTGAAGCTTTCTTAATGCTCACCTTGATGTTTACATGCCATCCAAACCGATGAAAAACTTAGCCTGATGCAAAACTCTGGTGGTCATGCCAACATACCAATGGTGGTCGTTCAATCCCCATTGTTTCTTCTTGTGTGGCCTACTTTAGTTTTGGATTCACTTAAAAATAAAATAAAATAAATAAATAATAAATAAATCTTATGACCTAAATGATTTGAAAAATCGGATGGACAGAGTAGATTTCTCACGAACATCACGGAGGGACCCACCTGGCTTCCTAGCATATATAGGAACTTCCTGTCAAAGCCTTTTCAGGCAATCTGGGTTGATCCACTGAGGCGGGTGGTGGATCCCCTTGACAGTGATATATTTGCTTGGATCTCATTGACAGTTATGTATTTGCTTTACATCTACTGCTAGATGAAGTAGATCCAAATCTCAGGTGGACTGCATTAAAAACTTCTCAAAGGCCACTGTAATGTTTATTTGTCATCCAATACGTTTTTTTTTTTTTTTTTTTTTTTTTTTTTTTTTTTGTTTTTTGTAACACACGCAAACACACCCCACACACTCACGCTAGTGGAATTTCACCACCTATGGGTACTCGAACCTTTGACTGGGAGTTGAAACTCTAGTCTACCACCCGAGGTCACAAAGACATGGATGAAGGGACCACACAGATATCATCTTGATCCAAAGCTTTTGCGGCACACTGAAAGTTTTTATGGCCAGCAACAATGTTGGTGTGGTCCACCTGAGATTTGGATTCGCTTCATTTTGTAATCACACTGTAGAATGAGCTGTCAAAAAAAAAAAAAAAAAAAAGAGTTTGTTGATGTAATGCATATACATTAAGATGGGCCTACAGTCGCCTCCGCCGGACTTGGATTCCGTAGCTTAGACAACATCACCTGCGCGCAGATTGGGTACTACCCCAACACGACCAAGCTAGAGACAGACGGTCCTGTCAGGGCTCTGTGGAGTCCACGGTAACATATGAGTTTTATCCAAGCTGTCTATCTATCTATATTGAAAAATCATTTTAAAGCATGATGACAATAAGAAAGAAGATAGAAGGCTTAAGTGGACCAGAACACATAAAGCAATGGATATAAAGACTCCATCGTTGAAACCTTCTAAGGGTCCGCCATGATGTTTATTTGACATCTACCCGTTCTTAAGGTCAGATAGACCTAGATGAAAGGAAACCTTAAACATTATCTTAGATCCAAAACTTCCGTGGCCCCTAAGAGATTTTCAACAGTAGGCATTCAATCCCCACTGTTTCCCGTGGTGCGGTATACTTGATTATTCGATCTGCCTCCTTTTAGGCAACATGACCTAGAATGGTCTTTCAAAATGGATGAACGGCTTGGATAAAACTCACGTATCACGGTGGGGCTCACAGGGTCCCTAACAGGACCGTCTGTCCCTGGTTTGGTGGGATTACTACCCATCCCTGCTCACGTCACCTAGGTTGGCGCCATGTTGATGTGGAGAATGGATTCACCGCTGGCTCACCCAGGATGCATGTGTTATATACTCATGCCGTTCATCCATAGGCTCTCTCATTTTAGAGCACGAGCCCAACAATGAAGCAAATCCAAGTCTCAAGCACATCACAAGAAACAATGGCGCACCTTAATATTTATTTGCCATCCAACCTATTAATAAGGTCACAAGAACATGGATGAAGGAAATAAATAAATTTAAAAAAAAAACAAATATAAACTTGATGTAAAGCTTATCAATACCCGTGGCTTAAGATAAGTTTCTAATGATCATTAACTACTGTTTCCTATGATATGGTCCACCTATGATTTGGATTTGCTTCCTTTTAGACACAGGGGAGGACATGAGGTCGAACACCGTCTTCCTCAAGAGGATAACTATTCCGAATCCACGGAACTTCTCTGGACTCCTCACAGAGACTTCTCGAATTCTTAAGGAAAGAAAACGGAAAATAAGAATAAATTCAAATAAATTCGAAATTGATTAATCAATCAATAAAAACGAGTTCACGACCCTTTAAATAGGGGTACCAAGCAATGAGAAAGAAATCAGAATCAAACTACAACTAAAACTCCTAGAAATTGCGACTTACTATAAATAGTAAACTTACTATTTATAGACGGTCGTGATGTCTACTAGTGCGCAAGGTTTTCGGCCAAAAATAGTAAGTGTCCTATTTGGTTTCACCAAACCGTTCTCCTAATTATTCTAAGCTCTTTTCACGTTGGGCGCAACTCCTAAAGCCCGACGGATGAAGAGTTATAATCAAACTAAAACTTACTATTTATATTAAAAACAAAATTAAAATAGGGAAGCGACCGTCGATCCAGGGGTTTTTTGCAATTCCGGGCATCGCAACCCAGCATAGCTGGGTTGGTTGACGTAAAATCATATATTTTACGTCAGATAACTCATTCCGGATTGCGAGATACGCCCGATCTAAGGTCCGACGGTCCAGATCACTTCTATCGTCGACCGGGCCTTTTTTGATCCATCTTGGCCATGAAACTGTCCGTGACCCGCTTTGCATCAATTTTTAAGCTCATGCCCAAAAATAATCTAAATAAACAGATAGATATGTAGATATATAATACATGCATCAAGGTGGGCCACATAGTAAGGGCCACACCATCTTGGGTGGGGCCAGGCAACACTGGATGCAGATTACTTGCAAAAGCTTTCACTAGTTCCTGCGATGAGAAGCTAGGTGAGACCCACAACAATGTTTGTGAGACATTCACTTTGTCCATCTGCTTTGCTGGCCCGTTTTAGAACATGAGATAAAAAATGAGGCGGAACCAAAACTCAAGGAGGCACACACAAGGGAAAAGTGGGAAAAGAAACGCCACTATTGAAGCCTTTCGGGGTCCACCTTGATGTTCATATGCCATCCAAACCATTTATAAGGTCATTCTCACTAGGATGAATTGAAAACATGAAAAACATAGCCTGATGCAAAACTTTTATGGCATTACCAATGTTTCATTGGTGGTCGTTGTTGAAATTGATGCCTTTAATCGGGTGCTAAACATGGGATTTAGATCGATCGACACTAGCCTCGATCAATCAAAGAAATCCCAAAATTTTCAGTTAACTCTTCGGATAATTTTGGACATGTTTGATCGATAGAAGATCAAGGCTAGATCAATCGAGATTATTTGAAAAATACATGTTTGCTTTCTAGACACTTTGAGCATGTTTGATTGATCAAACATTGAGGCGTCAATCGATCGAAGGTTCGATCAACAGTTTACGTAACTTATACGTAAGTGCGCGATTTGTTTCTAATTCTATACGTAGCATATACATAGCCTTATATAACAGGTGTAATAGGGGATTAGGGTTAATAAACAAATATGGGAGAGTCCTAAAGAGTTTATAAGGTTTTGAACGAGAATTTCGTCTTGAAAGACGAGGGTTTCAAGAATCTGTAAGTCACCTATTTCTTGTAATTCTTCATTAATAGTAGATTATTTTGTCGCTTAGTGCTATTTTATTTTTATTTTTTCAAGAAGGTTTTTCTTTATAAATCGTTGTATTCTCTGTGATTGCTCATATTTTTGTTTCTCTATTGCATGTTTGTATCGTTCTAAGGTTGTTTCTATGCCTAATGTGTGGTGGTTGTGCAAAACAAGTGGTATTGAAGTGTAGGCTATTATATTGGGATTTTAGATCAAATTTGATACATGACTTTTAAGGGATCAAATGTTAAATACGATATGAAATCATTTACCGAAAATAATAACTTTGAATTATGGAGGTTGCAAATGAAAGTCATCCTAATTTAGTAAGGACTAGTAAAGGCACTCCTTGGGAAAGCAAGATGCATGCCCTAAAACTATGAAGGAGGATAATTGGAAGACTTAAATGAGAAGGTGATGATCATAATTTAATTGTGCTTAGCCAATGATGTCATATACAATGTGATCAATGAGATGATTGTCATAAGCTTATGGGCAAGGTTGAAGAGCATCTATATGATGAAATCACTCTCCAATCACCTATATCTGAAGAGACAATTGCATACTCTTAAGATGGTGGAAGGATCGAATCTTAATGAGCATATCAGTGCCTTCAACAAACAAATTTGTAACTGATGAACGTGGAGGTGAAGATTGACGAAGAAGATAAAGCCCTGATCGTGTTGGCGTCCCTTCCGGATTCCTATGAAAATCCGGTAGATACTTTGTGTCATGGCAGAGATACCTTGGACCTAGACATTATTATCTCATCGCTTTAGTCGAAACAATTAAGAAGGAAGACCGGTGGGGAGTGTACATCTACGGATGTACTAATTGCAAAGAGAAAAGTGTCTAAGCGAGAGAATTGCGACTGAGGTCAAAGTCGATGGGTAAAGGAAAGTTGAAGTATTGGAATTGTGGTAGAATAAGTCACGTGAAGGACTTCGCAAACCCTAAAACTCAAAAAGAGGAGAAATCAAATACTTCTCCCAAAGAAGCAAATTTAGTGAAATCCAGCGAGGAGATCAGTGGCTGCGATCTATTGTCCGTATCCAAGGTTGGACACTTGAAAATTGAATAAATTTTTTATACAGGGGCATCGTATCACATGTGTCCTTACTGAAGTTGGTTCACCACATACAATAAATATAATGGAGGCTTGATACTTATGGGCAATGATCATGCATATAAGATGGAGCGTACATTGACAGATATGAGACACATTCCAGATCTGAAGAAGAATTTGATATCTCTAGGAGTACTTAATATTATTGGATGCAAGTTCTCTAACCACGATGGTGTTCTAAAAGCTTCTAAAGAGGCACTCACTGTAATAAAGGCACACAGAAGCAAAAACCTCTACAGGTTTATCGGTAGCACTATATCGGGTGGAGCTACAATGATTGTAGTATACTCCACATCAGTATGTTTGTGGCATGCACGCCTAGGCCACATGAGCGAGCGTGGTATGAAGGTACTACTTGATCATAGTTTAATTCATGTTTTAAAGAATTTTGATATTAATGTATGTGAGTATTGCATATATGATAAACATTCAAAATTATGTTTTAAAATCGAGAAACATAATAGTAAATGATTGCTAAACCATGTGCATTCTGATGTGTGGGGGCCATTGACATTGTTTCTGCAGGGGGGTCATCATTTTTTGTCACATTCATTGATGATTACTTAAGAAAGGTGTGGATTTACTTCTTAAAACGTAAATATGATATTTTCACCACCTTCAAGCAGTGAAAGGTCATGAGGGAAAAATAGGCAGGGCAAAAAATGAAAATAGTCAAGACCAACATTGGCAGAGAGTTCACTTCTAAAGAATTTAATCAGTTTTATAAGGATGAGGGGATTATACAACATAATATAGTGAGGCACACACCAGAGTAAAATGGTGTGGCGGAACGTATGAATCAGAGTCTCTCGGAGAGAGCCATAAGTATGTTGAGTAATGCTAGGTTAGGCAAGCATTTATGGGTTGAGGCCATTAACATGACTTTCTACTTAGTAAATCAATCTCCGTCAACACCGATTGATTGTAAAATTTTAAAAGAAGTGTAGAGTGGTCATGAAGTTAACTAATCAGGGCCGCATGTATTCAATTATGACGTTTACTCTACCGTTAGTTGAGAGAGATAAGCTAAACCAAAGAGCTAAAAAGTGCACCTACTGTATGATCGGGTCACATGGAAAATCACAATTAACCATGACATCAACTTTAATGAAGATTTATTGTTCCGTAAAAATGAGCATAAGAAAATGAAAAAATCAATGATGATTAATGTTGAAATAGATGTGTTGGTCGAAGGCCAGTGGGGCCCACTCGTGAGCAATCACTAGTGGGTGGGTCCCATTTGGTTTGACTCTTTCCGCTGCGTACTTTCCTTTCAGTTGAAATTTCAAATTCATATTTGAATTTGATTTTGGATAGGAGGTTGGGAAAAGACCGGATAATCTGGTCTCATCCCCATCTCCTTCCTATCCTATAAAAAGGAATACGCCCTCTCTCGTAAAGTGAATAAGAAACATCGAGGGTATACAGAGAGTAATAGTGTGCAGCATAGTCTGTCCATGTTAAGCTTGTCCTTGGGACGATCTGATCCATAGATCGCAATCCGGGACCACTATATACCGTAGGATCAGAGGTGTGAACAGTTCAATCTGCTCCAGTAGTAGATAGACGGGCCATTGGAGCATCAATCTTCAGCTTTGTGAGGATCCCAATTATCGTGTAGACCGTCAGATCTTGAGGGCTCATCTTCCGCATTTCCCTTCAGTGGTATCAAAGCCGAGGACAGCTCTGCCCTCGGTGGGGGATATTGTGACGCCCCGTCACTGTGGTCACATATAGGCGGGCACACGTGGGCGGACACACATGTGGGAGGGCCCCAAGATGGCTGGCAGGCTACTGTGTGGCTGGCAGGCTACTGTGTTGGCAGGCTACTGTGCACACAGTGAAAGGTGAAGCTTTATCCCATATCGGAAGTGTCGTCTGAAGTTGTGGTGGCTATATGTGGAGTTGTCACCCTATACTGTATGAGGCCTTTTGGGGCGATCCCAAGAACAAAACAGTGCTGGCTGTGCCCAGAGCGGACAATATCATACAGTGTGGGCGTGGGCTGTTACAAATGGTATCAAAGCTCATTAGTGATCTGTTGAAAGATGAATGCAGCTACTATGTTTGAGTTTTGCTAATTCCATATTAGTAGATTTGTTAAAAGATGAATGCAGATATTTGTTGAATTCATGTTTCCTTTATTATAACTTCTTCACTGTTGATCTAAAACTCATTAGTGATCGAAACGATTATCAACCATGATGATCACTATTGATGAAAGGATCCACCATCAACAATGATCATTAACGGTAATGATCGGATCTATCACTAATGGTCATGATCATAGGTGAAGATAGTACTCAATTGATATTTTAGCACTTTATTTTCCTTCTGATGATAATGTTTATATGAGTGAAATAATTAGGCTTGATACGTTTAGATCTAAGCCCTCCTTATTTTTCATTTGAACATATAGAAAAATTTAGTGCTAGAATCCTCCTTAAAACTAAAGGTTGTGCATAACCTGAGTGGGAGTTTAATCTCCTCCACCAAATGATGCATGCAACCAAATAATGGAAGGTTGCATGTTATGCAATTATAATTTTATGAAAGTACCAATTTCATCTTAAATTAAGAACTTGATTGTTCTACACCGCCCATTCGGGTATGTGGACTTTCAGATCTCGTTAAGATGTGTTGACTACTTTTATATTCTGATAATTTGTATAATACGTAAAAATATTGATGATTAGTGTCAATACCTTAGATCTTAGCTAAGTAGTGATGCTCATGCAATGTAGAGATGACCACCAAAGCGTTAATCGTTGAACAGCTGAAAGGACAGCATTTCGACGGCAACAACTACGAAGACTGGTCCCGCGCGGTGCGATGCCTTCTAGACGATGACGATATATCTCACACACTCGATGTAGTTCAAGAGGAACCCGTCTTTGCTGAAAACGGAAATTTACAAGAACATAGGGTTGCGATGACTCGCTACAATAAGTGACGAAAACAAAATCGTTCAGCCCGTAATGTCCTTCTTAGCACCATGCACAAAGAACTCATACCTACGTATGAAGTGCATGAAACCGCTAAGGGAATCTGGGAAGCACTGACAGATGCCTATGCGCAAAAGTCAGATGCAAGAGTTAGGGCAATGGAATTGGAATTCCAGGATATAGGATGCCTGTCGGCTGCCCCATCAAAGATCATATCCGTAAGATGGAGAAAATGATAGGTGCCCTTAGGAATGTTGGGTGTAAATTGACTGAAAATCAGAAGATTATAGCTATGCGCCGTTCCTTGCCTGAATCTTGGGCCCAAATCAAAAGAATTCTGAAACATACTGATTCTATCACTACATTCAGAGACTTTTGGGGCCACCTGGTACGTGAGGTTGAAATGAATGCAATTCAGCTAAGTTCGGTCAGGGTTTTTGTAGTAGAAACCCATAAGCGGAAAGCTAACAATAAACGGTCCAAAGCTCGCAAGAAGGCGAAGAAGAATAACCAAGAACAGAAGACCACAGCACCTGCTCCAAATCTCAAGAAAGGGAATGAGAAGAAGAAGCAGAAAAAGACAAATGTAGTCTCTTCGTCTGTGGAAATTCTGGCCATTATGCTCGACAGTGCGCCCATAAAAAGATGGTAATTTCTCAGTCACTAGATACTTTGTATGTAGGCGTTTGTTCTGAAATTCTTTCCGTTGATATCATATCTAACGAGTGGATTTTGGATTCAGGCGCAACAAAGCACGTGACAAGTAGTCGTCGAGGACTCGAGGAATTCCGGCCTGTAGCCAAGGGGAGTTACAAGCTGTACATGGGCAATAACGCTGTTGAAGACGTACAAGGGATTGGCGTTTTCCATCTACGTACGCCCATAGGGCGAACAATAATACTCCGTGATATTTTATATGCACCGGAGATGCGTCGGAATTTAATTTCTGTTTCTAGATTATTAGCTGATGGTTTTGATATTCGATTTTCTGGGACAAGAGTTTCTTTGAGACAGAATAACCTCATTTTTGCATGGGATAATTTAATTTCAGATTTATTTATTCTAGACGTAGAATGTGATAATGCATCTATTGCTTTGTCTGCTATGTCGAATGAAACTGTAGTATCTAAATCTCAAAAATGGCACGTAAGGTTAGGTCACATTGGAAAGGATCGTATGACAAGACTAGTACGTTCTGGTCTGTTAGACTCCTTATCCAAAGTTGATTTGCCATTTTGTGAACATTGTGTGTCCGGAAAGACTTCGAAGAAACCATTTCCCAAAGCAGCTAGGTCAAAGGGCACACTAGAGATAATCCATTCAGATATCTGTGGACCCTTTAATGTACATGCCAGGAACAGATGTCAATACTTTGTCACTTTCATTGACGATTACTCGCGCTATGGATATGTGTATATCATCTCATACAAATCTGAGGCTTTTGATTGTTTTCTTAAATATAAAGCTGAGGTGGAAAATCAGCTTGAGAAAAAGATTAAAATCCTTCGATCTGATAGAGGTGGCGAGTATACATCTAAAACGTTTAAATTATACTGTGAAAACGTTGGAATAATTCGGCAGTACACAATGGCTTACACTCCACAACAAAATGGTGTTGCAGAGAGAAGGAATAGGACATTATTGGACATGGTTAGATCGATGATGGCTCAAGCCAATCTCTCTACCACATTCTGGGGAGACGCACTGTTAACAGCCGTCTACGTCCTAAATAGAGTCTCATTCAAATCAATTCCTAAGACTCCATATGAGATGTGGTCTGGGAGGATTCCTTCTCTAGCCAACCTACATCCTTGGGGATCTTTGGGATATGTTTTGCTGCCTACTCCGCATAGAGGTAAACTTGATAGTAAGACTATTGAATGTGTGTTCATAAGATACCCCATGCATTCAAAGGGATACGTTCTAGTTTATGAGGACCATGGACGATGGATTGAGATAGAATCCCGAGACGTGACCTTCGTCGAAGATAGATACCCAAGCCGAATGAAGCAAAAGGTTCCAATACAACTTTTTGAAATACCCGATGTATCTCAGGAGAGTGGAAATTCTGATTTACAAGATGATGATACTCCTATAGTTCATCAGGACAGTGGGAGGACATCTCAGCAGACTCCTGAGTTACGTCGAAGTGAAAGAGGATTGATTCCCCAAAGATACTTCGATATTGAGGGGCAAACATTCTCTTGCGTTGCAGTTGATGATGATGAACCTGATTCATATCAGGATGCATTATTATCTTCTAACTCGGCCGATTGGGTGAATGCTATGGACAAAGAGATCGCTTCCATGGAAAAGAATAAAGTTTGGGTACTTGTTGATCTGCCTTCCAATCGCAAAGCGATAGGTAACAAATGGGTACTAAAGATCAAAAGAAAGGCAGATGATACAGTGGACAAGTATAAAGCACGATTAGTTGCTAAAGGTTTTACACAACAAGAAGGCATTAACTACGAGGAGACCTTTTCACCTGTTGCAAAATTCTCCTCAATCCGCATGATCTTGTCCATTGTCGCAAGTATAGACTTAGAGTTATATCAGATGGATGTAAAGACCGCATTCTTAAATGGTGACTTGGATGAAGAAATATACATGCAACAACCCATGGGTTATGTGGACAAAAAACAACCAAAGAAAGTCTGCAAGTTGTTGAAATCTATCTATGGGTTGAAGTAATCTTCAAGACAGTGGTACATGAGGTTCCACTTGGCCATCACCACTTTTGGATTCACGATGAGTGAAGAAGATCATTGTGTATACCTGAAACGGTCTGGAAGATCTTTTCTGATACTATCTCTATATGTAGACGATATCCTGTTAGCTAGTAATAACATGCAATTGTTGACATTGACTAAAGATTGGCTATTCTCGAATTTTGAGATGAAAGACCTCGGTGAAGCCAACTTTATCCTTGGGGTAAAAATCATCAGGGATCGCCCTAAGAAATTTTTAGGCTTGTCTCAAGTAACCTATATACAAAAGATCTTAGAGCGGTTTAGGATGAAAAATTCAAAAGCTGTTGAAACCCCTATGGATAAAGCTACCAAGTTAGACAGGAAATCGTGTCCCCAGACTGAAGCCGAGAAATTGGCTATGTCCTCAGTACCTTATGCAAGCGCAGTAGGAAGCTTAATGTATGCTATGCTTTGCACCAGACCGGATATTAGCTATGTAGTTGGCATAGTCAGCCGTTATCAGAGTAACCAGGGACAGTCTCATTGGTAAGCCGTCAAACGTATATTCCGCTATCTCAGAGGAACAAAAGACCTAATGTTGTGTTATGAAGACACAAGCCTCGAGCTCAAAGGATATTCTGATGCTGCTTGGGGTAATGACGCCGACGAGGGAAAGTCTACTTCAGGGTATGTATTCTTACTCGGAGGAGGAGCTATCTCATGGTCGAGTAAGAAACAGACATCCACAGCTCTTTCATCTATAGAGGCCGAGTACATTGCATGTTGTGCTGCAGTTCAGGAGTGTGTATGGGTTCGCAGATTTCTATTGAGTCTGGGTATTGTATCGAGTGTTCGTTAGCCTATATCGCTGAAGATTGACAATACTTCTGCCATTGACTTGACAAAGGACCCTAAACACCACCAAAAATCTAAGCACATTGAGATCAAGTATCATTACGTCCGTGATCAAGTGAGAGATAAAAAGGTCGCCCTCAGTTACATTCCTACCAAGGAGATGATGGCTGATCCCATGACAAAACCTATAGCTAGAGATCTATTTCAGGTCCACGTCAGGCAGATAGGATTGAGGAAAACTTGATTGATGTACTTGTTTTGTAGTACCTTTGATCTTTCATGAATAATACATTCCATTTATTCTGTATTGAACACTAATATAAACTAGGTAAGAAGATCATCAGCATTTACCTTGAAATCATGTAGGATTTCTATTTTTGTCGGCAGGCCGGTCACCCACTCGCACGGGTTGACCAACCTTGAATGTACAAGAGAGGTACATTTGGGGCTATGTTTATACATTGAGGTATAAACTTCCCTTTATTGTGAATAATAAAGTATGTGGATATGAGTGAGTCGTATCCGCCTACAATCTTATAAAGATTGTAGATGAGACTGATAAAGTCGAATAACATAATCGCACCATTCCTTTACATGCGATCAATGTTATGGCCTGAAATTAAAGCCAGGTTATGAGGTTATGAGATGAGTCATACCTTATGTAGAATAACCTGCGTACTGTAGACCCGACTTACACCTAGTATTGTCTACTTTACGACGTGGGTTGTAGCCACGTGCTGGGACCTATTACCTACAGATTGCTTTGATTCGATCTAATCATTGCAACGTGCGAGTAGCCAGTTCCGTAGGTAACTCTGTGTCCTTAGCTACCCTCCTCTTGTGTTTATGAGGATGAGATTGAGTGTTGCTACTTTAGTGTACAATGACGAAAGGTCCTTGATTGACCAGACTCGGTTACGCTAGGAAAGCGACTTGATTAATTCTAAATTACACATCTGCGTGGGGAAGATCCCGTGACAGCTACACCAAGTTTCTAGAACTATTAATACGCACTTGAAGACTTATCCGCCGGCAGTATCGAGTTGTTTTCATTAGACTTTTTGCAAACAATATTTTTCTTAAAAAGCATATATATATAAGTATTGCTTTGAATTGGTTTTAGTCGAAATTTGTGAAAAATCAGGTTTTCAGAATAACTCGATAAGTTGGATAAGTGCGTATGTTGGCCGAGTACTCCAGATCGGGAGTTAACTCTATCCGGTGTGGTCATGCGGACTAGGACAGGCATTACAAAGCTTGGGTTATTGAGTACTAGTTAGGTGGTCACTTAGTACTTAAGCACCTGTGAGAAGATTATGGTGATCCAGCTGGTCCCACGCCTCTAATTCTTTTGATCGTGATGTTGGGTATTTGATTGTTATAAGACAAGTTAGTTGGACAGATTTATGTGCCTATCCCACAATGTGATTGAGTGGGAGATGTTGGTCGAAGGCCAGTGGGGCCCACTCGTGAGCAATCACTAGTGGGTGGGTCCCATTTGGTTTGACTCTTTCCGCTGCGTACTTTCCTTTCAGTTGAAATTTCAAATTCATATTTGAATTTGATTTTGGATAGGAGGTTGGGAAAAGACCGGATAATCTGGTCTCATCTCATCTCCTTCCTATCCTATAAAAAGGAATACGCCCTCTCTCGTAAAGTGAATAAGAAACATCGAGGGTATACAGAGAGTGATAGTGTGCAGCATAGTCTGTCCATGTTAAGCTTGTCCTTGGGACGATCTGATCTATAAATCGCAATCCGGGACCACTATATACCGTAGGATCAGAGGTGTGAACAGTTTAATCTACTCCAGTAGTAGATAGACGGGCCATTGGACCATCAATCTTCAGCTTTGTGAGGATCTCAATTATCGTGTAGACCGTCAGATCTTGAGGGCTCATCTTCCGCATTTCCCTTCAAGATGAGGGTAAGACACTTAATTAAAGAAGTCAAGCCACAGGAAAAGGTACAGGAGTAGGTGGAGCTGCTACTTATTAGAAGAAATTCACCAAGAAATCACAGAATACCGTTGTGATAAAGGAATGACTAAACCATTGCATTTACCCTAATTACGAATAAGGGGGATCCGTCTACTTTCCAGTAAACATTAGATGACACTGAGAAGTGGATCATGGCCATGCACGATGAGATGGACTTCTTGTGTAAAAACGAGACATGTGAGCCAGTAGAGCTTTTCATTGGTCGAAAAGTGATTGGATGCAAGTGGATCTTCAAGAAGAGACATAACAAATATAAGGTCAAATTTGTTGCGAATGGTTATGCACAGAAGGGGAGTGTCAATTTCAGCGAGATTTACGTACCGGTGGTCAAGTAGGTATTTATTATATTTAGTAGGTGTCTATTATATTTAGTAGGTATCTATTATATTTATGTTGACATTGGTTGCCCGATACAATATAAGTAGGTTGTCCAATACAATATAAGTATAGCTTTATAAGAGGACATGAGCATTTCCCGTTTAAGATATTGCAATCCAAACGTGACTCTGATGTAGAATTATCCACGAACGCGAGTTGCCCGCCCCGAAAGCAACATGGCCCATTGTAATATTTATGGGAAATCTACTTGGTACATCCATTGTTCAGCTCATGTCAAGACATGAGCCCAAAAATGTGGCAGATCGATCCAAAATTCAAGTGGGCCACGCAACAAGAAACCGTGGGGATTGAATGCCCCCAATTGAAACATTTGTGGGCCAAAGATTTTTTTAATCAGCTGCTAATACTTTTGTGTTTTGAGTTCATCCTAGTAGGAATCACCTTATGAACGGTTCCGATGATTTATAAACATTATAGTTGACCTTGAGAAGGTTTCAACTGGGGCATTTTCTTCTCTACTGCTTCATGTTATTTGGCTCACTTGAGTTTTGGATCTGGCTCAATTTTCAGATCATATCCTTGAGTTTATTTCTCACAAACATCATGGTGGCCCATGTTACTCCCTCATTTTTATCATAACTTAAAATGATATGAAAAAAATGGATGGATCGATTGATAAAACCCAAACATGAAAGTGGCCCCACAAAAACTGATGGATGGCGTGTATATACAAGACATACTTTAGATTGGGCCGATATTCATGGCAACGTCCGGCTTCAACCTTTGGCGACTTTGGACTGCGTTGCGTATATCACCACCGGACGCGGATTTCCTGGAAATTGGATTGCGTATTGAGTTACTCAATATGCTCTTATCCTATTGAGTAAACTCAGTTGGGTCCACCTTGAATATATGTAGTCTATCCATGCCGTCGATCCGTTTTTCCATCAAATTTAAGGAGTTGAGCCCAAAATTAAGGCATCTCGAAAGATCAAGAGAATCATATCACTTGAAACAGCGGGGATAATGATTTCCACCGTTGAAACCTTTCTAGGCCCTGCAGTGATGTTTATTTGTCATCGAACCTATTCATAAGATCATAGGGACATGGATGAAGGGAAAACTTATGTGGCCCCAAGAATTTTTCAACAGTAGAAGTTCAATTCAACTGTTTCATGTAGTGTGTTCCATTTGAACATTGGATATGCCTCATTTTTAGATCATTTCTTGACATGGGGCCAAAAACGAGCCGGATCCAAATCTTAAAATGAGCTCAAAATATAGATGGACAGGCTAGATTTCTCACAAACATCACGGTGGGCCTATCTAGGTTTCCACCCTCAGGAACTTCATGTGAAAGGCTTTGACTGGAAATCCGCATCCCACACCACCTAAGTCGGTTCCAGAGTTAATGCGGTGTTGTTGCTGATGTAGCAAAGCTCTGTCGTCCTCACCATGATCTGTGTTATATCCGCACCATCCATCCATCCATTTTTAAAATCATTTAGGTGAACCACACTGCAGAAAACAGTAGGAAGTGAACATGAAAACTTTTTGAGCCACAAGATTTTTGGACTTAGCTGATTTTTGTGACCTTATGAAGAGGTTGGATGGCAAATAAACATTATGGTGGCCCTTTGGAAGGTTTCAATGGTGGATGGCATTATCCCACTTCTTTCTATGGTGTGGTTCACTTGAGCTTTGGATCTGCCTGATTTTTTCCCCCATGCCTTAAAGTGACCTGGAAAAATAGATGGACGGTGTGGATATAAATTTGCCACTTAATTGAAGTCCTTTCCACCTTAAAATAGTAAGTTACTCTAAACGGGCAAATATAGAAATAAAATAAAATTTAAAGATATTTTAAAGATTTTAACGCAAGATCACTTAGGCCTCACGTAACCTTAAGATCCCTACCCTATATAAACATACTTCATAAAATAAAATAAAAGCTTCATGGAAGAAAGTAGGGCTGTCAACAGGCGTGGCCTGTTGGGGTTGATCTTGACCAAGATTTTGAACTGTTTGTGGTGTTCAGAAGTAGAGAATTCAAGAGAAATAGAGAAAGGAGAAAACGAAAGGTTGCCAAGAGAAGTAGAGAAAGGAGAAAAGGAAAGGTTGCCATTCGATCTAGTGGTGGAGATATTAGCTTGGCTGCCCGTGAAATCACTTATCAAATTCAGGTGTGTATGTAACCAATGGCGCAATTTATTATTAGATCCAATGTTTATTAGTATGCATGCAGAACGATCCAAACATATATATTTTCACAGCGAAGATGTAGATCGACGAATCACAACATGTGTCTGTAAGGGTTTGTTACTTGTGGTGAACAAGAAAGAACATCAAAATCACGTATGCAACCCTTCCATCCACCAGACCTTTCAACTCCCGCCTCTTAATCCTCCCTTATTCCCATCCAACCGCGTTACCTATCTCAACACATCATGTGTACCGGAACATAAAGTGGTAGCTACCACACAGGAAAATCGATGCCTGGTAGTAGTGGTGGGAACCCCCACTTCATCTTGGAAGGATCTTGGGTTCATTCCAAATCACTGTGGCGGAACTAGATTTTATTCAGCAATGAATGTTTACAGTGTCCCACACTGGGTTTTCACTAATAATTCGACTGGGGATGTCAATGTGGTATCTTTGGATCTGTTGTCTGAGAATTTCAATGTCAACATAGCTCCTAGAGGTCTTTCAACATTAGCAGCGGATAACTATCCAATGTGGTGGGAAGGGTGTTTTGCTCTTGGTCGCATTGTTGAGAAGAAAATGATGGTTTGGATCTTGAGAGATGTTAAGAATGATATTTGGGAAAAGGAGATTGTTTGGTTGACAAGCTTCAATTTTGAGTTGGGCAGTGAAAATTTCCGTCCTTACACCAAGTGTAAGGACAATGGATGGATTACCTTCATCAAAAATTCACCAAAGGAATACTATTATTACCATATCGTCACAAACAGGACTCTCCATAAATGTAATGCGGACGCTAACCGAATGTTTTACAAGCCTAGCCTTGTTTCTTGCAATGGAATTTCGAGGCATGATGGGCCTATGCCGGACTGGTTCCTACCACTTTTATCCGAGTTGGAGCTTTAAGTTTCTGTGGCGCGTTTGTCAAGCCCTTCAAATCAGCTTATATGAATTGAAACCTACATTAAGTGGGATTCTGTTCTCTACTTTCTTTCATCTTGCTAATGGAAACCTATATTAACTGGGATTCTGTTATCTACTAATTAATGTTTTATTTCCGCTTGCTAATGGTTCTTGAAACAATAACTATTAAACTCCAACTAATACATTTGATAATTAGAAAAAGTGTTTTGCAAAATCTCTTTACTAGCTCTCTACAATTTCATTATTGATTGAACTCATGTTCTTTTAATTTCATGAATTTATGTGATGCCTTTAATTTCTTGAAATTTGCGCAATTCTTTCTACCTTTGGGATAACTAATTTGAATTATAATTGTCAGTGGAATAGCTGGATTTTGGTTACCTTTCTAAGGTTCATATTATAGGCCATGCTATCAAACTCAATCAACAGCTCACAATCTGATCCAGTTGAATAAATTGTAGAATAAATGGGCTATCAGAAAAAGTCCAGTAGCCTATATTCATTCAGAATCCTGATCCTTTGTTTGCCACAAGCAAAGAAACCTGCTTGTTCCAATCTAATTGAACCACATCATTACACACAATGCTGACAGAATTTTTCTCTTTCTGGCAAGCAAAGAATCTTGATTTATTTAACAAACATGTATGCAGTGCTAACAGGATATTCCTGTTAGCTGCAAGAGGATCTGGATTTATTCAACAAACATGTGTGCTATTCTGATTTTTTTTTTGTTAGTTGGGATGTTCAAGATGCACTATGAATGACCTTATCTCCGACACGTAATATACACATGCGAATCCAACACCTAGTTTGCTCATCCCATATCACGTCCCACTTTGATGCTTTCCTCCCCCTTACCTTAGGTCCCACCTTAATGTAGGTGTTTTATATCCACGCTGGAGATACCTTTTTCCAGATCATTTTAGGGGCATGAGACAAAATTGATGCAGATCCAAATCTCAGGTGGACCATGCCATCAGAAATAGTTGTGATTAAATGCCCCACCATTAAAAACCTACTAGGGGCCAATGTTTTCTTGCCATCCAACCTGTTAACAAGGTCAATCCAAAACTTTTGTGACCCACAAGAATTTTTTAATGGTTTACCGTGACCATTTTCTATGAAATGGTCGTCCTTAGATTTGGATCTGTTTTATTTTTAGGATCATGCATTAAAATAATCTGGCAAAACGGTTGGACAACATGGATATAGAATACATACATTAAGGTAGGCCCCAGGCAAGGGCCGCATCTAATCTTCGGGTGCCACTGCAAGCTACGGCCAATTACCTGGAGGTACCGGTGCCACCATAAGCTACCGCAAGTACATGATGCATTCACGACATCTTACCTGTTCATCAAATGCATCGCCGCCATATGTAACATGTTACGCATGTTGCCCAAAAATTAGCCCAAAGTAAACTCAGGCGGGCCACAAAAGAGGGGACAAATCGAGATGGCATGCCCATCATTGATTTGCTTGGGGCTCAACATGTTGTGTTTACAGAATCCAAGTCATCAAGACCCTTCATCTATTGATATCAAAGCTATAGAAGAGTCAAATCAAGTTGAGGTGGCATGCCCATCATTGATTTGCTTGGGGCTCAACATGTTGTGTTTACAGAATCCAAGTCATCAAGACCATTCATCTATTGATATCAAAGCTATAGAAGAGTCAAATCAAGTTGAGGTTGGCATCTTGAACACGACTCAACTTGGTCCTTGAGCCTGTCTTGCTAGCTTGCTCGGTTTGGTCAGCAAACTCGGGCCAGTTCAAGCCTGTTCGGTATTTTCTCAAAAAGGTAGAATGCACTTTCAAATTCTCATAGAATGTAAAACATTAACAATATTTTATAGGTATTTCATCAAACACCTAGAAAGTAACATCAAAATCACCATGCGAGCAACATCAAAATCAAACAACTAATGTTTCCGTTCCTTTCTCGCCAACACTTCGTTGAATCATTTCATCAGACACTCAGCTAGCAGTATTCATATGAAAATAACTGAGTCACTGAGCTGATTCGATCTAAGTCGGTTCAAGTTGAGGTTCGATTCGAATCGAGTCGAGCTCGGGCAAGCTCGAACTCAGCTCGAAATTTTTACGAGCTCCAAAAACCACCTTGACTCGATCCGAATCCAATTTCAAGCCAAGGCGAGTCAGGCTTTTCCGAGTCGAATCGAGCAAGCTAACCGAGCTAACTCGACTTGCGTACAACTCTAATTAATATACGAAGGGTGGTTGTTCCCACTACAAGAAAAGGGGGTTTTAACCTCGATTTAAAATTGAGGCTAAAAAGGTTAAAAACTGAGGCTAAAGCCTTTAGCCTCAGTTTTGCCTCAGTTATCCAAACCGAGGTTGAAACCCCTGTGGCTAAAGGCTATAGCCTCAGTTTTAGCAACCGAGGCTAAAATGACTTTAATAGCCTCGGTTCTTCAAGTGAGGCTAAAAACCTTTTCAGCTTCAATTTTCTCAAAATGAGGCTAAATCAAAATTTTAGCCTCCATTGTTTTCAACTAAGACTAAATTCAAATTTTAGCCTCAATTGCCTCCAACCGAAGCTAAATCTATTTTTAACCTCGGTTCTCAACAACCGAGGCTAAAGTCTTTAGCCACGGGAATTTCAACCTTGGTTATCAACAACCGAGGCTAAATTCAAGCCTCAGTTACAAATTGAGGCTAAAAATGTTTTTTTTTTTAAAATATTTATTCAATCCACTCATGAAACAATCAATCATGAAAGCCACAATACCAACAAAACAGTTAACAACAGTCTATTTAAAGTTTAACTCAATCAAACTGTTACACAACATTAGGTTCCACAAATAATACAAAGTCATGGTCGCGCCAGTCATCACCGGTGCCGTCGTGCTTGGCGGACCCTGAAATAACAGTGCCCGTCCATCTTCTGCTGCTTCCAGGCCAAAGTCATCATTGCCTCTACCAGCATTCTCCATTCGAATTGTGTGCAGCAGGCCCTGCAACCTCAATAGGTAGCTTTGGCCTGCTGGCTGCAAGACATGCTTGGCGATATCCTAGTTCTAGCTGTGTAGCAAGGCCGGCACAACCTGCTCCAGGACCTAAAGATATCCTCCGATCTTCAACTACTGCAGGAGCAATAGTAGGCATAACAGTCTGTGAACTATTGCAAGTGTCCTAAATAAACAAATCAACATCAAAACCACACAACCATGGGATTTAAATGATTATGGAGGATCTTTTGTTCACTTAGTAAAATACCTTGAAAAGCATATGCGGCTCCTTGGGAGAAGAGTATATCTGAAAGACAGATACCATAACAGTTAGAAAGCCTTTAGGTTTGCAGCACAAAACATATTTTTTTTGTAATAAGCTTACCTGATTAACCTGGAACTCTATGCGATCAAATCCAGATATAACAATCTCACAAAATATCTTCATTTCTGGAACCTCGGTTGCTAAGTTGCACCTATAAATAATGCCGGGAGTAAGGAAACTAGTGAAGCTAATAAAAAATATGGATGTTGCAATAGACTTGTTTCAATAGACTTGTCTAGAGCGGTACCTATGTCTAGCGGTGAGGTTCCAGAAATGAAGATATTCTGCAGAAGAGGTCTATTGTTAGACATAGGATGGGATCCAGAAATCCTGTAAACAGTACCTATGTCTAGCGGTATGGGATGTTGAAATAGACCTGTTTCCAAGTCCCTTATCTGCAGAACATACTTGCAATCACTTAAATAACTCACTAAAAGTTGGTTACCATTCACAGCTTTTGTCAATTTGAGCACGTTCTTTTCAGCTTCTTGGAGCACATCAGTCCATACACTTGGCTCCCTGAGAAGATATTGCAGGTTCGAATAAAATAAGTCAACTACTTGGCTAGAAAAACTTTACACAAATCTTTCAGTCTATACTATAGAAAATAAGATGAAGATGTAATGTGATGCACTTATTTATGATACAAAAATGTATAACTGGTAACTTTGATGAGTAATGACAAGTCATAAAGCACTGACTTATTTCTATTTGAAATGTCGAGTTCTACAATGTGAGCTATTGTAATGGTAGTAAAATGCTCAAATATGCATGGTTAGAAGCATTCATCTGATATCCAATCGGGTGCAACGGAAGAACAAAATTCTCAGCCTAGAAACTTTGAATCATGAACTTCTAGCAAACACTATAAATAGAAACTGTATATCCAAGAAAGAAACAGAAATTTCACCATGGAATAAAATGGAAAAGAATCACAACAAACAAAAAATCATAAGACCGAATCATTTTAGGCCGATTGATGAATTGAATTTGATAGATAAACAAGGTCTACTACACTGATATGGGCTTTCCACCATTTCTTAGATGGCAACAACTCATCTGCAGCACACATGCGTACATGTAATATGAAATCCAGGCCATCCAAATCATTGACCCAAATGGGAGAATTGACTAATGACCCTTTGATTGTTTTAATGAAATGGATGACCAAAGAAGAAAATACAGCAACAGTTCAAATTAAAAACAAAATGGACCAGAGACAGAATACATCCTCAAGATCCATCCATGGTGAGGGCAAGCAATCCAAATGATGGTGCCATTTTGGATGAAATATATCCCGAAGATTGCATTTATTCGATTCGTTGTCCTAAACATTCGATTGGTGGCCATAAATGGACAACAACTGATATGGGATGATTAAGATTGTCCAATTAAGAAATAGAAAAAACAGTTCAAGAGAAACTGATCAGCCATCCAAAATGGCGGAATTTGGAAAACATACCCAAATGGCGGAATTTGGAAAACAACAAAGGAGATGATGATTAAAGCTTAAAAGAACCCTCACCTTTGTCAGCTTTCTCTGTGTCTCGACCGACTCGAATAAAAGCACCACGGTTAGCAACTCCCTGCACAAATCACAATAAGCAAAACGAAAAATGAATATGCATTTTCCAGACATTGGTATTTAGAACATGTCTTGGATTGAATGAAGTGGAAGGGATACCCATAAGAAAGTATTGATATCATCAGCAGTCTCATGCCGTCCAGTGAGACGCCGTTCGCTCCCCCCCCCCCCCCCCCCCCCCCCCCCCCTCCAAAAAAAAAAAAAAAAAAAAAACAAGACTCACTCCAAATAAGTTCAAATTGTTCCAAATCACTTGAAAATACATATGTGATCTAGGATAGTGTTTGGGGTGCCTTCAGTACGTACGTGTGGGGACCATGGCTGTTAGTCAAGACACTTGATCTGATAGGCCCCATTATGGATGAAAGATAGCCCATGCCCCAAAAATCCACCCAACAAAACAATCCTAACCCCTTCAATCTGCAGGCCTGTAAACAGACAGGTAAGTAAAATTATCCCACATTGGGTGGAGAAAAGGCCAACGATTAATGGCTATGATCCTTCAATCTAGAAATTTTTTGGGACCATCCTCCATCCATGGTAAAGTCCATCAAATCAAAGGTCTGGAATTGGATCATAAAGATACTAAAAAGAGAAGGATTTCTTGGTGTTGCTACCAAGAAACATGGAATGAATGGAATCCTCTTCTCATTCCACATAAAACAACTATATTACTTGTAATTCGTATGAGCGCCAGCTCCATTCCAATCTCCCTGGCGACACCAAACACAATCTGAATGGAATCAAAATACAAAGAGAACCACAAGATGTTGCAAAACAATGAAAAAAAAAAAAAGAAAGATAGGTGGCATCCAAAAATAATTTACCTGGATAGGCTTCGGGTCAAATGAGAGAACAATGCCAGCAATCTCTGTAATCCTCTATTTACGAAATGTAGAATCATACATATAATTAGATTCTTTTAAAATAAGCAAGACATTCCATGTAATTCCCCTTTTCAGACCTATATTATATATATATATATATATATATATATATATATATATATATATATATATATATATATATATATATATATATATATATATATATATATATAATATCAAAATTAAGGTCTCCACAACAGCCATGGACTGTAATTCTCTGTTTACATAGCAAAGAGAACATATGAATCATACATATACTATGATTCTTTTAAAAATTTCACAACAAGCAACATTCAACATTCTATAAATCATACATACATTAGGATTCCAGAAACAAAGGAATTCCATCTATGTACAGATTCCATACATGTAGAATCATATGTCTGGTACGATTCTTTGAGACTAATTCCTTCCAGAAATTCAAGGCTCCGTAAATCAAGAAAAAAAAATACAACAAAAAATGCAAAAAATAAAATAATAAAAATAAAAATAAAAGAACAAAACGAAATTACCGATTTTCCACAGATCGAACAAATTGCCTTTCAATCATCACAAATTCAATTTAGACACCAAAAAAGGTACGAAAATCACAAGACTGGACAGGATTTTCTGCAAATCGAACAAAGTATCATCCAATTCTTCCAAGATATCCAAAGCAAATCGAAAGGGTGAAAACTTTCAGAAAAGAAGAAAAGGGGGCTAATATACTGGTCTTTAAAACCTAACTGCCATCAGAAACCAAATTCTTCTCTTCAAGTCCGAAAATTTAGGGTCTCATATAGGACAAAATGTATACAAAGGATAGAGAAAAGATCATCAAAATGAAGAAAATGAAAAATAAGAACAACGAGAAGTATTTCCAAAGAAATTCGCAAAATTTCAAGTTCCACTCTCTAAATTTCCACTTCTAAAGTCACGAATCAACAGAAACTCAAAATAGCAAAAAAATCATTAAAAGAAAAAAGAAAATGAGAAATCAGAGCAAGAGTAAGCAAAATTTTCCCAACATTTTAAAAAATCGACAAAATTTCCATGTGAAATCTCCGTTTCCAGGGTTTCGACTAGAAAAAACTCGAAAACATGCTAAAAGAATCAAAATCAACAAACAAGGATATCGCAAAGGTCTTCTTTATGGGAATCCGACAGAATTCCACAAAAAAAAAATAATAAAAAATAAAAATAAAAAATAAAAAATAAAATAAAATAAAATAAAATCTGCATTCCTCTCTAAACCAGACGATCTAGGGTTCTCGATCAAGAAAAAAAAAGAAAAACAGCAAAGAAATTCCAAACATATCAAGAAAAACGAAATTGAGAGCTAGAACATCCGATCTTCGACGAGATTTAACGAGAAAATGCGGGAATAAGAGCAATACCGACCTGCACGTCCGAGAAACGAGAATTCCGAAGCTCCTTTCGCCATCAATCGACGAAATGGTTGGAACTAAAGAAAAAAAATGGCGATTTCCGAGCAGAAATTGAGAGAAATGAGGGTTTTGGGAGACTTGCTTGGACTCGCAGAGACCTTTTGCCCGAAAAGCCTCTGAGTGAGAGATGGTGGCTTGCTTTTGTAGCTGGGCTTTACGAGAAATAACAAAAACGCAAGGTCGAAAGTACCTTGCTCCTTTCTCAGTATAACGACATGTGTCTGGGGCGATATTGGCCTCAGTTTTCCATAACCGAGGCAAAAAGGGCATTGAACCAGAGACCTCTGTAGGGCCCACCATGACATGGCATCCGCTCCATCCATCTCTTACTGACATATTATTTTAGAATAGGACCCAAAATAGTAGGCTGATTCAACACTCGAATGGGCCATAATGCATGGATCAGTGATAATGAGACCATTTATCTTTGAAATCTTACCGTGACCCACTGTGATGAGTTTGGTAAACTCAAGAAGGCTTCAATGATATACGTCTTCAAGAAATAATTTTTCAGCCCACTTCCATAAATGAGTTTCCAAATATGATGGACAGACTTTTAGCCTCGGTTACTAACCAGCCGAGGCAAAATGACAGACTTTTGGCCTCAGTTACTCACGAACCGAGGTAAAAGGGTAGACATTTGGCCTCAGTTGTTCACCAACCGAGGCAAAAGGGCAGACTGTTAGCCTCGGTTGCTCACCAACTGAGGCAAAAGGGCAAACTATTGGCCTTAGTTTCTCACAAACCGAGGTGAAATGACGGACTTTTGGCCTCGATTTTCAATAACCGAGGTAAAAGGGTAGACTTTTGGCCTTAGTTGCTGACTAACCGATACAAAAGGGTAGACTTTTGGCCTCAATTTTCAATAACCGAGGCAAAAAGACAGGCTTTTGACCTCAGTTTTTAATAACCGAGGCAAAATGACAGACTTTTGGCCTCAGTTGCTCATCAACCGAGGCAAAATGACAGACTTTTGGCCTCAGTTTCTCACCAATCGAGGCAAAAGGGCAAACTTTTAGCCTCGGTTTCTCAACAACCAAGGCAAAAGGGCAGACTTTTAGCCTCGGTTTCTCAACAACTGAGGCAAAAAGGTAGACTTTTAGCCTAAGTTGCTCACCAACCAAAGCAAAAAGGGCAAACTTTTGGCGTCAGTTTCTCACCAACCGAGGCAAAAGGGTAGACTTTGACCTTAATTTCTCATCAACCGATGCAAAAGGGCAGACTTTTAGCCTTGGTTCTCAACAACCGAGGCAAAAAGGGCAGACTTTTAGCCTCAGTTACTCACCAACCGAGGTAAAAGGGCAGACTTTTGGCCTCGGTTGCTCGTCAACCGAGGCAAAAGGACAGACTTTTGGCCTTAGTTCTCAACAACCGAGGCAAAAGGGCAAACTTTTAGTCTCAGTTGCTCACCAACCGAGGCAAAAGGGCAAACTTTTGGCCTCAATTGCTCACCAACCGAGGCAAAATGACAGACTTTTAGCCTCAGTTTCTCACCAACCGAGGCAATAGGGAAGAGTTTTGACTTTAGTTTCTCATCAACCGAGGCAAAAAGTGAATTTTTAACCTCAGTTCCTTTACAACCGAGGCTAAAAACCATATTTAGCCTCCTTTTTTTGAACCGAGGCTAAAAAATTGAGGCTAAAGGCCTACTTTCTTGTAGTGTCCCCATCTCAAGTGGGCCCTAGTGAAAATTAAGGGTGGGCTTACCCTCCCACTTTGTTCCTTGGATTGTGCTGATTTTCAGGCAAAGGGGTTAACCTGAGGGGATTCATAGGATCTGACCTACCATTGGAGCCTGCTTGATAAGTAATTAACTAGGTTTGTAATCTAACCAAACATATTTAATGTTTTGGATTGAGCTGATATTTGTGTTTTCCCTCGTAAAATTGGTGAGTGCCTCAATACACAATCAACTTACGACAGGAGCTACCTTGTAAACAATCAAAGCTCCATAGACATTATTTTGATATTTATTTCATTATAAATTTAATTGTTATTAGAGAAAATACGAATCTTAATCACGAGTCATGACGGGTAACTCGGGCGAGTGCTTCTATCCATGAATTCATATTCAAAGTCCGCGTCTGCGATTCGCGTCACTCCCCGGTTAAAAGTAGGGGACCGTAAAACATCCTTGGACCCGCTGGCGTAGCGATGCTTTACCCGGTTCGTTTTAGTCACCTCCCTACAGGCGGTTAAACGCGTTAATCGTTACGGCTACTCGCGCGAGTAATGTTAGTTTCCTACCAGCTCCAGCGGCAGGTGCATCTGGCAGGACAGAACATTTACACGAGATCCAAACCGTTAATCAGACGCCATTCCCCAAAAATCAGTCTAATCCCAAATCAGCTGATATAAAAACTACCCAAAAAGGAATGGCCGCAAAGGTTGACCTAACATTCGCATCCAACAAACTTGCTACGGTGCATCCGGTGCATCCCAAGGTAGTACGCGTGGACTGTATCCCTTGGATCTAAGGTTCTATTTCAGTGATCCAAATCGTTTATGTGATGGGCCTTATGGTGGATGGGAGAATTACCTAATGTGAAGATTTGAGAATTTCAACTATTTGATCATTCAACTCTTCTCCTTTGAATAGGCACCGTGACCTTTAACTATTTGATCATTCAACTCTTCTCTTGTAGTTTCTTTTGGGTATTATCCATTGGCGGTGAACCCATCAAACGAATGGTTAGGACCATTGAAACATGAAACTACATCCAACGGATGTAAAAAGGAATAAAGGAAAAAGTAAGCAAGTGGAGATGTATTATAACAAAGCTCTTCAACAACGAACGAGGATTGCGTCCTGCACCCGCTGGACAGATTACCGTACAGGAAGATCTGTGGAGGGGCCAGCGTAATGAATCTATTTATCCACGCCGTCCATCCCTTTTCTTAAATCATTTTAAAGTAGAAGACAAAAAAAATAAGTTAAATCCAACTTTCAACTGAACCACGCCAATTTGGTCACTTGGGTTGTATTGAACGCATAAAGCATTAAATGCGAGTTGGTCATCTTTGTTACGGTGCACTGGGGCGTTGGTTTTCCCTCATTCATCCGAGGAAAAGGATGGACGGCGTGGATGAACAGATACAGTGGGCCCCTCCCCATCCATGGTCTGTCCAGCGGGCAGGATGCAATCTGCGTTCGTCCACCTCACCAAGTTCTGTGGGTCCCCTCACGTGGACTGTCCAGTTGGTGATAATTGTAATAACTGAGTGGAAAAATAAGACAAATCCAAAGATCAAGTGGAGCATGCTGTAAAAGTTAGTAAGGGATTGAATGTCTGCCGTTAGAATCCTTTTGAGGGTAAAAGAAGTTTTGTATCAATCAGATATTTGTTTTTTCCTTTTCATCTGCTTATGCGTGACCTTACGAATAATTGGATGAAAAATAAATATTACGGTGGACTTATGAAATATTGTATCTATCATTCTCCAGTACCATTTGTGATGCAGTTCACTTAAATTTTGGATATAACTCATTTTTTGGCTCATGCTTTAAAATAATCACATCAAATGAATAAAAAATGTGGATATAATAAATACATTATTTTAGGGTCAGTAATTTGATCTCCTTCGAACCGTTATAGGATTGGGAGTTGGAGTAGCAAAGTGCGTACCACACACCACTAACCTGGCTTGTGTAAGTAGGTGTCGTGCCAAGATGAGCATTTATGCTCCTTTAACTTGAGTGGTAAGAACAGTTCAATGGAGATCAAAGTTATATGAGCCCGGCCCACAATAATGTATTTATTATATGCTCCTCAAATTGAGTGGTAAGATCAGTTCAAAGGAGATCAAAGTCCTACGAGCCCTACAAGAATGTATTTATTATGTTCACACCATAAAACCACTTAATGAGATTATTTTATAGCATGAGCTCAAAAATAAGTCACATCCAAAGTTAAAGTAGACCACACCATAAATAATAGTGGGATAATTATTCTCATCTTTAAAATATTCATAGGGCTCACAATTAGATTTATTTTATATCAAATATATTCATAAGGGTCACACATGCCTCGAAGAACAAGAAAAACAAATATCTTATCCATCGATCCATAACTTTTGTGACCCGGAAAGGGTTTTAATGGTAGACATGCAATCCCACATTGCTTTCTACATTGTGGTCTACTTGGGCTTTAGATCTACCTATTTTGTGTAAGCTCACCAAATGGATGGATGCTTTGAGTATAACACATACTTTATGATGGACTTACAAAACTTAGTAACATTAACACATGTTGGTGCATTAAAGTACACCGGCCAATCTGCTTCAGCAAGCAAGGTAAAGTCCAGACGCAGATTTCCTGCCAAAGCCTTTTGTAGAAAGTTTCTATGTTGGAAACCTAGGTGGGCAACAATAATGTTTTTGCGATAAATTCACACCTCTTCTTTTATTAGCTCATTTTAGGATATAAGACTAAAAATAAGTTGGATCCAAGCCTCGAATGAGCTGTCCACAATTGTGAAATATTCATGGGGCTATAAGAGTTTTTAGTTCGGCTAATATTTGTGTTTTCAATTCATCCCCAATAAGAATGACATTATGAGCCGCATGAAATTTTCATACTTATTTTCATTTAGATCGCGGTTTAACTGACTCTTAGATCAACGCTCACTTTTAATGTAAATCTTAAAATAAGCTCACAAAACAGTTACATGAACAGATGAATTTATCACAAACATCACGGCGAACAGACCTAAATTTCCAATAAACTTTGTCAGACAGCCTTTCACAGGAAATCCGCGTCCGGTGAAGTCCCACTTGATTCCGGAGCCAGATCTCGAATCCCAAAAGGTCTGCTAAAATGTATCACCCCATGTGTTCCCAAAAGGATAAATGGGTACTTAGCTTTGGATGTAGGGATTTCTTTGGATGATCCAAACCGTTCAATTGATAGGGCTCACCTTGGATGGGGAATCACAGGAAAATATAAAATCTTAAATTGAAATCTAAGTCATCTTTCAATCAAACGGTTGTACCGTGACAAGAAAAAAGAGAGCTTTTGATTGGATTATTTGAGCCCTTTGATAAGTTGGGGTCATTAGCTTTGAATATGAATGGTTACCGTAACCTTCCTATCATCAAAGGGGCATCCCCGTCCAGGGTTGCCCTATCAAATAAGTACGAGGATTAGGTGCGACCCATCCTGCCAGATGGGGGTGATCCTGACCGTAGGGCCCACCTTGATCTATGTGTTGTATATCCATGCTATCCATCCGTTTTTCCAGCTCATGTAAGGGCATGGTCCAAAAAATGAAGTACATAAAAATCTAAGGTGAACCACACCATAGGAAACAGTGGTTATTGAACGTACACCATGAAAAACTTCCTAGAGTGCACCGTAATGTGCATTTGACATCAGATCTAAAACTTGTGGTCCCAAGAAATTTTTAATGGTGGAAATTCAATCCTTAGTGTGTGGTCCACCTAAAAACTGTATCTACTTCATTTTTATAATAGGATAATCTAATGACTTGGGAAAACTGATGGACGGAGTGGATATACAACATGTACATCTAGGTGGGCCCCACGGTCAGGGCGGCACCCACCTGGCTAGATCCGGGGTCGAACCTGATCCGCGTTCATCCAATAAACAGTTTCTATTTCGAGGAAACCTCGCAAAAGTGTTCTACTGTCACGTGTGCCGGCGACAGGGTAGTAATCCTACTCGCGCGAGTAGCCTTCTCATTTCTCACTGGCCAATGACCATTTTACCTGAATTAGAGAGGAGATTTCTCGTATTCATTTGATTGTATAAATAAAAGATCGGATGGATGAAAGAGATTGAGAAGAGATGGCTGCGGAAATCAAGGGGAACATTTTGAAGGTGAAATCGAGTCACCAGAACAGAGAAGATTATTCTTCTTCTAAAGAGAAGGGGGTCTTATCTCCAAAAAACAATAACAACTACAACAACAGATTGATAGAGAGTTCCTCGAATAAAAACAAGCTGATTCTCAATTCCAAGCATAAATCTGCACCCAACCTTTCAAAATCAGAGGTACCCATTTCCTTCTTTTTTTTTTTTTTCGAGGTTTCTAGATTTGGATTTGATTGTTTTTGCGTTGTTTGGAGGTACCCATCTGTGATTTTTTATTGATGATGTTGGTCTTAGATTTGATTTTTGTTGTTTTTTTTTTTTTTTTTTTTCGTGTTTTTATAGGTATCTATATTGAGATTGTTTTTTTTATGATGTTGGCTTTGGATAGGATTGTTTCTGTTATTAAATTACATGTGCCAATCTGACAATTTTTTCTATTTTGTTTGGGTTTTTAGTCTGGATTTGATTGTTTTTGTTTTTTTTTTTTTTTTTTTTAAAAAAAAATTTTTAGGGACACCCATCTGAGAATTTCGCTTCTTGTTTGTTTCAGGATTTTTTTTTTACTCTCTGTAATTTTGGATTTGCTGGATATTTAAATTTAAAATTTATTTTTTTTTGCAATTTCAGAACTCCTCATCTGTGAAATTCAATTTTTGTTTGCGTTTTTAGGTGTTTGTTGCTTTTAAAAAAAATAAAAATAAAAATAAAAAATTTGCTGTGCACCCATATTTTTTCTCCTTTTCTTTTTCTTGGATTTCGCTGACAGATTCTGCGATTTTCTCTCCCGCTCTCTCTATCTTTATTTAGTTATTTATTTATTGAATGATTTGGATTTTTGCGAGTTTTAATTAGGCTCTTTCTTTTATTTTCTTTGGGTATTGGATTTGTTGAATCATTGGTGAGAAAAGAAAGGAAAAAAAGAGAGTAGAGATGCCCCATTTGTTTTTTTTCCCCCTTGTTCAATGCTTATTTGTATCTGATGTTTGGCATGTTCTTTTTGTAGATATGCATTTTAGGCATATGATTTTTGTAGAAACTTACACAGTTACACTAGCAACACATGGAGCGCATTGAGATCCATACGAAGAGTTCGGTTTAGGTGAAGAAATGTGTGTATAGAAGGAAAAATGTTGGCCTGTTTGGTTAGCAGTAGTTATGTAATACACAGTTAACTAAAATGAGATGAACTCATTTTAAGTGGCAAGCAAACAGGGCCATAGGGTGTAAAGAGAGATGAAACTCAGTATTGGTAGCTCATGCACCAGTAGTCAACTACACCCACATATATAACCTCATTTTCCTAATTTAATCGAACAACATGCGCAACACTCACTCTTAAACAAACCTAACCAACTAACACACTTAGACTAGGACTTGCTATTTACTCTCAACACACTAACGCATAATTAGACTCCTAACATAACTTGGAAACCAAGTTAACCAATAATAACCAAAACTCCCACTATGACTTGACAATGTGTTCTCAACAATTTTATCTCTTTTTCTTTCTGATTTAACTAATTTGATACTGAGTTTTGGATATTGTTTCTGGAGTGAAGGTAAAAGAGAGAACAATTTCAAGTTCTTCCAAAACCATCACCAAAACCATCACCAAAACTGTGACTGTTAAAGGGAAGAAGACAGAGAAGAAGGTTTACACATTGGCCGGACAGAAATACGATCCTCCTGAAGAGGTTGTAGATCTATACCTACCATTTTCTATTTCCTCCATTATTTCTTGTTTTGCATATGTTTTATTTATTTATATATATATATTTTTTGGCAGAGAGAACCGTTGAGGATTTTCTATGAATCATTATCAAAACAAATACCTTCGAGCGAAATGGCAGAATTTTGGTGGGTTCTTTCTATTCTTTTATGATTTTTTCATGCATTAGTTTTTTTTTTCCTTTTCTTTTCTTTTCTTTTCTAACATTTTGAAATTTGAATATGTCACCAATATTGAACCTGTATGCTGTTATGAAAATTTGAATCTCGTTTCTATTTGTTTGTGTGTGTTGGGGTGGTAACTTTCTTGGTGTTTTGTATTGTGTAATTCATTTCTCGCTTGTTATGTCTTCCTTTTTTGTTGATGATATCTGATGACCAAGGCCTAAAAAAGTGGTATATCTGTTATTGGAAAAAATATTTTGGTAGTTGTGTAATTGAATCATGTGACAAATTTCAAGTTTGGAAATCTACTTCATTGTTTGGAGTATCATCAATGTTATCTGTATCTCCAACTTGGCAATATTGATAACACTGGTAGTCTCGGAAATTCCAGGTATCGGTGATGTATTGCTAATTATCGTCAATGTATTGCCAATATTTTTGACCGTGTAAATTCTAGGTGTCGCTTGTATCACCAATGTATCAATATCACCAAGATTTTCGATTGTGTAAATTCCAGGTGTCGCTTGTATCACCAGTGTATCGGCAATATTTTGATAATATTGCCAATATATCGATATCGCCAAAGATCTATTTATTAAAAAAAAAACATTCATTTCAATTTTGTAATGGGTGCATGGCTGTCTGTGGTGTTCAAATTGTTGACGATAATATCGATCATATCACGATATTATCGTTATCGGAACATGGGCGATATTGACACCACAAATTTTCATTTCTTTTCAAGTTGTTGATGATTTCTCAATGGAATATCGTGTGTTGTCATTATTCTGAAATATCGATGGACGTTTGGATGGATGGTTAAATGGATAAATGGATAAATAGGATGGTTGGATGGATAGATGGGATGGATGGGATGATTGGACTGGTTTCTTATGACAACACATGCTTTTCGGCCCCCATTAAATGCAAAACTTATTATCTATGCATTCTTTTTGTAAATTTTTTTATTCCTAAATATGCAAATATGTGTATTTTAGCATCTCATGAAGTTTCATTGAAAATTTCCACTGTTTTCCCAATGTTTCTCCATTGCTTCTTTCCATTTCTAGTTATCAGTGATATCAATATTGTTTCCGTATCCCTGGCCAGCAAAACTTGCAGCATTACTGATACATCGAACACTAATCTAGTTATTTGTGTTTATATTGAATAACTTTGCCTCTTCGAGTTTTGGCACTTTCGTTGCTGGTCCTAAGCCCGTAATAAGGAGGGTTTTGTCAAGTAGGCAGCCGGTGTAAAAAAATTTCATATCTTTCTCATGAATCTTGAAATGATGTTTCAAGCTCGTGCTAGGGCATTCCTTGCAAGCGATGTGATTCACTGTCACCCAAGCATTGTGAGAAATAGGTAAGGGTTAGTTGGGGCATTCCTTGCAAGGGATGTGTTGCATGGGCACCTTAGTGCAATGAGAAATGGGCATGGGTTGGCTAGGGCATCCCTGGGCAGCAATGTTGTCATACACGATTGCATGCTTATGCCATCACATATGCCATTTTGGACTAGTGGACCGCATATGCCATGGTGGCATATTCAGTTATGGTGCTATTGGGGCTTATATGGTCGCACAGAGAAATATATGACCGCATAAGCCACAGTTACACAGTTGCCATCGCATAAATAGTATGCTATGGTATAACCTCCCCACAATTAGATTTCTGACTGTTGGGACTTAAAAATATTTTTTTTAAAAAAAAAAAAAAAAAAAAATCATTTTCTCTCACTTTTTGCATATAAATTAGCACTCTCACCTCCCTATTTTCGCACTCTAATACTCTCTTACTTTGTTTCTCTCTCACTCTAATACTCTCATCTCCCAATCTCTTTAGTCTCTCATCTCTTACTCTCTCTCACACTTTATTGTTCTCATTCTCTCTTAAAACGACATCAATAAAATTTATATGTTGTTGCTTCTTTTTTTTTTTTTTTCACATTTTTGGAGTATATGCATTCATTTGAGTAGTTTGAGTAGTTGTTAGTTGACTTGATATAGTCTAATAGCCTAATGAAACTATCAAAAAAACCTTTCACTTGTAGTATTTTGACATAAATTTTCGTATAATTTTTTAAACTTTTCTTTTTTTCCCATTTTCTTAAAAAAAAAAAAAAAAAAAATGTTTGTGGGGTTGTGCCATCGCATATGTGATTATGTTGTCGCATAAACGCACAACCACCTTTGGTCACATAGGATCGCTTATGCCATTTGACAACATTGCGTGGAAGTGATGCATTGCAAAGACACCCAGTTGCGGTGAACAATAAACAAGGGTTCCTTTGTCATTTTGTATGAGTGTGGGTAAAGAAGCTAGTCCAGGAGAATATGATTCGTCTTGCCATGTGGAATGTTGAAACTTTGACAAGTGATAGTATGAAGTTAGTGAAAATGATGAAGCGAAGGAGAGTTGAAATAGTTTCCCACTAAGGGACCTACTGTAAATGTACAAAAGCTAAGAAAATCGATGGATTTAAGTTTAGGTTGGAGCCCATAGATCAATGGTAGGCAACTTGTGTTCCAACATTGAGGTCTCGGGTTAAAGCCTAGCCTACCTATAAATAAATAAATAAATTATATATTCTATATATATATTATATATATAGTATATATATATATATATATATAAGGACAAGCATAGAAATGGGCTAGGGATAATTGTAGACAAAGATTTAAAGAATAAAATTATATTTGTTAAAAGATTTAGCTATAGGCTTTTATTAATAAAGCTTTGTGTTGGGAGACAAGATAATCAATATCACCATTCACCAATGTATACACACCATAGAAAATTAAGAGGCAGTTCTAGGAGGAAGTGGATGGACTAATGTAGGGAATTCCAAATGCAAAGAGGATATTCATAGGAGGGGATTTAAGTGGTCATGTAGTAAAAGATAATTGAGGATGCGAAACGTAGAGGATATGGTTTTGGTAATAATAATGAGATGGGAAATGCTATCATCATTAATTTTGTTGCACATACGATCTTGCAAAAAAAAAAAAAAAAAAAAAAAAAAAAAAAA